>BSUD01000007.1:106639637-106668601 GCA_033239045.1 Fagopyrum esculentum | reverse complement strand
CCCCCCCCCCCCCGAGTAGCCTATCATAACACACTTAAGAGCTCAAGCATTTAGTTTACCATTTGAATGTTTTTCATAAGCAACACAACCAAATGGCATCAAGTATGATATGTGAGGCTTTGAACCAATCTACATTTCTTGTGGTATTTTAAATCCAATGGCAGAAGAGGGGGATTTGTTTATGAGATAAGAAGCTGTAATAATAGCCTATCCCCACATACTCCGTTTCATACTACAAGAAATAAGCATGCACCTATCATTTTCTAGAAGAGTTCTATTCATACGCTCAGTAGTACCATTCAGTTGAGGCGTGCCAGGTACAGTCAGATGCCGTTTTATACCATTTTCATCACAAAAGGTATTAAAGGTTGTATTACACAACTCTAACCCATTATCTGTCCTAAGACATTTCAGTTTATACTCATATTGACTCTCTGCCTTGACTTTTTAAAGTTTGAACATGTAAAAGGTTTCACTTTTGGACTTCAGTAAGTATATCTAAACCTTTCTAAAGTAGTGATCTATCAAAGATAAAAAAAAATTATTTTCTACCTCCAATAGTGTCAACTTGGGTTGGGCCCCATAGGTTAGAATGAACATACTCAAGAGGGGTTTTAGCTATGTAGGTAGATTTATTAAAGCTAGACCTAGCAACTTTACCAAAACACAATTTTCACATATACTAAAGTCAGAGGGTTTTTATTTCAGATATCCATGTCTAAACAAGTAATGCATACCTTTATTTCCTATGTGTCCTAATCTAGAATGCCAGATGGTGGTAAGTTCTTTATTCATTTTAGGTGCAGAATCTAAAGCATTTATCTCAAGAGAATCTACAACATGATAAATAGCATTTTTCTTAATACTTTTCAAAATTACTTTACCATCTTTGGACACATTTCTTATACCATTGTGAGGGTGGATATGACAGTTCAAATCATCAAAAGAAGATTTAGATAGAAGATTTTGTCTAAGGTCAGGTACCCACCTAACCTGTTGTAAGACTCTAACTTGGTTATCATGCATCCTAAATAGCACAATGACTATTCCTTTAATAGGTAGAGAAGAATGATCTCCTAACCTAACCTCCCCCTCATCAGATTTATGCAAAAAATCAAAATAATATTCATCGGGAGTTGCATGCATGGTACAACCAGAATCTAAATCCAATCATTCATATCAGATTTATGATCACACAACAACAATTCATTATCATAAAAGCAAGAAGAGAACTCCACCAAATTAGTATTACCATTTACGAATTTTTCAGACTCATCTTTCTTCTTCTTTTTACACTCAGGGACAATATGACCTCTAATGTCACAGTAAAAACACTTCACATTATTTTTATCCGGTTTAGTGTTGTTACTATTTTATTAGTACCATGATGATTGCTAGAATTTCCCTTATTGAACCCATTCTTATCTTGTTGTTGTTGTTTTTCATTCTTGCCCTTAGCAAACATAACCTCCTGATTTTTACCATCCTTCCCACTATTTCCAAATTTAGTCTTAAAAACCTCCATATCCTCATTCTTTTGTATGACATACTCTAAGATTTTATCTTTAGTCAAAGTGTCATTACTATATTGTATCGCATACTTAAAATTGTTAAACTAACTAGGAAGACTATTTAACAGAATGACAAATTGGTGGGTATCTGTAATACTACCCTTACACCTTTTCTAAGTCTTGAGTCATTTTTCAAAAGTTGTCCATGTTCTCTTCTAAAGTATGACTAACATCCATTTTAAAATTAAACAATCTACATAACAAACTTATCCTAGAGGGCATAGACTTAGTCAGGTAAAGTTTTTCTAAGGAACTCCACAACTCTTTAGGCTTAGTTTTAGTAAGGACTTGTCTACCTACTTCATTTGTAAGTCTTAGCATTATTTGTGAGTGGGCAAGCAAGTCAGTCTTCTTCTTAGCTTTATTTGTGGTACATTCCTCATAAATTCCTTAGCATTGTCGCTGCGAAAGGTTTTGACACAAGAGTGGAGTTGGGTTTCAACCATGACACAAAAATTTCTAATTAAAGTGGCAAATTCGGCTTTTCACTTTATTAAATAAATTCAGGTGGAACGGGAGTAATCATCAATGGTAAGAAAGTAGGAACAACCGGAAGTATAAAGGGTGCGATAGGACCCCAAGTATCTAAGTGGACTAATTTAAATGACGACAAAGCATGAGAACTACTAACCGGAAAAGATTATCTAGGTAGTTTGGCCCGGAGACATATGTCACATGGATAGGTGGTTTTGGTGATGGAAGGATGACCAAGGAGGTTATGGTGGGCGATGGCGTTAATAGTGGTAAGACATGAAGGGAGCGGAGAAGCATTTGTCATCCAGCAAAGCTAGTAGATTCCATCACGAGCTTCACCCACTCCAATCACTGTCCTCGAAGTAAGGTCTTGTATAACACAAAGTATATTAGTTATTATAAATACACAATTCAAATCCGTAGTTAACTGATTTAGAGAAAGTAGATGACAATCAAGTCATGGAACATATAATACTCGGGGCAAGTGAAGGGAGTTATTTCGCAAGTTGCATGCGTGTTCAACGGAGACTAAAGCTCCACTAGGAAGTTTAATCCGTCGTGTAGTGACCGGCTTGATCGCTGAAAGTAATGTACGATCACTCGTCATATGAAAAGAAGCCCCCGAATTTGAACGGTAGGAGTTCAAAGCAGAGATGAGAGTATGTCATTGAGTATCATTAATTGCACGGTCAATGTCTTTACGGTCCTCAAAGGTTAAGGGATCAGGGAAGGGGTATGCGGAGTTAGCTTGTCCCACCGCCACAATTGTTTTATTATTGTGGCGGTCATGATACCACTCAAAGTCGTTTTCGATACCGACGGCCAAAATATTCTCTGATACCGGCAGACAAAGTCGTTTTTGATACTGACGGGCAAAGTACCGTTACTTTGGCCGTCGGTATTTTCTGATACCGACGGCCAAAGTATTCCCTAATACCACGAAAGCGGCAAAAGATTAATTTTAGAGTTTAAGGTTTTGTTTTGTGCGGAAGCGTAGGTCAAGGAAAACGCTATAATACCATGAAGAGATATGCGAATTGAAAGCCTATCTTATTCCATTAATAAAACAATGTTTATATAAGAAAATACAAAGAGATAAAGTAATAAACTAATAACAAAAGATAACCCCGATAATAAGAGATAAGTCCAATGCTCTAAGAGATAACCTCAATACTCTAACAAGTTTTGATATAGAAGCAACCTCATTAGAAAGTTAAATAATGCAAGTCATATGTCAACAATGTGCCCCTTTCAATGTAGGTTTTTATCTTCAAGCTTGAAAGGCAAAAATCCTACCAATGTAGTTTTTTCATCTTCAAGCTTGAAAGGCGAAAAGCTTGTCCGGGCAATGTTAGAATCTAGTGATAAGCAACTTTCTGGGCAACCAATTATTATTTTTTTTGAAAATTTTTTTTAGACTTCCAATTGATCTTGGAGTTTATTTTGGAACCAATATTTAAATAAGTAGCGCGCCGGGTTTTTTCGGAAAATTTTCGGTAGGTTCTAGTCATCGCTAACACTGGAAAACGGAAGCATTGACTTTGTCTCCGCGAGCACTGAAATGTGATATACTTATTTGCTAAAATTTAACCATGAGTGAATGAGATAATGATACCCGAAGTTATGTGTACAAACACAATTTTGGAAAATGAACAAAAATGTGGCTATCTCACATCGACGAAAAAAAGTAGAATCCCTATAGCATAAAAGGAGGAAAAACGCTTAAGGGCCGCGACCTTTTGATCACTATCCAATTTCAATGGGCAACGGGTGTAGCTAAACGACTAGACACACGTGCGAACACTCAGGCCATAACGAGAACTCTCAAGGCCATCATTTTTTGCCCAAAGATTGGTCAAATCAAGAATAGGGAAATTCCGGATGGTACCCTCGTGGTTTGGGGTATTCCGGATTTTGCCCACCAGTTTTTACAAGTTCGGATGGTACCCTTAAGTTTATATTGTTTTCCACATTTTGCCCAAATTCATTAAATTTTTTTAAAATCTATTCAAATCATAAAAAAGAAAATAAACTAAAATTAAAAAACAAATTAAAAATAGAAAAAATGATTTATTTATTATAAAACTAAAGTAAAATAGTAAATTTTTTATAACAAAATGTTTTATATTAATTTAAAAATTAAATAATTAGATAATTTTTAAAAAAATTCAAAAAAATCAGTGTTTTATTTTAAAAATAAATAAATTGGGTTAGCATTTGTTTAACAAAATCTAAAAACATAAATGTTATACTTTATTTAAAAAATAAATAAAATAAGGATTCTTTTAAAAATTTTAATAAAAAATCACTGTTTTAATTTATTATTAAAATAAATAAATCAATTTTCTATTTTTTTATTTTTTAATATTACTTTATTTTCTTTCTTTTAGTTTTAGGAAAATAAATAAAATAGAAAAATTATTTATTTATTTTAATAATAAATTAAAACAGTGATTTTTTTTAATTTTTTAAAAGAGTCCTTATTTTATTTATTTTTTAAATAAGGAAAAATAACCCAAAATAATACTAACTATCAACATTGAACCGAAAATAATACGAACTTTGAAAATTACTAGGAACGATACAAAATATCAATGTATTTACCAACAATAATACGTCATACTTTTCCGGCAAAAACTCTAGCTCCGGCGATGATGTGGTAGCCGGAATGTTTCATGTCATCAAATAAATGGATTAAATGTGTGATGTGGATTTTATTTTTCAAAAAATCAATTTAATAATAATTAAAATATTTAAATAATAAAATATTTAATATTTTTGAAAATTTAAATAATATTTTTCTAAAAAATATTTGTACAAATTTTTTTAAAAAAGTTTTTTGTAAAAAAAATTTAAATAAAGTTTGAACAATTTTTTAAACAGGTTAGTAAATTGTTATTAAAATTTTAAAAATAATATTTTTTAAATAAATTTGATTAAAAAATATTCTAAAAATTGTTATATTTTTATATTTTTCGGAAAAATAAATATTTGTACAATTTTTTTGATTATTATTTAAAATTTTAAAAATAATATTTTTTTAATATTATTAAATTATTTTTTTTAAAAATAAAATCCACATCACACATTTAACCCATTTATTTGATGACATGTAACATTCCGACGGCCACATCATCGCCTGAGGTAGGGTTTTTGCCGGAAAATATATGACGTATAATATTTGGTAAATACATTGATAGTTTGTATCGCTCCTAGTAATTTTCAAAGTTCGTATTATTTTTGGTTCAATGTTGATAGTTGGTATTATTTTGAGTTGTTTTTCCTTTAAATAAAGTATAACACTTATGTTTTTAGATTTTGTTAAAATAATGCTAATCCAATTAATTTTTTTATAATTAATAAAGCACTTATTTTTTTGAATTTTTAAAAAAATATCTTATTTATTTTTAAATTAATATAAATATTTTTTTAAAAAAAAGTTACTATTTTACTTTATTTTTAAAATAAATAAATTATTCTTTTTATTTTAATTTGTTTTTAATTTTAGTTTATTTTTTTTGTATGTTTTTAATGGAATTTAAAAAGGTGTAATGAATTTGGGCAAAATCCGGAAAACAACATAAACTTAAGGGTATCATCCGAACTTGAAAAAACTGTTGGGTAAAATCCGGAATACCCCAAACCACGAGGGTACCATCCGGAATTTCCCTCAAGAAAAAAAATTCAAAAATTCTAATTTGATGGAATATTCGGATTTAAAATCTCATATTAAAGCGCTAATCTTCTTTGTCTTCTGACCTCGTCTATAAAAGGGAGTCGCGCCTTCTCATTCCAACACACAACCGAAGCAACAGGCAAAATGCCTTCTCCTTTTTTTTCTCTACAAAACTCGAGAGTACAACATAGAAGCAGTTCGCCAGATTTCCAAAGCCATTACGAGACTCGGATCTAGTGCATTTTTATGTTGGAATTCGGAACGTTATTCAAACCGACGTAATCCGGAGCATTTCCAAAATTAAGGACATAGATTTCTATTTTCACGCTTCACATACTAATGATATTGTAATCCTGCGGGGTTTCTATTTATCTATGGTTTTCTTGCAGCTTTCGGAAGAATTCTTGAAAAACCGTTCCTACAGTTTGATCGATGCCAAAATAAATTTTAGTTAGGGATCAATGCACAAACATATTTAGTTAGGGATCGATGCCAAAATATATATTTTAGTTAGGGATCAATGCACAAACATATTTAGTTAGGGATCGATGCCAAAACAAATGTGTACTAGTGATGTAATTCAAGCTAGTCACATGTGCTTTGAAGTCGCCTCCAAATTTGATTCCATATAATAATTGGAACCCGAATGGTACCAACTTGAGCCTTTTACATGATCAATCGAATTGACAGGTAAATAAGGACATTCAGCACACTTGTGCATATGGGAATGCACTATTCTCGCTCGAGAATACCTGATAATAACAAACGTTCATGATAGACAGTACACAGAAGCAATGATGATCTACTCCTAATATTTACCCATCATTCTGGGTAGTGAAACTTTGGCATCAGATCAAGAATCAATTAAACAAACAGGATACCATGTTGGCGACGAGCATACAGCAGATCATGCTCACGCATGATTCTAAATTTACGTGTAAAAGAAAGAAAAGAGAGATGTGATTTTATTGGTACATACATGGCAATGGCGGGTTTGTTCACAACATTTGTTTGCAGATTCAAGTCCCGGCATACCCTGTTCCAAGTCATTTCTTCCATTGCGGCAACCTCTGAACTACTACCTGAACATAAGCATTAGAAGAGCTTTTCAGTGGAAATTATTGCATTGCATCTGAGCTGCATCCATGGGCTGTATGAGTTCATGGAGAAGCAGTGTTGAAACGACACTACAGATGGAAAACCTCAAAGGAGAGGGAAATAGTCAATCAAAGATGACGTACTTTGCCTGAATTTTCTTTGTTCCCAACAATGGTTTGACAAGCAAGCCTCCAAGATTCGGGTTTCTGAAGTTAACTAACAATGTTTCATTAGGAGAAAGAAGTCTGAGCAAACCGGTTAATCCAAGAAGCAATCAAATTAAACTTATTGCCAAATGGATTATCGATCAGGATATACATCTAGAATCTGCAAATTATTTGAGCTTAGTAGTTGTCCTTTCATGCAGATTATGTCAATATATATACGAGTGGAGGCTTGAACAGGGACTAGTTTACTTGCCTTTTTCAAGTATTTGAGCTCAGTATTTGTCCTTTCATTCAGAAGATCCTTTCCATCTAGAATCTGCAAAGTGCGAACATAATACATTTGATCAACCTTGATCGACGCTTTGGGATGATCATACACCACAAAATGGAGATAATCATTTAGTATTTATTACTGCTTGAGTTTTAATGAAAACCTTTTAGGGTTTTTCTTGATTCTTATTCATTCGAAATGATGGCATTAACATTACTACCTCAACGATGCACGTTCCACAGCTTCCACCACCTCCACAGTTCATCACCTTTCCCTGACCATAAACATTCAAACCTGGTGTCATCACTTCAAAATTGATCAATTATGAACGCCAGCAAAATAGAAAAACCAATTCGTCGATAACAAAAGTACGGGATGGACTTACATAGGTTGCATATAGCTCAATCTTATTGTCAGTCATAATATTCCTCAGCAATTTCTCACCACTCAACGCCTTGGCTTTCTCCACCGGATACCTACCATTGTTCTCCGGCTTCGGCTGCGAATCCACATTCCGAATCCCGCAATTAAAAAAAATAACTGTTTTTCCGCATTCCAAATCAGGTCTAACCATCAATGGTTGCACATGTATACATTAATCAGACTGAAATGCTTGTAAATTAAAGTTGCATTGCATACTCCGATAAACTCAAGCTCAATTTCAGGTTTCTCTGTCTCCGGCGGCGAAGGAGTAGCGGATGAAGCGTAGATGAGGTGCCTACGTTCGGAGGGAAATGCGGCGGTGCTGGAGTTTCTTTTGACGGTTGCCGGGAAGGCGGGCGGCAGGTGCAAGGAAGCCATCTGTTTCTCCTTCCTCTCGCAAGTGTACAAGTTCTACATGCTTCGGCAAATTCTTGTGGGTTTGAACTTGTGGCTGGAGAGCTGAGAGGGTGGGCCAGAGTTTCTCAAAGCTTCCATGTACAACAACAGGTTATATTTTGGCCTTTCGTTTTCTTTATGGGTTTTCTCCATCGGATGAGTTATATTAAAAGGTCCATGGAGACTATTTATCTCGAATAGTATAAGAAATTTCTAAGTAGTTTTAATTTGAAATAAGAGAAATTCCGGATGGTACCCTCGTGGTTTGGAGAATTTCGAATTTTTCCCACCAGTTTTTTCAAGTTCGGATGATACCCTTAAGTTTATGTTATTTTCCGGATTTTGCCCAAATTCATTACACTTTTTTAAATTCCATTAAAAACATACAAAAGAAAATAAATTAAAATTAAAAAACTAATTAAAATAGAAAGAATAATTTATTTATTTTAAAAATAAAGTAAAACAATAACTTTTTAAAAAAATATATATATTATATTAATTTAAAAACATAAGTTTTATACTTTATTTCAAAAATAAATAAAATAAAGATTTTTAAAAAAATTTTAAAAAAATCACTGTTTTAATTATTATTAAAGTAAATAAATCAGTTTTTTTTTAATATTACTTTATTTTATTTCTTTTAGTTTTGGGAAATAAATAAAATAGAAAAATTATTTATTTATTTTAATAATAAATTAAAACAGTGCTTTTTTATTTTTTAAAAGAGTCCTTATTTTATTTATTTTTTTAAATAAAGTATAACACTTATATTTTTAGATTTGTTAAAAATATTCTAATTCAATTATTTATTTTTAAAATAAATAAAAAACTGATTTTTGAATTTTTTAAAATTTATCTAATTTATTTAATTTAAAATTAATATAATATATATATTTTTTAAAAAAAGTTACTGTTTTACTTTATTTTTAAAATAAATAAATTATTATTTCTATTTTAAGTTGTTTTTTAATTTTAGTTTATTTTCTTTTGTATGTTTTTAATGAAATTTAAAAAAGTGTATTGAATTCGGGCAAAATCCGGAAAACAACATAAACTTAAGGGTACCATCCGAACTTGAAAAAACTGGTGGGCAAAATCCGGAATACCCCAAACCACGAGGGTACCATCCGGAATTTTCCTTGAAATAATTTGGTCTATTAGGTCCTTTTCATGTTTTATTTTAGTAGGTGTACCCTAAATTTTTTTACTGTGAATTGTTCACGTGTTGTTAATGTATAAATTAATTTCACTTTCCATCACCCCGCTCATTCACAAACCACCAAAGTTTCGTTTTAGTTAATGCCAGAGAACTAGAAGCGATTCACTGACCCCTCAACTTCAACTCTCATCTTCCTCAATCTCTCTCGTAATCTCAATTTTCTTCAACTTTGATTCCTTTTTCGTCTATCTTCGGCCATCTGCTTCACTTGAACTCTCATTTCGTCTTCGTTTATACCCGAAACACACCAGAAATTGATTCGATTTTTGTAAACCCTAAGAAACTGAAAATGTCGACTCGATCAAAAGTCGCTGCTAACCAATCTTCTTGTGATGCTCCTACCTTCAATCTTCTAACTCCTACGCCTCCTTTACCTGTTGAAGAGGCCATAACAAACGAGGGTCAGGCTTCTGTTGTGTCTGAGGATGAAGCGGGTCTTCAAATTGTATTATCTGGTGCTCGAACAGTCGATATACCCGTGGTTAGTATTGCGTTGATACTCTTTCATATTTTATGGTATTCTAGTTTCTGGTATTTGTTCATATTAGGGTTTGTAAGTTTATTCATCGTTTCTGGTATTTGTTTTGATATGGTTTGTTCTATGTTTTGTTTTGTCTTTATATTACATGAGTTTTCTGGTATGTTTGTATGTTATTAGATGTTCTGATATGTTATTGGTTTCAAGTTTTCTGGTATTTGCTTTAGTTTAAGATTCTGATATGTGTTTATTTGTTAGGATTTCTGGTAATGCAGGTTGATGTATTCCTTTCTGGTATGTTTTTTGATATTTGTTCATATGAGGTTTTTGGTTTAATGTTTTCTGGTATTTACTTTAGTTTAAAATTCTGGTATGTGTTTATGTTAGGGTTCTGGTATTGCATGTTTTGTATTACTTTCTGATATCTTTTCTGGTATTTGTTCATATGAGGTTTAATGTTTTCTGATATTAGATGTTCTGGTATGTTATTTGTTTAATGTTGTGTCTGAGCATGAAATAAGTTGATAAGTTTATTAATTAATATTTTCTGGTATTTGTTCATATGAGGTTTTTATATTACTTTTTGGTATTTCATGTTGATGTATATATTGATATTATTTTCTGGTATGTTTACACAGGCTGTTGAAGAAAACGTTATTGATGGACATGAAGAGTCATTTGTAAGTTGAATGCCTGATATGAGTTTCTGGTTTGTTGTTGTAATGTTTTTCTTGTATTAACAATCTTGTTTCCTTTACTAGTTAATGTACAGATTCGATGATAACCCAAAATACAAGGCAACACGGATAACTATTTTATCTCGTGTAAATATGGTCAATTTTTTACTTGAAGGGTTGAATGTCAATGGACAACTATTGTTCAAGAACTCTATATTTTCAGACCTCATCTTCCTGTGTACAAATCTTAAAATTTCCAACCAATTAATACACTTCATGCTTTTGCATGAGGTAAAAACTGACCGCAAACACTCTATGTGGTTTGCAATCAACAAAAATCTGCTTAGGTATTTATAACTATACACCCAACCTTTTCACTTCAGTTTGGTACCTTCATTCCACTTTCTATTGTTAATGTGTTTCTTTCTTTTTTTGTTGTATATTTTTGTTCATAAGGTTTGGCTTAAGCGAGTTTTCTGAAATTACCGGCCTTGAGTGTCGGTTCCATGTATACAATGAAGAAGAAAATGTTGACATGAAGGAGTTGTCCGGCATCCCCAGGTGTAAATTGGAGCATTTGGAAGAGAATTATTCAAAACTTCCTAAGAATGACGAAAGAAAATTTAAGATGGCTCTGCTGCTCTTTGTTGAATTTGTTTTGCTTGGGAATGACAAGAAGAAGTTTGTCTCCAATCTTCCTCTTTCCCTTCTGAAGGACATGGATGCCTTTTATTCTTATCCATGGGGTGCCTTGTCTTCAATAAGACACTTGACAACCTTAGGGATTGCGAGCCAACAAAGTTTTAGGTATAAGGAAATTACTGCCTTTTTGGTTTTCCTTTGGCATTCCAGGTATGCTTCTGGTTTTCCATTTATGTGCATTTGGTATGGTTATATTTGGTATTTTTGTTATGGTTTACGTTTCTAGTATGATTGGTTTTCATTTATGTTCCTCTAATATCAGTAATTAGTTACCAGAAATGTTAATTTGTGATTTTATGGTATGCTTTATTGCATTAGCATTTCTGGTATGTGTTTTTGGTTTGTGTTTCTTATATTTTGTTTTCATGCATTTAATTCTGGTATAATTTTTATGTTGTATAAATGAGTTATGTGATGTATTGTGTTGTTTCTAGTATGTTCTGAATTTTATACTTTCTGGTATGAATTTACTTGCTTTCTGGTTTTATGATATGCATTTCTGGTTTCATTTTCTGGTATGCTATTATGTTATTAGTTTCATATTATTTATTGATTTGAGTTCTGGTATGGTCTATTCATGAGTTTCCTGTCTATAATTTGTAGGTTTTCACCCTTGACTCTATCCCCAAACTGGCATCGTTGTTTGCCACATGTGTTGATGAAGAAACAACCCCACTTTGTCTTAAGTGGGTCTCATCAACCAAGGGGAAGATGAAATGCAGCTTCCAAACAATCAAAGATACAACGTTATCGGTGACCCAAGATGACATCAAAACTATCCCCCTCTCCCTAGAAGAACCAGAAACCGAGGATGACTGCAAGTGGTGGGGGATAAAGTTTTGGACCCAACTGGCTATCTATGTCATCTTTTCAAAGTTGGGTTCCACAATGTATGTGTATGCAGGCCCGAAGGGCCTGGCCTCAAAGTTATCAAGGATGCCCCAAAGAAGGAGGAATCCGACAGTGATGACTTTGTTGCTGCTCCTCCTTCTCCTCCCCGTCGTCATATTTTGAGGTTGCCAAGATCACAAAAAGTTGTAAAGAAATAAGATGGCTCAAAGAAGAGGAAAAATGAAGAGGGAATGAAAATGTATTTTAATATATTTCATACTCAATCTATCTTTTAAGTATATGACATTAGTTTCTGTTATGCTAGTCTCTTTAGTTTCATTGTATGAATGCATTTTTGTTTTTCGGTATGTGTCTGTTAGTTTCTGGTATGCATTTTATACAACTTCTGGTATGAGTTTCTGTTTTAGTTTTCTGGTATGAATACTTTCTTACTTTCTCGTACGTGTTTGTTAGTTTCTGGTCTGTGTTTTATCTTATTCTGCTATAAGTTTTGTCGTACAGTCTTGTATTAGTTTTGATATGTTTTCTGGTATGATCTTTTGAAGCTTGCTTCATGTGTATATTATTATGTTTTTTTTTGTTTCAGTTTCTGGTATGTTTATCATTTACTTATTAATGTTTTTTTTAATGTAGGGCTACATATAAGAAACCTAAGACAGAAAAGATTGTTGAGGAAGCTGAATGGTAAACTGAAGTTAAATACGCATTTATATTATCATACTAGAATTATTAATTTTTAAAAAATTTGTTTTATTGTTTTAGCCCCGAAGAAGACATGATGGCATTGGCTACTCCCCTGAGGTTGATGTTGCACCCTCTAGCCCTGTTGGGATTGTTGATGCTCCAAAAATGGATACCATTTTCCCTACAAAAGCTGTGGTTGCACCACCTCTCCCTGATCTCACCACCTCCAATGCAGAAGTTGTGGTTGCACCACCTCTCCCTGATCCCACCACCTCCACTATTCCTACCACAAACAGGTAATTGATATTTTATATATCAGAATTTATTAGTTTCAATTGCTTATTTGATATCGCATTTGTAATCTTGTACTATGTTAATGTATAGGGTGTCTGATTGGGTTGAGGATTTAATGAAACAAATACAAACCCAAAATCAAGTGATTTCTGAGTTGGTCAAGAAGGTTGAGCAACAAGATGCGACTATCAACGAAGTTGTTATGAGGCAGAAGGCACTAACTATGACCCAACACAGAATAGAAGGTCAATGTATCAGGATCCTCACCAATGTTCAAAGGATGGCCGGTTCTTCTAAAGGCACCAAACCCTCTAAAAAGCCGAACCCCCACCTCCAACTGATGCTCCTAAGGTAGAAATTCTTCGGGTTTCTTCAAGTTCTGAAGAGACGCCATCTCCAGAAAATCCAAAGCCCCAGCCCCAGCCCAAGGAGGATGATGAAGTTGATAAGCCAAAGGAAGAAGCAGTGGAAGAGGTATAATACACTACTATTCTTCATGTGTTTTGTTTCCGTGCATATTTGTTAATGTTTGTGTTATGTTTTCATTCTGGTACAGAAACCAATACCAGATGTAGATGTGAAAGGGAAAGTTAAAACCAAAGGACCAAGGAGAATGGGTTTACGTGAAAAGAAACCCAACGACCTTGTCGTATCTCCCTATGTCGTCCCATTAAAAATCCCCAAGCCACCCAAACATAATTTCTTGAGCAAGAAGGATAAAGATGCTTTTTATGCTTGGTACCTTGACCCGAAGACTTCAGACAATTTTATTATTGGATTTCTACATTCAGCAAATAAGAAAAACTTCAAGCTCTTACTCCAAAAAACTGGCTGGTTGTGGGATCATGTAAGTTAACACTAACCTTACTTTTATTCAAGTTAATAATTTCTTGTATGATGTTTTTTTGGTATGACTTTCTATTACGAGCTACTGATGTGTTTCTGGTAAGAGGTTGGGTTTACATTTTTTTAAAAAAATTTCTAGTATGATGGGTTGAACTGCTTTATGGTATGAGCTAGTTGTATAAGAGTCTGGTATGACTTTGATTTGTGCTTTTTTTTGGTTTTATGGTATTATGTATTTCATAAGTTTTATGGTATGTGATTCTTTCATTTTGCCATAAATTATCATTTGACTCCTTGAGATGATTTAATGCTTGAGCTTTCTGATATTTGTTTATGTTTTGTGATTTTGGTATGATGTGTTTTCATGTATGTGTATCTTGCTTGATGGTTTTCATGTCTTGAATTCTGGTATGAAATTTTTATGTGTTTCTTGTATGATTCTCATATGAGCTTCTGATATTGAATTATTAGTTTTTTTTTCCTACTTTACAACAACTAGATGAAATGATTACATACCTCCGAAAAGCTGTAATTGAATATCCAGAGGTTTATGGCTGTGTTTCCATTCTTCCCGTACCATTCGTCAACTACTTCAACGATGTGCGCTATAAACAATTCTTAGCATCGAAAAATACAGGGAATTTTAATTATGGTGAAGAAATTGCAGGTTTTATATTTGGACTTGATCCCCCCATCTTTTCCAAGAGCTTATATGAAGTCGATACAGTATACACTGCCATCAACACCTGTGGTAAACAGTGGATAGCGCTACAGATTGATTTAATTAAATGGTGTGTTGTTGTATATGACTCAATTGTGGCTTGTATGTCCGATGAAGACTTGAAAGATTTGCTTACCCCATTCCTTGTTATGTATCCTCACATTCTGAAACTTCATGGAGAATTTGAGAGGTTTGGGGACAAGCTTGATAAGCCATTGGATTATGTTTGAAAGACAGCCAAAGAAGTTCCATAGAACAACCCAAGGTAATTTCTATAATACTACTCATATGTTTCTGGTATGTTCATTAGTATGATGTTTTGGAAAAACACTTATATAATCTGTTTCTACAATTGCAGTGGAAGTTGTGGTGTATTCACAATCAAACACATTCAGTGTTATCATTTGGACGAATTGATTTGTCAAACATATGTCAAGAATACATCCCAGCTTTCAAGGAACAATTTTGTTCTATTTTGTACCATAGGGAGTGGGTGAAACCCCACGAGTCCCTTTGAAACTGAATCTGTCCTATATGATGTAGTTGACTGTTGATAAACTGATATTTTGGTATTGACTCACTCTGTTGTAACAATCATTCATGTTGTATATATTGACTTTTTTGTAATATAATCTTGTTTATGACTCAATAACAAGTATTCTGTTAACATAGTTTCTTTACCAAAAGTGTTTATGTTGCGATTTAGGATTGTGGTATTTCATTTAAGCGCCTTTGGTATGAGTATATCTGGTATTTTTTGTTATTTGTTATGTTTCTGGTATAATTGTTTTTCATTTATGTGTCTCTGGTATGATTAATTACTTACCAGAAATGTTCATTTTGTGATTTTATGGTATGATTTATTGCATTAGTATTTTTGGTATGTCTTTCTTGTAGTTTGTTTTCAACTATTTGATTTTGATATGATTATTTGTTTACTAGAAACGTTCAATTTGTGATTTTATTGTATGATTTATTGCCTGAGCTTTCTGGTATGCATATATAGCCTGATGGTATTCTTTTATTGGATTCTGGTATGAGTTTTTATTGAGTTTTTGTTATTACCTGTTGTTATGCTTCTGGTATGAGGACTTTTACACATACAAGAAACATATATTAATATAGTAACTGTTTTCTACAAATCTCATAATGACAAATAATCATAATTTGTATTTCTAGTATGAATTGGTTTTCATTTATGTGCCTCTGGTATGAGTAATTACTTACCCGAAATGTTCATTTTTTGATTTTATGGTATGATTTATTACATTAGTATTTCTGGTATGTGTTTCAGGTTTGTGTTTCTTGTAGTTTGTTTTCATCTATTTGATTCTGGTATGATTATTTGTTTACCAGAAACTTCAATTTGTGATTTTATTGTATGATTTATTGCTTGAGCTTTCTGGTATGCATATATAGCCTGATGGTATTCTTTTATTGGATTCTAGTATGAGTTTTTTTTATTGATTTTTTGTTATTACCTGTTGTTATGCTTCTGGTATGAGGACTTTTACACATAAAAGAAACATATATTAATATTGTAACTATTTTCTACAAATCTCATAATGACAAAAAACAAAATTTGTATTTCTGGTATGTGTCTTTATTCCTTCTCCATTGATTGATTTCGGCAAGTTTTTTTTGTTATGGCCTACCATGTCGCAACAGTTGCATTTCTTCTTCTTGCTTCCTTCCGTTGATCCCCGTATCCAAGCTTTAGGCAATCTTCCGGTTCTCTTCCTCTTTATAGGGGGGTTGCATTCAATAGATGTAATGGAACTTGGAATATCTAAATTCTCATGATCTACGATTGGGTATATTGTCTCCTCATATGTCGTCTTCCAATATTCGGTGCTGTAATAATTACTTACCGGAGAAGTCAGATTCATTTTTGCCATCTTTGTTGCAGCTATTGCATGAACACACGGTATTTCCTCAATATCAAATTCCTTGCAAGTGCAACTCCTATCCACTAAACATACAACTTCCCTTTCCTGGTTCCATTGTACCTCAAATAACAGTCTTTTTGCATCAAGCACGTAGCATCCATACTTTGTTGCCTCCCATATTTAGCTTGTATTAGGGCATCGACATTTGGTGTTGTCATTTCTGTACATGATGCAACATTTTCCCTTCGCGTTGCAAACCATCTACCCACCGTATGTCTGATAACATCAATGAGGCCAAGCACTGGATAATCCCTTGCATCACACAATACACTATTTATACATTATGTGTTGTTGCTTGTCATAATGTTGTAACGTTTGGCGGGGAAAAAGCTCGGGACCAAGCAGCAAATCCAATTTCTTCCAATAGCTGCACAACTACTACCTTCTCCTACAAACATTTTCAGGTACATCATACCAGACACGTAACATGTTTTCATACCAGAAAAAGGTAATACCATAATCATTGTTCATCAATAATAATGTTCAATACCCAGAAACATATCATGTATGATACTAGAAACGAGCACAAAATGCATACTAGAATTCATACCAGAGATTAAATGTAATACTAGAAATGATAATGTACATACAACAAACCTAACATGCGTTCATACCAGAAACATTCATACTAGAGTCACTATTAATGAGAGATAAGGGACAATACCAGAAATGAAATAAACCACCAGAAATGAAATACCAGAAGCATAATATGATTGCATACCAAAAAATACTATAAACTAGAACAAACACACCATCTTTATATTTTCAAGCAGTTGAAGACACTTATCCTTTCTGTAGCACCTAGCTGCATCCAAGAACATTTGTTGAACTATATTCTTGGTTGACTTTTTCTTGATGTTCCCTTTCAAGTGGTACATGCAAACTCCATGGGATGCTTTTGTGTAGTTCTTAGCAATAACATTCTTTATTGACATGTGTCTGCCCAATATAAATAGTTTTTCCTCGTTGTCAAGGACAAACTTGTGTATATGATGATGAAGAAATCATATGAGTCATCACATTCACGGTCAACAATTGCAAATGCTAGCGGGTATATTTGTTGGTTTGCGTCTTGCGCTATTGCAAGCAATAGCACCCACCATATCGTCCTTTTAAAAATGTTCTGTCGACTGATATAACCTTAAACAACAACAATCACCAATTAATTAGTTTTCTTGAACACTAGAAAAGGATAATACTCATACTAGAAACTTCATTGTTCAAATATATATCACTATACCAAAAACTGAGCAAGTAAGCAAACCAGAAATGATCTTACCAGAAGCACATTATCTAACAATACCAGACACTGAATATACAAACCAGAAAAGAGCATACCAGAAACATAACTCTACTACCGAAAGTTATATCATTCATGCATAATTCATAATACCAGAGACATAACTTTATTACATACCAGAACAAGGATAATACCTATCTCATTACTAAATATCCTTTGATTGATTGTCCCAAAGCAAAGAAGACATACTTGAATTTGTTTTCATCATCCAATTGCAGTGTAAGAGCCTAGTTGCTAAGTTGCTAAGAGAGTGAGCTGAGGACCAAGATTTAGCCTGATCCGCCCCTACGTGATCCTGGAGGCGCCCCTGCGGTTTGCCTGAGCCACCCCTGCGGCTCACAAAGTCCGCCCCTGCGGCTCTGTGTGATGTAGCCGTCTTCTTTGACCCCTTTGACCCGTGCTTTACTCTTTTTACCCTTTATAACCTTAATCTCTTTCCTTTGGATGAGGGTTATCATTCTCAGCTCCATCTCTCTCTCTTGCGTACATTTCTTCTACTCTTTTCTCTCTTGGATCGTCTTTGATCTTCCGTGAGCTTTTGTGAGTTTTGTGAGCCTTGTGCTTTGCTTTGCTAATGATGATGATGTTGTTGTGCCTTGTTGAGCCAGCTTGAGGTGGTGATGGTATTGAGTTGATCTCCTGGAAGTCCATCTTGGTAAGCTTTCATGGCTTCCTTCCTTTCTTTCTTCTTTTCTTCATCTTTTTCTCCCTTTCCTTAGTCTAGCTTAGATTCCTTAGGTTTAGATCTTATTCCAGCCTTGATTGGCTTGTGTTTATATATATATATATATATGTATGCTCTGTATGCATGTTGATGTTGGAGTGAATAGGGAGTAAAGAATCGAAGAAAGAAGTGAAGAAAGAGCTAAGATGGTGTTCTCTGCTGTCCAGTCGCCCCTGTGCCACCTTGCAGCCTCCCCAGCGCCACCTGTGATCCGTCCCTGTGCCCACCTACAACAACAAGGTTCTTCTCTTGGTTTTCCAGGTGTGTGTTGCTTCTAGGCATGCCTTAGGGTGCCTTTGCTCCCTCCTTTCCTAGTGTGAGTGTATAGGATCATGCTAGATATGTGAGGTTGTGTTTTGATGAGGTTATGATCGGTTTATGCCTTGTACGACTTTAAGGACTTAGGTTGTTGTCAGTTAAGGTTTTGAGGTGGAGTATGATCCCTATGGATTCCTTTGGATCTAGGTGAGACCCCTTTGATGAATAGAGGTTGATATCTTTCTATTTCTTGTTGTTAGTTAGTGCCCTCTCTTGGATTGGAGATTGTTTGTGGTTGAGCTGTGTACGAGGTTGAGGTAAGTCCGTAGGACTTACTTAGCTATCATCCTTATATTGGGTGTTTGCATGAGTGGTGTGTGCTTATATGTTTGATATGATAGAATGTGATGTCGTTTATATCGACCTATGTTTTATTGACTGTCCCACTGCGTGGTGATAACCTTTCCCTTTCATCCCGTAGTGGAGTCTGGAAGGTTCTCTGACGTCAGGCCAGTCTAGTTTACAAGAAGGGCACAATCCACTCCAATAGGGTACACGGATTGTGTGACCGATACTCGTACAGCTGGATATAGCACCCAGAGGCGGGGATGTATCGGTCCTCGTGTCACATACTTTTATTATATATATATATATACGACTTAAGTGAAGGACTATTATATAAAGATGATAAAATGGGTAAATGTGTGATAGCATGTTGAAGTGTTATCTTTCCATGATTGTGTTTGTGCTTATGCATTACTCTATATATGTGTATGGATAGCAAATGGTTTATTACCATGTTGTAGATTCCCCACAAGATAGACATACTGCTGGGTGATCCAGCAGAGTGGCATGCCGAGGACCTCTGGTACATAGGATGTTATGGGCTTTTGGGTTATTTACCTTTCCCTCCTGCGTGAGGATGATCTTTTGTTACCTCCTGTGTGAGGATGTTGTGGTTTATACTCAGCTATGTTGTTTTTCCTTTCGGTTGTACAGTTTATACAGTTTTATGTATTTGTTTTTATATCTGTCAGTGCCATGTTGTAAGGTCCAGTGAAGTTGTTGTCATGCTAGGGTTAGGATCCGTTGTGATATCCTAGCCCAATGTGGCATCCCGAGTCCCGCGGATTTAGGGTGTTACAGAGTTGGTATCAGAGCCTTAGGTTGACAACAATGACACTTGCTACCTGCAATGAGGTTTGATATGTAAAATAAATAGAACCCGAAAGGGGTCTGACGGTTTCAATGTGTTTTTGGTTTTAAGTGTGGTTTTGGGTTAAAATGTATGAGAAGTTGCCACCTCTGCTATGGATCTCTGCAGTATAGTTATTTATATATGTATTGTGGTTTATGTTTGTATATGTGTTAAGTATATATATATATATATATATATATATATATATATATATATATATATATATATATATATATATATATATATATATATATATATATATATATATATATATATATATATATATATATATATATATATATATATATCTATACATATGGCCTATATAGAGCCTTATAAGTTAGGTGTGCATACCCCGCAAATGGCTCGGACTAGAGCTATTGCTGCTGTAGGCAAAAGTAGAGGTAGACCACCCCGTCCTCCGGGTGTGGTAGGTGAGGGACCAGTTCCCGCTGCTGATCCACCAGTGGTGGGGGAGATACGTGATGAGGTTGTAAAGAGTGTCGTCATAGAGACGAGGAGTGGTGGATCCAAGAGACATCACTCACATCGAGTCTAGTCTAATGACACGGATCGTGTCTCCATGGGGACCAGAGTTTAGAGAGTAGCTCAGACGTTTTGAGGGGGCTGTCAGAGCTGACAGACGAGCCCTAGATCCACCAGGGCATTAGGGATCTTCTGAGATGTCTCAGGGAGCCACACAAGTGCTAGTTATGCCGGCATGTGCTGCTGAGACTGCTCGAGCTGTAGAGGAGACCAAAGGGCCTCGACCAGATGCCTCGTTGAAGGCATTATTTCATCAACAGGGAGTACCACCCTTCTCAGGAGAGATCAGTTTAAAGACTGAGGTATGGATAGGACATGTAGACTCAGCTTTAAAGTCTATCAGATGTCCTGAGGACAGACGAATAGAGCTAGTCCAGTCTCTATTCCGTGACCTTACGCATCAGTGGTGGAGGACAGTACGAGCTAGAGCCACCAGTTATGACCACATGAGGAGCATGATTAGAGAGCAATTTTGCTCTACCTCATTGAGGAGGGAGAAGCTGCAGGACTTCGTGGAGGTTGGCTTTGAGGATGTGCCCATTGCAGACGTCATCCGCCGCTTCCAAACTGAGTTAGCTTTAATGGGTCCAGCACCATCTGAGGACCAGCATGTGTATTTGTTCTCTCGTCGTTTGAGGGAGAGCACACGTTCATACATGGCGGGATTCCATTGTGAGTCCCTAGCTAATTATCAGGACCGGGCTTTTGCTTACGAGAGGGAGCGAGCCAGTTAGAGGAGAGCTTCTCAGACGAGACGGTCTGAGAAGAGGCAGCACATTGGGCAAACCAGTGGAGTTGGAGGAGCATCTGGGTCTAGACGAGACCAGAGACGTCAGAGTTACCCCTCGTCTGCACTGACTGCAGACAAAGGACGACAGTGTTACAACTGTGGTGATCCTGGCCATCTGAAGCCAGATTGTCCCAGACCAGTTATGACTTGTTACACCTGTGGTAGACTAGGACATCGAGCTGCCTTCTGTAGGCAAGGTGGAGTTTCATTTCAGCAAGGTTCTTCCCCTGCTAGTGTAGTAGGAGGTGGTCAGAGGACACCTCAGCAGTAGACACAAGGACATCAGAGAATCCCAGATCGTCCATCTATTGAGGGATCTGCTCCCGTGCCGAGTAGAGGTAGAGGTCGTGGTGGGAGTACCACGGATGCTAGAGGAGCTCAGGGTAGAGCTTTTGAGTTGAGGAGTGCAGAGGATCCACCTGCACCGGCCGCTACAGGTACCATTATGCTTCATGGTTTACCTGTTAGAGTTTTGTTTGATACTGGTGCTACGCATTCATTTATTTCTGATACATGTGTTGAGTGTTTGGATTTAGCTACCATAGAGGGGATACCCTTTACTATAGGGTTACCTGATGGTAGTCGGGTCAGAGGTACCCGTGAGATACGTAGTTGTCCCCTTCGTTTAGGGACTCGTGTTTTTACTTGTTGACTTCTTAGTCATGCCATTGATGCATGAAGAAGTCATATTAGGTATGGATTGATTGCATAGACACCGTGCGGTTTTGGATGTTGGTAGACGGACTGTTACAGTCTCTACCGAGGTTGGTCAGATTGAGGTCTTCCGAGGTTGGGACCTTGGGAAGACAGGTTCTGTCATCAGTGTCGTACGAGCAGCTAGACTGATTATACAGGGATGTGATACCTTCTGGTACTACGCCATGAAGGATGGAGAGAGTCCAGCTTTGGAGGACATACCAGTGGTCTGCGAGTTTGCAGATGTGTTTGCTGATCCATCGAGCTTGCCGCCTCAAAGGAGTGTGAACTTCAGTATCGAGTTGGAGTCTGGTACGAGACCCATCTCGAAGGCCCCATATCGTATGTCACCTGTTGAGATGTTGGAGCTGAAGAAGCAACTCGAAGAGTTGGCTGAGAAGGGCTTCATACGCCCTAGCATTTTACCATGGGGTGAACCTGTCCTCTTCGTGCGGAAGAAGGACGGATCGTTGAGACTGTGTATTAATTACAAAGATCTAAACAAGGTGACCATCAAGAACAAGTATCCACTGCCTCGTATTGATGATCTGCTTGATCAGCTTCAAAAAGCGATAGTATTCTCCCGTATTGATTTACGCTCAGGATATCACTAGTTGAGGGTGAGGGAGCTGGATGTGCACAAGACAGCATTTCGTACCTATTATGGACACTACGAGTTTGTGGTGATTCCATTCGGGTTGACAAATGCCCCAACAATCTTCATGGAGTTGATGAACAATATCTTCATCGACTTCCTTGATCAGTTTGTGGTGGTCTTTATTGACGACATTTTGGTATACTCTCGTAGCAGAGAGGAGCATGCCGGTCATCTGAGGACGGTTTTGCAGATTCCGAGGGATAGAGAGCTGTATGCCAAGCTCTCTAAGTGCGAATTCTGAATGTTTGAGGTTGCTTTTCTTGGACATATCGTCTCCACCGATGGGATTATGGTTGATTCGGCGAAGATCGAGTCTGTTGCTGCATGGACGACACCGACTAACGTCAAGGAAGTGCGTAACTTTCTTGGCCTAGCCGGTTATTATAGACGTTTTGTGGAGGGATTTTCTGTGATTGCCCGTCCATTCACGAGTCTTCTGAGGAAGACTACCATATTTGTGTGGACCGACCAGTGTGCCTAGAGTTTTGAGGAGTTGAAGAGGCATTTGACTTCTGCTCCCGTCTTTGCACAGTCAAAGGGTTTAGATGATTTCGTGGTTTACATTGATGCATCCAAGGTAGGCTTGGGATGTGTGTTGATGCAGAGAGGTAGAGTGATTGCTTATGCGTCTAGACAACTGAAGACGTATGAGAAGAACTACCCTACTCATGATCTGGAGTTGGCAGCGGTAGTTCATGCTTTGAAGATCTGGAGACATTACCTGTATGGTGCCACATGTCAGATCTTCACAGACCATAAGAGTCTGAAGTATATTTTCACGCAACAGGATTTGAATAACCGCCGGCGTCGATGGCTTGAGTTGATCAAGGACTTTGACCTTGAGATTCTGTATCATCATGGAAAGGCGAATGTTGTAGCTGACACCTTGAGCAGGAAGACGCCTCGAGAGAAGGCGATTGCCAAATTGACAGTACAACCTCAGCTTCAAAGGGATCTAGCTTGGCTAGAGATGGACATCCAATTTCCTGATGAGGATATCCAATTACATGCTTTAGAAGTTTTACCTGGTCTGTTGGATGAGATCCAATAGAAGCAGGGGACCTGCCCGACGTTGATGAGGATCAAAGAGAGGATGTATCGTGGAGAGGCACCACAATTTTCCATTGGAGCTGATGGAGTGATGAGGCGACATGACCGTATCTGTATACCTGCCGATGTAGAGTTGAGGCAGAGGATCTTACAGGAGGCTCACTGTACACCATACTTGGTACATCCTGATACGAGCAAGATGTACCATGATGTGAGACGTTCATACTGGTGGGGAGGGCTGAAGCCCGATGTAGCCAGATTTGTGGCTCAATGTGCGACCTGTCAACAGGTCAAGATAGAGCATTGCAGACTTGGAGGTGAGCTCCATCCACTGCAAGTACTGCAGTGGAAGTGGGAGGACGTCTCCAAGGACTTTGTGATGGGTTTGAGGCCCAGTAGGAGTTTTGATGCTTTCTGGGTTGTTGTTGATAGACTGACGAAGACGGCACATTTCATTCCTATCCGAGAGACGTGGCTAGTGAGCAGATTAGTTGAGGAGTATACTAGACCGATAGTGAGACTCCATGGTGTACCGAGGACGATCGTCTCTGATCGAAATGGACGGTTTACCTCAAGGTTTTGGCAGCAGATTCAGACTACTTTGGGGACGAGTCTACACTTCACGACTGCATTTAACCCCCAGACAGATGGTCAGTCTAAGAGGACCATCCAAACCCTAGAGGATATGTTGTGAGCTTGTGTATTGGATTGGGGATAGGGATGGTCTGATTACCTTCCACTCGTTGAGTTCTCATACAACAACAGTTGGCATGCATCTATTGGGATGACTCCTTATGAGGCATTGTATGGACGTAGGTGCCATACACCTTTATGCTGGGATGAACCTAGCAGTATTAGTGGGATAGCGCCAGAGCAGATTCAGGATGATATGGCTCGAGTAGCGTTGATTAGAGAGAGGATGCTGGCTGCACAGAGTCGCCAGAAGTCATATGCAGACAAGAGGCGTCGGCCTCAAGAGTTCTGTTTGCTCCAAATTATGTGTGCAAGCTTTAAAATTTATAACCCAAGAAGTATGCTTGAACAATATGCGAACCCGCAGTGTACGGATCAATTGTAATAAAAGCAAGAATTCCAGGGGTCGAACACAAGGACTATGGTGAAACAAAGCACGAAATCAGGTTATCAAATATGCTAATAACTACTAATTAAAGCAATCAAGATGATATAAAGTCAAATAAAGGGAATGCAAATTCTAGGGATTAAAACATCTAGTTGTGGTTCCGAATCAAGATCTCAAAGGATAACGTGGACAAAGCTAAGGTTTGCAAAGGGAAGGTGTTTCTAAGGTGGGAATAGATTACCGGATAAGTCTCACTACTCACTATCCCGAACCAAAACTCCTATTACCGGGTAAGTTTCAAGGTACTAAGGAAATGAACTATAATCTCAAACCAACACACCACCCAAGGGAATATAATCAACCTTTACCGGGTAAGTCTCAGGCTAACTCACAAAGATATGATGAAGGCACACTCAAACCCCAATAAAGGATAAACATTTATTACCTACACTCATGATCTTAGGTAAACAAACAAAGGAATCACCGGGTAAGTCTCATCCTAGGATTGCATTGAACCAGGAAAGGTATAACAAAGATAGGATTTAGCAAACTTAAACTCTTAACTCAGAATAGATTCAGGAAAGGTCCGCCTCGTTCAATTATATTCCACCCTGACCGAGATGTTCAATGACTGAGCGAGGTGTTCTAGGGTTAAGGGAAAGACTCGAGATTTCAAGGTCCTGCTGGGATTAAGATCATTCTATCATTATCTTTCCCACAACTTTCAGCCAATCACCCTAGTATCGCATAGGAAACTTAGCCAACAATCATCATGATAACAATAATCAAATTAATAGAAAATGAATCAATATTCAAACAAGAAAACCTTAACAAAAAGGTCTCAATAACTGAATCAAACAAGTAACAAATCAGCGTTCCTCAAGTCACATATCAGAAGAGACAATCGAACAAAAAACAATCTAAGAAGATCTTACAAACTCCTTCAAAAGTCAACTCCAACTATGATTCCTTCCTTCCTTGAACTTCAACCTTCAAACTTCCTTCAATCCTTCCTTCAAAACTCCAAAAAACCCTTCAATTGTTGGATGCCCTAAGCATGGTTGAACTTGTGGAAACCCTTTATATAGGAGAATTATCTTCCAAAGATAATAATATCTTAAAATGATAATTTCCTAGAAAATATATCCATATCTCTCAAAATAAATCAGTCAAATATAATATCTTCCTTCCAGAAATCCAGCCAAAAATATAAGATATCCTCCTTCAAAAAATAAAAGATCTCAGCCAAAAATAAAGATCGGCGACAGGGTGTTCGCCTCGGTCGGGACGCTCCTCAAGATCAACTCGGTCGAGGTGATACTGTAGCTGACCGAGGTGAATCTCAACTGAATGTAAATCATCTCGAATCTGGTCCAAAATCAATCTTCTAAATCATTTCTATGCTTCCTGAGATCTTCTCAAAGCTCCAGAATGTAGCTCCAATGACTCCTTAGCTTCCTTAGCTCCATTTTGATGCAATACGTGCCATTTTACCTACAATTACAACGAAACTAGGTGTAGACCTCGATTCCCGCAAAAGGTAGACAAAGCAACAATATAATCACAGAATGTACATCCATACATGCAGATTTATGAAGATAACGCGTCTAAACCAATCCCAAAATATAGACTATAATACATGCTATCAAGTTCAGGGTAGAAGTTCATGTCTGGTTGAGAGTATCTCCGACGCATGGCGTCAGACGTTTTGGCATAAAGGGGAAGCTGAGTCCCCGATATGTCGGTCCTTTCGAGATACTGGATAGAGTCGGGAGGGCAACCTACAGATTAGCTTTACCTCCGAGGTTAGAGAACCCTGTGTTCCATGTGTCTCAGATGAGAGAGTACATACCAGATCCGAGGCACATTGTGAGTTATGATGATTTGGTGGTGGAGCCGGACCACACCTTTGCTGAGCATCCGATTGCAGTCTTAGAATGAGGTGTGAGACGCCTGCGTTCGAAGGACATTCCCATGATGAGGATATAGTGGTCTAGACGTGGAAAAGAGGAGGCTACATGGGATACTGGGGATAATATCCAGAGGAACTATCCAGAGTTTTATGCCGAGATAGATGCATCTAGGGTCGATGAGTAGATCTTAGTGCTATCTTGGTGAGTATGTGATTATATGCTTATATGCTTACATGCCTTGATATGCTATTCCATGCTAGTTATGATGTGTTTTATGATCTTATTAGATCTTGCTGTACTAGCATGATGTATGTTATAGTTGGAGATGATTATTTCCTCCAACCTACGTGTGTATGATTTATATTTATAGCTGGGGATGGTTCTTTCCTCCATGCTATTTGAGTTGATTAGGATTTAGCTGGAGATGGTTCTTTCCTCCATGCTACTTGATGGGCATAGTTTCACTGGAGATGTTATTCCTCCATGCGATGTATATGATTATGTTTTGGCTAGAGATGTACTTCCTCTATGCCTTGTGATATGATATAGTGAGAGATGTGATTCCTCTACGCCTTTGGGTAGCGTCATGGCCTTGTTTTCTGGAGATGATGATTCCTCCATGTTTACGCTTGAGGTTATAGATTGTTAGGTTATGACCTTCCAAGCGGAGATGTGATACCTTTGATAGAGAGAGCGAGTTATACCTCGACTTATGGGTCCGAGAGGATTTGGGATTTTGCAAGTTTCGGGACAAAACTTGTTTTTAGGGGGGTGAGATGTAAGAGCCTAGTTGCTGAGTTGTTGAGAGAGTGAGCTGAGGACCCAGATTCAGCCTGATACGCCCCTGCGTGACCCTGGAGGCATCCCTGCGATTTGCCTGGGCCGCCCCTGCGGCTCTGTGTGCTGCAGCCGTCTTCTTTGACCCCTTTGACCCGCGCTTTACTCTTTTTACCCTTTATAACCTTCATCTCTTTCCTTTGGATGAGGGTTATCATTTTCAGCTCCATCTCTCTTTCTCTTGCGTACATTTCTTCTCCTCTCTTCTCTCTTGGATCATCTTTGATCTTCCTTGAACTTTTGTGAGTTTTGTGAGCCTTGTGCTTGGCTTTGCTTGTGGTTTGCTGATGATGATGTTGTTGTGCCTTGTTAAGCCATCTTGAGGTGGTGATGGTGTTGAGTTGATCTGCTGGAAGTCCAGCTTGGTAAGCTTTCATGGCTTCCTTCTATTCTTTCTTCTTTTCTTCATCTTTTTCTCCCTTTCCTTAGTCTAGCTTAGATTCCTTAGGTTTAGATCATGTTCCAACCTTGATTGGCTTGTGTTGATGTATATATATGTATGCTCTGAATGTATGTTGATGTTGGAGTGAAGGAGTTAAGAATCAAAGAAAGAAGTGAAGAAAGGGCTAAGGTGGTGTTCTCTGTTGTCCAGCCGCCCCTGCACACCTTGCAGCCGCCCCAGCGCCGGCCTGAGCCGCCCTGTGCCACCTGTGATCCGCCCCTGCGCCCACCTGCATCAACAAGGTTCTTCTCTTGGTTCTGCAGGTGTGTGTTGCTTCTAGGCATGCCGTAGGGTGCCTTTGCTCCCTCCTTTCCTAGTGTGAGTGTATAAGATCATGCTAGATGTGTGAGGTTGTGTTTTGATGAGGTTATGATCGGTTTATGCCTTGTACGACTTTAAAGACTTAGGTTGTTTCAGTTAAGGTTTTGAGTTGGAGTATGATCCCTATGGATTCTTTTGAGTCTAGGTGTGACCCCTTTGATGAATAGAGGTTAATATCTTTCTATGCCTTATTGTTAGGTAGTGCCCCTCTCTCAGGATTGGAGATTGTTTATGGTTGAGCTATGTACGAGGTTGAGGTAAGTCCGTAGGACTTACTTAGCTACCATCCTTATATTGGATGTTTGCATGAGTGGTGTATGCTTATATGTTTGCTATGATAACATGTGATGTCGTTTATATCGACCTATGTTTTATTAACTGCCCCACTGCGTGGCTGTGATAACCTTTCATCCCGTAGTGGAGTCTAGGAGGTTCTTTTACGTCAGGCCAGTTTGGTTTACAGGAAGGACGCAATCCACTCCCATAGGGTACACGGATTGTGTAACCGATACTCGTACAGCTGGATATAGCACTCAAAGGGGGTGATGTATCTGTCCTCATGCCACATACTTTCATTATATATATATACATAGATATATATATATATATATATATATATATATATATATATATATATATATATATATATATA
>BSUD01000007.1:106600154-106639627 GCA_033239045.1 Fagopyrum esculentum | reverse complement strand
ACAAGGTTCTTCTCTTGGTTCTGCAGGTGTGTGTTGCTTCTAGGCATGCCGTAGGGTGCCTTTGCTCCCTCCTTTCCTAGTGTGAGTGTATAAGATCATGCTAGATGTGTGAGGTTGTGTTTTGATGAGGTTATGATCGGTTTATGCCTTGTACGACTTTAAAGACTTAGGTTGTTTCAGTTAAGGTTTTGAGTTGGAGTATGATCCCTATGGATTCTTTTGAGTCTAGGTGTGACCCCTTTGATGAATAGAGGTTAATATCTTTCTATGCCTTATTGTTAGGTAGTGCCCCTCTCTCAGGATTGGAGATTGTTTATGGTTGAGCTATGTACGAGGTTGAGGTAAGTCCGTAGGACTTACTTAGCTACCATCCTTATATTGGATGTTTGCATGAGTGGTGTATGCTTATATGTTTGCTATGATAACATGTGATGTCGTTTATATCGACCTATGTTTTATTAACTGCCCCACTGCGTGGCTGTGATAACCTTTCATCCCGTAGTGGAGTCTAGGAGGTTCTTTTACGTCAGGCCAGTTTGGTTTACAGGAAGGACGCAATCCACTCCCATAGGGTACACGGATTGTGTAACCGATACTCGTACAGCTGGATATAGCACTCAAAGGGGGTGATGTATCTGTCCTCATGCCACATACTTTCATTATATATATATACATAGATATATATATATATATATATATATATATATATATATATATATATATATATATATATATACGACTTGAGTGAATGACTATTATATAAAGATGATAAAATGGGTACATGTGTGATAGCATGTTGATGTGTTTATCTTTCCATGATTGTGTTTGTGTTTATGCATTACTCTATATATGTGTATGGATAGCTAATGGTTTATTACCATGTTGTAGATGCCCCACAGGATAGACATGCTGTTGGGTGATCTAACAGAGTGGCAGGTCGAGGACCTCTCGTACATAGGATGTTATGGGCTGTTGGGGTTGTTTACTTTTCCCTCCTGCGTGAGGATGATCTTTTGTTACCTCATGTGTGAGGACATTGTGGTTTATACTCCGCTATGTTGTTTTACCTTTTGGTTCTACAGTTTATACAGTTTTATGTATTTGTTTTTATATCTGTCAATGTCATGTTGTAAGGTCCAGTGAACTTGTTGTCAAGCTAGAGTCAGGATCCATTGTGAGATCCTAGCCCAATGTGGCATCCCGAGTCCCGCGAATTCGGGGTGTTACATGCAGGGCTAGAATAGTGTTCGGATTAGCCTCTTGCAATCGATGTAAGTACACCGGCACACCCTTGTAGTTCTCTTGTGCTATCCAACAATTACAGTAGCTAGCTTCTAAACAATGCTTGTTTCTCAAAATTCCAATAATTGTCTTAGGCTCAGGGAGTTTGTGTGTATTATCATACCTGAATAACATAAACAATATGATTTTAATGTAGCTTATACCAGAATCGAAGAAAACAATATATAATTGAATATTATATGTGATAATAAGCAATGAACTTACATTTTTGCAACTATTTTAGCAATGACAAGATATGAGACCTTTCTTTGATAATTTCTTCTTGTATGGAATGAACAAGTGTGCTCTCTGATATACTTTGTTAGTGTAAACACTTTTGATTTCTTGATTTTTGAGAACCGCACCCGCCACTTACAATCTTTATCTAGACATCGCGCAAGAATAGCAAGCTTGATAGACTTTGTTATTCTGTATTGTGTACATTCGGCAACAGCATTCAAACACAATGCATTTTTCACTACGGTTTTATCCTTGAACTTTTGACCAAGCTTAAGACCCAATTGAGTTTCTTCAGGTTCAACTTCAGTGATTGCATAGCTATTCTCTGTTTCTATTTCAGTCACACTAGGAGCAGCAACAATGGCAGTGTATGGATGATATTCATTAATTTCTTCAATTTTTGGTATAACAATTCTAGACTTTAATCTCACACACAATGGCACACTCCATCATGGTTGAGTCAATTGATTAGCTTCAACAAATTCCTCAAAATCTTCTACCGTCTCAATATCAAACGGTTGCAACTCTTCATTTAAGGTATTCTTGTATGTAAGTTCCAATTTGTTCACTGTCTCATCTACTTGAAAACATTTGGCAATCAACATCCTAATTTCTGGTATGCTAACTAGATCTCCCACAGTGATGGGTTTGCACACTACTTTATCCCCTATATATGTCCATTCATTTTTCACAGATTTCCATTCTCCTCCACAATAAACCACAATTTGTAAATGAGCCATGCCTAACAAGTTTTGTATATACCAGAAAAAAAACTACTATAAGTATACCGGAAGTTAAAGTATGCACAACACCACAGACAGAGCATGTTACATACCATAAATAAGCATACCTGAATTACCAAAAATAGGATGATACCATAAACTAATCATGTATACGTACCAGAAAGTCACATACAATAAACACAATTTTGATACAATACCAGAAACAAAATTAACAATCAAATACTAAATAAATGATGATTCCTCTACGTTAGTATTAAAATATAATGTACATACCAGAAACACAATTATCAAACAAATACCAGAAATATTGTTGTGACATCATCAATACCATAAGTCATTCAAATGATTATATCAGAGAATTGATGATACCAGAAAGACAATTATCATACTAAAAAAGGGATTATACCAGAACTCATTCATTCATACCATAATTAAGAAAACAAACTAGCAACAAGGTTCATACCAAAATCGTTAATCAAATTGATACCAGAACAGAGAAAATCCAAATGTAATGGACATAACCAAAAATTGAAATCATTACACACTCATTCATACCGGAAACATAATTTAAAACAAAATCAACTCTGACGATGTCTTATACCAGAAATACAAGAATCTGAACAAAATTTCACAATGGTGAACAAAATACCAGAATAATACCGAAGAAGATGGCGAGAGAGAGAGTAGAATATTGCGAGAGAGATACCTGATTAGGTCGATGAGATTTCTGGTATTTGAAGTGTTGAAGCACAATTCGATTTCGTTGTATTCGTTTCCGGTGTTTGATCGTGGATCTTACCAGAGAAGATTGCGAGATTGATGTCGATAGTGAGAGAGAAGAGAGAAAGTAGATCGATAATTGTGATACCAGAGAAGGAGAAGCTTGCGAGTTCGAGAGGAGGAGAAGAATGAAATCTGAGATGGTTTCCTTTGAGCGTAACAGAAGAGAGAGAAGAAAGATAATTTTACCTAATTTTATGGTAACTAATTGGCAGTAAATAGTTGACACCTTCTTGATATAGATTGAAAATGGGGTACCTTATTCTCAACACTCAAACGTATTGAAAATCGAAGACTCAACTCGCTTCAAACTCTTCAAGCTAGAACGATCCATCGAATTATTTTGCTCTTAGAAAGAGAATAAACCACTTCTCTTTAAGCTCAAAATCTATTTTCTTTCTATTTTTTCATTTGTCTCATACTCACACTTAGACTTTATGGCTTTCGATGTTTTACAATGATGCAAATTGAGTCTGTTTATAGAGTTGGAGAGGCATTGTATGTCTTTTCTCTATTACTATTTTACTCCGACATGATAGTGAATCCAACGTACTCACATGACCAACATTGTCACGTTCAACAATTCAAAAAGGAAAAGTTAAAAGAAAGCGGAAAACACTGACATAACATTCACGAGATTCTTACCTTCACACTTGATATAATGATGTTTTTGGCTAATCCTTGCAATAATAGCAGTTGTATAGTCCTTCTTATCCGACATGATTTTTTTTCATCCTTCACCGATATCCTCATCAATGGCTTCATAGATACTTTTGCATATTCTTCATCCCAACTTATGAGGATGTCATAAAATTAGTCTTGGTACTATAATGACAAATGTTTCTTGTTCTAGGTCTCTCAAGCAGTTTGGAACTAAATGTTAGAACTCTATAGCTATTGAGAAATATGTTCGTAGGACATTGGAAATATTACCATTGTAAAACCGATTTTGACTATAATGTTGTTATCTTTTTTATGCTGCTTGATATATTCTAGATTTGTGTTATACGATAGGTTGAAGACATTCAGGATAACAAGTATTTTCTTTCTCCATGTGTGAGACAACCTAGAAAACTCTCTAGTTGCTTCTTGTAATTTATCGGATATTTTTTCTATTTATTTATAGGACATGTTCTTGCAACACCATCTCTCATTCTATTTTATTTTTAATACAAGAAACTCTATTTTTTTGTTCAGCGTGAATCCACTTTTTTTTATCCTAAGATGATGTCATGATTAATTCGTTCTTGTGTTATTGCGCTAAGGTCCTGCATATATTGTTTTTGTGTTTTTGTGGAAATCAAGATATCATCGATGTAGACAAGAAAAAAATGTTACAACGTTTCAAATATTTTATTCACCATTCTTTGAAATATTGAGGTGCAGGTGCATGCTTTAATCCAAATGACATAACTAACCATTCGTAATGTCCTTGAGGTGTCTGATGAGTGTCAAATGTAGCACTTTTTATACCTTGTTCGCATGCATATTTTACCGTCTTTTTTATCCCATATATCCCTATTTGTATGGAAAGCTTCCACTTTTTGTATTTCGGTATCTACCTTGACTTTTTTTATGTATTTCAGGCATTTACGACATCAAATGTGCCAAAATTGCATCCTCCCTAAAGTCAAAGTTGAAAAGAAAATCCATATGACTAAGAAACTACAACATGAAGTCCGCATAATTAGCTTTGAAGTGAAATTTTTGAGATTAGAAGCGTCAAACAAGCGAAACGGATAAAGTGTATGGCCAAACGGCCGTATGGTGGCCATTTGGGTCAACACATCGACGTCATAACCCATGTCAAAGTCCATCCCAAAAGATCGGTAACAATAGCAAAACGCCCAAGAAACGGTGGCCGTATGTTATCCATTTGGTTGGCCGTTTCGGTGCCACTGCTTAGAGTTTTCAAATCTCCGATTTTATCTTGGGTAAGCATATATTTTGTGTAACACTACACTCCAACTTACCCCCCCCCTATATAAGCATACCTCGGCCTTAAGGTTGATACGTTGATTCCTCCTAAAAGTACGTAGTCTTTTGATTCCTCCTTATTCTAGCCGTCAAGTAGTTATTACCTTTGCTTTGAAGGTTCATCCTGTTGGAACCAAAACAATTGTGATGTTTTGTCTTTCTTGATTCAATAAATTTTTTTTGCTATATATTCTAGAATGATGTTATTCGGAGGCGGCCAAAGACAAGGTGGAGTCGGATTCCGACTCCGCCTGGCCCGGGTGGATTGCCAATCCACCTAGGTGGGGCGCATTGCAAATGCTCTTGCGCTGGGGGCGCATTTGCAATGCGCCCGGGCTGACGCGCAGGCGGAGGCGGACTCCCCTTCCTCTCGCCGCCCATTTCTTCTTTTCTTCTCATCATCATCATCATCATCATCATCTTCTTCTTCTTCTTCTTCTTCTTCTTCTTCTTCTTCTTCTTCTTCTTCGATCTATTTCCTCCCAAACTCCATAAATCCCACATATTTCGAGATCCAACAATGGTGAAAGATTTAGATGTCGGAAGTTCAAACAATATGAAACTTGTGGATCGACTTCAGGTAGTTTTTATCGTGTTTATCGTTTTTTATCGTTTATGTTATTTGTGTGTTTATTATGATATTAGGCTTGAAACTAGTAAGTTTAGTTAGATTTAGTTAGTTAGGAATAATTGGAATTGGATTGTGTACGAGATTTTTTTTTTTTGCGTTTTTATGAGTTTTGTTTTTCATGCTTTGAAACGGGCTCTTTAATGGTGATTTTGGCGAAGAAGATGACCAAAACATTAATATATATATATATATATATATATATATATATATATATATAATAATAATAATAATATTATTATAATATCATAAATTAAATTTTATTTTAAAAAAATTCAATTTATGATGAGAAATATTAGAGAGAAGAAGAAGCGAGAAGCGAGACTTGTCACAACATCCGCCCGTCGAGAGGCTAAAGCTCGACGGGATAGACTTGCCTCAGCATCCGTTAAGGCACCCATAGAGGCACCCTTAGAGGCTTTTGTTGATGCATCACTTCATGCATCTGTTGATGCATCCGTTGAGGCCCATGATCATATCATCGACGAGGAGGATGTGGGACTATCTTCACTTGTTGCGGAGTACGATACGGAGGAGTCCTCGCACGGTATTTCTCATCTAGATGACATTCTGGAGGGTAAGCATGAGCAGCTACCTGTTCAACCAAAGAAGGTACCTGAGCATGTACCTGTTGAGGAGGAGCAGCAACAACAGGACATACTAGAGCAAGTACCTGTTGAGAAGGAGTAAGAGTAGGAGGACGTACCAGAGTAGGTACCTATTGAGGAGGAGCAAGAGCAGGAGAACGTACATGTTTTATTGACATGTTACGCTGACTACAGAGCTAGCGTAATATGGGCCAGGATGGATCCCAAAGTGGTTAGGGTTATTAGGAGACTCGACACGATTAGTAGATTATGCGACTGGCGGCGAGCTCTAGAAGACCCATTTCTGTGGTTTGGCTTGGCTAGACGCATCGGACTTACAAATTTGGAGGACGTTCAGTTTGGCGGGGTCGATCATTGTTTGAATACGGCGTTTGTCAAGAGGTGGCACCCGGAGACACACACATTTCATATGTCGTGGGGGGAGATGGGTATAGCGTTGCATGATGTTCAAGTGATAATGGGACTAACAGTTGATGGAGATGCATTACTGACTTCCGTCAATGATAGTGTCAGACATGATTGGCTGGTTCATCATTTTGGGTTATCTCCTACTAAGGCTAGACGTCAAACCAGACAGCTATATTGCAAAAATATTAGGACTAGAGTTGCTGACATGTTGGACCTTCCAGAGCCTCCCCATGAAGCTATTGCATTTGCCTATTTGTTATTGTTCATATCGTTGGCCTTGGTAGTCGACAAATCTACCAATAGGATGCGAGCATGGCTTATCAACCTAGTACAAGATCATGTGAGGATAGAGGCATATCTTTGGGGCACCGGGACCCTTGCTTTTCTATATAGATGTTTGGGGGACGCTACTAGAAAGAAGGTGACGACGATGGGAGGATGTACTACACTATTACAGGTGCGGTTTTATAAATATTTTCCTTTATAAAATGTAAGTTTATGTATGATAAAATTATTAACTTTTTTCATACAGTTTTTGATTTACGCACATTTCCCATCATTGAGATGTGAAGCTGTGAAGGATCCAGAGTTGCTTGGGCATGCACGTTGGTCTTCCATACTTTCTGTCCCGAAGACTCCGTCGATTAGCATAGAGAGGCTACATGCATTACGAGCTCAGTTGGACCAGATGAGGGTGGAGGACGTGAGTTTTACCTCGTACGATGACCATGTGCTTGATTTTGGAGGAGAATTTGGTGTTTCTCGTTATCAGGGTATTATATGGATATCCGACATAGAGGAGGCATACATGCCGGATCAGTTCTTGCAACAGTTTGAGTACGTACAAACCGTGCCCCTACCCCGGATTCCACCCATCCATGAGGTACGTCCGGCGAATGAACGTGTATTTAGGCTTTCATATGCTCCCACTTATGATCTTTGGGCAGCCCGCCACCTGGAGGGGACCTGATTCTCACTGGTTGGGTTGATACCAACAATGTCTCTATGACTCGTCAAGGATGCATACATGCCCTGGTATACTGCCCATTGTCATCCCTACATCTTGACGACGCCCATAGCACTCTAGTTACCTGTAGACCGTCCCCCACCTGTTCCCGTTTCATATTCTAGAGTACGTTTGTTTCTAACCCTTAACTTAACTTCTAATTTATTTTTCAATTTAACAATTTATCTTTTGTATTTCAGCGTGACGAGGCTAAAAACCTGTGGTCGTTGTCTTTTAGCTTAAGCCAAAGTTAATTACCTAACGTTACACTATCCGATTTGTATAGCGTAAGTAAGGGTCGATCCCAAGAGAGTCTTGCCAAGTTTTGATAAGATTTAATTATTGACTTGTAACCAGGGGGGTTGGATTGTGACGAAGTAACACAAAAACACATAAAAATAAGCAAAGATGGTGATAATAGAATGAAAAACTACACTAGGTTGTATCTTAGCATGCACACTACTTGGTTGGTTCTTTTTACAAGTTATTCATCAATGTTCTCGTCTTGATCTTAGATGTGTGTTGAGCCAACCGGCATCAACACAACTTAACAAGATTAGTGATTCGTAAACCTACAAGATCAAAGCATAAGTTAGCTTTCCAACAAAGACAAAGAGATATAAAGAAATGAATAAACACCGTTAAACTTTTCTTTATAGCTATATTCCTTTTCCTTTAAGTAACTACAACCAGCTTTTACCTAAAGGGTTACTACTAGATTAAGGACCCGAACCCAGAATCAATTAATCCTAGCACTTTGCATGCAATTAGACACTTAAGGTGAGCAATCTAAGTGGTAAGAAACATGAAAACATGAGTTAAAGCACAAGGAATATAACACATATTGACTAAATAAACTTATATTAATAAAGACTTACAACCAAGCAGCAATGAAGCTTCAAAACAACTCAATGTAGCAAGGAAACCTAGAAACTCATTACAACTTGGAGATAAGGAAAATAGAGCTTTTGTGGGAAAATGACTAATGATTCTAAAAATCAGTCAAGACTCTATCTATACTACAAAAGACAATAAATGGGAATAAATTGGCCGTCCTAAACAATCACCTTTAATGCCATAAAGGTGGTGCAAACAACCGGAGTAAAGTCTTCTAGCGCTAAACCGCGGGGGCGGGCTGCAAGGCTGCAAGGGTGGTTTAGGCCAAAATGCTCGATCTTCTTCGTGGCCGCTGGGGCGGCCTGGCAATCCCGCTGGTGCGGGTCTTTAATGCTCCTTGAATGTATGACTATTCAACTTCATGTTGTTTCTGATGTCGAGCCGCAGGGGCGGCCCAATGTCACCGCAGGGGCGGTGACATTGGCTCTTCGGCTTCACAGGTCCGCAGGCTGGTCCGCAAGGAAAGGTGCAGGGGCATCGGTTTCGCTTCTTCAGGGTGAGTCACCGCAGGGGCGGCCGGAGGCGGCCGCAGGGGCGGTGATAGGCTTGTTCCAAGCGTTGGCGAAGGCGCAGACAGGCTGCGTTCCGGAGTGCGATGTCACCGCAGGGGCGGTGACACTGCTCCGCGAGGGCGGTGTGGCACTAGAAACATGTCTTCGTGAATGTTCTTCAACTCCCAAGTGTTGCTAATATCTTCTTTTGCTTCATTTGGACTTCTTCATCTGGATCAAGATATTAGTAACACAAACAACTCTAAGACAATAAAAAGACCCTAAAAACTAACCTAATTGATAGTGATTCCATCACCTAGCAGACTTGTGGCTCCATCTCAAGTCCGGGCTTCACAACATGGGTGATGACATTTGTAGTTGTTGTGTGATGTTTTTATGCTTTATTTTGTGTTTATCAAACTTGAGTTTTATTTTGTGAATTCTTCGCTTGCTTTTATTTTATGAATTATCCATTTGAGTTTTATTATTTGTTTGTATTATTATTTTATGTTTCAGTTTAGGTGTTAAAACTCCATAAACAAAATCAATATATCAAGTACCACCAAAGTGAATTAGTTACTACATGATGAAAACAATATGTCAAAATGACTAAAACATGATGAAAACAATATATCAAGACGACTAAAGATATCCTCCACTAATCTCCCGGTCACCCGACGTACGACGAAACTCCTCGTAACGACATATCCTTGCAATGAACAGCGCATCCCATCCATCAACACTTGGATCGTGATGGTGTCTCCAAGCATCACTCAATTTCGGTAAAAGGGCATCATCTTTTAACCATACCTACAAATATGAAATTACAAAAAAGGTTATTGAATATTGAGTTTAATTACAATAAATTGATTGAAAGTAAAACGTCGACCTGTCGGTACAAAGTGGGTGTTGTTTGAGATAAACACTATCAAACAAATCATTGTAGGCGGTTCTTGTTTAAGAGTGGTGGCTATCATAGGTAGGAATGTCGTTGGGAAGTTCCCAAGGACAACCAATGCAATCTGATAATAGGTGGTTGCGGTGGCTGCTGCACATGCGACAATAGGTATTTCCATCCAATGTTCTTCTGGACACGGAGGCTTACTCGTCCAATGAACGTTTTGAAGGACTTGGTCAAATTGATTGAGGACGGTACACTGCAAAGATTAGCAAGTAACATTACGTTAAAATCATGGATGCTAATTGAAACACTAATAAAAAAAAATAACTACCTTCGAATACAATGCTCTTCTCAAAATTAACTCCATAAGCATATCCCTCCGTATTACCAAGTAATCTTCATTTGAGAATCCCAACACTGCCGAAATTGCTCTATATCCACAGTGGTCGTCTCCTCATACATTGATTGCTCTCGATACATATGGTTCTATGAACTTTGAGAATTCTCCTTGTCTCCAACAAAATTCAGCATCCACATGTTTTTTTCCTTTACGACGTGCCTTACTAGTAGGAGTTAACTCCGGTGTAGAATCTACATCTTTTCCTTTCTTCCCTTTTGGCCGCCCAGGACCATGTGTAGCAGAATGCTCAAATGAACAGGACTCTCTTCTTCTTGATCTCGGGGTTGGGGGTCGTCCCTTTTCCTTGACTTTTTGTGTCGGCTCCTTCATTGTCGTACTCCTGGGGTTCTCGATGTCCTCCAATAAAGATGCAATCTTATCTTGCTCATCCAGGTTTAGCATATTTGAGTCCATTCTTTCTCTAAACCTATTTAGCGTCGCTTGGCTTTGGTTTGAACGATCACCATCATCATCATCACCAATATCACCATCGGAAGAATCAACCGGAGTCCAATGAACTTTCTTCCAAAATGGGTGTATATGATTCAAAGTGATAGGTCTACGAGTCCGGATTGCTATCCTAAAGTCATGCAGACATGACACTCCATGAACCTCTCTCTAATAACTATCCCAACACACTTCATCATCTCTTGTATGTCTAGCCTTGGTGTAGTTTTTCCACAAGAACGTGAAATACTCGTTTGTTAACAACAACTTTCCTAAGCAAGTATTTTCCTCGATGCTTTGAGAATGCAGGCGTTTATTTTCTCTTGGACAAGAAAGGCTGCAAACTGGTTGCAAAATCATCCCCTATGTACTTTTGATTCATGAGAAGGATTAACAACAACTTTCCTAAGTAAGTATTTTCCTCCCCACAAGATTGTTGAGAATCGGGAGAAGATCTCATACTTCGATATGGAAGACGGAGAGAACATCCACTACACATGGGAAAGGTTCAATGAATTGTTGCATTCATGCCCTCACCATGGATTCGGGAAAGGATACTTCTCGAATACTTCAATAGTGGATTGAATGAAACCTCAAGGAATTTTGTGGACATTGCTAATTCTCATGGATTCACAAGGATGAATGAAGATGAAGCTTGAGACTATCTTGTAACTACTATAGAACATACATGGAATTATGCCAAGACTTGCACCAAGACAAAAGCCGTCTACAATGTCAGTGATGATGACAAGATCAAAAAGCTAACTAAGAATGTTCAAGCCCTAATGAAGCTTCTAGATTGAAAGTCCACGATAGAAAGAAAATCTCAGGTGGATAATAGAAATATCGGGTGAGATTTCGTGAAGAACTGACCGAGATTTTCAAAAAATCAGAAAACGGATTAGTGGATTATATGGAAAGATAAGAAGATGAATATGGGATGATATATATGATAGATAGATAGATATATGAAGATATGAACCAAGATATTCCCGCAGAGAACCTCGACTAATGATGTGTCAAAACCCTTTAACAAAGAGCTTACCTTAACCCTCACTTCTTTAACCTTACACAAGTCTTCTAAGTAAGACAAGCACAAGGAGGGACTATTATTGACTAGGAGCACCAACCTTCAAAAGGATCAACACACACAAGCACAATCTAGTAAGAACTTCACAACAATTCAATCAAGGTCTCTCTCTTTGGTTGAATAGGAATGAATAAAATACAAACTTCATAAACAAAGCTGCAAGTTCACACAATTTGTGGAATAATATCAAATCTAATCTATCTAACAATCTCCCCCACTAAGGCTATTTATAAGGGAGATAAATCTATGCAAGCTAAGAAAGATATCTTCTTAAAGATAATCTAGGAAATATACCATTAAAAGATATAAAAATAATAAACCCATATATAAAAACATCTAGCATTTACCTTAAGAATGTTTGAGAAATTTAATGTAATAAAAGATGAACATAGTTGCCAAAAATAAAGATCTTTGGCCTGATCTTCAAGCACGTGTCAAAGAGTAAATCTCGGGTGGAAATCTTGGGCAAGATTCCTGGAGGTGGACCGAGATATATTCTCTAGGAGTCTTTCTTCGTCCTAGCCTTATTCTGTGCTTCATGGATCTTCTTGGTCATGGCTTGACTCTTCCATAACAGTCAGTAATGTCACCAAAGGTTTCCTAAGAGTGAGTAAGGTTTCCTTGATTGTACATGTTGTGAGTAAGCTCGTAACTTCATCTTGAATAGCCTTTGCTCTTGACCTTGTGATTGCTCCTTCCATGATAGAATCCGAAGAAGGTGTAGTTGGCTTGTCCTTCAGTGCTTTACCCTTTGACCTAGTAAGTGGTCCTCGATGTAGTGTTGGAGATGGTCCGACATCAGGCGTGGGGGCGTTGGCATTGGCCTTCAGGTTTAGTCACCGCGGGCGCGACACAGTGTTGTTGCGAGTGCGGTGACAGGGTGCCTCTGGACTTTGATGTCTCTGCAGGCGCGGCATAGTGTCGCCGCGCCCGCGGCGACATGGGTCTTCTGGACTCTGAAGTCGCCACGGGCGCGGCTCAGTGTCGCCGCGGGTGTTGTGACAGGGTGCCTTTGGACTTTGAAGTCGTCGTGGGTGTGGCTCAATATCGTCGTGAGTTCCGTGACAGGGTGCCTCTAGACTCTGAAGTCGCCGTGGGCGCGGCACAATGTCACCACGGGCGCGGCACATTATCGCCGCGGGCGCGGTTCTTTAACAAGGACTTTGTCTTGGACTTCTATTTGCTTCCCTCCTTCTTTCAACTGTTACTAAATCCTTGGATTTCTTCAGCTAGATTTACACGATTGGCAACAAAATACAACCAATTGACTCTAAAAACATACTTAAACTACCTAAATAAGATAGTGATTTCATCACCAATCATGCATCATACAATATTTTGATGTGTAGGCTTCTTTAATCTTTTTTACCAAGTTTTTCCCCATTAATAGTGAATATCATCTTGACTAGAGTTTAAGGGCATGAGTAGTCAAATCTATGGAAGTTATTTCGTATTATCATATCATGAGATGTTTGCTTTTTAACCTAAGGTATAAGAACCTCCTAACATGATAGGTAAATCTTGAATGACTATAGAATGTGTCATGATGCAATTATCATCTATTGAACCTATTCTAACTTGGATTGGTTTAGATGCATTTCCACATAAATGTAGGAAATAAATTTTCATTTCCAAGACAAATAAAGCAACCACTATCAACAAATGCGCATAAATCATAATTATGAAGCCTTCCATGCATATGATATTAGGAATACGAATGCTACTTGGAATACTAGTTTTGAGAATGCTTTTACTTGCAAATATTTCTTCATCCTCAAAGACGGGTTGACTAGTTGTCTTTGTTTTATACCTATTAGTTTTTTAGAGGTCAAAGTTTCTCCTTATGATTGTGGGGTATTAAGTTCAATACTAGTTCTTGGTTCCTCTAGATTTGTTCTATAGTTAGACCCAATATTTTCTAGATCTATTATTTCCAATAGGTTCCCTAGTAGTTTTTCTCAAACTATTAGCTTATAGTTTCCTCTTAAGGTTGCTAACAAGTTTGTAATTTTATCATCTACCTTAAAAGAAGGTTCATCTCTAGGATTTTTAGTTGGAAAACTTACTTGATTTTGTGGAGGTTGGTTGAAATGAGAATTTAGCCTATGACCCGGACTTATGGAAAGACTTTTGCTTATGGGAGGTGGTGGATAAGAATTTTTATGAATTATTCCTTCTTCATCAATAGTTTTTTTTTTATTGCGTAGCATTATAAGGATTTTCAAAGAATTGTCACATACATCTTCAACTTGTTTGTTCACGTTTTACCTTAATTGTTATTGCTTTCTGTCTTGGACCAACTACTTTATATTTATCATTCACTACCATGTAAGTTCTAATAGGTGAATTTGTGGTATTTTTTAATCTGTAAACGACCTTCCATTTCAACTACAAAGGACAAATCCCTTTGTGTATAGTAACTCCTTCAATTAATAACTTTAATGCTAGAAATTTCGACGCAAACTGATTTTCAAGACTAACATAATAATTCGGTCTACATACCCAGAATATTGGTGAATGACTTAGGACTCCACTAATAATTTGGTCAATAAAACTTTATTGCCTAGTGGCACACAAAATTAGAATGAGTTGGTTAAGTAGGTAGTTTATGTATCTTTGTGCATAAAGTAGGTACCTTTTGTTTTCTATTAACAAAGTAGGCACCCTAAATTATGATGAAAAAGATTAAATAGATAATCATAAAAGATATTACCATATAAGTCAATCTTCTCTCCTATCTAAATTTAATTATTTTCCTAATTAGTTATTTAAAAAATTTTGCTCCTACGTAAAATATAGAAAGAGATAATAATTGTACATTTTTAAAAAATATTCTCTCTCCTATATAAATTTAATTATTTTCTTAATTAATGATTTAAACATATATTTTGAAATGTTAAAATAGAAAAGAATAACTAAATATTCCTAAAATATATCCTCTTATTATAAATAATAAAAGATTGTGTCAAATGGAGGAATCAAACTCTGAATGAGTTAGCCCTCCCACCCTTATACCATTTGGACTAATTAAACTTTGTGTATTCTTTTGATGATACACAATATTAATACACAGTTTCAATTACACAATATTAATACATAATTTCAAATACACAATGTTAATAAATAAAAGACTTGTGTAACCAAAAAGCTTGTGTACGAAATACCTTTCACTGAATTTCTTTCCTGAATAATATGTATGTGCAGTAATCAATACTTGTTGAGTATGAAATATGTATACATATGTGCATTAAAATGTGTCGAGTTTTGTTTGTGATTGTGTGATAAATACATATTAATTGGAAATGTGTACATAACGGTTAAATTTTAGAAATAAAGTGTATTCTTTGTCCATATCACACGTCAGTATGTACATTATGTATACTCGAGTCATTTACACAAGGTTTGATTACACAAGTCTTTTATTTATTAACATTGTGTATTTGAAATTATGTATTGATATTGTGTAATTGAAATTGTGTATTAATATTATGTATCATTAATAGAATATACTAAGTTTAATTAGTCCAACTGTATAAGGGTGAGAGGGATGAGCAACTCGTCCAGAGTTCTTAACAAAATTTAATTGATTATTAATAGGAAAGAGAAGAATCTTTAAGTTTTCATATTTTTGGCAATATCCATTCAATTTTATCTTTATTTTTTAATTAAAAAAATAGGGTACCTAGTTAGTCTACAAGTTACAAAAAGTGTCTTATTTCACCAATGTTCTCCACAAAAATTATTGTAGTGCTCATTCTTACCAAAGTCTTGAGATACCTAATGATTACTTGAATTGCACAAACATCAATGTACTTATATTTTGTCTTTGTTGTATTTTTGGATATTTTTTCAATTAATTATGTTGATTTCAAGTAGTTTGACTTTCATTATTATTTACTACGATATCTCTTATTATTTCTGCACGTACGAGTTTTGAGAATACTAGAAATAATTGTCTTTTAAAGAATTATTCTCTAGCAATGACGGAAAATCAAGCCTTGATCTTTGCATTTTTTCCAGTTTTCTTCGTCAATGGAAGTATCAACTTCTTGTAATTGAACTAGAGTAGTTGTTTCATGTGAAGAAAACATTTCTTTCATTTTCTTTTGAGATTCACGTTCCTCTACTTGCATCTTTCACATACTTATTTATAATCTGAACTTTGATATTCTTCCTCTTCTTTTACGATTTCAACAATTCTTTTATTGATATGTGAGGTTAGTCCAAGTGTTTCTTCTTCTATTATCTCTATATAATCAAAGCATCCTAAATCTTCAATTAGTTTATTATTCTTTCCATGTTTACATTCATTAGTATAATAACCTATTTATCCGCATGTCCAACATTTGCAACTCTTTTTCTTCTCAGTACAATAAGAAGGTTTCTAAAGAATCTTCTTTTCTTAACAAATAAATTTTTGTTGTAGTATTTTTTCTGATGTTTTTCCCTCATTGTTTATAAATATTCTTCTTCCTATAAGATTTTTTCCATATCCGTTCTTTTGATTGTTTCTTGTGTTGAGTTCCCTACTTCCCTTAAATTCTCGATATTTTTTCTCAATCTATTTTCTAATGAACGTTAATCTATTTCCAACTCTATCCATTGAGTTGTATTTTTTCTACCTTTTCTTGATATCATTTACTAATTCTTTATTTATGTTTTAAGGATTTTATCAAATAACATTTGAAGATTTATGGGATTATCTCTCACCTTATAGTAATAATACTCAAACTTTAAGAGATAATTATTTAAATACCTCATATTTAGATTTCAAGAGTATGTAATTTTTTTTTGTCATTTGATTAATTTGTTATCCTTATCATCTTTGTTCCCAATAAACTCGTACTCTAATGTTTTACAAAATTCCCTAAACATATTTTTTGGCGGTTTTAAGGCCTTTGCGGTTTATTTATGTTGTTCACCAATTCCATCATACTAATCCACCACAACTCATATAAAACATGCTGAATATCGTTTAAGAAATTTATGGCTCTTCAACAAGTGTTCATGTTTAAGACACTCATCATACTTTTCTTCCAAAAGTCTAGGACATCTTGTTGATTTTTAACTCCAATCTAGATTAAGTTTATAGCTAGTTTTACTGATGGGTTTCAAACAAAAATCATTTTTTTTATGTTTGTGCTTTGACATAACCATAAGTCCGTAACTCCAAACTTAGCTATTTTTCTATAAAAACTCTTTGGGCTTTAAATTAGTTCTTTGTTGACTCGTAGATCCTTGTTCATATTCTGATAACAAGATCTTGTGGCCTTATAAACCTCTTGTTTTGGAATTATTTCTTATTTTACTTCATTAACCTCTAAAACTCTTTTCTTATCTAATATTCGTTTAATTTCACTTAATGATATGATTTCTAGGTCTTTTAGCTTAAGTAATCTCATTTGTAAATACATTTCTTTTTCGTCTGTAGCAACCAGATTCATCACTACTAAACAAATTCATTTCCTTGTCATACATATAAGTGTTTCCTTGATTTGCTAGCTCTTTTTCTATTGATTTTTCTTTCTTTTCGAGTTTATTTTAATTAAGTTGGTTATTGTAAATCTCTTTTGTGGATTTTCATGTAAAAATGAATACGCATAAGAAAAACCGATTGATTTTTTGGTTTGAGGTTTTAGACTATTTGTTGCAATAAGATGTCGAATTCGTTGGTAATTTTTTTTTTTTTTTTAAAATTTCTTCTTTAATAGGTAGTTGAATATTAGAGATTTCCTCTCTATATTTTCTAAGACTCACTTAATCTAGTTTTTAAATCTACAATATCATTTTGAGATGGTTTTGTGAGCACCTTATCCAATATTTAAATGTTAGAGATTTCTAAAACTCACTTAATCTAGTTTTCAAATCTGCAATATCATTTATTTAAGATGATTTTGTAATGACCTTGTCAAATATATATAAATGTGATGCTTGATTATATGAACAATTTTCTAAAATATTTGGGTTTACTTAATTTTTTGAATTTTGTAATTAATTTTATAAAAGCACTTAATTATCAAACTCTGATATCAAAGACCAACTAACAAATGTAATATACGACTTAAATTACAAATAAGGATAGAAATGCAACTTATTATAAATTTTGTATCTTTAATATAAATGCATAAAGTTAGGGCAGAAAAGAAAAAAGAAAAATAATAGATTGATTTAGCCTGATCAATGTTACAGCAGAACACAAGTTAAGGGCTTCTACAATCCTACTTTACCCGAAAAGAAATGAGATAAAATCATGGATACATATCAGCAGAAACTCAATCTAATTACTTGTTTTTCTTGTGCTTGTGTCTAACCTTTTCAGCCTTTGCACTGGCGCCATCCTTTTGATTACTAACAGAGCCTTCTTGAGCGCTACACATCTGCGAGTTCAACCTAAACCCGAGCTTCTTCGAGATGTTACCCCATGCAGAACTCCTAGAATTGCCCTTAACATGTCCCAGCTTCTCGATCTCTTGCTTCATGTTCGAGCATTCCTTCTCGAGTTCAGAAACTCGAATCCTCATGTTGTCCATCCCAACCTTGAGCACTTGGTTCTCCCTCACCGTTGTGGCAAACCCTCCTGCTCCCTCATTAGGCCCCACCACGCCGCTGCTTCTTAGCTGTCTTGAAGGGTCCAGGTTCTCTGATACTAGAAAGCAGCCAGCTATTGAGTTCCTCAGCTGAAGCTGCTCGAAGAAGAGGACCTGGACTATCACTCTTAAAGGCAGCCTCTCGTTTTGCGCGGCATGGGTGCAGGCTTCTAATGAGAGCTTCTGGCAATCCATCAGTCTACAGAGCGTCTCTCTCTCCGACTCCGTTAAGCATGGATGTGACTGCAAATATTCAGTCGAGTGCAGAATCAAAACTCTAAGTTCAAAGAATCTTGCAAGAATCTTTCAAGAATGCAGAAATTAAAAGTACCTTCAGATAAATGTCAATGGCACGATAGAGACCGTCATCCAAAGGCCTAGCAAATTCAGGGACGGCGGCAGCAAGGGCCTGAAACTTCGGTAGTTTCAAATTAATGTCAGGGGCAACCTCAGCTAGGTAACCATCAATCAGCTTTGCTACCATTGTGATTGGGGTCAATGAAGGCGAGCCCATCAGTTGACCGTCGTCAGTAGAGCAAGGAGAAGCTCCACCTGTTGCCTCATCCATGGCCAAGAAGTGTTCCAGAATCCTTTGCACACAATCGACATTATACAATGTTTCCATTGAATACGAGAAGTTGGGCATTAGCAAATCATCTAGGGAAGCTTGATCAAGTTGCAGTCCAATTCTCTTTTCGAGGTTTGATATGCAAGTGGGGTTAACACGAAGAATCAGTGATGTTCGAAGAAGACCGAAAAGGAACTTAGTTGATACAAGACCCTTTTGCATAGGAACTAGTTCGTCTACCACTTCTATCAGATGCTTTTGCTCTTCTTCAGATGGTATAGTGCCCGAAGATGAAGACACTGTCCGATTACTTGAATCATCAGAATCGTAACGCCGATTAAGTCCGGGAAGGTACTTTTTGGCGTAGAAAGTGATTGACCCAGAGATAATATCTGGTTTTATGCTGCACGATACCATGGCTGAAATCAACTTTTTATAAAGCTGTAAACTCAATGTGGATGCATCATCATACCACCAATCTGAACTCAAATTCTTCGGTCTTGCACCGGTACTTATTCCGTTCCACAAGACACCACCGCCAGGGCTTTGCAAGGGTCTGATCCCTTCCACGACCGGCCAACCAAATACATCCGGATTGGTGCTTGCTTTAGCAGCCAATGCTTCTATGCACCTCTTTGTAATGTTGAGTTCATCAGCGTGGGGCAGAACGTCGTTGCAAGACTCAAGTGCTCTCAATGAATCTTTCCAACTTCTAAGAACAACTTGATTAAGAAACATTTCGGTTTGTGAGATCAGATTCCCTTCACCATGCTCCTCAGTCAACTCAAGGAGCTCAGCTGCGCATCGTAGATATACAATGTTGGAAGCCGTGAGTTCTAGTTTCACCCCATAGCAAAACTTGGCAACAAGTTCAAATGCTTTGGCCCCACCGGGGAGATCACGAATCCTAATCACACAAGCCCCTTCTTCTCCCTCTTTGGATGCTTCTGCAATCAATCTCTCCATCATACCACTTCTTGAAAGCAGAGGAAACTGCATTATAAGACAATTATTTATATGTCAAAGGTTAATACTCTACTCTATAACTTGAGCATACCGAGAGATGCATTTTTTATAGGTGGTACGTGTTCATGGTGCATTGGTGCTACAATAAAAAGAAAGAAAGGAAGAAAAGAGGAGAAAAAGTAACAAAGTGAGGAACAAATCTTATGGAGAAGAGCAGAGGCATGCGACATGAAGCACACTTGCATTAGATGTATAACTTAGAAATCATGATAAAGAAAGATGAGTACAGAGGCAGGGGGTTTTGCCTCCAGCCAAGGCAACAATAAAAAAGCTACAAACGCACATGCTTGTTGTGCGCAGAAAGTGTTGAATGATATCAGTGGCAATGCAATTACTAGTCCTACCAAAGAAAGCCAAAAGAATGTTCCTCAATTTGGCGAGTGCAAGAAACCCATGTCAGAGCATGGTTTCCAAGATATGAATACTTTATGAGGATACTAGCAAGGATAATACAATAGATACATGAGTTATCACTTATTACCAGTTACGAAATTATTGTGAAAAGCATTTAGAAAACTTGGAAGCTGTGGAGCATAAATTACTTCTAAGCAATATTGAATGTATAAGGAGGGCGGAAAAAAAATAAGCCAAGAAAACTGCATGATACGAAAAGAAACACAGCATGAATAAGTTGACAAGTGTTAGTAAATCCATTACCTTGTGGAGGTGGAAAGACATCTCCTCGACCTCAACAACTAGGTCACTAGGAAGGCCAGATGTACAGAACCTGCAAAAATTTTGAAAATGAAGGTCAAAACTCCAGAAAGTGAACAGACAGATAAATTTTACAAGAAATTTAGGGCCAATGCAGTTATAGACACAAGGCTTGTTAAACATTAATCCTGTGAAGAACTCTTAGACCGCGTCACTTTACATACAGGAGCTTAATTGTCCTGGTAGACATTCATCAGATAGGGCTAACAACAATCAAGCTTCAAGCTGATCAGGGAACCAAAGAAGTCCTCTCTGACAAACATTAATCCTACTAAGGCCTAAAGGTCCATCTCTTCTAATGGGTTAGTTAAGTTATGTGATTTTATGATGTACCATAGTTATAGGAAAACAAAATGTAGTGTGTTGTTACTATCCTTTAGAGTAAGACTTGATGAATCTACAAAGCAATTATTTTATGTGACTCCTTCAAAGTTCAGACTACAAGCGTTTGCAAATTTCTATTGGCAACCATAATAAATCAAGCAGAATCACTCTAGGCCTTTTATCTTTTGGGTTATTGTTTCTAGGCCATGTTTGGTAAACAAACCCACACCAAACAGAAAAGTAAATGGACCCAAAAGTAGAGTATACATCCCTTCACATTCTAGATTCCAATTAGCAACCATCATCAAGAATTGAAGAAATGGATAACAACATTGAACTCTCATACCCAATTAGAACAACATAATAAGATTTTGTTTCAACCAAATGTAGAAACCGACGGAGATGCAAGATAAGCAGACCTACCAAGCCTGGCCTTGTCTCTGAAATGCATCAGTTTTGGATCCCAACTTCACAGACGCCATTTTCCACCCACTTCAACAACAATGGAGCTTCAGTGGGAGATATATTTCAGACCCCCAATTAGAGGCAATTTCACACAAGGGTTAGAGGGCAAAACAACTTAAACCCGCAGTGCTATCTTGGTCAGCACCAGTAAGAAATACCCGGATTCTGCAAAGCCCAAACCCTTAACAAATGTAGCTTCTGTTCCTACAATTCTCAACCATTTGAGAAGTGCCCACCTCAAAGAAATGCCGGATTCACCAGAAATAGGACTCAATCTGGAAACAGAAACAAACCCATTTGAGGAAATTAGAATAATAATGCAGCGCCAAACAACAAAAAAGAAAGAGAAAAAATCGATTTGTGCTGAGAGTTAGATATTTGGAATCGAAATAAACAGTGTATCGTCAATAGAAAACCCAAACCTACCCAGTTGGTGTTGGGTTTACTTAGCTCTAAGAACAAGCGCAGAAGATTCCAAAGTCCACCTCATATGGGCACATGAGGAGGGGCGAAGCAAAACAAAAGCATATGATTTCATTTCATTTCAGCATACTGAGATGGGGTTTCCAATGCTGTTTTATTGGAGCGATTAATTAACGAGTAAATTATTGAGAGAGACGTGGAATAGAATAGGAAGAGAAGGCAGAAACTCCCAAGACATGCGTATTAATGAATGATAGTAAAGCACTGGAGTTGAAGATTTTTGTAAGGGAAAAGAAAGAGGAGTGCTCTGTCAAAGTCATAATGAGCAAGTGGGGTCAATGCCTTCAACAATACTCGTGTCTTCTTCCTCTAGATCAGCGTTTCATTATTTCATTTATTTGCAGCACACGCCATTAGCATTTTGCATTCACAATTAAGAGCACCCACGTTCTAAGCTTTTTTTTTTTTTATTTGAAAACGGACGGTGGTTCGAACGCATAAATGGCGCGTCGTTTAGTAGATCAAAAGGTCGAAAAAAATCGGCAGACGGACTAACCGTCATGAAGGGACACAGCAAAGTAGAAAAGAAATACACAAAAAATACATCAAAAGGAACTCAAAAGAAAAAAGTTTTCAAGACAAAGCCGAATGATCCCGCCAACAAGTTCATCTTCAAAGAAAGTACACAAGTAGGAAGCTTGGCATAATTGTAGACACCTCAGATTTGGACTGCTCCAGATTTGTCCCTGTCATGCAATTCTCCATTTTACGAGATCCTTCGATGTTTGAATCTTTCTAGCAACGTTTCCTTAAGTGAATCTTGTTCTTGATCTAGTGATGGTTCCATACTTAGTAGGAGATATCAATGATGGTCCCACATCATACTCCCTTTCTTAAAAATTATTCGACCTCGAATCATAGTCTTGCTCATCTCATTAGTCAAATAATGACTCAAGTATCATAGCTCCTGGACTGGATCAACTATATGCAGTGAAAACATCAACTTTTCTATCTTTAGTCGTGTGGTCTCAACATGCACATCACATCAATATGCATATCACTAAATGCAAACGGACTTAAATATCCTTGTGGTGAAGGCTCCTCTTTCCTTGACTCCCCTGGAAGATCCCTCAAGCTTTGCAACACTCTTGCGGACAAAATTTTAATCATAATTTGCAATACTAGAGAATGTCGGCCAAAACTCTGTGGCGAGATTTTCACTGGAGGAGTTAAGATTTCTTCTTGAGGTTTATATCTCGTCTTTGATGATGAAAACTGGATATACTTTGGAAATCTATCCTTTCTTGGCTGCAGCGACATTGGATCCCTTGGATTAAATAGCTAGTCATCCCTTGCCAAATTGCTTATCCTTGACCACAACTAGCTTCAGTTCTTCCTCTAGCCTCTTGTGTGATTTCTCATGCAACTCTTTGACAATGTCCTCCTATTTTTCTGCAATAAACCATACTCACTCCTTTAGAGGCAACGGTATAAGATCAAAGAAAATAAAGGAAAACAAACTAACTACATAGTCATGATAATTCAAGGCTAGATTGGTGTAAAAGTTAGGATTTTCGAATTCTAATTAATGATGATTAAGGGAGTTTAATTTAATCATCGATAGCAATTGACCCATAACCCGCGAATACTGCGTAAATGACGAGTATGAGTTTCACCGTTATGTTTCTGACGTAATTTTGGACTTATAGGGAAAAAAAAAATTTTCCTCCGGGTAATAATTTTTACCATCCGGTGTTATTTGGAGCATTTGGGAGCTTCAATTAAATAAAATTATAGTTGAGAGAAATGATCAGGACATCGGATATGTTCTAGATATGAAATAACATGGAAAGACAAAATGGCCGAAAGAGTCGCTATTTCGTTTCTTAGCAGCTAAGAAAGACGGCTTAGGAATACTCATTTTCCGAGAGAGTTGCGGAATAATTATCCATACAATATTCTAGATTTATCATTAAAATTTCGAAAAGTTTAGAGAAGGGGCTCATACCGCATTCGGATAGACGGAAGGATAATTATCGACTTCGCTAAAGGATAATTATCGTATTCGCTATAAATAGCGAAAAATCGTTTATTAATTCATTTCCTTTCACGCAACCTCGTAAAAGCTCTGATTTCTCTCAACCTTCAATTTTAGATCTACTCTTCGTTTCTAATCCGATTTCAATTCCGTTTGAGTTTTCGGATTCCTCTCTTCGTTCTCTTCATTTTGGTACCGAGTTTCTGCGTTTTCGTTGAAGTTTAGGTCAATTCGAGCCTCATCCTTACATGGACGGTTCCATCGCTCAGATTCCGGTGAATCTAATGGTGTCTGAGCGTAGCCTGCGTCGTTGTGATTTCGAATCTTCTTTCAAATCGTCAATCGGGTTAGTAATGAATAAGTTATCAATTTATTCGTTTTCGGTATTGCGATTTGACCTAAATTGACCTTGGGTTTGTCAAAATGGATAATTGGAAATTTCATTATGTTTGTTACATTATTCTGGTGATTATGGGTTATTTGTTTGATGATATCAGATGACGAGAGGGTTCAGAAACTGCCTGCGGGCAAAACGTTATTATGGTAAAATTTAACTATTTAATTAAAGATTAATTAATTAATTAAATTAGGAATCTAGAAAACTCTATAAGCTAATTAAATTCAAATGAATGAATTTAAATGATTTTTGAAGCTAGAAGTTTATTACGAGGAATATGATATTCTCGAAAGGTGTTGTTGAAGACGGTAAACTAACTATAGCTTAGTTGCTTAGTGAGTTTATCCAAGTAAGTCTTCGGACTTACTTAGCTTCGATCTGCAAAAACCCGTGCCTGAGAGATTTATATCTCACTGTGTTGAACTGTCTTGTTGTTTTGAAATGTCTTGTTGTGTTGAAATATGAATGTTGATATGTTTTGAGATGTGTTATGTGTGAAGCATGTTTGATGTGTTTTATGATGAAAATGATGTTATGACGTGTAAATCATGCTTAATGTTGTTGTGATTATTATCATGTCATGGTTATGAGAAATGGTTAAATCAACATGTGTTAGCCTATTGAGGCGTTGTTCGCCCTTAAACGTGCGTGCAAATAAGCTTTAATTATAAAACTAGAATCAAGCAAGCGAACCCGCAGTGTACGGATCGATATAGTTAAGCAAGAATTCCAGAGTATCGAACACCGGGATTTGGGTGGGAACAAATTCAATTGCATATTATCAAACGAGTAAATATGAGAGTTTTTGCAAATATTGAGAAAACAACAATCCTAAAGATCCAAGTATCCAGCTGTGACAATTGATTCAAGATTTACTATTGATATAAAGACAAAGTTAAGATATGCAAAGGTATGCTAATGTAAGGTAATCGTACGGTGAAGTTCCAAAAACCTTATATAACTCACCTACAAGACACTCTCTATACAGGTTGTTGAGGCTTCAATATAGAAAGGTTCTAAAGGCAAGAATTAATGTCAAATACCCAAACTTATGATCCAAGGATCAAGACTAACTTAACCGATTAAGGTTGTGACACTCACAATCGAGGTAGAGGTTGTTGAGGCTTCACTACCACCTAGAAAAGGCAAGCCTAAACTAAGTTAAAGCAAATCTTTAACTTTGGATTGAAGTAAAAGCAGGTTCGTAAACTTAAGAGAAATTACGGGTGGATCTTGAGATTCCACGGTCGTGGAACTCAAGAACAAACCGTGATTTAGGGTTCGACGACGATTCTCTCTAACTCTCAGGGTCTAATTTGTTTATGATCGATCTATCATCATCTAAGCCACAACTATCAACCCTTCACCTTAGAATTGTTAAGGGTTTTTTAGCCAATAACAGTCATATTGATATTAAACTCAAGAATTAAAAGATTGAAAGATGAAAACTTCCAATAAACTTCAAACCAATCTCAAAGTCAAAATCAAGAGCAAATATCGTCACAAGATTCGAGATAGAACAAACAAACACAATCGTAGATAAGAAGGAAGAACGGGGTGTCAATCCGTCTCCTAAATCAAACCTAAACAAGAAGAGGAATTTTCTTGCGAACAACCTTCCAAATTTTTGATCTTCCGTCAATCCGTAAATCTCAACAGCAATCTCCACCAAAGGTGCGAGATTAGGGCAAATCTCAAGCGTAAACGTAGGATGAGTCTATGCGTAAGCGAAGGTGTAAGCCAAGGTCTAAAGCGAGGTGACGGAATCTCTCTTCGTCCGTCTTTTTATAGGGCAAGATAAAATATCGGCCCGGCCCAATCTTCTAAAAGATCGTGGCTTCAAAATGTGGCGAAAAGGATCGCCAAGATCACGGTCGTGGAAGGTTCCACGACCGTAATTTAGAGCGTGGAAATCAACACGGTTTGAACCATGGATTCCACGACCGTAAAAGCTTATGGAATGAACCACGCTTCTCCTGCAGGGTTCCACGGCCGTGGAACTGAACGTGGAATGTAGTACGGCCGTATTTTAGAGCGTGGTTTAGGGCAAGAACGTGATTATTCCCTAGCCTCATGCATTCCTTAAGTTAGCTCTCTTTTGGCTCCTAAGAATGTCCTCAATCCATGGATAAACTCAATCAACTCTTCCTTGCTAAATTCCGTTTGGAAATGGCTCTCAATCACCTATAATCAACATAAAGCTTGTGTAGACATCCATATCGACAATATAGACAAACTAGCTCACAAATGCAACAATGCTCAATTAAAGACTATCAATATGAATCAAATACACTTAGAAAACGTGCCTAGAATATCACAATATTTCATGCTAACAAATAACCCCATACTTGCAACTTGCTTGTCCCTAAGCAAGGTCTTTTAAAAGCTTTAAAACAAGAGTTAGGATGAAATATGTGTACCTTCTCAAACAATACTTCTTTTGGATGAATGTGCCTTCTAAACAATAGATCATTCTCAAATCTTGCTTTAAGTTTATAAGACTTTCATACACTTAATCAAAGAGTAAAAAGCAAAGAAAGCTCATGAATCAATTAAACTTCTATACAAGCATCATAACCTTCAAACATTATCAAAATCAATCATAAGAACTTCAATTTAGATCACAAGTCATATAACATTCTTTTGATCTTAAGGACTTTCAAAGAAAAAGGTCTAGAATGTGGAAAGGGAAGGAAACTTTAAGGAATGTGGTGCATGAATCTGGCAAGACACAAACACCCGGCTATGTGAATGGTGCCGAGTTACTCATCGTCATGATTGACTTCCCCAAACCTACAATTTCTTTCTATTCTTTTGATTGCAAATAATTGCTCTCATGGCCCTCCCACATCAAACATGCCTTTTTCATTCACTTCTCCAAATTCCCGGATAGGTAAAGGAGGTCAATATTTCAATGAGGAGCTAAATGATCAAAGAAAGAAGAAAGAAAAATCGAATTGCCTTAATCATCTCAACAAGAAGTATAAGAACTTATAGTGTGATTTCAACTTCAATTTCTCAACATGATTTAGGTAATACTTATCATATTATGAAACTTGCAAAAGAGGTATAATCGACACATTCAATTTTTTTTCAATTCACTAATCGTCTAAGCATGCAATTGTCATCAAACTCAATTCACAAGTAGTGATTATCATAGAAATCATCTCAATTCATTAGAAGCACAAAATTTTCAAAATTTTTCAATTTTTATGGGTTTTTCAAGTTCTTTTTCATGCAATGCAATAATGAAACGTGCAACAATATAATGAACATGCAATGATAGTCTCGAATAGAAGCAAACATAGTGAGTAAGAGTTATTACAACTTTTAGTCACACCCCACCCCATACTTGGGACGAACATTGTCCCTAATGTTCAAAAGAAAGAAAGAAAAGAAAGAAAAGAAAAAGAAACTCACAAAGTGGCGGTGGAGCGGCTAAAGCGAACGGTCATGCATATCATCACTGCGGCGCTGGTGGAGGCGGGAATGGAGAGAAGCTAGGATCATAAAACCGCCCAAACTGCTGGCGGTAGACGTCTCTCATCATGTGGTCGAGGTCGTCCAAGCGTCCATCTCTAGCATCGGCTCGAATCTCCAATGCTCCTACTCTCTCCGAAAGACCAGTATCCCAATCCGGCATCTGCTCATACCATCCCGGAGCCTGGTTGTACCATGCTGGAGCGTCGGATGGTGCTGCTGTTGGTGCTGGTGCTGATGTCTGCTTTGTGGACCATGGAGGTGGAACTCCATACCATGCAGGAGGTGTGGTCATCCACGTAGGTCTCTCACTCACGCTAGCGCGGCGAGAAGACGAGCCTGAAGCTCTAGCTAGACGTGGAGAACGTCTAGGCGCATCGGGGGCCACATCCGGCTGATCCGGAAACGTGCCAAACTCCTGCTCGGCTCCTTCTCCACCCTCAAATTGATCTCTCATATCCTCCTCCTCAACAACCGGTGGTGGGACATATGGGGGAGCTGCAATCCTGTTCGCATGCATAGCAGCAAACATCTCTTCCAAATATGGCGTCCTGCCATAATGGAGTACTCCGGTAGCCACTCTATACCCCTACCTGTCCTGCTCTCCCAAGGCATGGCCGCATAAGGCGGACCTCTATGTGTGGGGAAGATGAGACCCCTAGTCATGAAGGAATGGAGTCCTAAGGGAACGGCCGGTATACGGGTACACGCAAAAAAGTCAACTCCCAAACTCCTAGCAAGGTGGGTAACTATCCCACCATATCCAATGTTTCCCTTCCTCTTGTTCTTGAGCTTGCTCATAGTAGCAGCCAAGAGGGTGGCACAGTCAGCTCGGCGCCCGTACAACATAGAATACAGCAAAAAGAGCTCATCCGTCTTGATCTTTTAGGGGGTCTCCGTCCGAGGAAAGAGACACTCCGAAAGAACACGGTGAGCAATCTTCAAGGCTAAGTGGTACATCAACTTAGCCTTGGTATCAGCAGGTTGCCAACGGTCCTCGTTGGCATAAATCATCGTTACCTCTTCCCAAAAGTCCTTGGCGTAAACGCCACTAGGAAATCGACCGTTAAAGGTCTCATGAAACCCGAAGAAAGTCCTGAACTCACGGATGGAAAAGTCATAGTTTCTTTCCATAAGACGGAAAGAAACGGTCCTATCTACATGGCTATGCTGAAAGGACGTCAGTACCTCCCTCGTAATCTCCTCGTAGGCGTCTTCTCGGATAGCCGAGAAGACAACTAATCCGGCTCTATCCAAGAGCCAAGTAAGGTCATCTATAATGTTGAGAGGAGCTAGATCCTCCAACAATAGGTACCTAGGACCAATAACAGCCCTCTCATGGATCCTCTCGAGTGCATCGAGGTGATCCTCATGTATAGTCGGTACTCTAGGGCTAGGAGGTGAGGGTGATGAGGGTGAAGATGGAGGTGAAGGGGAAGAGGGTGGTGGTGCTCTAGAGGATGAGGAAGAAGAGGGATTACCCTTCCTCTTCTTGTTCTAATCATTCTTTTTCTCCTTAATTCTTCCCGAAACTCTCCTCACAAAGTCCATTACTGTCAAGAATTACGGGCTGTTCTAGCAATTCCACGGCCGTGGTTCTTCCAGGAACCGTGGTTTGTCTCAGTTTCTCGCAAACTCAGAATTCAACACTCAATCTCAACAATCAATCAGCCTTAGTCTAATTTCTTCCAATTTCAATCAGTTCTTCCTAAAATCTCTAACAAAAACGAACCAAATCGACAAAGATCAAGAAGAGTGGAAAAACCTATTTTTTTCGGATTTAAAAATCCGAATTGTGCGCTCCTTGGTGAATTTCCGCTCGATTCGTCGCTTGGATCTTGTTGGTGGTTGAATTTGCTTCGAATTGGGAAGAAGAATCGTTAAAAATGATTAACGAAGGAAGAATTGGAGGAGGGGGCGTGTATTCGGCGTTTAGGTCGTGGAAGGGGGTTTTTGTGGGTGATTTTTGTGAAGAACGTGGTTTATATAGTCACAGGAAAAATTTTGAAAATCACGGTCTGTCGGGGTGTTCCACGGCCGTGGAATTGTACGGAACCGTGATTTTGGTGATTTTTCAAAGGCTTTTGGAAATTACGGTCACTGTAGCTGTCACGACCGTGGTTTAGGCCGTGGAACTCTCTGTAAAGCTCCAAAGTCCAAATTTCGTCACTTTTCTTCAACATTATCCTTCCCTTTTCCTTTTCCATCGTTCCTACATCCAAAAACACGAACATACCGGAAGAAATCGAGGCAAAATAAAGCGAAAAACGTCTAAACTAAGCTAAACTATGAATCGAAAGCAAAAAGAAAAATGCAATACCTTGGGTTGCCTCCCAAGAAGCGCTTTGTTTAAGGTCCGTAGCTAGACCAGTCTCGCACTTATTCGAGTGCGGTAGGCGCGAACTCTTCGGTTTGGAGTTCCGGCGTATACTTCTTGAGTCGTTGGCCGTTCACCTTAAAGCTTCCGCCCGTTTCACCCCATACTTCAACTGCACCATGGGGGAAAATACGCTTAATTAGAAAAGGTCCGGTCCAACGAGATTTAAGCTTACCTGGAAAGAGATGGAGCCTTGAATTGAAGAGGAGAACTTGATCTCCTTCCTTGAAGTCCTTTGGAATGATATGCTTATCATGCCAACGCTTCGCTCTCTCCTTATAGATCTTAGCGTTTTCATAAGCGTTCAAGCGGAGTTCGTCCAGCTCGTTAAGGTCTAGGAGATGCTTCTCTCCCGCTTCCTTCATGCTAAAATTTAACCACTTGATAGCCCAAAACGCTTTGTGCTCCAACTCCACCGGCAAGTGACAAGACTTTCCATACACAAGGTTGTATGGTGTGGTTCCTATGGGAGTCTTGTACGCAGTCCAGTACGCCCACAAAGCATCGTCAAGCTTCAAGGACCAATCCTTCCTAGTCCTTGAAACCGTCTTCTCTAAGATTCCTTTGATCTCCCTATTTGAGATCTCAACTTGTCCACTTGTTTGTGGATGATAAGGGGTAGCGACCTTGTGAGTAACCCCATACTTAGCTAGAAGAGCTTCAAAGCGCCGGGCAATGAAGTGAGAACCTCCATCACTAATGATAGTCCTTGGCGTCCCAAATCGCGGGAAGATGGTCTTGTTAAAAAACTTAACCACCACCATGGCATCATTGGTGGGAGAGGCAATTGCTTCCACCCATCTAGAAATGTAATCTACCGCCAATAGTATGTATTGGTTTCCACAAGAGGATGGGAACGGTCCCATGAAATCAACTCCCCAAACGTCGAAAATCTCCACCTCTTGGATGTTGTTGAGGGGCATCTCATTCCTCCTAGAGATATTGCCTGTTCTTTGACAAGCATCGCAACAAGAAACAAAGGATTCCACATCTCTAAACAAAGTAGGCCAAAAGAATCCAGATTGCAATACCTTTGCGCTAGTCTTGTTCGAACTAGCGTGTCCTCCACAAGGTCGTGAATGACAATGGCGGATGACACTTTACATCTCATCTTCCGGCACACATCGCCGAATGATGCCATCCGGACCTTTCTTAAAGAGGAGAGGCTCGTTCCAAAAGTATTCCCGGACGTCCTTAAAGAACTTCTTCCTTTGTGCGTAGGATAGTCCGGGCGGTATCTCCTGACAAACCAAATAGTTAACAAAATCAGCAAACCATGGTTCGTTACCTTTGGAGATCACATCGATGCACTCTTCAATAAGGTGTAGGTGTTCGTCCGGGAAGGAGTCATCGATGGGTAAATGGTCGTCCTCTAGATGTGTTAGGCGACTCAAATGATCCGCAACAGAATTTTCTGAACCTTTCTTGTCGCGGATCTCAAGATCGAATTCTTGTAGGAGAAGAATCCATCTAATTAGCCTAGGCTTCGCATCTTTCTTCGCAAGGAGGTACCGGATCGTAGCATGATCCGTGTAGACAATCACCTTTGCACCTACAAGATAAGAGCGAAACTTATCAATAGCATAGACAATGGCTAAAAACTCTTTCTCGATAGTGGCGTAGTTGAGCTGCGCTTCATCTAGCATCTTGCTAGCATAGTATATGGCATGGGTTCGCCCTTCCTTTCGTTGTCCAAGAACAGCTCCAATAGCTACGTCACTAGCATCGCACATAACCTCAAAGGGAAGAGTCCAATCCGGAGGTTGGATAATGGGTGCTGAAATTAGAGCTTGCCGAATTGTGTTAAACGCATCCAAACATTCCTGCGAAAACTCAAAAACTGCATCCTTCATCAATAGATTAGTGAGCGGTTTTGATATCTTAGAAAAGTCCTTAATGAAACGTCTATAGAATCCAGCATGTCCTAGGAAACTTCTTATCCCTTTCACCGAAGTTGGGGGAGGAAGCTTCTCTATGGTCTCTATAACCGTCAAGATAGCAAAAATGCGAATGTTGCGCTAACCTTTCAAGCATTTGATCGATGAATGGCAATGGGAAGTGATCCTTCCTCGTTGTGTTGTTGAGCTTGCGGTAATCTATGCACATCCGCCATCCCGTTACGGTTCGGGTAGGAATGAGTTCGTTGTTCTTGTTGGTGATGACCGTCATTCCTCCCTTCTTTGGTACCACTTGAACCGGACTCACCCACTTACTATCGGAGATAGGGTAGATGATACCTGCATCAAGAAGCTTAAGAATTTCCTTCTTGACAACCTCCTTCATGGTCGGATTCAACCGCCTTTGAGGTTGTCTTGAAGTTCTAAAATCTTCCTCCATTAGTATCTTATGCATGCATAGGGAGGGTTTAATTCCTACTAAGTCCTCAATAGTATAGCCTAAAGCTTTCCTATGTTTCCTAAGGACAATCATGAGTTGATTATGTTCATCTATGCTTAGTTCGGAACTAACAATAACTGGAAAGGTAGAATTAGGTCTTAGAAAAGCGTACCTTAGATGAGTAGGAAGTGGTTTTAGTTCCATCGCCTTCGGAGCTTCCAATGATCCTTGAGGAGCATTTGATGTCTCCTTAGAAGTCTCTAAGGGTGTTGAGTGTGTGGGAGAAGAATCAGAAAAAGTTGAAGAAGTGTCTCGATCACTCCTTTCCACGGCCAGAATTACGGGTTCCCCATGTCCTCCAAGGCCGTGGTTTAGGGCGTGGAAAGGAAATACGGTTGTCATGTCTTCTCCACGACCGTATAACTCTCTGGAGTGGGACACGGTTTTGGTTGTGAAATCCACGGCCGTGGAATATAGTGTGTGGCCGTGGATTCTCACGTTTTCTGCCTCATCGTGGAGTTTTTCGAACTCCACTTCATACATCTCTTCTTGTGCTTCTAAGGCTTCAATTGCCTCATTGCACTCCTCTTCTTCCCCTACATTTGTTAGACTCATAGTAATGACTTTTTGTAAAGGATCGTTAAAGAGAATCGCACTTACCTCCTCCCTAGGCAACCCCTCTTCATCTTGGATATCGAATATATCCTCATCAAAGATTGGCTCCTTCATTAGAGTGGAAAGAACGAACTCTACTTTCTCTTCTCCTATATCAAAAGCGAGTCTACCATTCTTGCAATCGACTATGTAGCCGGAAGTTGCAAGAAAAGGTCTTCCGAGTATGATCGGGACCGGACTATCTACAGGGATGTCAAGCACGACAAAATCAATGGGAACAAAGAATTTACCTAGCTTGATCGGGACGTCTTCTACAATACCGACGGGGCGAGTGATGGATCGATCCGCCATGTACAACGTCATCTTCACCGGTTTAGGGTCGCCTAAACCGATCTTCATACACAACGCAAGTGGTATGATGCTCACACTTGCTTCTAAGTCACATAACGCATCGTATGTGACATCTCCCACTCCTATGGGAATGCAAAATGACCCCGGATCCTTAAACTTTGGGGGCATTTTCTCCTTCATGGTCTTGATGAGATCCGAAGAATCCGAACTCATCTTAACCTCACCGAAGTCTTCTAGCTTCCTCTTGTTAGAGAGGAGCTCCTTCAAGAACTTGCCATAAGCTGGCATACCTACAATAGCATCAATGAAGGGTATATTAATATGCAGCTTACTCATGAGTTCTATGAACTTACCGAATTGTTTATCTAGACGCGCTCTCGCTCTAGATTGAGGGAATGGTAAGGGAGGTTTTTAAGCTGGAGGAGGAATGTAGACATCTTCCTTCTCCTTCCCCTTCTCTTTCTCCTTGTCCTTTTCTACGGAGACTTCAACAAACTTAGGCTGCGGATCGGTGGTAGTCACTCCGCTCCTAGTTGTGATTGCCATAACCCTTCTCTTAGGGTTGTCCTCCGTCTTTCCTGGAAGCTTCCCTTGATTCCTAGGAACTTCCTCCGCATGGCTGAACATTTGGTTTTCTAAAACCTTTTGAGCTTTATCAACCTTGGAAATTTGATCATCAACCTTAATGATGCGGTTCTCCAACCCTTGAAGCTTTCCCAAAATCGTTTCCAACATGGGATCGGGCTTCTCCTTTCCCGAAGTGTTTCCTCCATTTGATGTTTGCCCCTGGCTTCTCAAAGGGGTAGAGGAAGAGGAAGGTGGAGTTAGTGAATTAGAATTGGAAGGATAAGAGTTACCGGAATTTTGTTGATTGGAGCGCCAATTGTTGTTACTTGAACCCTTATTGTTATTCCAATTGTTGTTCCGGTTGTTGTTGTTGTTGTTGTTGTCATTCCAATTGTTCTGGTTATTGTTCCGGTTATTGTTGTTGTTGTTGTTGCGGTTTGTGTTATCACCGCCATTGTTGTTGCCCAAATAGCCACATCCTTCCCTTGTTGCTTTGGAAAGTTGGTCTTGATAGCCTCCTTCAACTCCTTGATCTCATTGTTGAGGGAGAAAATATGATTTTGAGCTTCATGTGTGAGCTTTGCTCCTTGCTCCACACGATTTCCCTCCACTTTCCGGTGGGAATACTTCTCTATGACTCTTGTTTGCTTCTCAATGAAGTCCCAAGCGTCATCTTCTCTCATGTCCATGAACGTTCCACATGAGAGGGATTGGAGGTTGAATTGCGTTCCCGCATCCAGCCCCTTATAGTATATCTCCAGCAAGGCAAGTTTGGATATGCCATGATGAGGGCAATCCAAGAGCAAATCCTGAAACCTTTCCCAAGATTGAAACAAACTTTCGTTAGATCTCATGGAAAATGCATTGATCTTACCTCTAAGTTCCGCCGTTTTGGATGGCGGAAATAATTTGGCGAGGAACTCCGCGGAAAGGTCTTCCCACGTGTCTAGTTTCCCACTAGGAAGAGCTTGGTACCAAGACAACGCTTTCCCCTTCAAGGAGAAGAAGAAAGGCTTGAGCTTATAGTTGTTGGTAGTAGCATTCTTCGGTCTCATTGTCTCCATCATACACTCAAAGTTTTGCAAGTGTTGGTGTGGAGATTCAGCGCTTGTCCCGCCAAATTGGTTTTGGCGAACAAGAGTAATAACTTGAGGGTAGAAGCTAAACCCTTGTACATCTTCAGCATCAAAATTCACGCCCAAGCGGCGTGGTTGTTGTGTTGGATCCATCCGCTGGCCAAGAGTTCTTGGCTCATCATCTACACGTTCGATCCTCGCATTCCTAGGTGGAATGCGGCGATTAGCAGCTCCCCGTGGATGGAAAGGATTAACATTGATCGTGGGATCAATTTCCTCTAGCGATGGCATGGAAGAATCACTATCATTAGCGGATGAATGACTTCTTCTTCTAGACCTTGATGCCCTTCTTGAGGATTTCTTGCCTCCCTTATTCTTAAGGTCGCTTATTTCTAGCCTCATTTGAAACATCATGTCTTTTAGATCGTTAACTTGAGATTGATGACGATCCATTTCATCCCGGCGGATGTTCTCATTCCATTGGAGTTGAGCTTCTTTCTCCGCTAACTCCGCCTGAAGATCACGTTCGTGTTCTTCAGCCATCTTCTTTTCCTTGCGCTTTTGCCTTAAAGTTTTCTCTAGCTCTTGATCAAGAGGTAAGAGATCTTCGGTGTTCCTAGACCTGCGCATGCACAAAAAGTAATATCAAATAACGAGAGCAAGCTCCCAAGCTTGACAACCGGCAACCGAATTCGGCCGAAACCAAATCCCCGGCAACGGCGCTAAAAACTTGTTCGCCCCTAAACGTGCGTGCAAATAAGCTTTAATTATAAAACTAGAATCAAGCAAGCAAACCCGCAGTGTACGGATCGATATAGTTAAGCAAGAATTCCAAAGTATCGAACACAGGGATTTGGGTGGGAACAAATTCAATTGCAGATTATCAAGCGAGTAAATATGAGAGTTTTTGCAAATATTGGGAAAACAACAATCCTAAAGATCCAAGTATCCAGCTGTGGCAATTGATTCAAGATTTACTATTGATATAAAGACAAAGTTAAGATATGCAAAGGTATGCTAATGTAAGGTAATCGTACGGTGAAGTTCCAAAAACCTTATATAACTCACCTACAAGACACTCTCTATACAGGTTGTTGAGGCTTCAATATAGAAAGGTTCTAAAGGCAAGAATTAATGTCAAATACCCAAACTTATGATCCAAGGATCAAGACTAACTTAACCGATTAAGGTTGTGACACTCACAATCGAGGTAGAGGTTGTTGAGGCTTCACTACCACCTAGAAAAGGCAAGCCTAAACTAAGTTAAAGCAAATCTTTAACTTTGGATTGAAGTAAAAGCAGGTTCGTAAACTTAGAGAAATTACGGGTGGATCTTGAGATTCCACGGTCGTGGAACTCAAGAACAAACCGTGATTTAGGGTTCGTCGACGATTCTCTCTAACTCTCAGGGTCTAATTTGTTTATGATCGATCTATCATCATCTAAGCCACAACTATCAACCCTTCACCTTAGAATTGTTAAGGGTTTTTTAGCCAATAACAGTCATATTGATATTAAATTCAAGAATTAAAAGATTGAAAGATGAAAACTTCCGAAAACTTCCAATAAACTTCAAACCAATCTCAAAGTCACAATCAAGAGCAAATATCGTCACAAGATTCGAGATAGAACAAACAAACACAATCGTAGATAAGAAGGAAGAACGGGGTGTCAATCCGTCTCCTAAATCAAACCTAAGCAAGAAGAGGAATCTTCTTGCGAACAACCTTCCGAATTTTTGATCTTCCGTCAATCCGGAAATCTCAACAGCAATCTCCACCAAAGGTGCGAGATTAGGGCAAATCTCAAGCGTAAACGTAGGATGAGTCTATGCGTAAGCGAAGGTGTAAGCCAAGGTCTAAAGCGAGGTGACGAAATCTCTGTTCGTCCGTCTTTTTATAGGGCAAGATAAAATATCAGCCCGGACCAATCTTTTAAAAGATCGGGGCTTCAAAATGTGGCGAAAAGGATCGCCAAGATCACGGTCGTGGAAGGTTCCACAACCGTAATTTAGAGCGTGGAAATCAACACGGTTTGAACCATGTATTCCACGACCGTAAAAGCTTCTGGAATGAACCACGCTTCTCCTGCAGGGTTCCACGGCCGTGGAACTGAACGTGGAATGTTGTACGGCCGTATTTTAGAGCGTGGTTTAGGGCAAGAACGTGATTCTTCCCTAGCCTCATGCATTCCTTAAGTTAGCTCTCTTTTGGCTCCTAAGAATGTCCTCAATCCATGGATAAACTCAATCAACTCTTCCTTGCTAAATTCCGTTCGGAAATGGCTCTCAATCACCTATAATCAACATAAAGCTTGTGTAGACATCCATATCGACAATATAGGCAAACTAGCTCACAAATGCAACAATGCTCAATTAAAGACTGTCAATATGAATCAAATACACTTAGAAAACGTGCCTAAAATATCACAATATTTCATGCTAACAGGCGTGCTATTGAATGACATGATAAGCTTGTTAAAGAATGATAATGTATGACATGGTAAGCTTGTTGAGACGTGCGATATGATGACCTGTAAAGGTCAAGAGTATGTAAAATTGTATAAAATGCTGAGCTAAACCATTAACCAGGTCGCTAGCTATTGCAGTGAATGCTAGAGCTCGGCCAAGCCCGAATCAATTGCGTTTGTATAAAAAATGACACCGAGTCTGATGGACTTCAGGCTCGGGTCGCACACATAATTAAAATGGTAAATTTTGCGTTAACATGAATGGGAAAATGTTGCATGTGGTTAGGGGTTAAGAACATAACCCACCACGAGAAATCCTGGCCCGTAGACTTGATCAGTCTGGTTACGACCTAAGAGCAAATGTTTGAATTAACCAAATCTGTGCAATGGTGAGCTCAGCAAAGCCAAAACCATATAAGCAATGATTCCGGATTTGGTCCGGGATCACAATTTGTAAATTACATTCTGCATTCACATGCATCATTCATAAAAGCATGATATCATCTCATGAGCACGGTATATGGTATTTGAATACATGTGTTGCGTTGTGATGTGTTAATATAATGTCTCGTGGATAGATTATGATCGGTAGCTAAAAATTTTAAACCGAATATTTTTAGGTAATGCTGATCATTGGAACGCTTCAAGGATGTTAGTTGCATGATGTGGACAGCCGGGACAGTGTTAACCCAAGGGTTGGTTGAACTACTTTTGAAACCAATCGCTTGCAAGCGAGTCTTTTGTGGTTTGTGTACAACTGTGTACACGTGTTGATTTCAGGCTGTAGTTCTAAAACAACTATTTAGATGTGATGTTTTGAAGTGTCGTTTTGGGGATATACATACTAACTAGATGCAGGGTAGTTATGTAAATATTTTCTAAATGACAGGTTAGATATTTTCATTATTTTTCGTGCTTCTTGTTGCAAGGTCCTATTTGTGAAGTTGTTGTGTGGCTAACTGATGGGACCCACTATGTGGTCCTTGCCTAGTGGCGTCTTAGGTTACTTAAAAACTCACGTCGTTAAAGATTGGTATCAGAGATTAGGTTGACAACAAGGGCACATGTGACATGAGATGAGACATGATAGTTCAACCTAACTACAACCTAGTCCGGGTTGGTTTTTAAAGGACATTTAAGTTTTCAAAAGATTTTGAAAATTAATGAAACATGGTTTTAATGGATTTAAAACCATATGCATAGTTGGGATTATGGGTAAAGACACTGCCTTCCACTCCTCAGCGTGACTCCTTGTAAGTGTAGTTCTCTCTCTCTCTCTAACTTGTTAAGATTATAGTATTCTGATAGATATCACTATTGTTATAAGTAGTGGATATATATTAAGAGAGAACGATCTTGAATGTTCCAATTTCTCAAAAATGTGATAAAGGAAACCAAGAGCGTTTTGATTAACAGACAAGAAAGGCGCAACTTCATTGTGAGTGTGAAGGCGGATACACAACGTGTAAGTGTGTCAGTGGGAACACAACGTGCCAGAAGTGCACATGAGAACCATTTTGATAGTATGAGGTGAGGCGAAGTACTTTAGCCAATCGAGTTAAACGTGATGAGCATATGCAAGAGATGATTTCTGCAACCATGGAAAGAAATTTACCCGGTATTGTGTAGAAGACAAGTGTCATAGCAATGAGTAACACATTGCTATGACGGATGGATCCATGGGAGACTCCAGCTATTGTACATGAAGAACCGGTAGGTGAAATAAATAAGTTAAAAGATACTCTAGAAGGGGGGGGGGGGG
>BSUD01000007.1:106587431-106598613 GCA_033239045.1 Fagopyrum esculentum | reverse complement strand
AGGGGGGGGGGGGGTTGAATAGAGTATGAGAACTTTTCGCAAACCAAATCTCAAGGCCTTGAAACTCCTTTCAAGGGCCTTGATGTCGATCTGTGCTCTTTGTGAAACTTTGATTTCAAGGACTTTGAAACAACTTTCAAGTACCTTGACTTCGTGCTCCTGCAAAACAAAGTTAGTCACAATAGCGAGATATAGTGCGAAATGTAAAAGATTGACACGAGGATATGTTTACGAAGTTTGGCTCTAAATAGCCTACTCCCCGTCCCAGGGTATAGCCTTAGGATCTAACTATCTATTATCAACTTCAAAGAGTCCTAGATACAAACTAGAATAAATCCCCTTCTTCTCTCACTGTAGCCAACGCTCTGATCTAGCTCCAACTCTTAACCTAGCTATAATAGCCTAGTTACTTCGTAGAGTAACACACACTCTAGTATAACACTATTTAGATCTTCCAATGGAGCTTTTGTGTTTTATCTCTCTCTCTAAGGGGATAAGGCTTTTGCGTAAATGAGAGAAAGAAAACAACGAATCAAATGAAGATATTTAAGTTTCTTGAAGATGTAAAGATGTTTTCCCTATATGCTTGTGTATCCTTTCTTCTTCGACCATCATCTTCATTTATATTCTTCTATGTAGAGGTCTTCTAGCCGTTGGAGAGATGACCGTTTGAAGATGAATCTTCTTCTCCATGAAGATCGCTTCCTCTTTTAAAGATAAGGTAGACGTTGCAAAACTTCAACTCCTGAGAACACGTCGAATCCTTAACTCCTTGATCTTCTCGTTTTCTGTTTAACCGAACGAGAAGAAATCTCGATTTTTTTGGGTTTAGAAAATCTTCTGAAAAGATTCTCTAATCTTCGTTTGTAATCTTCGGTAAAAAGATCTTCCCTGAAATCTTCTTTGCATTTTGAATCCTTGTTTCATGCAATTATATAACTTCAAGGCTTTTGAGATCGTCCCTTTGTAGCACTATCTTCCTTGTGTCCTTGAGTTATATTTCAAGGCCCTTGATATCAAGGCCTTTTAAATCATTCGATACTTCCTGCACTGAATTCAAACCAACCAAGCATCTAGAGAATATAATCAATGCATTGTTAATATATCAAACTACTTCATTTGTGTTAAATCTTCCATCATCAACACCTATAAAACATTATAAACAAGGTGGAGTTTTCAGTACGCCAATACATGTGAGTTATGTTATAGAAAACGATGGACATGAATCGGAGTAGTGGTGGAAGGTAGGACGAGGAAGGGAAGTTCTTAGCTTCAAAGGAAATTATGGCATGACATTTGATTGGTGGTCGCACTACATGGACATGACTTTTGGGGACATTGGGGTACTAGAAAAGCATAAGGTGAAACTTGTAGTAACCTTCATGCAGAACGTTGGTGCATGTTGATGGATGAGAAATCTTGCAATCCTTATGAATTACAAGACTTTCAAGAGTCGGATTTGGACTAACCTGTTGAAGTCTTTTCTATAAGCAACATTTGAAGATTCTCCTATGATGGAGATAAATTTCACGAGGAGTATACATTGTTGGATGAGAATGCACCACCTAAGGATCAATTGATAAGCTTGTTTGCGATGGGCTGAAACAACCTCTCATTTTGTCATTGTCATCTTTTGAAGATATGACATTATTGGATTATTAAGAGAAAATACTAAAGCTTGAAGCAATACAAGACTTTAAGAAAAAGGTGGATTCCCGAACTGGTGGAGGAAAGAGGCAATAGTCTACTCCAAGTTTCTTGAAACCCGTGAGTACGAGACATGTGACTCAAGAAATAAGGCCTTCTCCACAACCATGATCATAAGGAAAATTGAAGGGAAGAACATGTTTCAATTGTGGAGACCTAAATCATTACAATAACTACATGTTTCAGATGTAGTTAACCTAGAGATATGACCAAGTTTGTGAGACTAGGGGATAATGTTATCTCAAGGATCTTGTCCAAATTTGAGAGGAGGAAAAAGCCAAAGTTTACGTGGAAGCTAAGTCAAGTAGAGTGGTCAACCGATATCCTTATTACCGGATTGGATGATGATGGCGTGATTCTACGCATGAAATTGATGATCAAGTATATGGATAAGATAGGTGTGAAAATGCCAACAGTAACGATGTTAGCCAATGATAGTGTTTGTCACGTGCTCAAAGGAGGTGATTTACAAGAACCATTAGTGATGATCTCTGCGATGAAAACAAGTAAGCTGATAAGGAAAGGATGTAAGCATATTGATGCTATGCTTTGGATAAAGAAGAAAAGATTCAATTGAACGACAATTCAATTGATTATAAGTTTAAGGATGTTTTCCAAGATGAATTACCTTGATTACCACCTACAAGACAAGTTGACTTTAAAATTAATCTAGAACTTGGAACTAGACCAATTTATAAGGATCCGTACACGATGGTACTTGGGAAATGCTTGAGCTAAAGAAGTAGTTGGAAGAATTGGAAGATAAAGGATTTATTCGGCCAAGTGTAACGTCATGGGGAGCGTCAGTGTTGTTCGTGAAGAAAAAAATGGTAGATTTAGGCTATGTATCGACTATAAAGAACTGAATAAGATGACAATTAAGAACAAGTATCAACTGCCACCAATTAATGATTTGTTAGATCAGTTGCAAGGAGCAAATGTGTTCTCCAAGATAGACCTACGGTCAAACTATCACCAATTGAATATTCAAGAAGAAGATATCCATAAGACATCATTCAGGACTCGGTATGGACACTATGAGTTCGTGGTTATGCTGTTTGGATTAACCAACGCACTTGTTGCGTTTATGGAAGTGATGAACCGGATTTTCATTGGATACTTGGAAAAGTTTGTTGTGGTCTTTATAGATGATATATTGGTTTATTCACAAAGTAGTGAAGTGTTAGCTCCAAAAGGTGTGTGCAAGCTTTAATATTTATACCAAGAATGATTGCAAATAAGTGAACCCGTAGTGTACGGATCGATTGTAATAAAATCAAGAATTCCAGGGTCAAACATAAGGACTATGGTGAAACAAAGATCGATAATTTAGGTTGTCAAATAACCACAAGCAACAAAGCAAAGCTATCAAAGATGATGTGAAAGTCAAATAAAAAAAAGCGGATTCTAGAGATTAAAGCATCCAGTTGTAGTTCCGACTCAAGATCTCAAGGGATAACATGGACAAAGCTGAGTTTTCAAAGGGAAGGTGTTTCCAAGGTGGGAATAGATCACCGGGTAAGTCTCACTACTCACTATCCCAAACCAAAGATCCTTTTACCAGGTAAGTCTCAAGGTACTAAGGAAAGGAACTATAATCTCAAACCAACACACCACCCAAGGGGATAGAATCAACCTTTACTGGATAAGTCTCAAGCTAACTCACAAAGAAGGGATGAAGACACACTCAAACCCCAATAAAGGATAAACCTTTATTACCTACACTCATGATTTTGGGTAAACAAACAAAGGAATCACCGGGTAAGTCTCATCCTAGGCTTGCGTTGAACCAGGAAAGGTATAACAAGGATATGCTTTGGCAAATAGAAACTCTCAACTCATATAAGGTTCAGAAAAGGTTCACCTCGTTCAGTTATATCCCATCCCGGCCGAGATGTTCAATGACTGACCGAGGTGTTCGTCGATTAAGGTAAAGACTCGAGCTTTCAGGGTCCACTGGGGTTAAGATCATTCTATCATCGTCTTTCCCACAACTTTCAGCCAATCACCCTAGAATTGCATAAAGAATTTAGCCAATAATCATCATGATAACAATAATTAAATATATGAGAAAGGAATCAATATTCAAACAAGAAAACCTTAACACAAAGGTTTCAATAACTAAATGAATCAAACAAACAACAATTAGCGTTCCTCAATCACAATCAGAAAAGACAACAAAACCAAACCAACTAAGAAAGTCTTACAAACTTCCTTCAAAGCCAACTTCAACTTGATTCCTTCCTTCGTTGAACTTCAACCTTCAAAACTTCCTTCAAAACTTCCTTCAAACTTCCTTAAGAAAATCCTTCAGAAAATCCTTTAGAAAATCCTTGATCCGAAGATTCCAAGATGGCCGACTTGCAGAAAATCCAACCCTTTATATAGGAGAATTATCTTCCAAAGATAAGATATCTTAAAAAGATAATTTCCTTAAAATATATCTCCATATCTTCCAAAACATATTAGCCAAGAAGATATCTTCCTTCCAAAAATCCAGCCAAAAATATGTGATATTCACTTTCCAAAAATAGAAGATCTCAGCCAAAAATAAAGATCTTATGTCCGGTCATCACTTTGCCTCGGTCCAGACGCTCCTCAAGATCACCTCGGTCGAGGTGGTACTGTAGCTGACCGAGGTGAGTCTCAGCTGAATGTAAATCTCTCTAATCTGGTACAAAATCAATCCTCTAAATCATTTCCCTACTTCCTGAGATCTTCTTATAACTCCTCAATGCTCCAAAATGTAGCTCCAATGACTCCTTAGCTTCATTAGCTCCATTTTGGTCCAAAACGTGCCATTTTCCCTACAATTACAATGAAACTAGGTGTAGACCTCGATTCCCGCAAAGGTAGACAAAACAACAATATAATCAAAGAATATACATCCATACATACATATTTATGAAGATAAAACGTCTAAACCAATCCCAAAATATAGACTATAATACATGCTATCAAAAAATACCTCATACTTGTCCCTTGCTTGTCCCCAAGCAAAATCCAAATCTTAGATACAAGATAGAATGGATTATAAGTCATTAAAAAGATCAATGAAAAACATCTCAAAACATTTCGGTGATGTGCTCCACTCATAGATCACCCTAAGAGAATGCTTCATGGCAAATAAAATCAAGACATGATGAAAACATTTTATAAGTATAAGAAAGCTGTTCATCTTTGCATGAAATCATAGAATGCATAATAAATCATATTTATCAAAATCAATCATGTATAATCCAGTTTAAACCACCAAGTCAATCAACAAGCTCGAGGTCTCAAGGGCTTCCAAAAGAGGTCAAGAAACGTGTTAGGGTGGGATGTATATAGGGTAATGTGGTGCTAGAATCCGGGAATAGGATCTTTCTTCACTTCTTTGAATCACAATATCTTCCACCAATAAACTTTGCTTATTTTTACTTTACTTTTTGGGATGCATGGACAGAGGTGCACAATCACCGAAGCCTAGGAGATCAGTAATCATCAATTTCTCAAGATGCCTCAAACCCTTGATGCATATACCATGACCCGTTAGGAATATCGCTCAATACGACTTTGGAAAGACACAAACACCAGGATATGTGAATGGTGCCGAGTTACTCATCATCACGATTGACTTCCCCAAACCTAATTGTTTCTTTCTAACACTTTCAGCCAAGATCTCAACTTCACTTTCACTTGCTTTTCGTCACTTGCTTCCAAATTCCCGGATAGGTAAAGAGAGGCAAAATGTATATGAGGGGCTAAAGCATGGTCAAGAAGAAGAAGAGAAGAGAATGAATTGCCTTTGTCATCCCAAGAAGAATGTGAGAGAACTCATCATGTGGTGTCAACCTTCAAATCCAACATAATTTTGATAAAAACAAAGTATTAAACATGCTAAAACTTCAAACAAAGAATTTTACAACTTAAACATATCATAAAACCTTTCGAGCATATAAAGATTTCAAAACCAATCTGCAAACAAAATCATCATCGAGTTCATATCCAGAGAAGAAGCACAAAACGTTTCAAAAATCTTTCAGTTAAAGCCATCTCGGTCGAGGTGTTTTGGCGTCATCCGAGGTGTTCATCCTCGATCGGCCATGAACGTCTCGGTCGAGGCCATAAATTTTTTTTTTAAACCAGTTTTTGACGTTTTTATCAAACATGCTGGAAGGTGTCCTCACCCCATACTTCATCTTCGTCATGGGATAAAACAAAGGATTCTATCCAATGTTCCAATAAATGCAAATGCTCCTCGGGAAACGAGTCATCAATGGGTAGGTCATCCTTCTCGAGCGAGGTGGAAGGTAGTCGGCTGAGGTAATCCGCAACAGAATTCTCGGATCCTTTCTTATCGCGAATCTCTAGATCAAACTCTTGAAGCAAGAGAATCCAACGAATAAGGCGTTGCTTTGCATCTTTCTTAGCAAGCAAGTAACGAATAGCTGCATGGTCAGTGTAATTCAGTTGAGCTTCATCTAGCGTCTTGGTAGCATAGTAAATGGCGTTGGTCCATCCATACTTCTTTTGTCCAAGTACCGCTCCTTCGGCCACATCACTAGCATCACACATGATCTCAAAGGGCAAGGTCCAATCGGGAGGTTGAATGATGGGGGCGGTAATCAACACTTCCTTTATCCTGTAAAAAGCATCAAGGCATTCTTGCGAAAACTCAAAAACAGCATCCTTATTCAAAAGATTAGTAAGCGGTTTAGATATTTTAGAGAAATCCTTGATGAACCTCCTGTAGAAACTTTCATGCCCGAAAAAACTCCGCACACCCTTAACAGAACAAGGGGGAGGAAGTTTCTCAATAGTCTCGATCTTAGCTCGATCGACCTCAATACCTCGGTTGGAAACTAGGTGTCCTAGAACAATTCCTTCACTAACCATAAAGTGACACTTCTCCCAATTCAAAACAAGATTAGTGTCTTCACAACGTTGTAGCATTAGATAAAGGTTAGCCAAACAATTATCAAAAGAGGAAGCATATACCGAAAAGTCATCCATGAATACCTCCATGATCTCCTCAATGTACTCAGAAAATATAGCCATCATACAACGCTGAAAGGAAGCAAGTGCGTTACACAATCCGAATGACATCCTCCGATAAGCGAATGTCCCCCATGGACAAGTGAAAGTGGTCTTCTCTTGATCATCTGGATGGATTTGAATTTGAAGAAGCCACTATAACCATCTAAATAGCAAAAATGGGAGTGTTGAGCAAACCGTTCAAGCATTTGATTGATGAATGGGAGCGGGAAATGGTCCTTCCGAGTGGCCACATTCAGCTTCCTATAATCAATGCACATCCTCCAGCCCGTAATGGTCCTAGTTGGAATCAACTTGTTGTTCTTATTTGTCACAAAGGTCATCCCTCCTTTTTTCGGAACTACATGCACCGGACTCACCCACTTGCTATCCAATATGGGAAATATGATACCTGCATCCAACAACTTAAGAATATCCTTCTTCACAACCTCTTTCATGATCGGACTTAACCGTCTTTGAGGTTCCCGTGAAGTCTTATGATCGTCTTCCATTAGTATCTTATGCATGCAAAAAGAAGGCTTAATATCAACAAGATCATCAATAGTATAACCCAAAGCCTTTCGATGTTTCCTCAGAACATGCATCAATTTAGATAATTCAGTTTCAGAAAGGGAAGCAATAACGATAACGGGATAAGTAGAATCCGGACCAAGGAAAGCATGCCTCAATTTACTCGGAAGTGGTTTAAGCTCCAGAACTGGGGGTGCTTTCTGGGGAGGATCTATGCCTTCTCCTTCCAGTGAAGTGGACTTAGATCGAAGAACTGGACTTTCAGAAGTCTCAATTGACATCATCTCGCTTGCTATCTCAGTCGAGATCTGAGGTGGGTGACCGAGATGTTCTTCAGATAAGAACACCTCGCTTGGTCCAGGAAGTGCCTCGGTCGATGTACGAGAATTGGGACCGAAACCTAACGTGCTTTTCTTCTCCTAAATCAGTTTATCAAATCTAGCTCTTCGATCTGCTTCCAATGCCTTCAAGCTTCGCACATCTGAATTACAAGAGACATCTATACCTTCCTCCATTAAACTAAAACTAAGAACTTTTTTAAGAGGATCTTTAATAAGGATAGAGCTCACCAATTCTCTAGATTCTTCTTCATCATAGATGTTGAAGATGTCATCCTCCAACGACTCTCCCTTCATTGCAGCAAGCAATGCAACCTCCACATGATCGCCACCAATGTTGAATTTCAACTTGGCGTTCTTACAATCCACGTTGCAAATTGAAGTTGCTAGAAATGGTCTCCCGAGAATGATAGAAATGGGATAATCTGCGGGAATGTCAAGCACAACAAAGTCTATAGGTATGTAGAAATTACCTAACTTGATGGGAACGTCCTCCAAAATACCCACGGAACGGGTGATGGAGCGATCTTCCATGTATAACGTCATCTTCACGGGCTTGGGCTCTCTAAGTCCAACTTTCTCACAAAGCTCCAGCAGAATGATGCTCACGCTGGCTCCTAGATCACATAATGCATCATAAGTGATATCCCCAACTTGAATGGCAATGCAAAATGAACCGGGATTCCTCAATTTAGGTGGCATATTCTCCTTCATGATTTGAATGAGCTCCGAAGATCTAGATGTCATCCTTACTTCACCAAAATCCTCCAGCTTCCTCTTTCTTGATAAGATCTCTTTAAGAAACTTCCCATAGGCGGGCATCCCTATAATGGAATCAATGAAAGGAATGTTAATATGTAGCTTATTCATAAGGTCTAGAAACTTACCAAAGTGCTTGTCTAGATATGCCCTCGCCCCTGACAGAGAGAATGGAAGTGGTGGTTTATAAGTAGGAGGTGGAACATAAACTTCATATTTATCTTTCGCTTTCTAGGGCTCCATCTCGGTTGGCACCTCGACCGAGGTGTTCCTCGTCTGATCTTGGTCCGAGGTGTTCCTCATCTGGTCGGGCATTAACCGAGGTACTGGATCTGTAGTCTTCAATCCACAGCGTGTTGTAATTGCTATGATCTGTCCTTTAGGGTACTCTTTGTCCTTGTTGGGAGCTTCCCTGGATCTCTTGGCGCTTCATTCGCCTTATTGAAAAATTGTTGCTCTAAGGCTTTTTGTGCCTTCGAAAATGAATTCATTGATGTCTCCATAGCATTGAGCTTGATCAAAATTGCTTCTAGTACAATATATGTTTTCTTTGGTGGCTGGGACGAATTTGATACAGGCTTCTGGCTTCTCAATGGAGTAGAAGAAGAAGAGGGGGCATTAAGAGCATTTTCAGCATGAGAATAAGGGTTACCGGAATTTTGTTGATTAGATCTCCGATTGTTGTTGTTGTAGTTTATGTTGTTGTTGTTGTTGTTGTTGTTGTTGTTGTTGTTGTAATTGTTGTTCCGCGGCCCTTGATAGTTGTTTCTTCCTTGGTATCCACCGTCTTGCTCCTTCTTCGTTTGAGCTACTAAAAGCTCCTTCAATGCTTTCACTTCATTGCTAAGCGAGGTGAGTTAAGCTCCATTTGATGATGTGTCTTGAAAGCTAACTCTCCTTGCTCCATCTTCAGCTCTCTGATGGGAGTACTTCTCCATGTGTAAAGCTTGCTTTTCAATGAAATCCCAAGCTTCATCTATCGGCATATCCATGAAAGTGCCGGCAGAAAGTAATTGGAGCTTGAATTTAGTATCTCCATTCAAACCCTTGAAGTATATCTCCACCACACTAGTACAAAAGAGGGGGTAGACCTCGCTAATAGTGGAGCGGTTTTAGAAAACCGTGGTAATGAGATAATTCGGACCCCGGTTTGTGAGATATAACCGCGGTACGGATATATTTATAATAAAATTTAATGGTCTGACCTCGAATTTATATTTAACCGTAGTGTGATGAAGCAATCGGACCCCGGTTCAAATTTGAACCGTGGTGCGGATGTCATTTATTTAAAAAAAAATAAAATAAAACATCCACTAAATACAAAGCAGGTTTGCCGACATAATGCACCCCTTCCTTCGCCCTTCGACCATGCTCCTCTGAAATCAACCCTACACGAACTCGCCATGGTCTGAATCAATATCGACTCCTCCCATTTCATGCCGATTTTCTCTGCCATATAGATTAAGGTGTAATGTCTTTCAATTTGGGGGAATTGATCGAACTAGGATTGAGCTTGACCGTTGAAAGAGAATCACAAGGAGAAGAATTGCAAAAGAAGATAAGGGCTTTATCAAATTGAAACGAGCAAGGTATGAAATCGATTTTAACTTTCATTGCATGAGATTTGTTTTTTACATTGGAAGTTGAAAGTAGTTATTTAAATTATATTAGGGTTTGATGCTTTGTGATCCTAATATGTTTCAAATGTTGTTTTATAGAACGAATTAGGGATTCATTTTGGATGATTGTACCCCTAAGAGGTTTAATCGTCACTCTCAACACAGATTTCTTCTTGATTGGATTTTTTTGTAATTGAACTTCGAATTTGCTGTCAATCGGTGTAGGAAGAGGTGCAGATGACTATTTTGAAGGTATATTTGTTCAAAGAGTTGCAAATGATTATATGTTTTTAGATTTTGATAGGTTTCATGTGTTGATATTTGAGTATTTTCTTTGAGTTACTTGTATATCAGATTTAGTAGTTTTCATGTGTCAATAATATCGCACCACTACTCTCAAATAAATGGTGAATCTTCTACTGACTCCTGCTTGTCAATGTTGACAAAGAAAACTGTAGTAAGTATTGCTCGTCACATTCTTTGTTAGAAATTTGAAAATCATTGTCCCTTTTTTCTCCTTAAATCATTCAGTATGAAGTTTTATTAATTTTTTGTTATTGGTACGATGTCCTACACGTAACCAAGCAACAACTGTTCAGAGCAGTGGGGTGATTCAAGATATGCATCTTTGCAGTACCTTGTTTGTTTGAACTATATGGTACATAACTTCCTCCTATATTTTCTCTAGCCCTCGTCTATGATCGTGTATTCTAGTGTGCTTCGGATTTTGCTGGTTTTTCTTTTTTTTTTAAGGGAAATTCCGGATGGTACCCTCGTGGTTTGGGGTATTCCGGATTTTGCCCACCAGTTTTTTCAAGTTCGGATGATACCCTTAAGTTTATGTTGTTTTCCGGATTTTGCCCAAATTCATTACACTTTGTTAAATTCCATTAAAAACATACAAAAGAAAATAAACTAAAATAAAAAAAAAACTTAAAATAGAAATAATAATTTATTTAATTTAAAAATAAAGTAAAACAGTAACTTTTTTTTATAAAAAATATATATTATATTAATTTAAAAATAAATAAATTAGATAAATTTTAAAAAATTTCAAAAATCAGTGTTTTATTTATTTTAAAAATAAATAATTGAATTAGTATATTTTTTACAAAATCTAAAAATATAAGTTTTATACTTTATTTAAAAATAAATAAAATAAGGACTCTTTTAAATAATAAAAAAAAGCACTGTTTTAATTTATTATTAAAA
>BSUD01000007.1:106552324-106587120 GCA_033239045.1 Fagopyrum esculentum | reverse complement strand
TAATTTTTCTATTTTATTTATTTCCAAAAACTAAAAGAAAGAAAATAAAGTAATATTAAAAATAAAAATATTAGAAAACTGATTTATTCAATTTAATAATAAATTAAAACAGTGATTTTTTTAAAAAATTTTAAAAAATCCTTATTTTATTTATTTTTGAAATAAAATATAAAACTTATTTTTTTTAGGTTTTGTTAAAAAATGCTAATCCAATTTATTTATTTTTAAAATAAAAGAAAACACTGATTTTTTTAAATTTTTTAAAAATTATCTAACGAATTTATTTTTAAATTAACATAATATATATATATATTTTTAAAAAATTTACTGTTTTACTTTATTTTTAAAATAAATAAATTATTCTCTCTATTTTAAGTTGTTTTTTAATTTTAGTTATTTTCTTTTGTATGTTTTTAATGGAATTTAAAAAAGTGTAATGAATTTGGGCAAAATCCGGAAAACAACATAAACTTAAGGGTACCATCCGAACTTGAAAAAATTGGTGGGCAAAATCCGGAATACCCCAAACCACGAGGGTACCATCCGGAATTTCCTTTTTTTAAAGTTGTATGTGCCAAATATAAAGCAATAAGAAAGTAAAACTCTGCAGATTTTGTTATGATTCATTTTCTGCTGGTGGTTCTCTTTGTGTTCACTCAATGTAGCAGAAGCAATTCTAATGATTCCGAGTGAATGTCCCTTACTGGGATAGGTGACAAACTATTGTCCTAGTAGCATCATTCACCACCTCTTGTTTACCAAAAATTTAGTTGGATTTGAAATTTGTTACTCCTTTTATTGTCTTTCTTTATTCAATTTTGGAAAAGGTAAGGAACAAGTTAATTAAAAAAATCAAATCAAGACTTGCAAATTGAGCTTTATTCAAGTTTGTAGAAGGTATACTTGACTTAAAGATGTAGCTCAAATAAAGGAGACTGTTGGGAGTACTTTCTGAATAAAAGTTCTTTCATGATCAACCTTGCACATATAATGTATTTGGTCAACTCTGCAGAAATTGAACTTTATTCAAGTTGGCTCTTGTATGTCTCATATGCTTCGTTTTGATGAAAAGTAGAAGAAATAATGGCTGCATTTTTTTGCTAAAAAAAATGGTGTTGGATTTAGTGGGTTTTTGCTTCTTGTCTTTAGGCAAGTCAAGATCTGACAACTTTTATTATGCTTTCTCCACTACCGTATTCGCACGAGGTGTTTGATAAAGTGTCGAGATACATCATGTTTGCTAATTAGCTTCACTATTTAGAGTTTGGAAATGAAAATTGCGTAATTCAATGTTTAAGTATTGTGATCTTCTTGTGCAGTATTGGTTTCCTGACATCTCTCTCTATCTTGTTTATGCCTTATTTGATGTTAATTGTTATTTTTACTTGTAGATAAACTTGCTCTACCAAAAAATATCCTTCAATGCCTTCATATGTGTTGTGAGCTTTTAATTGACCGATCTTAAGTAACCTGCATAGCTGCTGCTATCATGCTCCACAAAGGTGATTCTTCTTAATTCTGTTTTGCTTGTATGCTATTTGTTGTCTTCTTTATCATTTTGTTAACAAACTGTAGAAGCAAAACAAATACCTGAAAATGAAATTAACCAATTGGAGCAAACATACCTAAGAAGTATAATGATCTTGAAGGATAAAGTTTGAGAAATCGAATTTGTTAATTGAGAGTATATGATTTCTGCATATGAAGGTACTAGGAGCCTAGGCGTTGGATGAATTTAATAATCGTGGGTCTATAATTGAGTGGTCTTGTAGAGAGATTTTATAAGATTAGTTGGAATTTTGAATAAAGTTGAGTAAACTTTATATCATCCCCAAATAATATGATATAATCAGTTTGTACTTTGGGGTCTTATGAACATCAACCCATCAAAAGTGTTAATAGATACTATTTAGCTTGTTTACAAATCTGTAATGATTATTTTATGATGATTATTTTAAATTTCTAAAATTCAGCTGAGGTGCTTTTTTTTTTGAAAACATTGAACTTTCATGTGCAAAAATATGGAGTGGCAAAGGGTGCTGAATTTACACGCGTTGGTAAATTGTACAGATGATGTTCAAGGTTTTCTCTGATGAATGTGGTTCTCTAAAGTCATTAAAAATGTCAACACTTGAAACGGTCTCTACTACTAGCTGGGCTCATGAATGGGAGGAGCGTGCCAAGCCATTGGTGTCATACTGTGATACTTTCTAACTTGTAACACCCAAAATAAGTATTTAATTTGATGTGAAACTTTGAGGTTATATCATGGAGTTGTGTTTGATATATTTGCTTCTTTCGGTTTATCAATTAATGGTGTTTCCGGTCTCAGTTTGAGGATATTTTGTATCGATATTACTCCAGAATTTGTAGTTTTTAGAGGATATAAATTGGTAATAATTTGCAGGGTTTTAGAATACAGTTAGAAATACTTTATTGGTTCCCCTGCCAGCTTTAATATATATATATATGTGTGTGTGTGTGTGTGTGTGTGTGCGTGCGTGCGTGCGTGCGTGCGTGCGTGCGTGCGTGCGTGCGTGCGTGCGTGCGTGCGTGCGTGTAAACCCAGTTCTTGAAAAACTAGTACACCACGGTTCTTTTAAGAACTGTGGTGTATTTTTTTTTTAAAAAAAAAGGAGTTGGGACCACGGTTATTTTAGATAACCGTGGTCCGAGATTTTTTTTTTATTTTTTGAAAAAAGTTTTGGGACCACGGTTTTACCCTAAAAACCGTGGTGCAAAAATAAGTTACCACGGTGACGGTTATCGGGGTCCGAGTAGCTTTACCTCGCTCCCGTTAACCACGCTATGAAAACCGTGGTCTCATGTACAATAAAATCGGGGTCTACCCCCCTCTTTTGTACAAGTGCCAACTCGATCTTTGGAATCCCATGATATGGGCAATCCAACAAAAGATCCTTAATTCTCTCCCATGACTTGGACAAACTTTCTTTGTCGTTCATAATAAAAGCATTGATCTTACCCATCAATTCAGTGGTCTTAGAAGTGGGAAAGAACTTAGTAAGAAACTCCGTCGTCATCTTTTTCCAAGTGTTGATTTTTCTAGCCGGAAGAGATTGATATCAAGCAAGCGCCTTGTCTTTCAAAGAGAAATAGAAAGGCCTCAACTTGTAGTTGTTGTTTTCCACTCTTGTTGGTCTCAAAGTCTCCATCAGAATCTCATAATTTTGCAAGTGCTAATGCGAAGACTCTCTCTCCAAACCTCCAAATTGACATTGTCGAATCACGGTTAGAACTTGAGCTCTAAGCTCATAATCATGCTCAGCTGGATCACCTAGGTTGACTCCTGGACGCCTGATGACTTGCTGATTGGGGTCTAAATTGACATTCTCCTTTCTCTCCTTCCTTCTCCCTCATATCCTTCACCTCCATCCTCCACCTTAGCGTTTCTCTCCTCTTGAAGCTGTCAAACGAAGGTTGGACTGCAAAGACATGATCCAAAGTAAGTTGTTTCCTTCTCCTTCTTCTCTTCTTCTTCCTTTTTCCTTCTTTCACCTTTGAAGAGTGAGATCCATAGATTCACTCAAGAGAGTCTTCTCTTGTTCTTTCTTATGTCCTTGCATGCTTAGACCATGGAGGAAGGCTATGATCTTGTGGTGGGAGCTAAGAGACATTCACAACATCAAAGGAGAAAATAGGAAGGTTGTTGTACATCGAAGAACCGAAGAGTCGACGTTTCTGGACTGTAGCCACGGGGCGGATCTTGTGAGCCGCGGGGCGGATACTGTAAACCGCGGGGGCGGCCTCTATGAGCCGCGGGGGCGGACTCTGGGTCCTGCACACTGCAGGGGCGGCGTCTTGACACCGCAGGGGTGGTTTCTGCACCAGTAAGCCTCCAATCTCTTGTTCCTTTCTTCCCTTTCCGCTTCCTTGATCTTGAACCATCTTAGTAGTATGTTAGGATGACTTAACATAGGTGATGTGGAATGCCAAGTAGTGGCTTGACCCTTAGGATTATCTTGTGAGAGTTGAGGGTATGTTGGTTGTGATATTGTGGCATGAACTCTTAGGATTGTGAGGATATTGGTTTGGGACTGAGTTATTATGTTGGAAGCCTTTAAGGCAATTGACTGAGAGTATCATGTATCTTGTGTGTTTATGAGTGGTGAGGATTGTGAGCACTAGAAGTCTAAGGACTTCTAGTTGGCTAGAGGGTTGATCTCTCTTGAGTTGTGATTCTTGTGAGGATGTTGAGCCTAGAAGTCTAAGGACTTCTAGGTTACTAGAGTAATGTTGTTCTTATGGGGATGTTGAGCCTAGGAGTCTAAGGATTTCTAGTTGACTAGAGTGTTGTTTGATCCGTGTGCCTTGTCTTGAATAGGCGTTGCGTGTTTTCCCGAGGGAACTTGAGAGTGTGGTGATCGGTTGCGCTTGGAGACTGGTAAGTCCACGGACTTACTTAGCTGGCTTCTTGTATGAGTGTAATGTGTATGAGTGGTGTTTGCTAGTTAGAATAACAACGAAACCGGATTAGGCCGACTTTATTATATTACGTAATTGACCCAAGTGTATGATAACGAGTCGTGACATCACTGTCTAGCTCTTGCGAGAGCTAGGAGGTTCGCTGCGACCAGCCCAGACAGGTAGACGGTCAGATGCATTAGCACCATTCCTCGTTGGTAAACGGGGACAGGTGCGAGGTTTGGGAATCCCTCGTGTCACAAAATAAGTATTATTAGTAATGGCTTATCACCTAACTAAAGATAATAAATGGATTGAGTGTTGCATGTTGGTTGTGTATGTTTTGTGTGTTTGTGCTTTTACCTTTATACTTATGTATAGAATGTTAGCTAACGGTATTATACCGCCTTGTAGATGCCTTCCAGGTTAGAGAGGCGATCGAGTGATCCGGCGGTAGTGGGCTGCCGGGGTTCCGTGCATTATAGGACGGGACTGTTTATCTTATTTCATGTTTTTGAGACTGATGATATTGTATTCTGGTTTTGAGACTTGGCTGGTTTGTTTTGAGATTGTACTTTTGATTTCGCTCATGAAATAAAACTATGTTGTTTTGCCTTTTTATTTGTGCCGTATTGTAAGGTCCGATGAAGTTGTTGCCATGCTACGGGTCGGGACCCATTGTGAGGTCCTAACTCGTGGCATTCCGAGTCCTCTAGGATTTGGGTTGTCACAATATGGTATCAGAGCCAAGTTGGCAACAACGGCACTCGCAATCTTCTAAAAGGCCAAATAGACAAATAAACAGAACCCACAAGGTATCTGAGTTTTCAAAAGGAATTTTGTTTCAAACCATGAGCATAGTCAGGTTAGGATAGAATGTACGGGACGACCACTACCTCCGCGGATCTCAACAGCCTAGTTTACTAGATTTAAAGTTGTATTTTGGATTGTAAGATGTTTCTGGACTTCTTATGGTTATAGTAGTAGCATGAATTCTATATAGTTATATATATATATATATATATATGTATGGTACAGTAGTATCATATTAGAGTTGCAGACTTTGTAGTTAGATGATAGGAAGCTATCTTTGCCCCTTGGACGAACGCCGTATGGCTTAGGCTACTGTACATACGACGAGAAGTATGCTCAAGTTATCGAGTTGAGCATCAAGTTTTAGCGAGCACCCCGATGATTTCTTGGATCCCTTTATGAGGACGTCCAACCAGAAGACTAGAGATGACTTAACCGAAGGTTAAACAAATAGATAGGAAGCCAAGTCAATTTAAGAAAAACCGAGAGGGAAACTACACAAGTAAGGAGGCGGCATGAAGATATGAGAGTGGTTCTGAGGAAGAAAGGATGGATCATCAATAAAGCAACAAGAGACAACGAAGGTCAACCATAAGCTATCATGAAATGCTAACTAACGTTAGAGATTTTTGAGAAGGCGCACTTACAAGATATCATGAAATGCGGTTAAGAATATGAAGGTGAGTCACATGACACAACAAGGCCGAAAAGAGTATAATTATCTTGTAGAAGGAAAAGGGAGTGTGGAATGAAGAATGAGCTAACATAGTGTAAGGTAGAGTACCCCGAGAGAATAGCCTTCATGAGATGGGTAACATGGAGATTATAGAAGAAAGGTACGTTGTTGACCTCAAAAAAAGTCAACCATAAGCTAATCAGTGACAACCGAGAACTCGCAGGTGTCGGTTGTCTATTGATGAGTGTAGATGGGAAGAGTAACCCATATTGTGGATCACAAAGGAACAGTAACAAGATCTTGGAATATTCCCGGTAGTTCAATGTCAACAGTTAGGAGTTATATCAACGAAAGGGGCAAATGGCGTAATCAAGTAGCATTGAACGGGTTCAAGGTAAGTAACAGTAAAAGACCTCTTAGGGAGGGATTGTAATGACCTATGCGACCTTCTTAGGTCATGGGATTGACATGTGGAGGAACGAAACGGATCAGAACCTTTAAGGTGTGATCAGTTGGAAGAACTAGAGGATCAAGAGGAAGGTGAGGCTTTCATTGTTGCTTTACACAAATGAGAACATATATATATATATATATATATAAAGGATGCATGGTATGAAACGGATGATATGTCGTCGCGAGCAAGAGATGAGTCAGAACTTTCTAGACTTACGCGAAGAAGCCACGAAGGCTATGTCGGGTAACGGAGAACCCGAATTAGGGCAACACTGCAAGCTTAGAAAAGAAAGTAACGACTTGAAGTCGGGATGTCACCAGTTTAGGATTAGAAAAGAAAGTACCTACGTAAGACGACATTTCGGACCGGTATGGTCACTACAAGTTGTAGTGAATTCATTTGGGCACAACAAACGAGAAATTGAGAGGTTATGTAAATACGTATTCATCGGTTTCTGAATCGAGTTGCAGTGGTGTCGCACAATTTGTGGGTTTATAGGCGGTTTCAATATGGACCGTAACCTAATGTTAGTAACGACAACTAGTGATGTGGGAGGTGTACGAATGATTCTTATGTTCTCTTTTGACGATGCCTTGTTGTTCTCTCAGAGTTGATAGGAACAAGCTTGACACGGGACTACTGTAACACAAGTTATGCGAGATAAGATTTATGAGCCAAGTCATCTAAGTGGGAGTTAGGACATCTAAAGTGACTTCCTAGGACACGTAGTGACAACGAGAGAGATCAAGTTGATATGACAAAGACCAAGGTGATATTTTTGGTGCTACCTCCAATGAATGTTGGGGAGGTAGGGAGCTTATAGATTGATGGGATATAACTGCCCAGTTGCGGAATGGTTTTAACATCCTCCCTTTCCGAGGAGGTATACCAAAATCGTATGGTCCGAGCCGTGTATGTGGAGCTTTGAAAAGCTGAAGAGGTAATTGGTCTCTACTCTAAATTCTTGTGCACAGATGAAAGAGTCTTGTGGATTTGGCGACAAATAGGGATGTGTCCAAGCGGAGCTTGGGATGCGGGTGAAGTAAAAAGATAGGTTTCGTGTGTATGTGTTAGACAATTTTGGGCGTATGAGAGGAATGCCGCATGAAGGGTCGTGAGCTAGCCGCTTAATACATGTGCTTATGAGGATGTCAATATTTTTATGGAGCGACATGTCAGTCTTGAACGGGACATAAGGGTTTGATATATATATTCACTCACCAAGAGTTGAATACCGGATAGGAGTGATGGATAGAGTTGATTAAGGAATTCGATCAGATGGTTTTGTATCATCCGGGAAAGGTGAATGTGGTCACCGACACCTTTAGCACGTGGATGCCTCAAGAGGAGGCGATAGCTCGAGTGACAATCCAACTTCAAATGCAGAGGGATTTAGTAAGGATGGAGATGGATATTCGGTTTCCAGATAAGGACAAACCCATGTCCGATTTGGGAGAGGCTACCTTATGTGTTATACTAAATATAAGATGAACCAGGACATCATATGTTGTAGTGATGATGTAGGCTTAAGGCCGACACGACTATGTACGAAGTCAATATGTGACCTGTCATCAAGTCAAGTGTTAGCACTATATATGACGGGATGAGGATTTCATCAACTGCCAGTTACGCAGTGGAAGTGGGAGGATATCTCAATAAATGTTATTACCAGTTTTAGACCGAGTAAAAGTTGTGACGCAATTAGGATTGTCGTAGAGCAACTGACAAGATCGCGTGTTTTATGACTATTTGGGAAACGCGGTCAATGATTCGGCTAGTGGATGAATTCACTAAGTTGATAGTGAAATTTTGTGGGGATACCGAGTACCATCGTCTCGGATTGAGAGCCTGTGTGCCAGATTAGGGACAAGCGTGATCAGAACACTTCCCTTTGTTTAAGTTTTCGTATTATTATTGTTGTCATGCGTCGTTTGGGATGACCTTTGTGAGACTTTATATGAGCGGATGTGTCATACACCGTTCTGTAGGGATTTACCGAGCAGTAATGGTAGGATGACCTGGAGCAGATATGTGATGACATCGCTCGAGTAACGATAATCCTAGAGCGGATGCTAGGCGCGCCGAGTGGCTAGAAGACGTGTAAAGATAAGAGGCGCATGCTTCGAGAGTTCAGATATGGAGTAGGTCTATATGAGAGTTTCATCAAAGTGAAGCGTCAGATGCTTTGACATTAAAAAGGGAGTTGAGTTCCGTTACATCGGATCTTTTTGAGATCTTTGCACGAGTTGGAAAAGTGGGTTACAGGTTAGCGTTGCCACCAAGAAGTAGAATGTGTTCATCGGCATTTCATGTGTATCAACCAAGGGAGTACGTACACGACTCGAGATACATTGTCAGTCATGACAATCTAGTGGCATAGACGAGGAGCCGATGAGGCTATTTGCAAGAAAAAGGATAGTATTTTTGGTGAAGTTACGCTGAGCTAGTAACATCGATATGATTGATGAGTTAGACTTATGTGCATGTGTGATCTTTACATGTTAGCTTGAGTGGATGTGTGTGTAGATAGAAGGTTAATACCTTCATGTTCCGAGTGCATGTCTCCTTTGAGACCGAGAGGATTGACGTTTGCTAAACTTTCGGGACGAAAATTATTTTGAGGGGGATCTGATGTAACGCCCAGAATTTTTGATTCCGTTGCGAGAGGCGTTAGAAGCCTTGAGTAAGGGCTACCACCCTTGCGGCTTAGAAGGCCCGCAACCACGGCCGTCCGCGACTGCGGCTTGGACGTCCCGCGGGGGCGGCGACACGACAGAGCGGGAGTCGGGTCCGTTGTTCTTCCAACCTTTCATCTCCCCATTCATTTATGCAACCACATTATTATGTGGTGATCTTTGGGCTGCTTGACCCTTGATCTCCTTCCATTGATGTAGTTATATTCTCTCCTTATTCTCAATTTATGTTCATTCTTCTCCTTTCCCTTCTTCTCCTTTCTCTCCTTCCTTCTCCATCATATCCTTCACCTCCATCCTCCACCTTAGCGTTTCTCTCCTGCTGAAGCTGTCACACGAAGGTTGGACTGCAGAGACGTGATCCAGAGTAAGTTCTTCTCCTTCTTCTCTTCTTCTTCATTTTTCCTTCTTTCACCTTTTAAGAGTGAGATCCATGGATTCACTCAAGAGAGTCTTCTCTTGTCCCTTCTTATGTCCTTGCATGCTTAGACCATGGAGGAAGACTATGATCTTGTTGTGGAAGCTAAGAGACATTCACAGCATCAAAGGAGGCAATAGGAAGACTGATGTACATCGAAGAACCGAAGAGTCGACGTTTCTGGACTACAGCCGCAGGGGCGGATCTTGTGAGCCGCGGGGACGGATACTGTAAACTGCGGGGGCGGCCTCTATGAGCCGCGGGGGCAGACTCTGGGTCCTGCACACCGTAGGGTGGCGTCTTTACACCGCAAGGGCGGTTTCTGCACCAATAAGCCTCCAATCTCTTGTTCCTTTCTTCCCTTTCCGCTTCCTTGATCTTGAACCATCTTAGTAGCATGTTAGGATGACTTAACATAGGTGATATGGAATGCCAAGTAGTGGGTTGACCCTTAGGGTTATCTTGTGAGAGTTGAGGGTATGTTTGTTCTGATATTGTGGCATGAACTCTTAGGATTGTGAGAATATTGGTTTGGGACTGAGTTGTTATTTTGGAAACCTTTAAGGCAATGGACTGAGAGTATCATGTATCTTGTGTGTTTATGAGTGGTGAGGATTGTGAGCACTAGAAGTCTAAGGACTTCTAGTTGGCTAGAGGGTTGATCTATCTTGAGTTGTGATTCTTGTGAGGATGTTGAGCCTAGAAGTCTAAGGACTTATAGTTGACTAGAGTGATGTTGTTCTTATGGGGATATTGAGCCTAGGAGTCTAAGGATTTCTAGTTGACTAGAGTGTTCTTTGATCCGTGTGCCTTGTCTTGAACAGGCGTTGTGTGTTTTCCCGAGGGAACTTGAGAGTTTGGTGATCGGTTGCGCTTGGAGACTGGTAAGTCCACGGACTCACTTAGCTGGCTTCTTGTATGAGTGTAATGTGTATGAGTGTTGTTTGCTAGTTAGAATAACAACGAAACCGAATTAGGCCAACTTTATTATATTACGTAATTGACCCAAGTGTAAGATAAGGGGTCATGACATCACGGCCTAGCTCTTACGAGAGCTAGGAGGTTCCCTGCGACCAACCCAAGAAGGTAGACGGTCATATGCATTAGTACCATTCCTCGTTGGTAAACGGGGACATGGGCGATGTTTGGGAATCCCTCGTGTCACAAAATAAGTATCATTAGTAATGGTTTATCACCTAACTAAAGATAATAAACGGATTGAGTGTTGCATGTTGGTTGCGTATGTTGTGTGTGTTTGTGCTTTTACCTTTATACTTATGCATAGAATGTTAGCTAATGGTATTATACCGTCTTGTAGATGCCTTGCAGGTTAGAGAGGCGATCGAGTGATCCGGCGGTAGTGGTAGCCGGGGTTCCGTGCATTATAGGACGCGACTGTTTATCTTATTTCATATTTTTGAGACTGATGATATTGTATTCTGGTTTTGAGACTCGGCTGGTTTGTTTTGAGATTGTACTTTTGATTTTGCTCATGAAATAAAACTATGTTGTTTTGCCTTTTTATTTGTGCCGTGTTGTAAGGTCCGATAAAGTTGTTGTCACGCTAAGGGCCGGGACCCATTATGAGGTCCCAACTCGTTGCATTCCGAGTCCTCTAGGATTTGGGGTGTTACAGAATTTACACTGTTGATGGTTTGTTTGTGAATTTGAATTGGAATTTGATTTTGATTTTGATTTGGAAAAACTTATAGAATAGGATTAGTGTGTGGATTAGTTTTTGATTTTGAATCTGATTTTGTCCTATCTTAGGTAAATGTTAATAGTGTTATTGATTTGTTTGTGAATTGGATTTTAATTTTGAATTTGAATTGTAAAATTTATAAAAGAATAGGATTAGTGTTTGAATTGGCTTTTGATTTTGAATTTGATTTGGTCCCATCTAAGTTAGACATTACAGTGCAATTGATTGGTGCGAATGGACTTTTGATATTGAACATCTGTGTTGGTGTTCGTTCAATTAGGGACTAAGCTGCTGATGTTTTACGGATGCATTAGTCTTACTCATTTCCCCCTTTTTTATTGCCAGCTTGTGTAGTAGTCAGCAGTTGCTTTATTGAACTTACACTATTGTTGAATAGTTTGTGAATGGTCTTTTGTAACACCCCGAATCCGCGGGACTCAGGATGTCACATTGGGCTAGGATCTCACAATGGATCCTGACCCTAGCCTGACAACAAGTTCACTGGACCTTACAACATGGCACTGACAGATATAAAACAAATACATAAAACAGTATAAATTGTACAACCCAAAGTAAACAACAACATAGCCGAGTATATAAAACGACAACCTCACACAGGAGGTACAAAAGAACATCCTCATGAAGGAGGGGAACACAACAAACCCAAACCAACCACCCAATGTACGAGAGTCCTCGGCTTGTCACCCTGCCAGATCACTCAGCAGCGCCTAACCTGTAAACATCTACAACACGGTATGAAACCGTTAGCTAACCATACATATATGAGGTAATGCATAAGCACAAACACAATCATGGAAGATAAACACATCATCATACTTTCACACATTTACCCATTTTATTATCTTTATATAATAACCATTCACTCAAAAACCATATATATATATATATATAGATAGATGAAAGTATGTGACACGAGGACCGATACATCCCCGCCTCTGAGTACAATGTCCAGCTGTACGAGTATCGGTCACACAATCCGTGTACCCTATGGGAGTGGATTGCGCCCTTCCTGTAAACCAGTCTGGCCCGACATCAGAGAACCTCCCAGACTCCACGGCGGGATGAAAGGGAAAGGTTATCACAGCCACGCAGTGGGGCAGTCAATAGAACATAGGTCGATAAAAACGACAACTCATGCTATCATAGCAAACATATAAAGCACACACCACTCATGCAAACACCCAATATAGGGATGGTAGCTAAGTAAGTCCTACGGACTTACCTCAACCTCGTACAAACTCAACCACGATCACCTCTACACTGGAGGGACAACACGGCCTATAAAAAGGCATAAAGAGATATATCAACCTCTATTCATCAAAGGGTCACACCTAGACCCAAAGGGATGCATAAGGATCATACTCAATCTATGAGCCTCACAACCAACTAAACCTCAATATCTCAACATAGCTCACAATTCCTCAAATCTCAAGGTAGTATCTAATCAACATTCCTCAATCTCAATTTTAATCCTAATTATATTAATTAACCTTTAATTAATTAATTAGACAGCATCAAATTTCTAAACCCCCTGTCATCAGATTTCATCAAACAAGAACCCATAATTACCTGAATAATATAACGACCATAATGGAATTTCTAATTGTCCTATTTGACAAGCCTAAAGTCAATTTAGGCCAAATCGCAGTACGGAAAACGAATAAATTCATAACTTATTCGTTAGTAACCCGATTGACGATCTGAAAGAAGATTCGGAATCACAACGACACAGGCTACGCATGGACAACATCAAATTCATCGGAATCTGAGCGACGGAACCGTCCTGGTGACATATATGCTCGACCAGCCCTCCATATACTCGGAAATGCAGAAACTCGGTACCGTTATGAAGAGAATGAAGAGAGGAATCCAGAAACTCAAACGGAATTAAAATCGGATTAGAAACGGAGAGTAGATCTGAGTTTGAAGGTTGAGAGAAATCAGAGCTTTTACGAGAAAACGTGAAAGGAAATGAATTAATAAAGGATTTTCCGCTATTTATAACGAAGACGATAATTATCCTTTAGTAAAGTCGATAATTATCCTTTAACCGATCCAAAGGCGGGTCGAACCTCTTTCTCCAAACTTCTCGAGATTGGAACATTAAATCTGGAATATTGTAGGGATAATTATTACACAACTGCCTCGGAAAACGTGTATTTCTAAGCCGTCTTTCTTAGCCGTTAAGAAACGAAATAGCGACTCTTTTGGCCGTTTTGCCTCTCCATGTTATTTCATATCTAATACATATCCGATGTCCTAATCATTTCTCTCAACTGTATTTTTATTAATTGGAGATCCTAAATGCTCCAAATAACACCGGAGGGTAAAAATAATTACCCGGGGGAAAAAGTAAAAATTTCTCCAAACGTTCAAAATTACGCGAGGAACATAACGGTGGGACTCATACTCATCACTTGGGAAATCTTCGCAAGTTATATGTCAATTACTATCAACGATTAAGTTAATCAACATTAATTAGAATTCGAAAATCCTAGCTATTACATCTTTTGTTTTTGTAATTTAATTTGGCAAAATTTATGGACTATAGGATTCACATCTAAGCTTTAGTTAACTGACAATGTTGCTACTTAGTTTGTGAACTTGCTTTTGATCTTGATTTTGGGGTTCACATATGTATAAGTTTCCTGACAACCCTGTGATCTTAGATATCCGTTTTATTTAACTTATAGTATTATTGATTAGTTTGTTAATTGACTACATATATATAGCTGATTATTTTGTAAATTTATTAATGATTTTGACTTTGATTTGGAAAAAGATACAGTTAGCTGTTGCTTTATTTAACTTATAGTGTTGTTGACTAGTTTGTGAATTTACTTTTGATTTTGAATTTGAGTAGGAAAAATATATAGGCCAGGAAGAAGACTCAGAATTCAACACATGTTTACTGTTCTTTCAATTGGAGCATAAGTTGTTGGTGTCTTATAAAATGGATTACTAAACTTAATAAAATGGGTCAAAGATAGTCAGTATCGTTTAGCTTGTCGGACTTGGCCCTCAGCCATCGGGTTTATGCCATCTGATATGGTCGTTATCATAGAGCTTCACTGTTACTAAATCATCAAAATAGACTGTCATAGTTAAACGATTTATGGGATGGGAAAAACTCAGGAAATTACATACCGTAATCTGCAGCCTCCAAGCTAGGTGAAATAAACGTCATTTTATTCAGCTATCATTTAGTGAGTTTTAGGTAAATTTTTCGCTACCGATGAGCATACAGTAATTAATCGAGTTCTCCTCTTGCCACCGCCGTCTTCATTGTCTTCTTCTATTATAATGCTGCGATTCATTGTCTTTTTCGCACGCTTTTTTAATGTAATCGTTGCCCATGTTCTCCTCTCTCATTTTGCTTCTTTCTTGTATTAATTTGTTACTTTTGAGTTTTTTGTGTATTGATGAACTGTTGATTTGCTTCTATATATTATCCATTTCTGTAAAATTACTTAGGAGAGGAACTCCGAGGATAACAAAGCTGCTACCGTAAGTTTCAATCGATATTATTTTAGTCCCTTTCATTAACTTCTTAATTTGGGTCCTTTGCTTTAGGGTTTTGTTTGGTCGGAAAAAAAAAAGAAAAAGTACATCAGAATGAAGCTATAATCATTATTATAAAATTCTTTTACACTTCTCTTCTTTTCTTATTCTTCATTCTTTGGAGTCCAAAAGAAGGATGTAGTAATATCGGAGGGTGCTGTGAAGATCCTTGAGGCTTTCCCGCAAATTGTCTTTGCCGGTGAGGCCCGGAGCCTTGAGGAGAGGCTCGCTGAGACAGTCATGGGAAATGTTTTCCACTTGCAGGAATGCAGGGTGGAGATTGTGTTGAGAGTTTCAAGGAGTTTAGAGCTAACAACATGAGGGATACTTGCTCAGGTTTTAAAGGGTAATGACAATTGCGTGTAAGACTGTATGCGCTTTGTTTGACAGATCTTGATTCTCCTGTTATATCTAAATTCAGTACTTTTTATGCAGTGTAGTTTCTCTTCATAGCCAGTGTGGCTGATGCTCGGTTAAAACCAGACAACTGAGGAAGGTTGATGTGATCGGTGGGGTCTGATTGGTTCAGGCATCGTAACGTCTCTAATTCTAGGCAACCGATCTGTTATTCTCAAGGAAATTAATATCTATCAAACAATACAAGGTGATGTTCTTTATTTACTGTGAATACCGATGTAAGTTATTGAACTGTTTCAATAAGGGTCAGAATGAGTTAAGAGATTTGAAATGATTGAAAATTGTTGTCAATTATCAAGTGGTATTGGTGGTGGTGTAAGATCATTAATAACTTCTAGAAGGAAGCTTTGTTTTTTTATTTACTAATATTTTTATCTCATAATTTTCCGATCTTGGGAAATAGTTTTTTTGTTTGAGTCACATTTTCAGTTTTGATTGTTTGTGCTCCTATGATTCACATTTGAGGGATTCTTGTATATGTAGAAAGCAACGTAAAAGGCTAAGTTAAGAGGGGGAAGGGAAAAACCTCAATTGTTATCGAAAGGAATATTTGTAGAATAAATGTTAAAATTAATACCTTTATAAATTCTCGTTTGTAGTTTATATTTTTCCATTGTTGCGTAGAGCAAATTTTTCCACCAAGTATGATGTTGAAAAACTAAGGGTTTGGGATTTCCAGGTTTTATAAATTTTTGAAAAAGTCGTGACCACTGATTAATATTGGCGTGTGGAAACTGTAACACTCCGAATCCGCGGGACTCGGGATGTTACATTGGGTTAGGATCTCACAATGGATCCTGTCCCTAGTCTGACAACAAGTTCACTGGCCCTTACAACATGACACTGACAAATAACAATCAAAAGGTAACAACATCATAGCCAAGTATATAAAACAACATCCTCACACAGGAGGCAACAAATGATCATCCTCACGCAGGAGGGAAACATAACAACCCCAAAAGACATAACCATCCTATGTACGAGAGGTCCTCGACCTGCCACCCTGCTAGATTACTTAACAACACGCCTATCCTTTGGGGCATCTACAACATGGTAATAAACCATTAGCTATCCATACATATATAAGGTAATACATAAGCACAAACACAAGCATGGAAAGATAAACACATCAGCATGCTATCACACATTTACCCATTTATCATGTTTATATAGTTGTCATTCACTCAAATCGTATATATAGATAGATGAAAGTATGTGACACGAGGACCGATACATCCTCGCCTCTGAGCCTGATAGCCAATTGTACGAGTATCGGTCACGTGTACCCTATGAGAGTGGATTGCGCCCTTCTTGTAAAGCCAGTCTAACCTGACATCAGAGAACCTCCCAGACTCCACGGCGGGATGAAAGGGAAAGGTTATCACAGCCACGCAATGGGGCAATCAATAAAATATAGGTCGGTAAAAACGACATCTCATGCTATCATAGAAAACATATGATGCACACACCACTCATGCAAACACCCAATATAGGGATGGTAGCTAAGTAAGTCCTACGGACTTGTCTCAACCTCGTATAAAGCTCAACCAAAATCAACTTCCGCTCCTGAGAGAGGGGCACTGCCTAATAACAAGGCATATAAATGTATCAACCTCTATTCATAAAAGGGAATCACACCTAGACCCAAAGGGATCCATAGGATCATCCTCAATCTAACTTCACCACCTAATAAACCTCAAAGGCCATACATGGCATATAATAATCATAACCTCATCAAAACACATCCTCACACATCTAGCATGATCCTATACACTCACACTTGGAAATGAGGGAACAAAGGCATCCTAAAGCAAGCCTAGAAGCAACACACACTTGCAGAACCAAGTGGAAACACCAGCTGGTGCAGGTGGTTGCAGGGGCGGCTCACAGGTGGCGCAGGGGCGGCTCACTGCCGGCGCTGGGTTGGCTACAAGGTGGCGCAGGGGCGGCTGGACAGCAGAAGACACCACTTCATCCCTTTCTCCAGTTCTTCCTTCGATTCCTTCTTCACTCCAACACCATACATACATAAACATAGATATATATACGTTAACAAGGCCAATCATGGCTGGAGCAAGATCCAAACCTAAGGAATCTAAGCTCGACTAAGGAAGGATATGAAAGATGAAGGAAAGAAGAAAGATAGGAAGGAAGCCATGGAAGCTTACCAAGCTGAGCTCTCTAGAAGATCAACACAACACCACCACAACCTCAAGCTGGCTCACAAGGCTCAGCAACAACAACCATCAACCATCAGCAACAAAGCGAAGCATAAAAGCTCTCAAACTCACACCAAATTCAAGAAAAGATCAAAGATGATCCAAGAAGAGATGAGAGGAGAAGAAGAACGTAGGGAGAGAGATGAAGCTGTAGATGAGGAACCCTCATCAGAAGGAAAGAGAAGAAGTTTATAAAGGGGTGAAAAGGGTAAATCACGGGTCAAAGGGTCAACAATGACGGCTACAACCACACAGATCCGTAGGGGCGGACCCTGTGAGGCGCAGGTGCAGCCCAGGCAAACCGCAGAGGCGGCCACTAGGTCACGCATGGGCGGTTTAGGCTAAAACCAGGTCCTCAACTCACACTCTCAACAACTCAGCAACTAGGCTCTTACAAAAACACACTTAATAAAGTATCGTATTTGTACTTTAGTTTGATTTGAATATGATATTTCAATTGTCTTTTGTAAACTTGGCCAGAATTTGGTATAATTAGGTTTCTCATCGAGTCCAATTTGACTCAAATTCAGGATTATTCAGCTAGATTACCTGTAAAGAAATTTTCCCTTTTGCATCCGAATGTTGATTTATATTATCAAATCCGCCGATACTTTGATGAGGAGAAAGAGAAGTATTCTATTCACTTATCCAGTCCCTCAACTGAAGAAGAAATGCTAGCAACAATTCCACCAAAAAAAACTGAAGCAGAAATGCTCAAAGACTTTGGTTGAGGGCCTAAAAGTCGAAAATGTCATCGACATGCTACAACTGGCCAGGCTCTGTGATACTTCCGACCTCCATCTTAAATCCATGAAATTAGTCTTTGCGAAGTTCAAGGCTGTTGAGACAACCGCGAGGCCTGGAAGTTTCTCCGCAAGCACAATCCCTGGCTTGAACTCGAGATCTTGTAGTTCATTGACAAAATGGAAACTGTCAATCCATCAACAACATTCAAGTTCGACATTTCTGTCTCTGTGAGCATGTTATCGCCAATTCATGTGTGAATAAAGCTTAATTTTCAAAAAATCATTTGGAAGTATATTTGACTTATTTGAATTCTTTGGATGATCTAAGTGAAGAAGAAGAAGAAGAAGAGAATACATGTTTACAACTAAGCGACGCAATGGACTGTCTTGTGCACATCTACATTGAGGGCTGCATCAATGTGGGCCCTCACGACGTAGATCTGTCCAAGACTCGACAACCATGTGCCAAGTTCTCAACGTGCCATAGCTTGCAACTTCTTATCAGGCACTTAGCTACGTGCAAGAAGAGCGTTAATGGTGGTTGCTCGCATTGCAAGCACATGGGCCAGCTTCTGAGGCTTAATGCTTCCCTTTGTGAATACAACGTTCCCCTTTGCAGGTAAATTACTAACTAAGTAATACATGATAAAGTAATAAATCTACATAGCCAAAATTCATGGAAAAGTATCACATGTCACTAACCAAGCCGTAAAAAGTGGGACACAATATAATGATTTTGCTCCTGAGGATCTACAATTTACCATGTGTCTACTTTGGGCTAAAAAAATGTCAAATTAATGTTTGCATGTGACATGCGCTTAAAATTTGACACACTCACGCATCTGATGTAAAATTGACATGATTTTGACGTTTTGTCTACTTTCACACAAATTTCCGCATCAAAATAATCTCACGCATCTGATGTAAAATTGGACCCCAAGGTATCGAAGTTTCTGGCACCGTAAATTGATTCATATGTGAATATTAACCTTGTCTTTATAGCAATAATCATTCAAATCACCAATTAATAGGCATTTTACACCTTTCTTGCTTGGTTGCTTGCTCTTTGGAGTCCTGTGAATAATAATAATAGTAGGAAACAGACAATTGTCTTTGGTCCTCTACTTTTTTGCAACTCATGAGTTTTCGTCCTTTGCTCGTATAAAGAAGAATAGCACATATCTTTGTACTGTGTGCCACTCATCATATGCGTACTACAAATTTTTCCATGGCCTTGTAGTAATCTGCAGGCAATTCAAGGTGAATGTGCAACAAGAGAGGAGGAGAGGCGACGCTAAGAAAGTGACGCTACCAAAAGTCGCGGCTTCTTTGTCCATTGCGAAGAGGAAGAGGGAATATGAGCCTAAAGCACTGTACTTGAAATAGTGTTCCAACTTTAATGAAAACGAGATGTTCTTTTGTTTTTTCTTAAGAGTTTGGGCACATTGTTAGTACTGAACTACATGGCTAAGTTTGATCGGCCCTGGCGCTCTTACACATCATTTGCTTGAAGAAATAGCTTTTAGTACTGAACTACATGGCTAAATGCTTAAGCATCTTACACTTGAAGAATCTAAAATAAATAAAAAAGTTGTCAAGTTGTAATAAAAGTAAACAAACAATTTGTAAGATTTTTCCAGTCTTTTATGATTTATGGGGTAGAAAAACAATTTGGAGAAGCCAAAAAGGCCAAAGCAGTCGTACGAGTTTGCAAACTAAAAATTTCCAGGTTCAATGTTGGCATTCAAAGTTTTATATCACGGAGGTGGTAGATTTTGAACCATACGATAGAAATATGGAGAGGTGTTGCTGCCATTTTTGGTGATCTTGAAGGTTGAATTGGAGCAGTGATAGCTGAAGATGTTAATTCTGATGATGCGGCAGCGGAAAATGACGGCAATGATGAGACAGTTCTGACCTTGCATTTGCCATGGTGAGCTCATGAGTCCCTGTGAAGAACTTGTGTACATTCTTCACTCTCCTGCTCTTTCCCGTCATTCATGTTTGGATGTTAAGGATATTTATTGATTGGTTGCATTTAACATAGATTTCCTTTCATGTTTATGATGTTCAAAGAATGCATTCATTTAAGTACTACTAAAGAATTTATGAATTTTGGGTGGCTTTGAATTGGATTTTCTAACTTGATTGCTCCATAAATTTACTACGTAGCCAAGTGCATACAAGTCAAGTACTTAACCTTTATAAATCATGTATAGGAATCCAACTTATATTATAAAATACTAGGCAAAAGAAGGATATTGTACTGTATATAAATGAGAACAGGATTTTAAAAAGAAAACTGTTAGGGGTGCTGAAGTTTACCTTGTCATTCCACTTGAACGCAGATTTTTATTTAAAAGTATTCTATTATTCTCTATCAATTATAGGTGTGGCTTCCTATTTTTGTATCTCAGTTTTAATTCAGATGTGCAGTAGCTAAACACCAGCAAGAATAAATTCAACATTCTCATCGGTTTACTAAAAGTTCACATAACCACTGTTTAATAATGCAGTAGTAGCTGTACTCGATCCAATCTCCACGTGCTTCAGCTCTTCATGATTATCCTCTGGTTGGTCCTGTTTGATGACATGAATTATGTATCATCATATTCATGCATATTGTAGGAGATTGTCTCAATTTACCTTGCATTTAGAGAGATTTTGTGTGCCTTTTATGTTCTATCCAATTAATTGTCGGAAATAGAGGTCTACACGAGTTTTTGGTGAATTATAGGTAAATGGAGTGGAATTGGAAGCAAAAGCGGAGCAAGGAGTATCTAAGGATGTTAAGAAAGCTAAAGGAGTCTTAAAGGGTTCATAAAGAGCTAAGGAATTGCAAAGAAGAAGCATAGAAAACGAGCTAAGAGAAGAACACTTTCTGTTGAAGAAAATCTTGCCATTATGCAAGCAAATCGGACGATTTTCCTCTCCAGAATTCGAACGATTTGGGCATAAATCGCCTGGGTCGATTTATTGTGTTTTTCGGCCAAATGGAAAGACGACACAAAGCCTAATTATTTTGGGCTAGAGGAGAGTTTTGCCAAACGGCCCATTTGCAAGAAACTATAGAAGAGAACCCTACGAACGAAAACGGAAAGGCCGCAGTGGGAAATCTTTACACGTTTGAGAGAATTCGAAGATTCTTGGAGGAAGATTGAAGGACTTTTTGCCGGGAAGTTATTCTTGATTCTAATTGTGAGATCTCTTTGTTTATTGAAGTACTTGCTGTTTTTGAGCACGAATTTGAGTTGTTTAGGAGATACATTGAGTTGTTTTGACAATCGTTTACAGATTTGAAGCTTATTGGAATTCTTTATTCAAGATTCGGTTTCTTTGCGATATTTCTCTTCATAATTAATTTGATTCGATTTTGAAAATGGTTGGCTAAAACCTTTGTGATTCTGGGGAGAATAGTTGATGATTAAGGCTTAGATGATGATAGACTGAACTCATTCAAACATTAGGACCCTGAGAGTTTAGATTTTAATTTTGCGATAACAGGAAAATCGGGCTGCTCTTGGGGAAAATCGACCGATTTTCTTATGAACAGGACGATTTATTCTTCTGACGAACTTTAATTGAACCAATCTTTAATCAAAACTAATCCTTGCCTAAATCCCAACCTTGATTAACCTTTCTACCCTCTAATTGAATGTATGAAGACACTTCAAACCTGTTTCTACATTTAATAGATTAAGATTTCAAGATTTGGGTAATAAAGAGACTCAACATCCTTTATTAAGATTTTAAGTGTGCTTTCTAATCTTTACTTTGGAGAGTCATATCCTGGAGTTTTAGATAGTTAGTTTGAACATAATTCTTGTCTTTAGATCTTTCTATATTGCAGCCTCAACAACCCTTATAGAAAGAACCTTTAGATTAGTCATATAGGTTTCGAAACTTCACCGTACGAATCCTACCTTTGAACATTTAATCTTGGCAACATAAACTTTGTCTTATATATATAGAAGTGTCTTGAATCGAAAGCCGAAATCGGATACTTGAATCCTTGGAATCATTTCACTCTCATTAAATCACAAAAGCTTTCCACACTTTTCGCTAGATAATTGAAATTGAATTTATTCTCACCAAATCCCTGAGTTCGACTCTGGAATTCTTACCGTACTACAGCTGATCCGTACACTGTGGGTTCGCTTTGCTTTGAGTTCTAGATATAAATTTAAGACTTTGACGCACACACCTTTTGGGCGAACAAGTTTTTGGCGCCGTTGCCGGGGATTTGGTCTAGACCAAATTCGGTTTTCGGTTGTCTAGCTTGAGAGCTCTTGCTCTTGTGATTTGATTTGTCTACTTGAGTGATCTTTGCAGGTTCTTTAGGTATATGCGAAAGAATAGATCCACTAAAGATCTAGCTCCTTTCGATCCCGAATTGGAGAGAACTTTGAGAAGAAAGTTGAAAGAAAAGAAAATGGCTGAAAACGATGAGAGAAACTACCATGTTGAACTGCATGAAGCTCAACGCCAACTCTAGTTGAGTGAGAAAGCACGAAAAGATGCTGAAACGAGTCATCAATTTCAGATTGATGAACTAAGAGCTATGATGTTGGACATGAAGATGGAGTTGAACAAATCTAGGAAGAAGAAGAAGGTCAAAGCACCAACTAAATCCATTAGGAATGACTCATCCGATGATGAAGATCTTGACCCGGACATGCCGGAGCTTGAAGAGATTGATCCATTATTCCGTCCTACTCGAACCACCCCGAAACCAAGGGTTGTTCCTCGCAACCCAACTAGGGATGTGAGAATTGCTAATGAAGGTGATAGACCCCAAACTTTGGGGCAACGGATGGACCCAATTCAGCAACCACGCCACCTAGCTGTGGATTTTGGAGCTGAAGACATCCAAGAGTTTAGCTTCTCACCACAAGTCATCACCATGGTTCGCCAAAATCAATATGGCGGAGCAAGTACTGAATCTCCACATCAACACTTGTAGAATTTCGAGATTCTCATGGAGACTATGAAGCCGAAGAAGGCAATTACAAGCAATTACAAGATCAAGCCGTTCTTCTTCTCTTTGAAGGACAAAGCTCTAGCTTGGTACCAAACACTTCCAGCTGCGAAGTTAGCTACATGGGAGGAATTGTCTTCGGAATTCCTCACCAAATTCTTTCCGCCATCCAAAACGGAGGAATTGAGAGGTAAAATAAATGCTTTTTCTATGAAACCTAATGAAAGCTTGTTTCAATCTTGGAAAAGGTTTCAAGATCTATTGTTGGATTGCCCACACCATGGCATTTCCAAGCTGGAACTATTGGAGATCTACTACAAAGGATTGGATGTGGAAACACAATTCAACCTTCAATCTCTCTCTTGTGGCACATTCATGGACATGAGAGAGGATGATGCTTGGGACTTCATTGAGAAGCAAGCCCAAGTGATTGAGAAGTATTCCCACCGGAAGGTGGACTCAAATAGCCGGAATCAAGGCGATCCGGGAGCCAAGTTGAATCAAGCCGCTCAAACACAAATATTCTCTCTCAAAGACGACATCAAAGAATTGAGGGAAGTGCTCAAAACGAGTCTTCAAAAGACTAAGGAGCAAGAAGCCAACTACATGGGGCGGGATAACAATCAAAGGAATGATAACCGGAATTCCAATTGGAACAACAACAACAATAACAACTGGAACTCCAATTGGAATAACAACAACAATAGAAACTCCAATAACAACAATTGGAGGTCAAATCAGCAAAATCCAGGTAATCCTTACTCTCATGCTGAAAAGGCTCTAACACCTCCACCTTCTTCTATTCCATCAACAAGCCAAGGACAATCAAGCGGATCAAACAAACCCGATCCCATGCTAGAGACGATCCTAGGCAAGCTACAAGGATTGGAGAGTTACATAACTTCGGTTGACAAAGCTCACAAAGCTTTAGAAAACCAAGTATTCAACAAAGCCGGAGAAGTTCCAAGAGATCAAGGGAAACTTCCCGGGAAGACGGAAGATAACCCAAAAGGAAAGGGTTATGGCAATAACTACTAGGAGCGGCAAGACAACCACCGATCCTCAACCCAAAGTAGTCGAAACCACCACAAAAGAAGGAGAGGCAAGAGAGAAGGAAGAAGGCTACGTTCCTCCTCCCGCTTACAAACCACCTCTACCTTTCCCTCAATCTAGAGCGCGTGCACGCCTAGATAAACATTTTGGTAAGTTTGTTGAACTTATGAGTAAGCTACATATTAACATACCTTTTATGGATGCAATTTTAGGTATGCCGGCTTACGGGAAATTCCTCAAAGAGATCCTCTCTAACAAGAGGAAATTGGAAGACATAGGAGAAGTCAAGATGAGTATGGAGTCATCCGAACTCATCAAGACTATGACGGAGAATATGCCACCCAAGCTCCGTGATCCAGGATCCTTTTGCATACCCATCACTTTGGGAGAAGCTACCTATGATGCTCTTTGTGACCTTGGAGTGAGTGTGAGTATCATACCCCTTGCTCTATGCAAAGCAGTTGGTCTAGGAGAACCTAGACCGGTGAAGATCACACTCTACATGGCTGATCGTTCCACCACTAAGCCGGTGGGGATACTAGAAGACATTCCGATAAAGCTCGGTAAGTTTTACATCCCTATAGATTTTGTCGTTCTTGACATACCTGCAGATTATCCGGTTCCCATCATTCTTGGGAGACCATTCCTTGCCACATCCGGATGCATGGTAGATTGTAAGAACGGCCAGCTATCATTCCATATTGGTGAAGAAAAGATAGAATTCATACTCTCTTCCTTAATCAAGGAGCCAGCCTTGAAAGACGATGCTTTCGAAATTATTGATGAAGAAGAGTCTAGAGAGGTAGTAAGTTCGATCTTGATGAAGGACCCTCTTCAAAAGGTTCTTAGCATGAGCATCATGGAGGAAGGAGTGGAACATGATTGCAATGAGGATGTGAAAGCATTAAATGATGTGGAGGAAGAACTAGGAGCAAGAATTGAAGAACTAGAATTGACTCCGGAAACTGTGAAGAAAATCGACCTGCCTAAAATAAATCGACCGATTTATGAAAAGGCAATCCGATTTTTAACAACAGAAACAAAAATCGACCCGATTAAACTAAATCGTCCGATTTGTGAAGAGGCAACCCGATTTTTTTCGACAGAAAGAAAAATCGTACCTCAAATCGACCGATTTACTTCAGGGGAGGTCGATCCAGAGAGAAATTTTCTGGATTCTCCAAACGTCTCCGCAGCCACTCTCGAATCTAATGATGCCGTACCTCCATCTCTAGAGGCCTCTCCTAAAACAATCGAAGGCCAAGATTCATCATCAATCAAGGTACCCCCATCATTAGAATTAAAGCCACTTCCCACGCATTTAAGGTACGCATTTCTTGGCACTAATTCCACATATCCGGTCATTGTCAATGCAAATTTGAATGAAACTGAATTAGAGAAACTTATGCATGTTTTGAAGCAACATAGGAGAGCATTAGGTTACACCATTGATGATTTAGTAGGAATAAGGCCTTCTCTATGTATGCACAAAATTTTAATGGAAGAGGATTACAAACCTTCACGCCAACCTCAAAGACGGTTAAATCCGGCAATGAAAGAGGTCGTGAAGAAAGAAATCCTTAAGCTACTTGATGCAGGTATCATCTTCCCTATTTCTGATAGCAAATGGGTGAGTCCAGTACAAGTAGTACCCAAGAAAGGAGGCATTACCGTTGTTGCCAACAAGAACAACGAACTTATCCCAACACGGACAGTTACGGGGTGGCGAATGTGTATCGACTACCGCAAACTGAACGTGGCTACAAGGAAGGACCACTTCCCCCTTCCTTTTATCGATCAAATGTTGGAAAGGTTAGCCCAACATTCTTACTTTTGTTATCTAGATGGATATAGCGGTTTCTTTCAGATTCCAATTCATCCGGATGATCAAGAGAAGACGACTTTTACGTGCCCATGGGGTACGTTTGCTTATAGAAGAATGCCATTCGGCTTATGCAACGCTCCAGCCACCTTCCAAAGGTGTATGATGGCAATCTTCTCCGAATATGTAGAGAATATCATGGAAGTCTTCATGGACGACTTTTCGGTATATGGTTCTTCCTTTGATAACTGTCTCTATAACCTTTCACTAGTTCTTAAGAGATGTGAGGACACTAACTTAGTCTTAAACTGGGAAAAGTGTCATTTCATGGTAACCGAAGGGATTGTGTTAGGTCATCTAGTATCACAAAGGGGAATAGAAGTTGATAGAGCGAAAATAGAAACCATTGAGAAGTTACCTCCCTCTTCTTTGGTAAAAGGAATTAGAAGTTTCTTAGGACATGCAGGCTTCTATAGGAGATTCATAAAAGATTTTTCTAAGATTTCAAAACCCTTGACTAATCTTTTGATGAAGGACGCAACTTTCGAATTTTCGAAGGATGTCTAGATGCTTTTTGCAGGATCAAAGAAGCTTTGATTTCAGCACCAATCATTCAACCACCCGATTGGACTCTTCCATTCGAGGTCATGTGCGACGCAAGCGACGTCGCCATAGGAGCATTTCTTGGACAGAAGAAAGATGGTCGCACTCATGTCATCTACTACGCTAGCAAAACGCTAGATGAGGCTCAATATAATTATGCAACTACGGAAAAGGAACTTTTAGCCGTAGTATACGCTTTTGAGAAATTTCGTTCCTATCTTGTAGGTGCGAAGGTGATAGTCTATACGGACCATTCTGCAATCCGATACCTCTTCACGAAGAAGGATGCGAAGCCAAGGCTTCTAAGATGGATCCTACTCTTACAAGAGTTCGATTTAGAGATTAGAGATAAGAAAGGATCGGAAAACTCAGTTGCCGATCATCTTAGTCGTCTCCCACAACCCACCGGCAAGACGGACGAGCTTCCTATAGACGACTCGTTCCCTGACGAGCAGCTACACGAGATTGAAGAGTGTCTTCAACACATCTCAAAAGGTAATGATCCATGGTTCGCTGACATTGTGAATTACCTTGTTTGTCAGGAGATCCCACCCGGACTTTCATACGCTCAAAAGAAGAAATTCTTTAGTGACGTCCGGCAATTCTATTGGAACGAACCTCTTCTATTCAAAAGAGGTCCCGATGGCATTTACAGGAGATGCATCCCCGAAGATGAGATAGATAGTGTCATCCGCCATTGCCATTCTCTACCATGTGGCGGACATGCTAGTTCCCACAAGACTTGTGCTAAGGTACTTCGTTCCGGCTTCTATTGGCCTACACTTTTCAAAGATGTGCAAAAGTTTGTTGTTTCTTGTGATGCTTGTCAAAGGACAGGTAATATATCCAGGAGGAATGAGATGCCTCTCAACAACATACAAGAAGTAGAGATCTTTGACGTATGGGGCATCGATTTTATGGGACCTTTCCCATCTTCATGCGGTAACCAATATATACTTCTTGCCGTAGACTATGTCTCAAGATGGGTAGAGGCAATCGCTTCTCCTACTAATGATGCAATGGTAGTGGTGAAGTTCCTCAATAGAACGATCTTCCCAAGGTTCAGAACTTCCCGAACCATCATTAGTGACGGAGGAACGCATTTCACGGCCCATCGATTTGAGACTCTATTGGCTAAGTATGGGGTGACCCATAAGATAGCTACACCTTACCATCCGCAAACCAGCGGACAAGTCGAAATATCCAACAGAGAGATCAAGAGAATTTTAGAGAAAACCGTCTCTAAAACAAGAAAAGATTGGTCAATGAAGCTTGACGATGCACTATGGGCATACAGGACGGCCTTCAAGACACCAATAGGTACTACTCCCTATAACCTTGTCTATGGTAAATCCTGTCATCTTCCTGTAGAGCTAGAGCACAAAGCCTATTGGGCCATCAAGTGGCTCAATTTTGACATGAAAGAAGCCGGAGAGAAGCGGCTCTTAGACATCAATGAGCTAGATGAGATCCGGCTAAATGCGTATGAGAACGCAAAGATATACAAGGAACGGACAAAGCGTTGGCATGATAAGCACATCATTCCAAAAGACTTGAAGGAGGGAGACCAAGTCCTCCTATTCAACTCAAGGCTGCGTCTATTTCCAGGTAAGCTCAAATCCCGTTGGACAAGACCTTATTTAATTAAACGAGTTTTCCCCCATGGTGCAGTTGAAGTATGGGGTGAACAAAGCGGAAGTTTCAAGGTCAATGGCCAACGGTTGAAGAAATATACACCGGAAGCTCCGGTCAAGGAGATAGCTCCTATCCTCCTCCATTGAACACATACCATACACCATCTAGCTAAAGACGATAAATTAAGCGCTTCTTGGGAGGCAACCCATGATAGTATAGTTTTTTCATCCTTTTATCACTTAGTTAGAGTAGATTAATTTTTGCTTCTTTGTTTTCGTTTTTATTTGTTCCTCGATGCACTCTTGGTTTGTCGTGTCATTAATCGCAGGAAATTAGGTTCAACTCGAGAGATCCATGGAAAAAGGGAGCACAAATCAGTTAAATTTTCAAGATCCATGAAGAATAAGGAAGGAAATCGAGATACACTAAGTAAATCGTCCGATTCAAGAGCAGAGCAAGGCGATTTTTGACAACAGGAAGAAAATCGACCTGGAGATTGACCTGCCCAATTAAATCGTTCGATTTCCCATGTGTTCAGAGAAAAATCGAGTTACCCAAAATAAATCGTCCGATTCAGAAGCAGAGCAAGGCGATTTTTGACAACAGGAAGAAAAATCGACCTGAAGATCGACCCACCGAATTAAATCGTCCGATTTTCTTTGGATCCAGAGAAAAATCGCCCCGACGATTAAATCGTCCGATTTTCTTCACAGTTTCTCGACTCTATATAAAGACTCAACACTCGATCTTCCTCATTCCACAACTTACAACTCTCGATTTCCCCCTTCTCAAGAACGCCGAAAATCGCCCTCAACCTACAATCCTCATTCCTTCATCATTTTGAGTGATTCTTGGCTCCAAACTGAAGCATTTTCAACAAGGAACAAGGATCTAGCAACAACAAGCACGGCAATCGACTCCTCCATAAGGAATTCAGGTTTTTCTTTCCAAAAACCTAAGTTTCTAATTCAAATTGAAGTTTGCTTAGGAAGTGTTTGTTTGCTGGAATTGATTGAGGAATCTGCTTAGGAATCATTATAGGAGACTGTATGTGGTGATTGCTTGAACAGAACTTTACAGAATTATGAGAATCGTTGAAATCGAGAGAAAAATCGACCCAGCCCAGAAAAATCGGACGATTTTTGTGAAGAACAGGCCGATTTTTTGACTCAGAATGGATCTTGTTAAGAGAGTAACTAGAAACACGGGGAAGAAGAAGGAATCTTCTTCCAAAGCCCCTCCCCCACCTCCACCACCATCTCAAAACATCCCTAAGCTTCCCCTTCCCCTATCCAAGCACAAGAAACGTTATGAACGTATCGTAGATCGCCCATTCACCCCTCCTCGCTACATAGTGCTAGATGACTTAGATTCATTGTTTGTTCGAGAGGATGTTGACATGATGCTTGACAGGGCTGGACTGACCCAGTTTGCTACGATTAGGGAGGATGCTTATACCGAGATCACCCTAGAATTCCTTAGTACATTTGAGCATGATCCTAGGGAAAGGATAGTCACCTTCCGCCTTATGAGCCAAAACCACACTATGTCCATTGACACTTTTGGAGACTTGTTTGGCTTCTCCTATTCAGATGCAGGCACATTTGCTAGAGGTGTCAGCGCTAGTGACTTTTGGGAGGCTATTTCAGTGGGTGAATATGGTGGAGACAAGTGGCGACCCGGAAATTCCAAGGAAACTAGTATGTACAAACTCTCCTTCAAGGTAGTGCATATGATTCTCAGTGAGAGCTTATTTGCACGGACAGAGACTCCACAGAAGCTCAAGGCTGATGAGCTTTTCATTCTATACTGCATGACATCCACCACCACTCCCGACATTGCCACCATGCTTGCTGACTATCTAGGAAAGATAGCCAACAAAGCTAAGGGCGATATTTGTGCAGGAGGTCTTGTCACTCATGTGGCTAAGACCATGGGATTGGACTTCTCCGGATGCACTCTAGCTGAGAGTGCCCTTCCATTAGGCTCCCAGCGGTTGGTTGTTCGACAAGTCTTGATTCCTCGAGGGAGAGGAACACTTCATGTGCCCATGCCATGGCACAGGGATCCGAAGAAGAAGCCATCCGAGATTATATGGAAGTCCGAATACACTATTCGGAACAAGAGAAACTGGAAGGAGACGTTCGAGTCGATGCTTGAGGAGTTCTCTTCTCCTACTTATTATGATGATGATGCAGGTGACTCAAGGAGGAGGATGAGGATAGAGAACAGGGGACCATGCTCGAGTTTGATAGTGACACCCATAGCGTCCATGCTACAGATGCCATGGACACCGACACTCATGGTGTAGGACCCAGCCGGACTAGTAGAGGCGAGGAGGAGACGGAGGATGACATGCAGCCACCTCGCCGCTCATTTGCACGTGCTCCAGGAGGACGAAGACGTCGCCCTCCCCGCCTCTTTAGGGAGCTAGTCTCTAGCTTCCAAAGCCTCAGCACCGACTATCATGCTCTCCACACCGACTACGAGACCCTGAATACTCAGTTCAGGAATTACAGGGAGGAGACGGACGCTAGGCATTCATCCTATGATGGCCAGATGAGAGACTTATACTTCTACCAGTTTGGGCACTTCTACGATCCTAGCGCACCGATGTATCCATATCCACCACCTCCACCGCCGACAGAGGATTGAGCTTCCACTTCTTTTACATTGTAAGTATTTTTCTCCTCCTTATGCTTGATTTTCACATTGGGGACAATGTGGATGTCAAGTATGGGGTGGGGGTACTTACAATACCTTATGTTTCACTTTAGCACTTTATGTACTTTCCACTACTCTTGACAATTTGGCTTGTAATAACTCTTGCACTACTTACTTTCCATTATGACACTTGCATTTGCATGATCTTTTTCAAATCCTATGGATTTTCAAAGATTTTTTGTGCTTCTTATATGGAAATGACCTCTATGATGAGAATTGTGTATATGGATAGGCAAAAAGATGCTTAGTTGTGTTGAGATGTTAATCATAGCATGAATGAATCTACTTTTAATTACTTGAACACATGAATAAGTTATATGATCTAGCTGTTTTGATAAAAGAATGAAATAATAGTCGAAGCTATATTGCAAGTTCTTTTACATCATATAAGGATGACTAAGGCAATTCACTTCTTTTCTTTTCTCATATCTTGATCATGCTAGCCCCTCAATGAAATATGTAACCCTCCTTTTACCATCCGGGAATTAGGATAGGTGATTGAAAAAGGCATGTTTGATGTGGGAGGGCCAAGGAAAAAGTATTAAAAAGAAAGTGTAGAAATTCATGAGTTTGGGGACGTTGAACATGAGGATGAGTAACTCGGCACCATTCACATAGTCGGGTGTTTGTGTCTTGCCAAAGTCCGATTGAACGACAAGTCCTAACGGGATATGGTATGTGCATCAAGGGTTTGAGGCATCTCGAAATTGAGAAACGCCGATCTCCTAGGCTTCGGTTTTTGTGCACCGCTGTCCATACTCTCAAAAAGTAAAGTATAATGAAAGCAAAGCTTTCTACATGCGAAGCATGTGCGGTGAAGAAAATCTTGAAGGTATTATGTGTTCCTCTTTCCCGGATTAGCACCACAATTGCCAAAAAGAACTCCTTCCCTTAATACGTTTCTTGAACCTTTGCTTTGATTAGAAGACCTTGAGACTTTTATGCATGTGTTTAAGACTTAATGGCTTAGATTTGTTTGACTTTGATTACCTCTACACCTTTATCATGTTCTTTATTTGTGTTTCCATGAAAGAAAAGGAGGTTAGTTCATCTTATAATTACCATCGATACATGCTTTGCCTTTTTATGCCTTGAAATATCACTTTGAGGGTGATCCAATAAGAAGAAGCACTACCAAAAGAAGAGTTTTCGAGTTTTCATACATATATAATCCATGACATCTTATATTCAGAATTTGAGTCTTGCTTAGGGACAAGCAAGAGGCAAGTATGGGGTATTTTGATGACATGAATTATGTATCATCATATTCATGCATATTGTAGGAGATTGTCTCAGTTTACCTTGCATTTAGAGAGATTTTGTGTGCCTTTTATGTTCTATCCAATCAATTGTCGGAAATAGAGGTCTACACGAGTTTTTGGTGAATTATAGGTAAATGGAGTGGAATTGGAAGCAAAAGCGGAGCAAGGAGCATCTAAGGATGTTAAGGAAGCTAAAGGAGTCTTAAAGGTTCATAAAGAGCTAAGGAATTGCAAAGAAGAAGCATAGAAAACGAGCTAAGAGAAGAGCACTTTCTGTTGAAGAAAATCGTGCCATTATGCAAGCAAATCGGACGATTTAACGATTTGGGGCATAAATCGCCTGGGTCGATTTATTGTGTTTTTCGGCCAAATGGAAAGACGACACAAAGCCTAATTATTTTGGGCTAGAGGAGAGTTTTGCCAAACGGCCCATTTGCAAGAAACTATAGAAGAGAACCCTACGAACGAAAACGGAAAGGCCGCAGTGGGAAATCTTTACACGTTTGAGAGAATTCGAAGATTCTTGGAGGAAGATTGAAGGACTTTTTGCCGGGAAGTTATTCTTGATTCTAATTGTGAGATCTCTTTGTTTATTGAAGTACTTGCTGTTTTTGAGCACGAATTTGAGTTGTTTAGGAGATACATTGAGTTGTTTTGACAATCGTTTACAGATTTGAAGCTTATTGGAATTCTTTATTCAAGATTCGGTTTCTTTGCGATATTTCTCTTCATAATTAATTTGATTCGATTTTGAAAATGGTTGGCTAAAACCTTTGTGATTCTGGGGAGAATAGTTGATGATTAAGGCTTAGATGATGATAGACTGAACTCATTCAAACATTAGGACCCTGAGAGTTTAGATTTTAATTTTGCGATAACAGGAAAATCGGGCTGCTCTTGGGGAAAATCGACCGATTTTCTTATGAACAGGACGATTTATTCTTCTGACGAACTTTAATTGAACCAATCTTTAATCAAAACTAATCCTTGCCTAAATCCCAACCTTGATTAACCTTTCTACCCTCTAATTGAATGTATGAAGACACTTCAAACCTGTTTCTACATTTAATAGATTAAGATTTCAAGATTTGGGTAATAAAGAGACTCAACATCCTTTATTAAGATTTTAAGTGTGCTTTCTAATCTTTACTTTGGAGAGTCATATCCTGGAGTTTTAGATAGTTAGTTTGAACATAATTCTTGTCTTTAGATCTTTCTATATTGCAGCCTCAACAACCCTTATAGAAAGAACCTTTAGATTAGTCATATAGGTTTCGAAACTTCACCGTACGAATCCTACCTTTGAACATTTAATCTTGGCAACATAAACTTTGTCTTATATATATAGAAGTGTCTTGAATCGAAAGCCGAAATCGGATACTTGAATCCTTGGAATCATTTCACTCTCATTAAATCACAAAAGCTTTCCACACTTTTCGCTAGATAATTGAAATTGAATTTATTCTCACCAAATCCCTGAGTTCGACTCTGGAATTCTTACCGTACTACAGCTGATCCGTACACTGTGGGTTCGCTTTGCTTTGAGTTCTAGATATAAATTTAAGACTTCGACTAGAAATGTCGATTTCTCCTCATTTCCCTTGTCGGAATCGGATTTAAAATTCCCTATATCATTAACAATTAATGTCCTCTTGTTAGGACATTCTCGAGTCGTATGTCTTCTTCCCTAACACTTAAAGCAAGTAATATCTCTATCTCAAGAATTAAAAGTAGTACTTGTTGAGATGTTGGGGCGGGTGTCTTGCTTGAAGACGGTGCAACAGGGGTGGTCGAGGGTTGTGGAGATTGTGAGCCGGTTTGCGGTTGGGGCCTTGCTCTCAGGCTGGCTCATAGCTATATGGATCACGGATGGACCTACTTTTCTAGGTTCGTGGGTCCCATCTCTCTTGATTTCTAGCCTTGAGCTTTCTCTCAACGCTCACCGTGAGATGTAGTAGATTTGTTATGTTACAGTAGATATACAAATCTATCTCGTTATCCAAATAACAATGTAAGATCCTAAGATACCTCGCCATGTTGGCTTCTTCTTCCTACAAATCAGCCTGAACCATGCCCATCTACATGGTCGTATACATCTCTTCCGCACTCATTGAACCTTGCTTAAGGTTCTCCAGCTTTGGCAAAGCTCTCTTCCATGATAGGATGAACAAAGCGAGCAGCCAAGATATCTTTCATTTGGTACCAAGTAATCACATCCTCATCTAGATTTCTTCTCCTTTCCTTCACTAAATTACTCCACCACATTAGAGCATTAATACTAAGTTCAAGGGCAGCGTATTGTACCTTTCGGAGTTTTGGGATGTTATGGAAACTCCATATTACTACCTTAGCTGCCCAAATAAGGTACAACCAATATCACACCTCCCTTCAAACAATGGCATATTCACCTTAATTTTGGAGAATACTTCAGTTTATAAAACGGGGTTTATTCATTCTCATTCTTCATTGAAATCTAGCTCTCCTAATGAATATCCTAGGTTGCATGATTTGGGGATTACCTTAACGGGGAAGGTGTCAAGGTGGTGGAGGTGGTGGATCATTGACGATGGCGTGCCC
>BSUD01000007.1:106524824-106547324 GCA_033239045.1 Fagopyrum esculentum | reverse complement strand
GGTGGCCTCAATCCGCCCCTACGCCTCTAGCATTCCGCCCCCGCGGTCGAACAATAGAAGGTCCGTCTTCTTCGTTTCTTCGACTGGTTCTTTGCTCCTAGTGCCTCCTTCTCTTGTTGGGCTTCCTCCAAACCTTCACCACAGGTCTTAGCCTCCTCACCACGACCTAAACGAGCTAAGGAAATGGACATGCAAGGGTTTACTAGATTTCTCTTCAAAATCTTCCTCCATGGCTATGGAGGTGAAGAGAAGAGAAAGAAGAGATAACCAACAACAAGAGGAAGGGGAGAGACTTTACCTACCACAAAAGATCCAGAAGGTTCAAGTTGTAGCTCCTACTAATCTCTTCCAAGTTCAAAGGAGAAGAGAGCAAACAAGAAGGAAGAATGGAGTGGGGAGAAGTGAAAGAGTGTAAGAAAGGATGTGGGAAAAGAGGAGAGAGTAAAGGCTGACAAAAGAGGTGGGATATCCCAAGGGTCAACTCTCTCTTTTGTTCCCTCACTCCTCTTCTCAAGGTCGGAAATTAAAAAGGTGTCCCCCCTCCCGCGTTAAAACCCTAACTCAGAAAACGAGCCTGCGGGAAATAAGCCGCTGACACGGAAAAGTCGAAAACAACTCGACTTTCGGAAATAGAATTTCCGGATGTTACAAATTGTACCCTCAGAGGACCCGTACGTAAATCTGTTCTCCCACAATTTAAGAGAGGATACCCGTGCCTATATGGGGGGTTTTCATTGGGACTTCCTGATAGGTTATCAGGAACGAGTATCAGCATATGAGAAGAGCATAGGCTCAAGTTTACGAGTTGAGTAACATTAAGGAGTTGTCGCAGCCAGCCACTACAGGTATCATTCATATTAATGGATTACTTGTTAGAATTCTTTTTGATACCGGTTATATACACTCATTTTTTTTCTAATGCATGCGTTGAGCGCTTGATTTAGAGATGGTAGAAGGGATACCCTTTATTATAGGGTTACCCGTTGTAGTAGGGTCAGAGGTACTTGTGAGATAGGTAATTGTCCCATTCATTTTGAGACTCGTGATTTACTTGCAAACTTCTTTTTCATGTCGTTGGAACATGAGGAAGTCATTCTAGGTATGGACTGGAGAGACCGCCAGGGTGTGGTCTTAGATATTGGTAGGCGGACCGTGTCGGTCACAAACGTGAAGGGTCAGATTGAGGTTTTCCGAGATTGGGACCTTGGGAAATCTGGTTCAGTCATTAGTATCGTCCGAGCGACAAGGCTGATTGCCCATGTGAGGCCTTCTAGTGTTATGCCATGAAGGAAGGTGAGAGTCCAGCTTTACAGGAAATTCCCGTCATATCCGAGTTCACCGACATTTTTGACGAGCCATCCAACTGTATCGTATGTGTGCTATTGGATAAAACCCCTGAGATTCTAGGGTGATTGGTTGAAGGTTGTTGTTTAGATGATGATACACTGATCCTTTAAGTTAGATTGGACCCTGACGAGTTGGTTTAACCATCGAGGAGTCGAATATCAGTCTGTTCTTGAGAAGCTTGGCCGAGATTTCCCTTAGAACAACCTGATATTTCTTTTGTTGATTCGTTTATGTTATATCTTTATGCTTAGATTATGAATTATTTAAATCCTAGCCTTGTTGAGCCTTTTAAGCTTACATCTAAACTTGGGAAGAGACTTACCTAGTGATTCCCTTTCTTGGTTGTCAAAGATGACGAGTTCTAGGTAATAAAGGTATCAAAACCCTTTATTAGGTTTGAGTGTACCTTCATCTTGCCTGAGTAAGCTAACCTGATACTTACCCGGTAAAGGTTCGTTCTTGACCCTTAGGTTGAGTTGGTTTGAGTTATAGTTCCTTTCCTTAGATCCTTGAGACTTACCCGGTGATATGAGCTTTGACTTGGGTTAGTGGATATTGAGACCTCCCTCATGATCTTTCCCATTTTAGAAACACCTTTCCTTAGCAATCCCAACCTTGTCGTAGTTCTTTCGAAGTCTTGAAACGAAAACCCCAACTGGATACTTTGATCTCTTGAATCTGCATTTCCCCGATTATCACACTATTCATCTTTATTGCTTTTTGTCTTTTTCATTGTTTATAATTAGCATCGATATGTTCTATCATTGATTTGTCACCAATTGATTTCACCATAGTACTTAAGATCGACCTTGGAATATTTTCTTTTGCTACAATTGAACCGTACACTACGGGTTCGCTAAATTGTTCAAGCTTTTATTACAAGTATAAATTTAAGACTTTATTCGTTCATTATTCGCAAACGTCTGAGAGAGAACATTCACTCAGAAACCCAAGCAAATAAGACTTAAAACTCGACCAAGAAAGACAAATCCACCCGGACTAAGACATTTTGCACACGCCATCACTGGTGGCGCCACCCCTTCACCGGAAGACCACCTCACAACCCTTGATACCACATCCTATAGTCAAAACTGAGCCTTCACAATCCTAAACCACTACCCCCTTCACAAACCCTAAACCGCAACCCATCAAAACGAACCCGAACCCACCCAGCCTGATCTGGTTAGACTAAGAACTGAACCACAACTTAGAAACGATCGACTCCACCCCAAAATGGAACCAAACCCAGTTTGTATTTCCGAACCAATATCGGTTCTAGGTCGCTATCCCACCCGGTCTTGAATTGCATCTTGATCTTAATCAAACCAAGCCCCACCAAAATGGTTGTTCGTAACACCCCAAATCAGTAGGACTCGGAGTGCTACTGGGCTATGACCTCACAATGGACCTTGACCCTACCTTGACAACAAGTTCAATGGATCTTACAACAAGGAGCAAATAAAAATAAAATAACCTTTATAAAATAGAAACATCAAGTATCATAATACATACAAAATCCCGCAGCCGAGTATAAAACATCATCAACGTATATATACATAACCCAAAAACCCATAACATCCTAGATGTACGGAAGTCCTCGGCTGATCACTCCCCCGGATCACTCTGCAAACTTCCTATCATGCAAAGGATCTAAAACACGGTATGAAACCGTTAGCTAGCAATTCATATATAAGATCATGCATAAGCACATACACACATCAAAATCATAAAAAAATATCCTACATGCTATCACACATTCTCATTTAATTATATTTATAACGTTATACACTCAAAACCATATTTATGGTTGTGACACGAGAAGTATATCATTCTCGCCTTTGGGTACTATTACCATTTAGAGTAAAATCAGGCGCACTCCCTGTATACGTTGGAATGGCGAAGTACTGTGCCCGTATACCAAGTATAGCCTCACCTCAGAGAACCACTCAGACTCCTTACAGGAAAAATGATAAAGGTTATCAATGCACACTTCAAGGGGGGCAACCATACGTCGATAATAATCAATATCGAATGCTATAAAGCACATAACAATCACCACTCATGCATGCGTCCAATGTAGGAATGCAGCTAAGTGAGTCCTACGGACTTACCTGAACCACAATATAATCCTCAACCACGATCAATCCTCCAATTCTCGTAGCAATGAGCACTACCTAATAACAAGGCATAAAGATATATCAAACCTTGTATAAACAACTAAGGGATCACACCTAGACCCAAGGGATCCATACGGTTCATAAACATCGTATAAACCTCAAATATCATACTAAACCTCAAAGCCATATCAGGGCATACATCATCATGATGATATTATCATCATACTCACATACATACACCCTAGCATGGGTCTAAACTCAGGCCAAAGGCAAGGAAAGGAAAGAAACATACCAACACTTGGTATGTTTTTGATGGACGGTGATCCCACAGGAATGGAAGGGCGCGGGGGCGGTGACAAGGTCTAACCAAGCTGCGACAGCGGCGGACATGGCCGCTGGGGCGGTGACAAGTTCACGCGGCAAGGGGCGGACAAAACAAGGTGAAAGGGCGGCAAGAATGCAGAAGGCGATCTTCAAGCTTCCATAAATCTCTCGTTCGATTCTCTTATCTTCTAAGGTGTCAAAGGCAACCAGCCATCATCATACATGTATATACATACACAAACATACAAGAGCTTAACACAAGAGCAAGCTTGTGGGATTCAAAGTTAAGGAAGGAAAGATGAGAAGAAAGAAGGGAACGTGGGAGAAGACTTACCCCTGCAGATCCAGATATGGAAAAAACACAACAACAACAACAACAGCAACAACAGCAGCAGCAGCAACAACAACAACAACAACAACAACAACAACAATAACTACACAGCCTCAACATCCACATACACGTTTATCACCAAGGCAACAAAACTCTCGGCCAAAGCTAGAGGAAGATTCAAAGGAGAACAAGAAAACCAAGAGGAAAGCAAGCAAGCAAGCAAAAGGGCGAGAGAAAGAGAGATGAGAAGAAGAAAAGCGTGTAAGTGAAGAGGAAACCCTCCTCAAGAGGTAAAGAAGAAAGTATAAAAGAAAAGCAAAAACAAAAAGGCGTCCAACAAAGGAGGAGCCCACCCTGCAATACCACGGGGGCGGAAGCCCAAGCCGCGGGGGTGGCACCGCACGCAGTCGCGGGTTTTCAAAAGCACTAGGGATATCACATCAGATCCCCCTAAAAACAAGTTTCATCCCAAAACTTGAACAAACCCAAATCCTCTTGGACCGGTAAGCCGAGGTATATACACTCACTCTATTGGAGGCTTAACATCTCCAAAACCCAAACTCATCATAAAGGCACATAGGTAGCACAACTCCAACAAACCATAAACATAACTCGCTAGCATAGAGGTAGAACCTCTCCGGCAAACAAGAAACATAACTCAAGGCATGGAGGTAGAACATCTCCATCAACTATAATCACAATGATAACATAGAGGTAGAACACCTCCAACGAACTCATAACTCGATGGCATGGAGGTAGAAATTCTCCAGCCAAAAAATCACAATATCACTACTCGAATCATGGAGGTAAAACCATCTCCAACTATCATAATCTCATTCTATAGCATGAATGTAGAGCAATCTCCAGCTAGACTACAATCACCTCACAATAGCATGGAGGTAGAACCATCTCTAGCTATAAATTCAATTCATGCTAGCACAATAAGATCCACTAAGATCAGACAAATTATAATGTAGCACAAAAACAATATCATATAATCACATAATCACATAATCACATCATCATGTAACTCATCAGGTCCTCATCTAGACCACTGTATCCTTATTATCGAATGTCCTTCAATCGCAAGCGTCTCATACCTTGCTCTAGGACTGCAACGGGATGCTCAACAATGTGTGGTCCAGCTCGACCACCAAATCCTCATAACTGATAATGTGTCTCGGATCTGGTATATAATCCCTCAGCTGAGATACATGAAATACAGGGTGAACACCCTCTCAAAATGGCCAACATATCGGGGACTCAACTTCCCCTTTATGCCGAAATGTCTGACGCCTCGCATCGGGGATACTCTTAGCGAGACATGAGTTGCAACTCTAAACTCTAGAGGTCGACACCTCTTGTTTGTATACACCTTATGGCGGCTCTACGCGGACAACATTCTCTCTCTAATCAATGCCACTCGGGCAATATCATCATGAATCTGCTTATAAGCTATACCACTAACACTTCTCAGCTCATCCCAGCATAAATGTGTACGGCACATGTGTCCATACAATGCCTCATAAGGGGCCTTCCTGATCGATGCATGCCAGTTGTTGTTGTACAAAAACTCGACCAACGGGAGGTGATCTGATCACACCTGCCCCCAGTCTAGCACGCAAGCTCTCAACATATCCTCTAATGTCTGAATGGTCCTCTCTAACTGACCATCTGATTGAGGATGAAAAGATTATGATTTTGGTGAATTACATGATGATTTGACAACACCTGAGTATGAAAATATAACTAAGACTCGCTCGGTAGAGATAGTTGTATATGTAGACTTGCCGAGCGAGTCTTAGTTATATTTTGGTGAGTTACATGATGATGTGATTACGTGATTATATGATATTGTTTTTATTCTAGATTATGATTTGTGTGATCTTAGTGGATCTTAATGTGCTAGCACAAATCGTGTTTATAGTTGGAGATGGTTTTACCTCCATGCTATTGAAAGGTGATTGTAGTCTAACTGGAGATGACTCTACCTCCATGCTATAGAGTGAGATTATGATAGTTGGAGATGGTTTTACATGGTGGTTTTAGTTATATTGCAAGGTCTTCACAAACGAAGAAAAAGTTAGGAAGGTTCTAAGGAGCTTACCTGAAGCTAAGTGGGGACCAAAGATGACGATGATGATGATGATGATGATGACGACGACAACGACGATGATGATGATGGTCCTAGTGTTCCCGTTGTTGATTGTTCGCTCCAAATGGTGTGTGCAAGCTTTAAATTTATAACCCTAGATGTATGCTTAAAACAAGGATGCAAACCCGCAGTGTATGGATCAATTATAGTAAAAGCAAGAATTCGGGGGTGTCGATCTCAGGGACTTAGGTGAAACAAAGCAAGTATAGGTTGTCTATATTGCAACTAACCACAAAAGCAATTAAAGCAATCAAAGATGATAATATAGTCAATTAAGGAAATATGCAAATTCTAGGGATTAAAGCATCTAGTTATGGTTCCAACTCAAGATCTCAAGGTAAGCGGACAAAGCTGAGGTTTTGCAAATGGAAGGTGTTACTAAAGTAGAATAGATCACCGAGTAAGTCTCACTACTCACAATCCCAAACCAAAGAACCTATCACCGGGTAAGTCTCAAGGTACTAAGGAAAGGAATTATAGTCTCAAACCAACACACCAACTAAGGGAATAGAATCAACCTTTACCGGGTAAGTCTCAGGCTAACTCACAAAGATGGGATGAAGGCACACTCAAACCCCAATAAAGGATAAACCTTTATTACCTACACTTATGATCATGGGTAAACAAACAAAGGAATTACCGGGTAAGTCTCATCCTAGGCTTGCATTGAACCAGGAAAGGTGTAATAAGAATAGGATTTGGCAAACTCTAACACTTAACTCTCAGTTTCGAATCAGAAAGGTCACCTCGGTCAGTCAAATTCCACCCCGGCCGAGATGTTCATCGACTGAACGAGATGTTCTAAGGTTAAGGATAAAGACTCGAGCTTTCAAGGTCCTGCTGGGATTTAAGATTATTCTATCATTGTTTTTCCCACAACCTTCAGCCAATCACCCTAGAATCGCACAAAGAAATTAGCCACTTATCATCATGAAAGCAATAATCAAATATATGGGAAGAGAATGAATATTTGAACACAAAAACCTTAAGAACAAGGCTTCAATAACTGAATCAAATATCAAACAAATAAGCATTTCTTGGATCACAAATCCAACAAGACAATCAAACAAAAGGGAATCTAAGAAAGTCTTACAAATCCCATCAAAAGCTATATCCGAACTATCAATCCTTCCTTGATTGATCTTCAATCTTCCTTCCTTCAAAACTCCGGAAAAATCCCTTAATTGCTGGATGCTCTCAGCCCTCTAAGCATTCGGTGATCCGAAGATCCGAAGATCCAATATTTCGTGATCCGAAGATCCGAAGATCCAATATTTCGTGATCCGAAGATCCGAAGATCCAATATTTCGTGATCCGAAGATCCAATATTTCGTGATCCGAAGATGGGTGAATTGTAGAAAATCCAACCCTTTATATAGGAGAATTATCTTCCAAAGATAAAATATCTTAAAAAGATAATTTCCTATAAAATATATCCACGTCTCCTAAAATAAATATCTTCTTAAGATAATTTTATAGGAAATATCTTATAAGATAATTTCCTAATAAAAATATATCTTATCTCTAAAATAGATCTCCCAAATATATGATCTTACTTCCAGAAATCCAGCCCAAAAATATAAGATCTCTCTTTCTAAAAATAAAAGATCTCAGCCAAATAAAATATATCTTCCCGCGTCAGGATATTCGCCTCGGTCGAGACGCTCCTCTAGATCACCTCGCTCGAGGTGACTCTGTGGTCAACCGAGGTGGTTCTAAACTGAATGTGAAATCTCTTAAATTTGGTCCAAAGTGAATCTTTAATCCATTTCCATGCTTCTTGGATTCTTCCTTAAGCTCCTGAATGTAGCTCCAATGACTCCTCAGCTCCTTTAGCTCCATTTTGATGTAAAACGTGCCATTTTACCTACGATTACAACGAAACTTGGTGTAGACCTCGATTCCCGCAAATGTAGATGAAATGACAATATAATCATATAATATACATCCAAACATGCAGATTAATGAAGATAATTTGTCTAAACAAGTCCCAAAATATAGACTATAATTCATGCTATCATTGACCTTGATGAGGAGGCGACGGGGGATGAGAGAGCAGTGCCACCACCACCACCTCAACGCAGATCCCGCCGCCGTAGAGATCCCGAGGCACACCGACGGATTGATGAGCTAACTGACCAGATGTGATTCTTATGCGGCCCTGACAGTTGACATTCATGAGCGCTTCGCTGAGGAGCGCAGACATATCAAGGGATGGACGCATCAGATGTTGGAGAGCCAGCACTTCACTATACGGATGATGGAGATCCAACATCAGCGGGTTATGGGTTATCCTTTCGACCCGTCCCAACATCCCTACACTCCACATCTACCACCGCCAGCTGACGAGGATTAGAACTTTATGGATTTATTTCATTTATTATGCAGTTCAGCTAGGTTCGGTGAGTTTTCTGATTTCCTTAGACTTATATTGTACTCATTGAGACAATGTGTCCCAAGTATGGGGTATTTGGATGTATTATTTGACTTATTTGCTTCGATGGTTGTATGACTCTTATGGATATTATTGTTTATTTGGTTCTATATGCTTATCTCTCATTTCATGTATATATACAGGTTTTTGTTTGAGAAAAGCGTCGAAAACTGGTTTGAAAAAAAAAATTTTATGACCTCGACCGAGACGTTCATGGACGATCGAGGATGAACACCTCGAATGACGCCAGAACACCTCGACCGAGATGGCTTTAACTGAAAGTTTTTCGAAACGTTTTGTGCTTCTTCTCTGGATATGACCTCGATGAAGATATTTTTTTGCATATTAGTTTTGAAATCTTTATATGCTCGAAAGGTTTTATGATATGTTTAAGTTGCTAAATTCTTTGTTTGAAATTCTAGCATGTTTAATACTTTGTTTTTATCAAAATTATGTTGGATTTGAAGGTTGACACCACATGATGAGTTCTACAATTACAACGAGATCTTTATTTTTGACTGAGATCTTATATTTTTGGAAAGTAAATATCACATATTTTTGGCTGGATTTCTGGAAGGAAGATATTACTATTGGCTGATATATTTTGCAAGATATGGATATACTTTCTAGGAAATTATCTTTTTAAGATATTTTATCTTTGAAAGATAATTCTCCTATATAAAGGGTTGGATTTTCTGCAATTCAACCATCTTCGGATCACTGATTTTGTGGAAGATTTTTTGAAGAGTTTGAAGGAAGATTTGAACTTAGTCTCTGTTAGACTTTTTACAACTAGTGACTGTGCATCTGTAGAATATGACCCTTTTGGTTTTTTGTGGAAGATCTACAAACGGGGACAATTCGCATGAGATGTAATAGTTCCGGGGATCTCTACCCTATCACAAGTCCACCTAACCATCCACATCATGCTCTTTCCACTAAGTCTTCAAGTCTATGGCACGCCCGTTTAGGTCATCCCGGCACACCGGTGTTTGATTTTCTTCGCAATTCTTCTCTTTTCAAGTCTAATAAGGAAAAATTGACTTCTCTTTGTCATGTTTGTCAATTAGGAAAAAATCATAGAATATCGTTTGATCGCTCTCATACTAGTTCTCTTGCACCTTTTGACATTATTCATGGTGATCTTTGGACCTTTCCGACCGCAAGTAAGGAAGGTTACAAATATTACTTGTTATTTGTTGATGACTTTTCCCATTTTTTATGGATTTATCCATTTAAGTTCAAATCTCAAGTCTTTCAGTTGTTTGAACAATTTCATCAACTCATAAAAACGCAATTTCAAGCAAATATCAAGAGTTTTCAATGTGACATGGGGCGTGAATTTCACAAAACAAATTTCCAAACATTCTTTGTCACTCATGGCATCGTTTTTTGCCTCTCTTGTCTTCAAACATCTCCCCAAAATGGCGAAGCCGAACGAGTCATTCGAACGTTCAATCACATGATGCGTTCTCTTCTCTTTCACGCTTCTATTCCCGTCTCTTTTTGGCCTCTTGCTTTGGAGACATCCTGCTATCTTCTTATCATTCTTCCATTCACAATAGGTCTCTCACTCAAGTGTTGTATCTTACAACACCGTACTTCAGTCATCTCCGCGTCTACGGTTGCTTTTATTCTCCAAATCAAAGCGCAACCGCGTCTCACAAACTTCAACCTTGATATTCTCCTTGCGCTTTTCTTGGATACCCAACACATCATCGGGGATATCGGTGTGTCTAGATCTAGCAACGAATAAATTCTTTCTATCTCTTCACGTGACTTCTGATGAATCTATTTTTCCGTTTGCTACTCGATCCTCATTAAACCCGGAACTATGGATAATTGAAATAATTGAAGCTATGGATAATCGCAGCAAGAGAAGTTGATTTTAAGAATGCAGGTAGCCATGGATAATCACAAACCGGACAACAGAAGAAGGACAAAGCTCCATTAAAGAGAACGATGAGAAGTCGGTATTCGGCTCTATGAACCAGAGAAGGTCCAACAGGCTTCTTCCCCACCTCTTCTTCTCACATATGTAAACCCTAATCTCCAGGCTCATGGATAATCGCAACAGGAGAAGTCTATTTCAAGTATGCCATGGACGATCCTAAGAGAAGAAAGCCCGGAGATATACTCGATTTCAAGAGCGAGAAGAACAAATCGGGAAGGAGATATCAGATCTAGAAGGAATCAGCAACATCCGTGGAGAAAGAAGATATCAAATCTAGAAGAGAACGAAAGGGGAAAATGACTGAATCCTAAACTTTTGTTTCCAAATCTTCTAAAATCTGGAAATATTTGATTTTCAAAATCTCCCTTTAAATCCCCTTAAATTCTGAGCCTTGTTAGGGAGACCTTTTGCCCGGATTCACTGAGGAGAGACAGAGTCGAAGACTTCTTGGAGGCGGGTTTTGAGGACGTCCCGGTCATCGAGGCTATTAGGCGATTTAGGGCAGAGTTAGCCTTGTTGGGTCTCGCCGCACCTCCGGCGGACCAGCATGTCTATCTCTTTTCACGGAGATTGAGGGAGTCCGCCCGAGCTTACCTTGTGGGATTCCTCTGTGACTCCTTGGTGGAGTACCAGGATCAAGCTGCGGCATATGAGAGGGACCACCTGGGTCCTAAGAGAGATGTCCAGTCCAAGGGGCCGGACAAGAGACGGAGGACAGAGCCCACTAGTTCAGGAGTAGGAGCCTCAGGATGTGAGCGGAGCCAAGTGCAGAGCCATCCTAGTCCTCAGACTACCGCCCCGATACCTGATCGGGGGCGTTAGTGTTTCAATTGTGGAGGGTATGGACACATTAGGAATGCATGTAGGAAGCCACCTGTGGCTTGTTTCACTTGTGGCCAGGTGGGCCACCGAGCTGCTTTTTGCCGTCAGGGCAAGGGACAGTCGCAGTAGGGTTCTTCACTTGCTAGTGTGGCGGGAGGGGGGCAGAGGCCGCCTCAGTACCAGGCGTCGAGCCACCAACAGAGGTTCTAGGGTCAGGCTCGTTCGTAGGGATCAGCCCAAGGTCAGGACCTAGGCAGGGGACATGGTGGAGGCACCATTGAGGCTAGAGGTGCTCAGGCCAGGGTTTACGAGCACAGGAGCGCCATAGATCCAGTGGCGTCGGTGGACACATGCACTTTTTAGATTCACGACTTCACGGTCAAAGTATTGCTTTATTATACGAGTGATATGCACCCTTCTTTTGCTGCTATTTTTGTAGCTAGGATTGACCTTAGTTACGATAGAGGGTAGACCCTCATTATAGGGTTACCCAACTAAGAGTAAGTTTAGTGGTACCAACGAGGTACCCGGTTGTCTCAATCGTTTGGGAAACCGTTATTGGGGAGCCGAATTCCACGTATCATGCACTCCAAGTACATTGGAAAGGCATCGCAAAGACGGACGGGATAGAACTCCATTAACCTTCTAGAACATCAGTCGGAAGGTCGTGATGACCACCACAGAGACGAGACAAAGTATCCTTTTCCAAAGTGGGGCAAGAAGAAGCGGAACTTCTATCATGATCAAAAAGAAGGTGTACGGTAAGATGGCACTAATGTAAGGAATATTGCACTTTTGGGACTTATAAGGAAGAGCTATACTAGCAATGACATTAAACGGGGGCCTTAACTTTAACAGAAACGAGCAAGAGGCGCATGATATGGCCAACAAGAGGGAGAAAAGACCAAAGTGGGAAGTGGATATCGACTTGAGGCACCACGGGAGAATATGGAAGATTAAGATTTGGAATCCATACGAACGGATGGACGTTACCTACTCGAAGGGATGATGCACGATTATGAAGGAGTAGAACTTCCCTAGTTTGTTGGGATGCCGAAGGGTCAAGCTTTAGTATGACTTAACCAAAGCCCAAGAGCCAGAAGACTCGAGCAAGCCTCTTGAGCTCCGAAGATGAAGTACGGTCAACCTTGTACCAGAAGACGGAGCAATATGTGTGTTGGAAGACATCACCCCAATAAATTAGGGTAGATCTTTAGTATTTGACCATCGGGTAAGTGTTAAGATAAGATTATGTCAGGTGATTACGTAACGTACGAGAAGAGAGAAGACAGTAACCACGATATCGCAGAGCCTACAATGTTGGATTGGGTATGTTGCCATTAACGGCGAGCTTAAATTAACTCGGACATTCAGAGTGTCATGCACGATGACCGGAGAAGAACCTTGAGTTGTGGAGGCATTTGATGGGAACCTACCACAAGACCTTGTGGATAAAGGTCCACATGAACCGGTGCACAAGAGAAAAAAAGGAACGCCACACGCTATCTTAGACCCTTGTTTGAGGTGTCAGGAGGGACACCAGTTGTGAAAGGAGAAGAAGCTAAGTGACGAGTTGTCTCGGAATGGAAACCCACGGACTGTGAGAAGGAAGTAGAGTTTCGATACATTGGACCCTTTTGAGATCCTAGAGTATTTTAAGGGAAATGACTTACAAGACAGCCTTTCCACTAGTAGTGAGTTTCGAGCGTAGTATGAGACGATCCCGAAATTTACCCTTGTTTGTGCTTGTATGCTCTAGGTCATGACATGTTATGTGAGTTCGTATGAGGGTGTGTGTACCTTGCTAGGTCTTGATGTGATGTGTTTCGTATGTAGACTTGGATTAGGACCGATAGTCGAAGTTTTACGAGTTCCGCATAGTTACGAGGCGTGTTTTGACCGAGATTCTTACGTTAGCAAACTTCGGGACGAAACTTGTTATTAAGGGGGTTAGTTATAACATTCGGAAATTTTATTCCGGATGGTTAGCAGGTTTCGACCTTTCCGCAGACGCGACTCAGTTTTTCCCGCAGGCACGGGATGTTGAGTAATGAGATTTTATTCCGTTCCGACCCCTTGGTCTCCCTCTTTTGCTTGGGCCCCTCGTTACTTGTGCCTAAGGGACAAGAGGTCAGCTGACCCCTTGTTCCCCTCCCACCTTTTCAGCCAAAAGATTATCCCTCTCTCTCTCCTTCACTTTTCATTTCACGCTCATCCACTCCTCCCATTTCCTCTCTCTTCTCTCTTTCTCTTCTTCCATCTTGGAGCTCTTGCATGTGTGGACTGCAGAAGAAGAAGAAGATCATATCTGTATGGTAAGATTCTTCCCCTTCCTTTCTTCTGCATCTTTGGTGGTTTGCCTCTTTCATCCCCTTTCCATCCATAGCCATGGATGCACCTTTTGAGAAGCTCTTCCTTAGATCCTTTGCATTTCCATGTTCTTAGATCTATTAGGTCGTGGAGAGAGTCTAAGATCAGAGGATAGTGTTTGAAGAATACCCAACAAGAAGAGGAGGACATTGGAGCCAAGGATCCATAGTCGAAGACAAAGAAGACGACGATTGGCTGCTTAAACCGCGGGGGTGGATCTTCACAACCACGGGGCGGATCCAGGCCACCGCAGGGGAGGCTCCAGGACGCATGAAGACGCAGGGGCGGTGCCCAGGGTTCCGTTGGGGCGGTGACAGGGGCCACGCAGGGGGCGCCAGCTAGTTCCGCTGTTGCGTTTACTTCAACAGTAGGTTTCCCTCTCCCTTCCTCTTCGTTCCTTCCTTAGCTTTGTAGTTGTATCATGTTAGTATCATGCCTTGGATGGCCTAGAGTAGCTTGAGAATGCCACCTAGTGGTTAAGAACCTAGGAGCCCTTATGGCATGATATAGTTGATGGCTTTGAGTTGGTTGAGCATGTTGTACCTTCTAGGCTAGTTTGCCCTTTCTAGGCTGAGGTTATGTTGATATGAGGATGTAAGCTGATTGAGTTGTTTTCGTGAGTATGAGAGTAGTAGGCTATTGAGTGACCTCCTCACGCGTTGAGTGAGATGTGAGTGTTACAGATTCTAGGATGCGGTCTTAGAATGAGAGTCAAATGATCTTCCGTAGATCGTTTGTGTGAGATGCCTTAGACTTTTGAGTTGAGCGAGTTGTTGATTTATATATCCTCTTGTGAGCAGGTCGTGGGCTTCTTCCCAAGAGAAGCGAGAGTGTTGTGAGTTGAGAGTGAAGACGAGGTAAGTCTTCGGACTTACTTAGCTTGTATTCTTCGTATTAGTTACGATGTGTGTTGGTGGTGTGTGTTTACTATTTATATTATAACAACCATGAAACCGGAAATAGGACGACCTTATATTATATTATTGGCCCAAGTGTATGATAACGGGCAGTGACAACACCACATAGCTCTTGCAGAGAGCTGGGGGGTTCTCGGCGACTAGCCCGGGCAGGTAGACGGCCAGATGCATCAGTGCCATTCCTTGACGGTGAGTAGGGACCGAGGCGAGATCATGCGGTGATTCTCGTGTCACAATCAAAAGTTGAATTAGTAACGGGATATGACTTAATAAATGAAAAGATAAAGAATCGGACTTATGTGTGTTGATCATGTTATGTGTTTTGTTTATTTACGTGTGTTTGTGTCATCACCTTGTTTCTAATACCCTGACTATTAGCTAACGGTTTTAAACCGATTGTGTAGATGCCTTGTAGGTTAGGGATGCCGCCGAGTGAGGTGGAGGAGTGGACAGCTGGGGTCTCCGTACATTATAGGACGGGGACGTTTTTGGGTTGTCTTTTGTTAGTTTTCGGTTTAAGTTGTACATTTCAGATTATCGTTTTGGAGTTGTGTTATTTTGAGGACTCGGCTAAGTTTCCAAGTTGTACCTTTCCTTTCGAATTGGTTGAATTGCATTTTAATGATTTCGATTTTGCCTTTATTTGTGCCATGCTGGAAAGATCCGGTGAAATTGTTGTCAGGCTGAGGGTCGGGACCCATTGTGAGGTCCCAACTCGTAGCGCCCCAAGTCCCGCAGAATCAGGGTGTTACAATTCGGAGCTCCTACCCACGCCACAACGAACACAGGCGCACATGCCAGCCTCCTCTACAACCAGCAACAACCACAGACGTACCAGAAGACTGCCTCCCTGTCCGTCGGCATACAGCAAAGGTGTCACGCAAATAGGTTCGAACGAGGAGTACACCGAACCTGAAGCCAGAAACAAGATAGAACCCTGCTTCGACCTTTTGACACCGACGCCAACGTCCTTTCGTCTGGACGTCTTTCCCTCTCCTCTCGCTGCAACCACATGACGGGTTCCAGCCTAGTGTGCGAGCCTGTAGGTGCATAAACGAGGTGAGCCAACCTCCCTGTTTTCCCTATCTTTTACGCTTCTTCAGTCACCAATTTTGGTCTCATCTGATGTCGACAGCGAGAGGAGGTGGAGCCTCCCAATCACTACAGCGGTGAATCCGATCCCAGTCCATTGTAACAACGTTGGCACCATTCTGCACGTCCCTGTTGAAGCCGATGCCAGAACCAGGATCTATTCCCTCTTCGCCCGATGTACCAACGATACCGCAACCTCCAACGGTCGAGCCTAGAGTCGAGTAAAACCTATACCTCTCTTATTTGTCTTTTCCTCCATATATATGTGCTAATAGTTGCCTCCAAACTGTCTGGAACCCAGACATAACAGCCAAGGAACAATCTCAAGGGCTGCTTCATTTTTTATATGAGTTTTAAAACAATGACGACCAACCAACTTTGGGACCATATTTAGGTATGCTAGACTCATTATTTTTGGCTGAATTTTTGATATGATATAGTTGGCATATTGTTGTAGAACATATTAAAATTTTAGAGGAATCCAGCGAGTGGTTGAGGAGTTATGATTTTTCGAAGTTGGGACCTTAAACAGTTTTTTTTCTATTGTTGCTGAATATTTTGTGTTGAGAAAAATACTGCTTATGATGCAGTTTTGTGAGATAGATTTGAATAAATTATTGACCTCTGTTGGACTTGGATTTCGGATATGTCATAGTTAGGATTACAATATATCAAAATTTGAGAGGATTTCATCAAGAGGTTTAGGAGTTATGATTTTTCAAAGTTAGATCAGTAAGCTGTTTTTTTCAGTGTTGTTGAAATATTCTAAGTGTTGGAGAAAACGTGTGTTGAAGCAGTTTTTGGATCTAGATTTGAATGAGTTAGATAATTCTGATGAACATGAAATTTTGAGGGATTAGAGTTCATATACTATAGTTTATCGTGTAAAGTTTTGAGGATGATCCAACAGATAGTTTCGGACTTATGATGTTCCGAAGAAGGGTAGTAACATAGCTTTTGGGAAAAGAAGTGATTATTTTGGCTAAGTATGAATTTCTGGATGTTGGAACCAACTTTGGAGATTTATATAGAGAGTTTGGTTTAGTGTTTTAGAGAGATCTTTGGCCTTATGATTAGAATGCATATCATAGAAGACTTAGATAATTTCCTTAGAATTTTTATAGTTTTATTCGGGCTTCATATCTTGGCATGAAGTTGGATCCTAGTGACCTTATAGAAAGTAGGAAAAATGTGTAGTTTACTAGTTTCTACCTAAACTCACTCTTAAGAGTTAGAATATGATATTTAGCCCCAAGAGTTTAAGTATATATTACGAGATTTTTGGAAGTTTCGGTACCAAGGGTATTATGGTCAATTTATTTTAGGAGGATATTTTAGTAATTTCCCTTAGGATGAGATGGTACATCTTAGAAGTCTATAACTTCTAAGACTATGGGATGTATTTTGATCCACTTGCCTCCTATGTTAGGCAATTGAGTTTCTACGGTTGCGGATCGAGTTGTGTTTAAGGGAGTCGAGATTTGATTCTGGTAAGTCCTTTGGGCTTACTTAGCTAGCTTCAGGATATGAGTGTGAATAATGATAGTTGTGTTTGAATGATGTGTTTATCATTATACTTATTATTAGTTATTGACCGACCTACATATTTGGCCTAAGAATAGCGGGCGGTGGCATTCTGCTTAGTTAGCCCGAGAGCATTGGGGGTTTCTTTAGGGACTAGTCCATACTTGGTTTGCGGGGACGCCACCGGCAAAGGTGTGCCAAACCATCACCAGTTGGATAAGGAACGGAGGCGAGAAATCTTAAGATTTTCGTGCCAAGACTTTAAAACGGAATAAAGTGAACCACCTAAGCCATCAGATAATAACCGGATTGTGTGCCAGCATGATGAGTGTTTATTTTACCTTGGGTGTGTTTGTGCTTTCCTTATTCTATTTATATTTGGATTGTTAGCTAACGGTTATTCCGTGTTGTAGTTTTTGTAGAGATAAACAGTTGCAGAGAGATCCGGAAAAGATGGTCAGTCGGGTCCACGTACTCATTAGATGGGGACGGGGGAGTCTTCAAAATGACATGCATGTTATGTATATATATATATATGTGTGTGTGTGTGTGTTTATAAGGCTGTCACATGTGTACATTCATACAATCAAAATATTATTTTTTTTAAGTTGTTTTATATACATTTGTGTCTTGTTGTAAGATCCTAATAAAGTTGTTGTTGAACCAAGGTCAAGACCCATTGTGAGGTCCTAACCAGTAGCTCCCCGAGTTCCGAGAACTTGGGGTGTTACATCTATTTCCGTCTCTTTCTGGCCTCTTGCTTTGGAGACATCATGTTATCTTCTTAAAATTCTTCCATTCACAATAGGTCTCCCACTCAAGTGTTGTATCTTAAAACACCGTACTTCAGTCTTCTCCGCGTCTACGGCTGCTTTTATTATCCAAATCAAAGCGTAACTGCGTCTCACAAACTTCAACCTTGATCTTCTCCGTGCATTTTTCTTGGATACCCAACACATCATCGGGGATATCGGTGTCTAGATCTAGCAACGAATACATTCTTTCTATCTCATCACGTGACTTCTGATGAATCTATTTTTCCGTTTGCTACTCATCCCCATCAAACCCGGAACTATGGATAATTGAAATAATCGAAGCTATGGATAATTGTAGCAGGAGAAGTTGATTTTAAGAATGCACGTAGCCATGGATAATCACAAACCGGACAACAGGAGAAGGACAAAGCTCCATTAAAGAGTACGATGAGAAGTCGGTATTCGGCCCTATGAACCAGAGAAGGTTCAATAAAATTCTTCCCCACCTCTTCTTCTCACCTATGTAAACCCTAATCTCCACGCTCATGGATAATCTCAACAGGAGAAGTCGATTTCAAGTATGCCATGGACGATTGTAGAGAAGAAAGCCCGGAGAAATACTCGATTTCAAGAGCGAGAAGAACAAATCGGGAAGGATATATCAGATCTAGAAGGAATCAGCAACATCCGTGGAGGAAGAAGATATCAAATCTGGAAGAGGAAAAAATGGAAAAAAATGACTGAATCCTAAATTTTTGTTTCCAAATCTTCTAAAACCTTGAAATATCAGATTTTTAAAATCTCGCTTTAAACCCCCTTAAAATCTGATGTTAAACCTAATCTAATTTGTAAATACGTAACTAAACAGAGTTATCAAATTGCGGGGACCATTAAAAAGCTAAAAAAAATATGAAATGTGCACTAACTAAACATTCCCTTAACCCATTAAAAATTCTAGAAGTTTTATTTGGATTATTGATTTTCATAGTTAGATAATTCAAATTCCTTAGCTATTACCATGTTGCATAACATTTTAGACTTGTTTTGATTGAAAGAAATTTGGTTGTTAGAGCATGAGAATCTCATATTTACCCACTTTAATGCATTTTTTACATTTGCAAAGGGCACTGGATTTGACAATGTTTCCTAAAAGTTTGTCTTATACAAATCATTTGCCAATATTTTGTGTATGTGGGCAAAGATCAGTCGACCTGGATCACAAGACTTTGGGGAGTTGGAGTTTTATGTGAGAGTTTGGGAAGGAAAATACTCTTTGCAGGATGAGGAGGATCTTGTGGTAGATTGTGTCACACTTCATCCAATGAAGTGTTGATTCCGTGAAATATGGAGACTAATTTTGATTTTGGGTGCAAACCACCCTCTTGAGCCTATTGACACTTATTGATGAAGAAGCCACACCCTTAATGCTCAGTGAAGAGCTTGTCTGCAAAGGGTCCTTTTCTTGCTGATATTTCCATTAAAGGACTTGGTAATGGTAAGAAACCAAAAACAATGAAGTAGGAATTTGTATCTTCTCCATTCTTAGGTTGCTTTCACAACTAGCTTATATGATACGTATGAGTCTCTTGTCCAATTACCGAGACTTTTTTTTTTTGCCTAATTGAAGTCTTTGCCTTTGAATTTATATAAGCTGCATAGTTGCTTCAGAAACAGTGAATGGACGCTCAAGACAAGCCATTGTTCTGGACAATGCATTGAAATTAGGATGTTTCTGTTTTTGAAACTTGTTAGACTTATTAATGTTCGGCCTTTGTTTTATTTTCACTTTCCAATTAAGACTTATTAATGTCCATATTTACTTGTATTAAATTCACTTTTCTTTCTGAGCTTGTATCTTCTCCGTATACAATTATGTATATCGAGGTTGCTGCATAACTACTTATAGTTATTTTCCATCACCATGTTCAGTTCAGTTAATGTCTTATACCGAATCAAAACTAATTAGACTAGAAACTATTATCAATAACTATTTTTTTATAAATTACTCAAAAACTAATTACATTGGCATATACCAGAGGAGTAGAGGGTAAATGTGATTATTCCAAATTATGAGCTGAAAATTTTGGATTCGTGTATAAAAGCGAAGACTCGTCATTTCTTAACTCTATCTCCGCTTCTATGCCTTGTTGCCTTCTTTGTGCTCCCCCAAATATGAATCTCCGATCTGTTTCCTCTTCTTTCTCAGGTCGGTGCCACCACTCTTCCTTCTCTTTTGAAGAAACCTCGTGCCTCGTTTGCTCCGGTCGACGACACACACCCGAATCTGAGTTCAAGTTTTGACATTTCTTAGCAGCACAATCTCTCATCCAAGCACCGCCATGTTCAATATCTAGTTATCAATGATTTGATTTAATGTTCTTAGTTTTGACAACTTCTGGTTTGTTAATAGGGTAATGTCTGGCTACGCCAAATCCGATTAAGAGAACATGGAGGAATTGATGCGCTTCTCAAACAGTACTCGACCACTATTTCAAGGCCTGATCAATACTGATTTCTGGCAAGACGATATTGGTATTGACAAGTACAAACATATTAGAGGATATTATTGTTGTTCTTCATTCTTCTGTTCATCGATTTACTAGTGTTATGTACACCGGTGATTAGTATAATGTACTTTTCTTCATTCCGATTAGCTTTCTTTCAATTCTCGCAAGAAATATGGTACTGCAGATAATATTTACAATTACAAACAAGGAACATTGTTCATTACACTAAAAATAGGGATTGGGACTTGTTTCTCCCTGATTTCTCAATTCCTCTATCAAGACTCAAATCAAGATATCAAGAAAGAAAAGAAAAGTATGGCCCTCGACCGGATCTTCAGCCTCACCCAGTTCTTATCAATCACAGAGTCAGCCAAGAAAGAAGCAGAGCAAAAGAAGAAGAATCATAAATTCTTCCAAATGCATCTGCACTATCCTCGCTACACCAAATCTGAGTACGAGAGCATGAAGGAATGGAAGCTCGATATCCTTCTGAAACAATACGGCCTCCGCCACTATTTCAAGACCGATAGTCTGCCGGAGAAGAGGAGTTTTGCCATCGGAGCTTTCCTTTGGCCTGATCAACTATGATACCCATAACCGTGGCGAGAATTCAAAGTTGATCAGGCCAAAGGAAAGCTCCGATGGCAAAACTCCTCTTCTCCGGCAGGCTATCGGTCTTGAAATAGTGGTGGAGGCCGTACTGTTTCAGAAGGATATCGAGCTTCCATTCCTTCATGCTCTCGTACTCAGATTTGGTGTAGCGAGGATAGTGCAGAGGCATTTGGAAGAATTTATGATTCTTCTTCTTTTGCTCTGCTTCTTTCTTGGCTGACTCTGTGATTGATAAGAACTGGGTGAAGCTGAAGATCCGGTCGAGGGCCATTCTTTTCTTATCTTTCTTGATATCTTGATTTGAGTCTTGAGAGACGAATTGAGAAATCAAGGGTTGCAACAAGTCCCTATCCCTATTTTTAGTGTAAGGAATAATGTTCCTTCTTTGTAATTATAAATCTTATCTGCAATAAGAATTGAAAGAAAGCTGATCGGAATGAAGAGAAGTATATTTTACTAATCATCGGCGTACATAATACTAGTAATCCATGAACAGAAGAATGAAGAACAACAATAATATCCTCTAATATATTTGTACTTGTAAATACCAATACCGTTTTTCCATAAATCAGTATTGATCAGGCCAAAGAAAAGCTCCGATGGAGAAACTCCTCTTCTCCGGCAGGCTATCGGTCTGCACACAGTGGTCGAGGCCGTATTATTGGAGAAGGATGTCGACCTTCCATTCCTCCATGATGTCGTAATCGGATTTTGTGTAGCGCGGATAATACAAAGGCATTTAGAAGAATTTGTGATTCTTCTTCCTTCCCTCTCCTTCTTTCTTTGCTGACTTTGTGATGGATAAGAATTTGGTGAGGTTGAAGATCCAGACCGCCATTCTTTTCTTCCTTGCTTGATTCTTGAGTGTTTGAGTCTTGAGTCTCGAGCCTTGAGAGATGACAGGGTTAAAGGCAAGTGGAGTCCTATTTATGGATGTTAATAACGACAATCCTCTGTTCTGATATTGTTATATTTCCCTTGATTTTCAGGGAAAAAAAGAGAGAAAAATATACTTTTTTTAAAAAAAATGAAAATTAATAAAAACAAATTTGTTAAAATAAAAAAGAAACCCGATTGTAAGAAACCGAATTTGTAGTTGAAATAATTGTTAAAATAATTTATTAAGAGAAAAATCTCAAAAATCGGTAATCAAATCATTTAAAGATACTTGTTGTTGCTCGTTAAACTTTTTTTTTTTTTAAAGTAACGAAATATTTGAAATTTTTTAAAGGTAAATAC
>BSUD01000007.1:106393450-106520272 GCA_033239045.1 Fagopyrum esculentum | reverse complement strand
ATATATATATATATATATATATATATATATATATATATATATATATAGTATAGATCCTATGAGAACACCCCCTAACGTGAGAACATGAGAACATATTCGTATATATATATTTGTATCTTATATTCGTTAAATTTTCAAAAATTTCCCAATTCTTACATATACAACTATATTTGAATAAATTAGAGAAATAGGGCCCCTTAAAATTTCACTTTTGTAAAATGGATCTCTATACAAAATAATATATTCTAGGTCTACACACTAGAAAATAAGTGCACTATTGCAGCCCATATGTAAGACCCGAGGTCTTAGGGACGCTGTCCCCATGCCAACCATGCTCGCGCAGAAAACTTTTCAGGAGGTCACCCATCCTCAAATTGCTCCCGCGGGAGCACGCTTAACTCCAGAGTTATTTGTCCTCGCTCTACCATTGGAAAAGAAGAATTCTTGTTGAGATGGGTAGCAACCCATCCTTATAAGTTAACCATAAATCCCCATTCAACGATGCAGGATAACAATTTTCCGGTAAGACCCGAGGTCTTAGGGACGCTGTCCCCATGCCAATCATGCTCGCGCGGAAAACTTCTCAGGAGGTCACACATCCTGAAATTGCTCCTGCGCGAGCACGCTTAACTCCAGAGTTATTTGTCCTCACTCTACAATTGGAAAAGAAGAATTCTTTTTGACATGAGTAGCAAGCCATCCTTATAAGTTAACCATAAATCCCCATTCAACGATGCAGGATAAAAATTTTCCAGGGTGTTACACCATATTAGAATGATGGTGACCGTAAAAAATTGAAATAGTAAATAGACGTTTACTTTTCGGTTATTGGTTTTGTAAATAGAAAATTGCTCAAAAACAAGGTTGAAGAACGTATCTCATTATTATTCAAAAAAACGTAGTCGGAAAAGAAGAATCAGGTCTGCTGCTTCAAAAACGTAGTCCAAAACAAGGCTGAAGAAACAAGGCTTTTTCGCCAATACTTTGACCCCCGATTCCGGCAAGGCTACAGTTCCTGAGGAGTTAAAAATGGCTGGAGTTCCTGAGGAAGCTAGAGTTTCTGAGGAAAGGGTGTTCGAGTTTGCCATTGATGAGAAATTGGTAAGCCGTACTATCCTTGAGTACAATGAATTGAGTAAATGGTTACTTAATGTTTGCATTTTTTGGGTATTGGTTTGAATTGAGTATATGTGTGTACAGTTTGAGTATGTATTATTGAAGATAGGCTTTTGTAAGTTTTGATTTGGGTATGGATTGAGTAATTGATTACTCCATGAATGTATTTACTTGGGTATAGATTGATTGATTGGTATGCAATATTGAAGATAAACTTTTTTGGGTATTGCTTATTGAGTATATGTGTGTTCAGTTTGGGTATGCATTTTTTAGTATATGTGTGTGCAGTTTTGTGTTTTTGGATATGCATTTTTTTGGGTATGCATTTTTGGGTATTGCTTATTGAGTGATTGCTATGCATTTTTTGGGTATTGCTTATTGAGTATATGTGTGCGTAGTTTGGGTATGCATTTTTGAGTATATGTGTGTAGTTTTGGGTATTCCTTATTGAGTTATTAGTATGCATTTTTTTGGGTATGCATTTTTGGTATTGCTTATTGAGTGATTGATATGCATTTTTTTGGTATTGCTTATTGAGTATATGTGTGTGCAGTTTGGGTATGCATTTTTTATTATATGGGTGTGCAGTTTTGGGTATTGCTTATTGAGTGATTGATATGCATTTTTTTTGGGTATGCATTTTTGGGTATTGCTTATTGAGTGATTGATATGCATTTTTTTAGTATTGCTTATTGAGTATATGCGTGTGTGTTTGGGTATGCATTATTGAAAATAGGCTGCTTACCTAGAAACAAACAAACATTCTAGGATTCCGGCGACAAAGAAGAAGGGGCTGCGTTTTTTGGGCTCTCCTCTTCATGGAGTTTTGTATTGGAACATGAAATTGAATTTATAAAAGAAGAAGAAGAAGGGGGTTGCGCTTATTGGGCAGAGGGCTGTGTTTTTTGGGCACAAATTTCATCCAAAATGTACATCAAAAGTGTCAGCATCAAATCAGATAGGATGTCACTTTTTGCCCACTTTTCTACTTTTTTGATTTAGTCTATTATATAGGAGCTAAATTTCTCAATTACAAATTGAAAGGGCCCTAATTTTCAACTTTATGGTGTAAAAGGCTCATAATACCAAGTCTTCCAATATATTTTATCGAGTTTGTTTTGTTTTAAGAAACATAGTGCAAATCATTTTTTTTCTTCTTTTTCTTATCTCTTTCTTTTTCCTTTTCTTTCCAGCCTTCTCCTTTCCTTCTTCTCTCTTGGACCTCTCGTGCCACTCTTCTCTTTTCTTCACTTTCCCAGCTACTCCTTACTCATTGCATACTTCAGGTAACCGGACCCCTCCATCTCCCTCCGTTCTTACACCTTTCCAAGCAATCTCATCCGACCTCACTACTATAGCCTTCACCTCGCCAATCTCGCTGCAACTCCATCCTCGAAAATACTCCTTGCAACTTAACCTCCGAACCCCGTAGCTACATCCCTCGCTGCCACCTCCGGAACCGGGAGAAAACAAGAGCTAACAGAGTCGTCAACGTCCTCCCTCTTAGTCGTCGCCTTGCCACCGCCAGCTATTTTCGTCGTCACCTTCACTTCCTCGAGCCTCCTGTTACGTCGCTTGCAACCTCGCCTAGGAATCCGGAGCTGCTATAGTTCGCCGCCTGCCTTGCCGCCTCCCCACCCTAGTGCCGCCGGAGTCGCTACCAAGGAAGAAACCAACAAGCCGCCTCGACGTTATTTTGAGGCCTTCCCGCTTATTTGGGTATATTACGTTTTAGCTCCCAAACATCTATTTACATTTCGTACCCAGGTTTCGTGTTTTTCATTTCCGCCCTTGTTAGACTATTTACAGAATTTTACCAAACTTTATTTTATGTAAATGATCCATATTTTGAGATTTTACAAATTTACCCTAAAAAAGTATTTCCTAAAAATGTCCAGGTTTTATAACTACAAAAAGGGCCCAAACTTCTGGAATTTGTATTGTTGCCCCTAAAAAGATAATGGGTTATTTACATAACACGTGATTGTTTCTAACCTGTTATTGGCCTCAAGTTTGACTCGGTTGTATTTTTGTATTTGGAACATTTATGTTGGACGTCATGGATGACAGTTGGTTTTTATACCTCTATCTTGGCAAGTTTTTATGCCATTGTTTCATCTCTTAATAGCCTGAAGGAATCCTTGTCCGGATTCCTAGCGTTGTAGTGTTATCCCATTTTGGGGTGTTACAAAAGTTGGTATTAGAGGGAAGATTTGGATTTTGGTTGAGTCGGGTATAGTTGAGTTGGTGTTTTGAGTTTTGGCTATGATTAGAGCTTGTTCGTGAACGTTAGACACTAAAGTGCTTGATTTAGTGTTATTCTAGGGTTTTCAAATTAGGGTTTTAGCACATACTCTTGGGTTTCCACATACGTCGATTAATTTTCTTGATTTTTACTCTTTGTAGATGTTAAATGCTTGAATTGTGTTCTTATTGCTAACTTCTTCATCTAGGTCTCAACCGAGAAGTAAAAATCTAGATGAGATGCATTGTTAGAAAACTAGAATTTGAGTTGGATTTGCCTATAAGCGAAAGTAAGACTTAAGTTCCTAATGTGGTGAATTTCACCCATAAATGTCTTGATTGTGATGAGTTATTCCTAATGTGAGTACAAGAAACATTTTGAAAGCCATGATTTTACATTTAGTGCCTAAGTTTATTGTGATTTGCATTACCCATGATGATGCATATGTTTATCGATTTAAGTCATTCCACGCATTCAAAAGATGCGTGAATTTATTTGGTGAAACCTCCTAAAAAGCATGTTAAATGTTTTGTATGATTGAATGAGTTATATGAGCTAGATAATCACAATGGATTGGTAGTTTAGTGACCAGTCTTAGATCCGCTATTTGATTGATGAACCTCAAAATCTTTTACCTTTTTTGACTTAGACAAGTTAGTTAAATTATGTCAATCGGATAACCAAGTCATTGTGGATACAACACTTAATTTTTACCATATGCTACAATTATATGCACCGTGCACTTGCAATTTGTATTGTCTTATTTGAGACATATCAAGTTTTTTGACGCCGTTATCAAGGACTTCGGTTTATTTGGTTGTCATTAGTCTAATCAGTTTGTTTAAGTCTTTTTTTTTACTTTTGATCTTCTTTTGTGTGTTATTTTTGTCTTGTAACGGTATGCTCCTTTTATGACAAGAAACAACGTAGAAGTACTTTAGTATCAACTTTGAACCTTGGTAATCACTAGGTGGTACACCGCACGCTTCGCGCGCGGTTGCAACAATACGATGATGGTCTGTCGAGTATTACCGTGAGAATGATATATAAATAGTAACTGCTAGTTATATCCAATGGTTGCCTTACAAATATAATCAAGACAAGTATGAGTAATAATGATTACTATTTTCTAATATCCAATAGTTTCCATTACAAAGTGTATCCAACCCAATTTAGATGTTGCCCACATGTACATTTGGTACTCTTTAGTCTTGAATTCAACTTGCTTAAACGTGAAAGAAAATAACTAAACATTGTGTGATGAGAAGGACATTTTGGTATGAAGACAAACTATTTGTTGAGAAGAAATACTTGTTCACAAATTGAAAAAAGAACTAAACATCATACTCAATCACACGGAGAGAATAAAAACCAAATCCCTAAGAACTTATCCAAATTTTAGGATTTAAGGCGCAAAGGAATCTACTCCTAAGAGCACAATCGTTAAGAACTTAACCAAACCGATTAGAGCTCATCTTTTACAATAAAAATTACATAAGTCAATCATCAAAGGAAACTACCGAGATAGACTAAATGGTGAAGTGAGTCTTAAAGGGATTGGTCGGTGAGCAGAAGCATGAAAACATGAAAAATATGGATAATTTTGTCAATAATTCAAGATACTTAATCACCTTTGTGATAGCAACTTGAAACCATAAGCTCAAAATTAGTATATCATACCTAATTACCTTTGTGATAGCAACTTCTTTCAATTTCTGAGTAAAATATCTAGGTTAAAATTTGAACCATAAGTTCAAAATCAGTGTGTAAATTTATGCAGGTAAGTATTCTAATAGATATATGACTACCCTACATATTTTCTGGTCAAAACCATTAGATCACCGAACATGAATATCAACAATTGTGACGAATTGTACAAAAAATTTGAACTTAAAAAGTTATATATATATATATATATATATATATATATATATATATGGAGACATTAAGGCTTTGACATAAAAAACACAAGATGGAGACACACAAGTTGTTGAAGCAAAGGCTGGAAAAGGATCAACAACACTATCTACGGCGTAAGTGCATATCATTACCTTTGTGTTTTGTATGTAATGATCCTAATTAGCATAATTGTACACATGATATAGTTTTAGGTACATCATGACCATCAAAATCGGTTACTAAGCCTGTAATGACCAATGAAGCTTAGTTCGGGAATAGTGTTGGACTAAACCTTTATGCATGCAGTTATGTTGGGGCTCTCTTCGCGGATGCCTGCTTGAAGGGACTTAATGGAGTACCAGATGTGGTAGAATGTGCCTTTGTCGATTACAATATCACCGAGTTACCTTTCTTTGCATCCAAGATAACTCTCTATTGACTTGTTTTTAAAATGAAAGTTGGCAACCACAATGCATTGTATGAAACAGTCACTTAATTGATCATAACTTTCTACGGCGTTTTGCTGAAGTTGTTCTGAGTTGATTTTGATATCATCAGGCATCAATTTAGGCTAGGAAAGAATGGCGTTAAAGAAGTGTTGGGATTAGGTAACTTTTTTTATTTTCGAGAAGGAAGGGCTAGAGAAAGTGAAAGCCGAACTCAAGTCATCTATTGAAAAGAGTATTCAAGGACATTTTGTTTGTTTGGAATATATGGTATCACAATGCCTAATAGAAAAGCATCAAGGACATTTTGTACATGTTTTTATTGATAATGACTATATAGGTTAAACTATTATCATGTATGATCGGTAGTCATATGTAATTTTGGTGGTAGTTGTTGATTTTGTATGAAAGGTCGTGTTAATGTATTTTAAGCAATAATATAACAGGTTAATAACCAAATCATATATTCATAATCGATTTATAAAGTGTGTGTAGCATGCATGCTCAAATTGGTCATATATATAAAAGTAGAGGACTCCTTAGGAATAGTCAAATAGGCAAGGAATTACAAAAAATAATCACGTTAGCCTTCTCCTTCACCTCTTTGTTTCGGCGATCGGTCAGGCTGTTGCCACTTTCTACACCGCCCAAAGAAACCTTGCAGATCCCTGAACACATTTACCTCATACTCTTCGCTTCAATTAACGTCCTAGCAGATGCTGGAACCCTCCTTTCACAGACCCACCTGTTTGCCCAGCCCTCGGCCACGCACATCGCCTTGTATTACGCCGGTGCCCTTACGAGCTGGCCGTTGGGGCCGCTGCTTACAAAATAGACGCCTCAGACCCTTCAATTTCTCAAGCGTTCTGCTCAGAGCCGAGGTAGCGTATTTTACACCATTCAATTTATTTGTTCTTGGTAATTTATGCCAACAGATTTTCTTGCACAATGGAAATTCAGGCCAATAGTTGTAATTGGTGTGTTTGCGTTGCATTTGCTAGCCCTTGTTTGACAGCATATACGTACAATTCAAAGAGCAATAAAACAACTGCTTAAATGTTGAGCGTCATTCGAAAGAAGAAATACAGATGACGCAAACAACATGCCATAACGGTACATAAAATTACCCTGAAGCAGTTCCTTGCTTTGCTCTTGAGAATTGTTGGTTGCTGCTTTTATTATTATTATGATGCTAGGTTGATTTAAATGTGCAAATATGTAATTTTATAACTTCTGAAATGTAAGTTTATAAATCATTTTGAAGATGCCCTCAAGGTGTTTGTTCAAACGCCTATGAGAATTTTAGGCTTATGGATATCAAACCGCTAAAACCTACTTGCCTGTGTTTGTTTGAATTAAATGCGCCCAACGTTGGTTATCGACTGCATATTTTACGTAGAAGATAAGGACCCTCTCTTCATCGTAGTTGATCTACATATACCTACCATATTGAACAGAAAGCAAGTTGCGAGTAGCTATATATAAGGAACCGCTTGTTATCCATCCCTGCTTTCTCCTTCACGCTCAAACAACAAATCAAGGAGAGCTGGGTTACCCTACACAAGAAAGAAAAATAATATTAAATGGGATAAACCAAAACTTGGGTTCACAAACTCAACTTTGATGGATCAAAACTCGATTCAGAAATAACCTCCATTAGTTTTGTTATACGAAATCATTACGGTGATGTTATTAGCTTGGACGCAAAAAATAACTTTAACTCGGTAGTTAAAGCAAAAGCCTTTGCGCTGAAAGCTGGACTTAAAGAAGCAATAAGACTAAATATAAAAAAGATTGAAATTGAGGGTGATAACATTTGTGTTATCAAGGCACTCCAAGGACTTTGGAGTTTCCCCTGGAAAATCGAGATGATCATATCCGAATCCATATTGGATCTTCGCTTCTTTGAGGAAGCCCATGTCAGGCATGTATTCAAAGAAAGCAACCGTGTTGCTGACCGATTGACCCATTTGGAAATTTCGAACCCCCACACACCCTTTTCTAACGACCCCGTACTTAGTGTTCTCATCCGCAAGGATGCTTAGGATGGACTACCTCTAGAAGGTAGTTCTCTCCTAACCGCTTTCCGTTTTAAAAAAAACAAATCAAGGAGAGCTGCAACTCTTCCTTCCTCATCACATGTTGCCGCCGACTGGAATTGGAGAGTCACCGGCGTTGCGCTGCCGCCGTTGCAAGCTGAGCCACCGGGAGTAACCCTGTCACAACCTCCGTCCTCACGTGAGCCATCTTCTGCCAGCCGGTGCCCCGCGTTGCCACTGCTCCTCCGCCTCTCCTTCGTCCTCTTTTCTTCCGGCCACCATTTGGATTATTCCACCAGTGCCAGCGGATCCGAGCCCTCTCCTCTATGCCTCCGACCGTTGTTGTTCGTCACCTCTCATTCGTCCGAGTATCTACAGCTAGTTCCGGCGCCAGCAGCCTCTCCTTCGTTCACCTCTAGTGGGTATAGCTTGCCGGAGACCGGTGTTCCTCTCTAAAATATTGTTTTTCGTTGTTTAGATTGTTGATTTTGTGGTGGAATGAAGTAATCGAAGGTGTCACAATCTAATAAAGAGAGTATTGAGAGAGAGAAAGAAAGGAAAGATTGATTGTGTATATTCTATATTCTGTTATAATTGTTACAATGTATTTATAATACTCTTTCACTTGGAGACTTTGTTACGGTGCACGTGCTGTTAGCATGAAATATTGTGATATTTTAGACACGTTTTCTAGATGAATTTCATCCATATTGGTGTTCATTGATAAAGCATTGAAGCAATTGTGAGCTAGTTTGTCTATATTGTCGATATAGAGGTCTACATAAGCTTTGTGTTGATTGTAGGCGAATAAGAGCTAAAACCGAACGGAATAAGAGAGAATGGAGATGGATTGAGCATATCCAAGGATTGAGGACACCACAAAGGAGCTAAGGAAGATGCTAGGATGAAGAATGACACAAAACAAAGTGAATTACGAGCTACTTATGTTTCCACGCTCTAAAATACGGCCGTAATGAAGTTCACGCTCTAAACCACGGCCGTGGAACTTTGGCAACACAAGCGTGGAGCATTCCAGTAAGTTACACGACCGTGGAAGTTGTGAAGCACCGTAATCAAATTCCACGGTCTAAACCACGGGCGTGGAATCCTCTATGACCGTGATTTAGGCGATCTTTTAACGCACTAATTAAGCCACGATCTTTTGCACAATGGGCCGGAGAGAGATATTTTATCTTGCCGTATAAAAGGACGGAAGGAAGGAGAATTCAGCATCACCGCTTACACCTCTGCTTAGACCGCGCTTAACCCTATTGAGAATTCCGAATTGACGGAAAGGCTTACAGAAAGAGTGAAGATTTGGAAGATTGTTCGTATGGAGATTACATCTTTTGTCCTTAGGTTTGAATTAGAAGACGGATTGACATCCCGTTCTTCGTTCTTATCAAGGATTTTGATTGTTTGTGTTATTCCTAATCTGCTATACATCATTATACTTGTTTGTGGATTTGAGATTGATTTGAGATTTATTGAAAGTTTTCGAAGGTTTTCATCTTTCATTCTTTTAAATCTTGAATTTGATATCATAATGACTGTTGTTGGCTAAAACCCTTTAGCAATTCTAAGGTGAAGGGTTGATAGTTGTGGCTTAGATGATGATAGATCGATCGTAAACAGATTGGACCCTGAGAGTTAGAGAGAATCGCCTACGAACCAAAATCACGGTGTGTTCTTGAGTTCCACGGCCGTGGAATCTCAAGATCTACCCGTGATTTACCCCAGTTTACGAACCTTGCTTTTACTTTAATCCAAAGTTAAAGATTTGCTTTAACTTAGTCTTGGCTTGCCTTTTCTAGGTGGTAGTGAAGCCTCAACAACCTCTACCTCGATTCAGAGTGTCACAACCTTAATCGGTTTAGTTAGTCTTGATCCTTGGATTACAAGTTTGGGTATTTGATATTAATTCTTGTCTTTAGATCCTTTCTATACTGAAGCCTCAACAACCTTTATAGAGAGTATTTCTAGATAAGTCATATAAAGCTTTGGAACTTCACCGTACATTGCTTTGCATTAGTATACCTTTGCAACTCTTAACTCTGTCCTTATATCTTTAGTATATCTTGAATCGATTGCCACAGCTCGATTCCTGGATCTTTAGGATTGTTGTTTTCCCAATATTTACAAAGCTTCATACATTTACTTGCTTGACAATTCTATAATTGGATTTAACCCCCCAAATCCCTGTGTGCGATACTCTGGAATTCTTGCTTAACTATATCGATCCGTAAACTGCGGGTTCGCTTGCTTGATTCTAGTTTTATAAATTTAAAGCTTATTTGCACGCACGCTAAGTGGCGAACAAGTTTTGGCGCCGTTGCCGGGAATTTGGTTTAGCCGAATTCGGTTATCGGTTGTAAGCTTGGGAGCTCTTCCCTTGTTATTTGATATCTTTTCGAGTGTATGCGCAGGTCTAGGAACAACAAAGACCTCTTACCTCTTGATCAAGAGCTTGAGAGGACTTTGAGGAGAAAGCTTAAGGAAAGAAAGATGGCTGAAGAAAGAGAACGTGATTACCAAACGGAGTTGGCGGACAAAGAAGCTCAACTCCAATGGAGTGAGAAGACTCGCAGGGAGGAAATGGATCGTCATCAAACGAAGGTTGATGATCCAACGGACATGATATTTCAAATGAGGCTGGAAATAAACAACCTCAAGAAGACAAAGAGAAGAAGGAGGCCATCAAGATTGGTTAGAACCAACTCATCCAATGAGGATAGCAACTCTTCCATGACACCAATAGAGGAAATTGATCCAACGATCAATGTGAACCCGTTCGCTCCACGGGCAGCTGCCAATCGCCGCGCCCCAGCTAGAGGTGCAAGAGTCGATCGTGTGGATGAGGAGCCAAGAACTCTTGGCCAAAGGATGGATCCAACGCAACAACCACGCCGTTTGGGTGTGAACTTTGATGCTGATGATACACATGGGTTTAGCTTCAACCCGCAAGTTATTACCATTGTCCGCCAAAATCAATTTGGGGGAACAAGCGCTGAATCTCCACATCAACATCTACAAAATTTTGAGATCATGATGGAGACAATGAAGCCAAAGAATGCAACTACCAACAGCTATAAACTCAAGCCTTTCTTCTTCTCCTTGAAAGGGAAAGCATTGTCTTGGTATCAAGCTCTTCCAAGTGGGAAGCTAGACACATGGGAGGATCTTTCTTCGGAATTCCTCACTAAATTCTTTCCGCCATCTAAGACGGCGGAGTTGAGAGGTAAGATTAATGCATTTTCTATGAGATCTAACAAAAGTTTGTTTCAATCTTGGGAAAGATTTCAGGATTTGCTATTGGATTTCCCACATCATGGCATATCCAAATTGGCGCTATTGGAGATATACTATAAGGGGCTGGATGTGGAGACATAATTCAAGCTCCAATCCCTTTCATGTGGTACATTCATGGACATGAGGGAAGATGACGCTTGAGACTTCATTGAGAAGCAAGCGCGAGTCATTGAGAAGTATTCTCATCGGAAAGTAAAGGTGAATCAAGTGGAGCAAGGAGCAAAGCTATCACAAGCGGCTCAAACTCAAATCTTTTCTCTCAATACGGAGATTAAAGAGTTGAGGGAAGCCATCAAAACCAACTTTCCAAAGCAAAAGGAACAAGATGCAGGTTATTTGGGCAACAACAATAACCACAACGGGAATGAGAATACAAACCGCAACAACCGGAACAACAACCGGAACAATTGGAACAACAACCGGAACAACAATTGGAACAACAATAGGAGTTCAAACAACAACAATTGGCGCCCCAACCAACAAAATTCCGGTAATTCTTATTCAAATTCAGGAAATTCACTAACTCCACCTTCCTCTTCTTCCACTCCTTTGAAAAGCCAGGGGCAAACATCTAATGGTGGAAGTACTTCGGGGAAAGAGAAGCCCGATCCCATGTTGGAGACAATTTTGGGCAAGCTTCAAGGGTTGGAGACTCGCATCATCAAGGTTGATGATCACATAACTAAGGTTGATAAAGCCCAAAAGGTTTTAGAAAACCAAATGTTTAGCCATGCGGAGGAAGTTCCTAGGAATCAAGGGAAACTTCCAGGAAAGACGGAGGATAACCCAAAAGGAAGGGTGATGACAATCACAACTAGGAGCGGAGTAACAACTACCGACCCGCAGCCTAAGTTTGTAGAAGTCCCCGTTGAGAAGGACAAAGAAAAGGGGAAGGAGAAGGAAGATGCCTATGTTCCTCCTCCAGCTTACAAACCTCCCCTACCATTCCCGCAATCTAGAGCAAGAGCGCGTCTAGACAAACAATTTGGTAAGTTTATTGAACTCATGAGCAAACTGCATATTAATATACCTTTCATTGATGCAATTGTAGGTATGCCAGCTTATGAAAAGTTCCTAAAGGAGATCCTCTCTAACAAAAGAAAGCTAGAGGATTTTGGAGAGGTTAAGATGAGTTCGGATTCATCGGATCTCATCAAAACCATGAAAGAGAAGATGCCCCCAAAGCTGAAGGATCCGGGGTCATTTTGTATTCCCATAGGAGTGGGAGATGTCACATATGATGCATTATGTGATCTAGGAGCGAGCGTGAGCATCATCCCGCTTGCCTTATGCAGGAAGATCGGTTTAGGCGATCCTAAACCGGTAAATATGACGTTGTATATGGCGGATCGTTCCATAACTTGTCCCGTCGGTATAGTTGAAGATGTTCCGGTCAAGCTTGGTAAGTTCTATGTTCCTATAGACTTTGTTGTGCTTGACATTCCTGCAGATAGTCCGGTCCCGATCATTCTCGGAAGACCGTTTCTTGCAACATCTGGCTGTATAGTCGATTGCAAGAATGCTAGACTCGCCTTTGACATAGGAGAAGAGAAGGTAGAGTTTGTCCTTTCCACTCTAGTGAAGGAACCAACCTTCGATGAGGATATATTCAATATCCATGACGAAGAGCTATCTAGAGAGGAGGTAAGTTCTATTCTCTTCAAAGATCCCTTGCAAAAAGTTCTTTCTATGAGCATAATGGATATAGGGGAAGAAGAGGAGTGCAACGAGGCAATTGAAGCCTTAGAGACACAAAAAGAAGTGTGTGAAGAAGAGTTCGAGAAACTCCACGATGAGGCAGAAAACGTACGGATCCACGGTCCAGACAGCCTATTCCACGGCCGTGGAATTCACCAACACAAGCGTGGAGCATTCCAGTAAGTTACACGACCGTGGAGGAAACAAAGGCACCGTAATTACTTTCCACGCCCAAAATCACGGCCGTGGAGAAGGCAGGGGTGCCGTAATTTTGGGTGAATCCGAAGGAAATTGTGTTTCCTCCACAACTTCTCTTGATTCTTCTCCAACACCTTCTACTTTCTTAGACACTTCTAAGGTACCATCGGATATTCCTCAAGAGCCATTGGAGACTCCTATAGTGATGGAATTGAAACCACTTCCTACACATCTAAGGTACGCATTTCTAGGATCTAATTCTACCTTTCCGGTAATTGTTAGTTCAGATTTAAGCATAGATGAACATAGTAAGCTTATGGTTGTCCTTAAGAAACATAGGAAAGCCTTAGGATATACTATAGAGGATTTAGTAGGAATCAAACCTTCCCTATGCATGCATAGGATCTTAATGGAAGAGGACTTTAGAACTTCGCGACAACCTCAAAGGCGGTTAAATCCGACCATGAAGGAGGTTGTCAAGAAGGAAATTCTTAAACTACTTGATGCAGGTATCATCTACCCTATCTCCGATAGCAAGTGGGTGAGTCCCGTACAAGTGGTTCCAAAGAAGGGAGGAATGACAGTCATCACCAACAAAAACAATGAACTCATTCCTACACGAACCGTAACAGGATGGCGGATGTGTATAGACTACCGCAAGCTAAACAACGTGACGAGGAAGGATCACTTCCCACTACCCTTCATCGACCAAATTCTTGAAAGGTTAGCACAACATTCACATTTCTGTTATCTTGACGGTTATAGTGGTTTCTTTCAGATCCCGATACACCCGGATGATCAAGAGAAGACCACGTTCACGTGCCCGTGGGGTACGTTTGCCTATAGGAGGATGCCGTTCGGGCTTTGCAATGCCCCAGCCACCTTTCAAAGGTGCATGATGGCCATCTTCTCAGAATATATAGAGGAAATCATGGAGGTTTTTATGGATGACTTCTCCGTTTATGGTTCCTCTTTTGACAATTGTCTTTCTAACCTTGCTCTTGTATTACAAAGGTGTGAAGACACTAACCTAGTTCTTAATTGGGAGAAGTGTCAATTTATGGTGAAAGAAGGCATTGTATTATGACACTTAATCTCTAGTAGAGGGATTGAGGTGGATAAAGCTAAGATAGAGACAATAGAAAAGCTTCCTCCCCCAACTTCGGTGAAAGGGATAAGAAGTTTTGTAGGACATGCTGGATTTTATAGGCGTTTCATAAAGGATTTCTCTAAGATATCAAAGCCGCTTACTAATCTATTGATGAAGGATGCAGTTTTTGAGTTTTCGCAGGAATGCTTAGATGCGTTTAATATGATTCGGGAAGCTCTAATCTCAGCCCCGATTATCCAACCTCCGGATTAGAATCTTCCCTTTGAAGTTATGTGTGATGCAAGTGACGTAGCTATAGGAGCTGTTCTTGGGAAAAAGAAGGAAGGATGAACCCACGCTATCTACTACGCTAGCAAGACGCTAGATGAAGCGCAGCTCAACTACGCCACTACCGAAAAGGAATTTTTAGCAATTGTATAGGCAATTGACAAATTTCACTCTTATCTTGTAGGTGCAAAGGTGATTGTATACACGGATCATGTTGCGATCCGGTATCTACTTGCAAAGAAGGATGCGAAGCCAAGGCTAATTAGATGGATTCTTCTCCTACAAGAACTCGATCTAGAGATCCGCGACAAGAAGGGTTCGGAAAATTCTGTTGCGGATCATTTGAGTCGTCTAACACATCTAGAGGACGACCATCTACCTATAGATGACTCCTTTCCGGACGAGCATTTACACATCATAGAGGAGTGCATCGACGTGATCACCAAAGGTAACGAACCATGGTTTGCTGATTTTGTTAACTATTTGGTTTGTCAGGAATTACCACCCGGATTATCCTACGCACAAAGAAAGAAGTTCTTTAAGGATGTTCGGGAATACTTTTGGAATGAACCTCTCCTCTTTAAGAGAGGTCCGGACGGCATTATTCGGCGATGTGTGCCGGAAGATGAGATGCAAAGTGTCATCCGTCATTGTCATTCACTACCTTGTGGAGGACACGCTAGTTCGAACAAGACTAGCGCTAAGGTATTGCAATCTGGATTCTTTTGTCCTACTCTATTTAAAGATGTGCAAACCTTTGTTTCCTGCTGCGATGCTTGTCAAAGAACAGGGAATATATCTAGGAGGAATGAGATGCCTCTCAACAACATCCAAGAGGTGGAGATCTTTGACGTTTGGGGAGTAGACTTCATGGGACCTTTCCCATCATCTTGTGGAAACCAATACATACTTTTAGCGGTGGATTATGTTTCGAGATGGGTTGAAGCAATTGCCTCTCCCACCAATGATGCCATGGTAGTGGTTAAGTTTTTTTAACAAGACCATCTTCCCACGATTTGGGACACCACGGACCATCATTAGTGATGGAGGTTCTACTTCATTGCCCGGCGCTTTGAAGCTCTTTTAGCTAAGTATGGGGTGACTCACAAGATCGCCACCCCTTATCATCCACAAACTAGTGGACAAGTGGAGATCTCAAACCGGGAGATCAAAGGAATCCTAGAGAAGACGGTTTCAAGGACTAGGAAGGATTGGTCTTTGAAGCTAGATGACGCATTATGGGCGTACCGGACTGCATATAAGACTCCCATCGGAACTACGCCATACAACCTTGTGTATGGGAAGTCTTGTCACTTACCGGTAGAGTTGGAGCACAAGACGTATTGGGCAATAAAGTGGTTGAACTTCAGCATGAAGGAAGCGGGAGAGAAGCGTCTCTTGGACCTCAACGAGCTTGAAGAACTTCGCTTGAACGCCTACGAAAATGCCAAGATTTATAAAGAAAGAGCGAAGCGATGGCATGATAAGCGTATCATCCCAAAGGACCTCAAAGAAGGAGATCAAGTTCTCCTCTTCAATTCAAGGCTTTGTCTCTTTCCAGGTAAGCTTAAATCTCGTTGGATTGGACCTTTTCTAATCAAACGTGTTTTTCCCCATGGTGCAGTTGAAGTATGGGGTGAAAAGGGCGCAAGCTTTAAGGTGAACGGTCAACGACTCAAGAAGTATACACCGGAACTCCAAGCTGAAGAGTTCGCGCCCACCGCACTCGAATAAGTGCGAATATGGTCTAGCTACGGACCTTAAACAAAGCGCTTCTTGGGAGGCAACCCAAGGTATTGCATTCACATTTTTGTTTTTGATTCATAGCTTAGAGTAGTATAGACGTTTTGTTTTGTTTGGCCTTCGATGCCTTCCGGTATGTTCGTGTTTTTGGATGTAGGATCAGTGGAAAAGAAAGGGGGAAGGAAAAGCTTGAAGAAAATTGGCGAAACTTGGACTTTGACACATTACAGAGAGTTCCACGGCCAAAACCACGGCCGTGACAGCTACAGTGACCGTAATTTTCAAAAGCCTGAGAAAAATCACCAAAACCACGGTTCCGTACAAAACCACGGCCGCGGAAACCCCCAATAGACCGTGATTTTCAAAAATTTTTACGGTCACTATAAAAACCACGTTTCTTCACAAACACAACCAACAATCCCAAAATCCATGCCCTATTTCGCCGAATTTCTCCCCATCTCCTAAATTCTCATTCGTTAATCGTTTTAACGATTCTTTGGCCAAAACTGAAGCAAATTCCGTCACCTACAAGATCCAAGCAACAATTCGAGCGGCAATTCACCGGAGAAGACAGAATTCGGATTCCAAAATCCAAAAACCTAGGTTTTTCACCTCTTCTTTCTCTTTGTCGATTCGGCTTCGTTTTTGCTAGAATTTTTAGGAGAACTGATTGGAATTTGACTGAAATTAGTCTAGGGCTGCTTGCTGTTGAGTTTGGTGTGGTTCTGCTGAGTTTAAGAAATTACGTGACGAATCACGGTCTCTGGGCATTCCACGGCCGTGGAACCTGAAGAACAGACCGTGGTTTCTGACAGAAATGAATCTCGTTAGGAGAATGCCCCAAAGAAATAAAAAGAGGAAAGACAATACTTCTTCCTCTTCTAGAGCATCACCTGCTGAGCCTCCATCACCCCCATCATCACCATCACCACCTCCCCCTAGGATCCCTACGATTCATGAGGACCATCTCTATGCCTTAGAAAGGATAGAGAAAAGAGCGGTCATAGGACCGAGATACTTACTACTTGAGGAGTTAGAGCCTTTGCATGTGGTAGGGGATCTCACTTGGCAACTAGATAGAGCCGGATTGGTCGTCTTCTCCGCTATTCGGGAAGACGCATATGAGGAGATTACTAGGGAGTTCATGGTCTCGTTTTAGCATAGCCACGTTGATAAGACCGTTTCTTTTCGGCTGATGGAGAGAAACTATGTTTTTTCTATTAGAGAGTTTGGAGCCTTCTTTGGGTTCCATGAGACCTTCAATGGTCGATTCCCCAGTGGCGTGTACACCAAGGATTTTTGGGAGGAGATAGCCATGGTATACGCTAGCGAGGACCGCTGACAACCTACTGATACCAAGGCTAGGTTGATCTATCACCTAGCCTTGAAGATTGCCCATATAGTGCTTTCTGAGTGTCTCTTCCCTAGGACGGAGACACCTCAGAAGATTAAGACGGACGAGTTATTTTTGCTCTACTGTATGTTATACGGTAGGCCAACTGACTGTGCCACCCTCTTAGCTGCTACTATGAGCAAGCTAAAGAATAAGAGGGCCGGAAACATTGGATACGGTGGGATGGTCACCTACCTTGCAAGGCAGTTAGGGAAAGACTTCTCCTCGTGTACCCGCATTGCAGTTAGACCTCTAGGACTTCAGAGCCTCATGACTAGAGGCATCATCTTCCCTATACACAGAGGTCCACCGTTCGCTGCCATGCCTTGGGAGAGTAGGACAGGTAGAGGGATTGAGTGGCTCCCTGAGTATTCCATTATGGCTGGACGCCATAACTGGAAGGAGACGTTCGTTGCCATGCATGCGAACAGACTAGTAGCCCCTCCTTACGTTCCACCACCACTAGTTGTAGAGGAGGAGGAGATGAGAGGAGGTGATGAGTATGAGGGAGGAGGGGGAGAGACCTTTCCGGATCAGCCGGATGCAGTTCCCGACATTCCTAGGCACTCTCCCCGCCCTGCTAGAGCTTCTGGCTCTTCCTCTCGCTGTGCTAGTGTGAGCGAGAGACCTACATGGATGGCAGATCCTCCTACTTGGTATAGTACGCAGCCGGACTGGATGGGAGCTCCACCACCTTGGCATGCACAGCCGCCACCTGCACCAGCACCTTCAGACGCACCGGCATGGTACAGCCAGCCGCCTGGTTGGTATGAGTAGTTACCGGAGTGGGCCACCGATCTTTCCAGCAGGGTCGGTGCCTTGGAGATCCGTGCAGATGCTAGGGATGCACGAGCCGCCGATCATGATCGCATGATGAGAGACATATACCGCCAGCAGTTTGGGCGGAACTATGATCCCGGCTTCTTCCCGTTTCCACCTCCACCGGCACCGCAGTGAGGATGATTGATGATCCACCGTTCTAGCCACTCCACCACCGTCTTGTGAGTCATTTTTCTTTCATTCTTTTCTTTATTTTTCTTTTTGAACATTAGGGACAATGTTTGTTCCAAGTATGGGGTGGGGTGTGACTAATCGTTTGTAATAACTCTTACTCACTTTGTATGCTTTTATCGAGAACACCTTGCATGTTTCATTCTATTGTTACACGTTTCGTTATTGCATTGCATGAAAAAGCTTTTCAAAAACCCATAAAAATTGAAAATTTTTGAAAATTTTGTGCTTCTAAGGATAAAGAGGACTTCTATGATAATCACTACTTGTGAATTGAGTTTTGATGACAATCGCATGCTTAAACAAATAGTGAATTAAAAAGAAATTAAATGAGTTGATTATTCATCTTTTGCAAGTTTCATAATGTGAAGAATGTTACCTAAATCATGTTGAGAAATCAAAGTTGAAATCACATGATAAGTTCTTATACTTCTTGTTGAAATGATTAAGGCAATTCGATTTTCTTTCTTCTTTCTTTGATGATTTAGCCCCTCAATGAAATAATGGCCTCCTTTACCTATCCGGGAAATTGGAGGAGTTGATAATTGGCATGTTTGATGTGGAAGGGCCATGAAAGAAAAATTTTGCATTCAAAGAATAGAAAGAACCTATAGGTTTGGGGAAGTCAATCATGACGATGGATAACTCGGCACCATTCACATAGCCGGGTGTTTGTGTCTTGCCAAAGTCGGATTGAGCGATATTCCTAGCGGATTATGGTATGTGCATCAAGGGTTTGAGGCATCTCGCAAAATTGAGAAACGCCAATCTCCTAGGCTTCGGTTTTTGTGCACCTCTGTCCATAACTCCAAAAGTAAAGTCGAAAAATGAATTGAAAAGAAGAGAGCGAAGCTCTAAGTTGAAAGTGTTGCGGAAACCGCAAGAGAAAAAGAAAAGAGTTAGTTATCCACTTTCCCGGATTCATGCACCACATTCCTTAAAGTTTTCCTTCCCTTTCCTCATTCTAGACCTTGTTTGAAAGTCTTTAAAATCAAGAGAATGATATATGACTTGATGATCTAAATTGAAGTTTCTTATGATTGATTTTGATAATGTTTGAAGGTTATGATGTTTACATGGAAGTTTAATCAATTCACGAGTTTTCTTTACTCTTTACTCTTTGATTTTGTATATGAGAGTCTTATGAACGAATGAAGCAAGGTTTGAGAATGATCTATTGACTTAGAAGCACATTCATCTAAAAGAAGTTTTGTTTTTGAGAGTGTATCCATATTTCATCCTAACTTGAGTTTTAAAGCTTTTGAAAGACCTTGCTTGGGGACAAGCAAGTGGCAAGTATGGGGTATTTTGTTAGCATGAAATATTGTGATATTTTAGACACGTTTTCTAGATGTATTTCATCCATATTGGTGTTCATTGATAAAGCATTGAAGCAATTGTGAGCTAGTTTGTCTATATTGTCGATATAAAGGTCTACATAAGCTTTGTGTTGATTGTAGGCGAATAAGAGCTAAAACCGAATGGAATAAGAGAGAATGGAGATGGATTGAGCATATCCAAGGATTGAGGACACCACAAAGGAGCTAAGGAAGATGCTAGGATGAAGAATGACACAAAACAAAGTGAATTACGAGCTACTTATGTTTCCACGCTCTAAAATACGGCCGTAATGAAGTCCACGCTCTAAACCATGGCCGTGGAACTTTGGCAACACAAGCGTGGAGCATTCCAGTAAGTTACACGGCCGTGGAAGTTGTGAAGCACCGTAATCAAATTCCATGCTCTAAACCACGGGCGTGGAATCCTCTATGACCGTGATTTAGGCGATCTTTTAACGCACTAATTAAGCCACGATCTTTTGCACAATGGGCCGGAGAGAGACATTTTATCTTGCCCTATAAAAGGACGGAAGGAAGGAGAATTCAGCATCACCGCTTACACCTGTGCTTAGACCGCGCTTAACCCTATTGAGAATTCCGAATTGACAGAAAGGCTTACAGAAAGAGTGAAGATTTGGAAGATTGTTCGTACGGAGATTATGTCTTTTGTCCTTAGGTTTGAATTAGAAGACGGATTGACATCCCGTTCTTCGTTCTTATCAAGGATTTTGATTGTTTGTGTTATTCCTAATCTGCTATACATCATTACACTTGTTTGTGGATTTGAGATTGATTTGAGATTTATTGAAGGTTTTCGAAGGTTTTCATCTTTCATTCTTTTAAATCTTGAATTTGATATCATAATGACTATTGTTGGCTAAAACCCTTTAGCAATTCTAAGGTGAAGGGTTGATAGTTGTGGCTTAGATGATGATAGATCGATCGCAAACAGATTGGACCCTGGGAGTTAGAGAGAATCGCCGACGAACCAAAATCACGGTGTGTTCTTGAGTTCCACGGCCGTGGAATCTCAAGATCTACCCGTGATTTACCCCAGTTTACGAACCTTGCTTTTACTTTAATCCAAAATTAAAGATTTGCTTTAACTTAGTCTTGGCTTGCCTTTTCTAGGTGGTAGTGAAGCCTCAACAACCTCTACCTCGATTCCGAGTGTCACAACCTTAATCGGTTTAGTTAGTCTTGATCCTTGGATTACAAGTTTGGGTATTTTATATTAATTCTTGTCTTTAGATCCTTTCTATACTGAAGCCTCAACAACCTTTATAGAGAGTATTTCTAGATAAGTCATATAAAGTCTTGGAACTTCACCGTACATTGCTTTGCATTAGTATACCTTTGCAACTCTTAACTCTGCCCTTATATCTTTAGTATACCTTGAATCGATTGCCACAGTTGGATTCCTGGATCTTTAGGATTGTTGTTTTCCCAATATTTACAAAGCTTCATACATTTACTTGCTTGACAATTCTATAATTGAATTTAACCCCCCAAATCCCTGTGTTCGATACTCTGGAATTCTTGCTTAACTATATCGATCCGTACACTGCGGGTTCGCTTGCTTGATTCTAGTTTTATAAATTTAAAGCTTATTTGCACGCACGCTAAGTGGCGAACACGTGCCACTCTCATCACCCCACAAGCTGGAAGGTGAGGGACGAAACATGTCAAGTTTGGATAGAAGTTTATTTAGTCGTGCAGAAGGAACAATTTTTGGTGAATACATCATCTAACTATTGAGAAGTAGGAACAAATTCAATCTTTATATGCTTCGTTCGCTCATGAAAAACTGGGTTGCTTGCAAACTGAGTTATTATCACAACAAAGATGAACTAATGAGGAAATGATACACCATTTTTTGGAGGAGCCTTACAAGCCATGTAACTTCTGCTGAAGCATGATCCATTCATCTATATTCAGCCTCAACTGAGCTGCGAGAGACAGTTCGTTGCTTCTTGGGCTTCCAACTCACGGAAGAATGTCCTAAAAAAAGAACGAAACCACCAACTGACCGACAAGTGGTAGGACAAGCAGCCCAATTAGTATATGTGTAGGCTAGAAGAGAAGGAGACTCACAACCATTAAGTAAAATGCCATGATCAAGAGTGCCTTTGACATATCTAAGAGTATGTTGAAGGGCATATAAATGACTGTCACAAGGACGTTGCATGAATTGGCTCAAACATTGGACTACATAACACAATCAGGTCGAGTGTGAGTTAGAAATATTAATTTCCCAACTAAACATCTGTACATGGAACTGTCTTGTAATGGTTGGCCTTCATCATAAATAAGTTTGAGATTAAGAGGGAGTAGTGTACTAGTAATCTTGTCATCTTGTAAATCTGCATCTCTCAATAACTCAAGAGTAAACTTTTGTGAGTCATAAGAATGCTAGTAGGAACATAGTTGAGTTCAATGCCTAAGAAGTAGTGTAAGACACCAAGGTCTTTAGACTAAAAGTTCTGTCTAGATACTACTTGAATCGAGTGATATTATCCATATCTGATCCAGTAAACAACAAACCATCAACATAGATAGCAACAATAGTGATGAGCGAGTCATTTTTCTGAGTGAATAAGGAATAGTCGTTTTAGACTAAATAAACCCTTTGTCAATTAGAGCCTGAGTAAGCTTGCTAAACCACTATCGAGAGGCCATTTAAGTCCATACAAAGACTTTCGGAGTTTACATACCAAGGAGAGATGGTTAGGAATGCCTGGAGGAAGGGTCATGTAAACGTCCTCATGCAAATCCCCATGCAAGAATGCATTGTTTACGCCGAGTTGATGCAATTTCCAGGATTTAGAAGCAGCCACTGCAACAATGCTACGAATTGTTGTCATCTTAACAGCATGAGAAAATATTTCATGGAAATCAATCCCTACTTGTTGATTAAATCCATTTGCAACAAGTCTTGTTTTTATATCTCTCAAGAGTTCCACGACCTTAAGTTTAACTTTGTAAACCCATTTACACCCGATTACTTTCTTTGATGGAGGGAGAGGCACAAGATCTCATGTGTAATTAGCTTGTAAAGCTTGATACTCATCATGCATGACATGAATCCAATGAGGATCTTTAGAAGCTTCTCGATATGAAATAGGTTCAATATATGAAGAAATGGAGGAAATAAAGGCATGGTGAGAAGGTAAAGAGGTGTTTGATGATAGAGACATACCTTATGGTGATGATGATGTACGAGAACTATATGTGCACACAAAATCCTGGAGGTATTGTGGTGCTTGACGATTACGACTAGAACGTCATAAAGGAAGAGATAACTCTGTGGGAGGTATAGATGACTGAATGATGGGAGAGGGAGATAAATTATGGTCATATGGAGTGATGTTGGTTTCTATATCCATGGTGAAAGAAGGAGTATGGTCAGATGAAAGAAAAATAGAAGAGTCAAAAGCAACGGAAGGGAGAGAAGGTAGGGGAGTAGAAGGAGCTTTTATGTGATGAAATGGAAAGATAGTCTCATGAAAGACTACATCGCGAATTCTCTTGATGTGACTGCCAAAAGTTTGAAAGCTTCTTGCCAAATGGATATCCCAAGAAAACACAAGGTATAGCACGAGAATGAAACTTGTCACGATGAGAGGTTTTGGTGCTAGTAAAACATAAGTAACCAAAGACAGGAAATGTGAAGTAATCAGGTGGTTTACTAAACAACAATTCATAGGGGGACTTGTTGTTTAGAATGGAGAGGGGAGATCGATTAATGATATGTGTGGCTGTGAGTATGCAATCACCCCAATATGATAAAGGAATAAAATATTGATGATAAAGAGCTCGTGCTACCTCAACAATATGTTTGTATTTAAGATCAACAACACCATTTTATTGAGGTGTATAAGGACATGATGTTTGATGAATAATGCCTTCTTGACTATATAAAGTAGAGGCAGATTTTCTTAGAAATTCAGAAGCATTGTCAGATCTAATAGTCTTGACTTGAACATGGAAATGTGTTTTGACAAAGTTGAGAAAAGAAGTCGACAAGGTTAAGGCATTTGAGTTATTAGTCATGAGATATTGATAGCATGTATTATAGTCTATATTTTGGGATTGGTTTAAACATTTTATCTTCATAAATCTGCATGTATGGATGTATAATTCTTTGATTATATTGTTGTTTTGTCTACCTTTGCGGGAATCGAGATCTACACCTAGTTTCGTTGTAATTATAGGGAAAATGACACGTTTTGGACCGAAATGGAGCTAAGGAAGCTAAGGAGTCATTGAAGGTACATTATGGAGCTTTGAGAAGATCTCAGGAAGCATGAAAATGATTTAGAGGATTGATTTTGGACCAGATATGAGATGATTTACATTCAGATGAGATTCACCTCGGTCAGCTACAGTATCACCTCAACCGAGGTGATCTTGAGGAGCGTCTGGACCGAGGCGAACACCTCACCGCCGACAAGATCTTTATTTTTGGCTGAGATCTTCTATGTTTGGAAAGAGAATATCACATTGTTTTGGCTGGATTTCTGGAAGGAAGATATTATATTTGGCTGATATATTTTGGAAGATATGGAGTTATATTTTAAAGAAATTATCTTTTTAAGATATTTTATCTTTGGAAGATAATTTTCCTATATATATGGGCTGATTTTCTACAATTCAGCCATCTTCGGATCACTGATTTCTGGAGTATTTTTTGAAGAGTTTGAAGGAAGATTTGAAGGAAGTTTTGAAGGTTGAAGTTCAAGGAAGGAAGGAATCAAGTTGAAATTGGCTTTGAAGGAGTTTGTAAGATCTTCTTAGATTGCTTTTAGTTTTATTGTCTTTTTTGATTTGTGACTTGAGGAACGCTGATTGTTGTTTGTTTGATTCAGTTATTGAGACCTTTGTGTTAATGTTTTCTTGTTTGAATATTGATTCCTTTCTTATAAATTTGATTATTGATATCATGATGATTGTTGGCTAAGTTCTTTATGCGATTCTAGGGTGATTGGCTGAAAGTTGTGGGAAAAACGATGATAGAATGATCTTAATCCCAGCGGACCTTGAAAGCTCGAGTCTTTACCTTAACCGTAGAACACCTCGGTCAGTCATTGAACATCTCGGCCGGGATGGAATTTAACTGAACGAGGTGAACATTTCCTGAACCTTATCCGAGTTAAGAGTTTAAGTTTGCCAAATCCTATCCTTGTTATACCTTTCCTGGTTCAACGCAAGCCTAGGATGAGACTTACCCGGTGATTCCTTTGTTTGTTTACCCAAGATCATGAGTGTAGGTAATAAAGGTTTGTCCTTTATTGGGGTTTGAGTGTGCCTTTATCCCATCTTTGAGAGTTAGCCTGAGACTTACCTGGTAAAGGTTGATTCTATCCCCTTGGATGGTGTGTTGGTTTGAGATTATAGTTCATTTCCTTAGTACCTTGAGACTTACCCGGTAAAAGGAGCTTTGGTTTGGGATAGTGAGTAGTGAGACTTACCCGGTGATCTATTCCCATCTTAGAAACACCTTCCCTTTGCAAACCTCATCTTTGTCCATGTTATCTTTTGAGATCTTGAGTCAGAACCACAACTGGATGCTTTATTCCCTAGAATCCGCATTCCCTTTATCTGATTTTTATATCATCTTTGATTGCTTTAATTGTTGTTAGTAGTTATTTGACAACCTGATTACCGTGCTTTGTTTCACCATAGTCCCTGTGTTCGACCCCTGAAATTCTTGCTTTTATTACAATTGATCCGTACATTGGGGGTTCGAATATTGTTCAAGCATACTTCTTGGGTTATAAATATTAAAGCTTGCACACACCTTTTGGAGCGAACAAAGATGTCCATGTACATCGAGTACAGTCAACTACAATGGTTAGGAAGTAAGAAAATACATTGTTATGTAGATTGATTGTAAGGTCCCCAAGTATCAATATGAATAAGATCAAAAGCATGCAAACTTCGAGTAGTAGAGATAGGAAATGGTTGTTTGCATTATCTTGGTTGAAGACAAATTTGACACACTGAATGATGTTTTGTTTTGACAAAAATGGAATCAATATATGCTAACCTATCAAAGGGAATATTTCCCAATCGACATTGCCAAAGTTCAGGACTCAAAGTGTTGTATACATTAGAACAAGAATAAGCAGAAAGTTTGGCAAGAATAAAAACATTATTATAAGAAGATTTATGAGATATGGCTGATGAAGTAGGAAGTCTGTGAACCACATATAGTCCCTTGTATGCATTACAATTCACCATAGGTAGCCTCATCGAAGGGGCCTGGATAAAGCATTTATCAAAAGAAAAGGTAACATGAGTGAGTATTGTGACAGATAATTTTTGGACAGATAATAAGTTAAAATGAAACTCAAGCACATGAAGTACATCATGTAATGTGATATCTGGAGTCAACTGGATGGATCCAATGTTAGTGACCTTAGCATTAGTACCATTAGGCATGGTAATGGATATAGGATGAGAAACATGTTTAGATGAGGAAAGCATGTTGAGATGAGGAGTGATACGGTCAGTTTCTCCACTGTCAATAATCAAGTGTTGTTGGAGATCATAAGAGAATAAACACAATGGCTTACCGTCAAGAAAAGCAGTGTGATCCTCTTTGTTGACATATGAAAGAGATTTGTTCAATAAAGAGAGCAATTGAGTAACCCGATCTTGAGAAAAATTAGTGGCTACCAGTTTATGTGTTGGTGGATATCCATTTACTTTCCAGCAACGAGCAAGAGTGTGACCTGTAATCTTGCAGTGTTCACAAAAAGCAACTCTAGGTATGGCATGTGTAGTAGGATAACCATGGAGCCTCCAACACTTATCAACAGTGTGGTTCTTGGCTTTACAATGTTCACATAATAGAGATGCATTTTAAGATTTAGGAGAAGGCTTGTAAGATCCTCGATTATGAGAGTATAATGCAGTGACATCACTATCAACAACAATGGATGAAGTTAAGCCTCACTGAGATTCATCTTGAAGTAGAAGCTTATAAACAACATCTAAGCTTGGAGAAGGATTCATCACAAAATGTTAGATCTCAACGTGCTAAACAAATAACTAAGACCAACAAGAAATTGCAAAATTTGTTGATTTTGAATGAATGAGAGAGCAATCTCATTGATTTCAACAAGAACACACTTGATCTTCAACAACAAGCAAATATTCATCCCATAGAGTTTTTAAACGAGTGAAATAAGATTGAATTGAGGCATTGCCTTGGACAATTGAGTTGAGATCTTTCTGAAGTTGATAAAGATGAGTGCGATTAGTTTTATCATACCTTGCACCAAGCTCCTTCCATATATGTTCAATGGATTTACTGTACATAATTGATTCAACAATGTCTCTGTCCATCGACTGAAGGAGCCATGAAATCAACATGTTATTGCATTGATCAAATTTGGCGATGAATTTAGCATCTAAGAGAAGCCTCTTGTTGTCACCGGTGACAAAACCAATTTTGTTCTTTGCAAGCAAAGATACTTGTTCGCTCAAAAGGTGTGTGCGTCAAAGTCTTAAATTTGTATATAGAACTCAAAGCAAAGCGAACCCGCAGTGTACGGATCGGCTGTAGTGAGGTAAGAATTCCAGAGTCGAACTCAGGGATTTGGTGAGAGTAAATCCAATTTCAATTATCTAGCGAAAAGGGCGAAAAACTTTTGTGATCAAATAAGGGCAAAATGATTCCAAGGATTCAAGTATCCGATTTCGGCTTTTGATTCAAGACGCTTCTATAGATATAGGACAGAGTTTATATTGCCAAGATTAAATGTTCAAAGGTAGATATCATACGGTGAAGTTCCGAAACCTATATAACTAATCTAAAGGTTCTCTTTATAAGGGTTGTTGAGGCTGCAATATAGAAAGATCTAAAGACAAGAATTATGTTCAAATTAACTATCTAAAACTCCAGTATATGACTCTCCAAAGTAAGAATAGAAAGCACACTTAAAATCTTAATAAAGGATGTTGAGTCTCTTTATTACCCAAATCTTGAAATCTTAATCTATTAAATGTAGAATCATGTTTGAAGTGTCTTCATACATTCAATTAGAGGGTAAAAAGGTTAATCAAGGCTGGGATTTAGGCAAGGATTAGTTTTGATTGAAGATTGATTTAATTAAGGTTCGTCAGAAGAATAAATCGGGCTGTTCATAAGAAAATCGGCCGATTTACTTCAAGAACATACCGATTTTCCTGTTGTCGTAAAACTAAAATCTAAACTCTCAGGGTCCTAATGTTTGAATGAGTTCAGTCTATCATCATCTAAGCCTTAATCATCAACTATTCTCCCCAGAATCACAAGGGTTTTAGCCAACCATTTTCAAAATCGAATCAAATTAAAGATTGAGTGAAATATCGCAAAGAAAACCGAATCTTGAATAAAAATTCAATAACCTTCAAATCTGTAAACAATCGTCAAAACTGATCAATGTATCTCTTAAGTAACTGAATTACGTGTTCAAAAAAACACAATTGCTTCAATGGATAAAGAAATCTCACAAACAAGAATCAAGATTGGCTTCCCGGCAAAAAGTCCTTCAATCCTTCTCCAAGAATCTCCAATCTCTCTCAAACGTGTAAAGATTTTCCGCTGCGGCCTCCCCGTTTTCATTCCTAGGGTTCTCACCTATAGTTTCTTGCAAATAGGCTGTTTGGCAAAACTCTCCTCTAGCCCAAAAGAATTGGGCTTTGTGTCGTCTTTTCATTTGGCCGAAAAACAAAGGAAATCGACCCAGTCGATTTATACACAAAACCGTTCGATTTCTAGGGTAGAAAATCGTCCGATTTATATGCATATTGGTACGATTTTCTTCAACAGAAAGTGCTCTTCTTTTGGCTTGTCTTCTATGCTTCTCCTTTGCAATTCCTTTGCTCTTTTTGATCCCTTTAAGACTCCTTTAGCTTCCTTAACATCCTTAGATGCTCCTTACTCCGCTTTTGCTTTCAATTCCACTCCATTTACCTATAATTCATCAAAAACTCGTGTAGACCTCTATTTCCGACAAATGATTGAATAGAACATAAAAGGCACACAAAATCTCTCTAAATGCAAGGTAAACTGAGATAATCTTCTACAATATGCAAGAATATGATGGTGCATAATTCATGTCATCAAAATACCCCATACTTGCTCCTTGCTTGTCCCTAAGCAAGACTCAAATTTAGAATACAAGATGTCATGGATTATATATGTATGAAAACTTAAAAACTTTTCTTTTGGTAGTGCTTCTTCTTATTGGATCACCCTCAAAGTGATACTTCAAGGCATAAAAAGGCAAAGTATGTATCAATGATAACTATAAGATGAATTAACTTCCTTTTCTTTCTTGAAAACACAAATAAAGGATATGATAAAGATGTAGAGGTAATCAAAGTCAAACAAATCTAAGCCATGAAGCCTTAAACACATGCATAAAAGTCTCAAGGTCTTCTAATCAAAGGAAAGGTCCAAGAAACGTATTAAGGGAAGGAATTCTTTTTGGCAATTGTGGTGCTAATCCGGGAAAAGGAACACATAATACCTTCAAGATTTTTCTTCACCGCACATGCTTCGCATGTAGAAAGCTTTGCTTCCATTATACTTTACTTTTTTTGGGGAGTATGGACAACGGTGCACAAAAACCGAAGCCTAGGAGATCGGCGTTTCTCAATTTCGAGATGCCTCAAACCCTTGATGCACATACCATATCCCGTTAGGACTTGTCGTTCAATTGGACTTTGGCAAGACACAAACACCCGGCTATGTGAATGGTGCCGAGTTACTCATCCTCATGTTCAACGTCCCCAAACTTATGAATTTCTACACTTTCATTTAATACATTTTCCTTGGCCCTCCCACATCAAACATGCCTTTTTCTATCACTTATCCTAATTCCCGGATGGTAAAAGGAGGGTTACATTTTTTTTTTGAGGGGCTAGCACGATCAAGATATGAGAAAAGAAAAGAAGTGAATTGCCTTAGTCATCCTTATATGATGTAAAAGAACTTGCAATATAGCTTCGACTATTTTTTCATTCTCTTATCAAAACAACTAAATCATATAACTTATTCATGTGTTCAAGTAACAAAAGCAAACTCATTCATGCTATGATTAACATCTCAACACAACTAAGCATCTTTTTGCCTATCCACATACACATTTCTCATCATAGAGGTCATTTCCATCATAAGAAGCACAAAATTTTTTGAAAATTCATAGGATTTGAAAAAGATCATGCAAATGCAAGTGTCATAGTGAAAAGCAAGTAGTGCAAGAGTTATTACAAGCCAAATCATCAAGAGTAATGCAAAGTTCATAAAGTGCTAAGATGAAACAAAAGGTATTGTAAGTACCCCCACCCCATACTTAACATCCACATTGTCCCCAATGTGAAAATCAAGCATGAGATGAAGAAAAATACTTACAATGTAAAAGAAGTGGAAGCTCAATCCTCTGTAGGTGGTGGAGGTGGTGGATAAGGATACATCGGTGCACTAGGATCGTAGAAGTGGCCGAACTGGTGGAAGTATAAGTCTCTCATCTGGCCATCGTAGGATGAATGCCTAGCGTCTGTCTCCTGCCTGTAGTTCCTAAACTGAGTGTTCAGGGTGTCGTAGTCGGTGTGGAGAGCGTGATAGTCGGTGTTGAGGCTCTGGAAACTAGAGACTAGCTCCCTAAAGTGACGGGGAAGGCGGCGTCCTCGTCCATGTCCTGTGGCACGTGCAAATGAGCGGCGAGGTGGCTGCATGTCATCCTCCGTCTCCTCATCGCCTCTACTAGTCCGGCTAGGTCCTGCACCATGAGTGTCGGTGTCCATGGCATCCATAGCATGACCGCTATGAGTGTCACTCTCAAACTCGAGCATGGTCCCCTGTCCTCCATCCTCATCCTCCTCCTCAGAGTCACCTGCATCATCATCATAGTAAGTAGGAGGAGAGAACTCCTCAAGCATCGACTCGAATGTCTCCTTCCAGTTCCTCTTGTTCCGAATAGTGTATTCGGATTTCCAAATGATCTCGGATGGTTTCTTCTTCGGATCCCTGTGCCATGGCATGGGCACATGAAGTGTTCATCTCCCTCGAGGAATCAAAACCTGTCGAACAACCAACCGCTGTGAGCCTAATGGAAGGGCACTCTCAGCTAGAGTGCATCCCGAGAAGTCTAATCCCATTGTCTTAGCCACATGAGTGACAAGACCTCCTGCACAAATATCGCCCTTAGCTTTGTTGGCTATCTTTCCTAGATTGTCAGCAAGCATGGTAGAGATGTCGGGAATGGTGGTGGATGTCATGCAATAGAGAATGAAAAGCTCATCAGCCTTGAGCTTCTGTGGAGTCTCTGTCCGTGCAAATAGGCTCTCACTAAGAATCATATGTACTACCTTAAAGGAGAGGTTGTACATACTAGTCTCCTTAGAATTTCCGAGTCTCCACTTATCTCCACCATATTCACCCACTGAAATAGCCTCCCAAAAGTCACTAGCACTAACACCTCTAGCAAATGTGCCTGCATCAGAATAAGAAAAGCCAAACAAGTCTCCAAAAGTGTCAATAGACATAGTGTGATCTTGGCTCATAAGGCGGAAGGTGACCATCCTTTCCCTAGGATCATGCTCGAATGTACTAAGGAACTCTAGGGTGATCTCGGTATAAGCATCCTCCCTAATCGTAGCAAACTGTCTCAGCCCAGCCCTGTCAAGCATCATATCTACATCCTCTCGAACAAACAAGGAATCTAGATCATCTAACACAATGTAGCGAGGAGGGGTGAATGGGCGATCTAAGATGCGTTCATATCGTTTCTTGTGCTTGGATAGGGGAGGGGGAAGCTTAGGAATGTTTTGAAATGGTGGTGGAGGTGGGGGAGGGGCTTTGGAAGAAGATCCCTTCTTCTTCCCCGTATTTCTAGTTATTCTCTTCACAATATCCATTTCTGCAGCAAAAATCGGCCTGTTCTTCACAAAAATCGGACGATTTTTCTGGGTTAGGTCGATTTTTCTGTCGATTTCTACGATTCTCACAATTCTGTAAAGTTCTATTCCAACAATCACCACATACAGTTTCCTATAATGATTCCTAAGCAGATTCCTCAATCAATTTCAGTAAACAAACACTTCCTAAGCAAACTCCAATTTCAAACAAGAAACTTAGGTTTTGGAAAGAAAAACCTGAATTCCGTACGGAGGAGTCGATTTCCGTGCTTGTTGTTGGTAGATCCTCGTTCCTTGTTGAAAATGCTTCAGTTTGGAGCCAAGAATCACTCAAAATGATTAAGGAATGAGGATTATAGGGTATGGGAAATTTTCGGAGTTCTCGAGAGAGGGAAATCGAGAGTGGAAGGTTGTGGAATGAGGAGGATCTAGTGGTTGAGTCTTTATATAGGGTCGAGAAACTGTGAAGAAAATCGGCCGATTTATAAGGTCGATTTAATCGTCGGGGCGATTTTTCTCTGAACTCAAAGAAAATCGGACGATTTTTCTTGGCAGGTCGATCTCCAAGTCGATTTTTCTTCCTGTTGTCAAAAATCGACTTGCTCTGTTACTGAATCGGACGATTTACTTTAGGTAACTCGATTTTTCTCTGAACACTTGAAAATCGGACGATTTTTCTTGGCAGGTCGATTTTTCTTTCTGTTGGCAAAAATCGACTTGCTCTGCTCCTGAATCGGACGATTAACTTAGTGCAGCTCGATTTCCTTCCTTATTCTTCATGGACATTGAAGATTTAACTGATTTATGCTCCCTTTCTCCATGGATCTCTCAATTTGGACCTAATTTCCTGCGATTAATGACACGACAAACCAAGAGTGCATCGAGGAACAAATAAAAAGCGAAAACAAAGAAACAAAACAACTAATCTACTCTAACTAAGTGATGAAAGGAGGGAAAAAACTATACTATCATGGGTTGCCTCCCAAGAAGCGCTTGATTTATCGTCTTTAGCTGGACAAGTGTATGGTTTGTGTTCAATGGAGAAGGATAGGAGCTATCTCCTCGACCGGAGCTTCCGGTGTGTATTTCTTCAACCGTTGGCCATTAACCTTGAAACTTCCGCTTTGTTCACCCCATACTTCAACTGCACCATGGGGGAAAATTCGTTTAATTACATAAGGTCCTGTCCAACGGGATTTAAGCTTACTTGGAAATAGACAAAGCCTTGAGTTGAATAGAAGGACTTGGTCTCCCTCCTTCAAATCTTTTGGAATGATGTGCTTATCATGCCAACGCTTTGTTCGTTCCTTGTAGATCTTTGCGTTCTCATACGCATTTAGCCGGATCTCATCTAGCTCATTGATGTCTAAGAGCCGCTTCTCTCCGGCTTCTTTCATGTAAAATTGAGCCACTTGATAGCCCAATAGGCTTTATGCTCTAGCTCTACAGGAAGATGACAGGATTTACCATAGACAAGGTTATAAGGAGTCGTACCTATTGGTGTCTTGAAGGCCGTCCTGTACGCTCATAGTGCATCGTCAAGCTTCATTGACCAATCTTTTCTTGTTTTAGAGACGGTTTTCTCTAAAATTCCCTTAATCTCTCTATTGGATATTTCGACTTGTCCGCTGGTTTGCGGATGGTAAGGTGTAGCTATCTTATGGGTCACCCCATACTTAGCCAATAAAGTCTCAAATCGACGGGCTGTGAAATGCGTTCCTCCGTCACTAATGATGGTTCGGGGAGTTCCGAACCTTGGGAAGATCGTTCTATTGAAGAACTTCACCACTACCATTGTATCATTAGTAGGAGAAGCGATTGCCTCTACCCATCTTGAGACATAGTCTACGGCAAGAAGTATATATTGGTTACCGCATGAAGATGGGAAAGGTCCCATAAAATCGATGCCCCATACATCAAAGATCTCTACTTCTTGTATGTTGTTGAGAGGCATCTCATTCCTCCTTGATATATTACTTGTCCTTTGACAAGCATCACAAGCAACAACAAACTTTTGCACGTCTTTGAAAAGTGTAGGCCAATAGAAGCCGGAGCGAAGTACCTTAGCACAAGTCTTGTGGGAACTAGCATGTCCGCCACATGGTAGAGAATGGCAATGGCGGATGACACTATCCACCTCATCTTCGGGGATACATCTCCTGTAAATGCCATCGGACCTCTTTTGAATAGAAGAGGTTAGTTCCAATAGAATTGCCGGATGTCTCTAAAGAACTTCTTCTTTTGAGCATATGAAAGTCCGGGTGGAATCTCCTGACAAACAAGGTAATTTACAATGTCAGCAAACCATGGATCATTACCTTTTGAGATGTGTTGAAGACACTCTTCAATCTCGTGTAGCTGCTCGTCAGGGAATGAGTCGTCTATAGGAAGTTCATCCGTCTCGCCGGTGAGTTGCGGAAGACGACTAAGATGACCGGCAACGGAGTTTTCCGATCCTTTCTTATCACAAATCTCCAAATCGAACTCTTGTAAGAGTAAGATCCATCTTAGAAGCCTTGGCTTCGCATCCTTCTTCGTGAGTAAGTATCGAATTGCGGAATGGTCCGTATAGACTATCACCTTCGCACCTACAAGATAGGAACGAAATTTCTCAAAAGCGTATACTACGGCTAAAAGTTCCTTTTCTGTGGTTGCATAATTATATTGAGCCTCATCTAGCGTTTTGCTAGCATAGTAGATGGCATGAGTGCGACCATCTTCTTCTGTCCAAGAACGGCTCCTATAGCGACGTCGCTTGCGTCGCACATGACCTCGAAAGGAAGAGTCCAATCGGGTGGTTGAATGATTGGTGCTGAAATCAAAGCTTCTTTGATCCTGCAAAAAGCATCTAAACAATCCTTCGAAAATTCGAAAGTTGCGTCTTTCATCAAAAGATTAGTTAAGGGTTTTGAAATCTTAGAAAAATCCTTTATGAATCTCCTATAGAAGCCTGCATGCCCTAAGAAACTTCTAATTCCTTTCACCGAAGAAGGGGGAGGTAACTTCTCAATGGTTTCTATCTTTGCCCTATCTACCTCTATTCCCCTTTGTGATACTAGATGACCTAACACAATCCCCTCGGTAACCATGAAATGACACTTTTCCCAGTTTAAGACTAAGTTAGTGTCCTCACATCTCTTAAGAACTAGTGAAAGGTTATAGAGACAGTTATCAAAAGAAGAACCATGTACCGAAAAATCGTCCATGAAGACTTCCATGATATTCTCTACGTATTCGGAGAAGATTGCCATCATACACCTTTGGAAGGTGGCTAGAGCGTTGCATAGACCGAATGGCATTCTTCTATAAGCAAATGTACCCCATGGGCACGTAAAAGTCGTCTTCTCTTGATCATCCGGATGAATTGGAATCTGAAAGAAACCGCTATATCCATCTAGATAACAAAAGTAAGAATGTTGGGCTAACCTTTCCAACATTTGATCGATAAAAGGAAGGGGGAAGTGGTCCTTCCATGTGGCCACATTCGGTTTGCGGTAGTCGATGCACATTCGCCACCTTGTAACTGTCCGTGTGGGGATAAGTTCGTTGTTCTTGTTGGCAACAACGGTAATGCCTCCTTTCTTGGGTACTACTTGTACTGGACTCACCCATTTGCTATCGGAAATAGGGAAGATGATACCTGCATCAAGTAGCTTAAGGATTTCTTTCTTCACGACCTCTTTCATTGCCGGATTTAACCGTCTTTGAGGTTGGCGTGAAGGTTTGTAATCCTCTTCCATTAGAATTTTGTGCATACATAGGGAAGGCTTTATTCCTACTAAACCATCAATAGTATAGCCTAATGCTCTTCTATGTTGCTTCAAAACATGCATAAGTTTCTCTAATTCAGCATCATTCAAATTCGCATTGACTATGACCGGATATGTGGAATTAGTGCCAAGGAATGCGTACCTTAAATGCATGGGGAGTGGCTTCAATTCTAATGATGGAGGTACCTTGATTGATGATGAATCGTGGCCTTCGGATGTTGTGGGAGAGGCCTCTAGAGGAGGGGGTACTGCATCATTAGATTCGAGAGCAGTTGCGGTGAAGTTTGGAGAATCCAGAAAATTTCCCACTGGATCGACCTCCCCCGGAGTAAATCGGTCGATCTGAGGCCCGATTTTTCTTTCTGTTGAAAAAAATCGGGTTGCCTTTTCATAAATCGGGCGATTTGGTTCATGCAGGTCGATTTTTCTTTCTGTTGACAAAAACCGGGTTGCCTTTTCACAAATTGGGCGATTTGGTTCATGCAGGTCGATTTTCTTCACAGTTTCCGGAGTTAATTCTAGTTCTTCAATCCTTGTTCCTAGTTCTTCCTCCACATCATTTAATGCTTTCACATCCTCATTGCAATCATGTTCCACTCCTTCCTCCATGATGCTCATACTAAGAACTTTTTGAAGAGGGTCTTTCATCAATATTGAACTTACTACCTCTCTAGACTCTTCTTCATCAAAAATATCAAAAACATCGTCTCTCAAGGCTGGCTCCTTGATTAAGGAAGAGAGTGTGAATTCTACCTTTTCTTCACCTATATGGAAAGACAGCTGGCCATTCTTGCAATCTACCATACATCCGGATGTTGCAAGGAATGGTCTCCCAAGAATGATGGGAACCGGGTAATCTGCAGGGATGTCAAGAACGACAAAATCTATAGGGATGTAAAACTTACCGAGCTTAACCGGAATGTCTTCTAATATCCCCACCGGCTTAGTGGTGGAACGATCAGCCATGTAGAGTGTGATCTTCACCGGTCTAGGCTCTCCTAGACCAACCGCCTTGCATAGAGCAAGGGGTATGATACTCACACTCGCTCCAAGGTCACAAAGTGCATCATAGGTAGATTCTCCCAAAGTGATGGGTATGCAAAAGGATCCTGGATCACGGAGCTTAGGTGGCATATTCTCCGTCATAGTCTTGATGAGTTCGGATGGCTCCATACTCATCTTGACTTCTCCTATGTCTTCCAATTTCCTCTTGTTAGAGAGGATCTCCTTGAGGAATTTCCCATAAGCTGGCATACCTAAAATTGCATCCATAAAAGGTATATTAATATGCAACTTACTCATAAGTTCAACAAACTTACCAAAATGTTTATCTAGGCGTGCACGCGCTCTAGATTGAGGAAAAGGTAGAGGTGGTTTGTAAGCGGGAGGAGGAACATAAACTTCTTCCTTCTCTTTTGCCTCTCCTTCTTTAGTGGTGGTTTCGACTACTTTAGGTTGAGGGTCGGTAGTCGTTTTGCCACTCCTAGTAGTTATTGCCATAACCCGTCCCTTTGGGTTATCTTCCGTCTTCCCGGGAAGTTTCCCTTGGTCTCTTGGAACTTCTCCGGCCTTGTTGAATACTTGGTTTTCTAAAGCTTTGTGAGCTTTGTCAACCGAAGTTATATAACTCTCCAACCCTTGTAGCTTGCCTAGGATCGTCTCTAGCATGGGATCGGGTTTGTTTGATCCGCTTGATTGTCCTTGGCTTGTTAAAGGAGTAGAAGAAGATGGAGATGTTAGAGCTTTTTCAGCATGAGAGTAAGGATTACCTGGATTTTGCTGATTTGACCTCCAATTGTTGTTATTTGAGTTCCTATTGTTGTTGTTCCAATTGGAGTTCCGGTTGTTATTGTTGTTGGTGTTCCAATTGGAGTTCCGGTTATCATTTCTTTGATTGTTGTCCCTCCCCATGTAGTTGGCTTCTTGCTCCTTAGTCTTTTGAAGACTCGTTTTGAGCACTTCCTTCAACTCTTTGATCTCATTGTTGAGGGAGAATATTTGTGTTTGAGCAGCTTGGGTCAACTTGGCTCCCGGATCGCCTTGATTCCGGCTATTTGAATCCACCTTCCGGTGGGAATACTTCTCAATCACTTGGGCTTGCTTCTCAATGAAGTCCCAAGCATCATCCTCTCTCATGTCCATGAATGTGCCACAAGAGAGAGATTGGAGGTTGAATTGTGTTTCCACATCCAATCCTTTGTAGTAGATCTTCAATAATTCCAGCTTGGAGATGCCATGGTGTGGGCAATCCAACAAGAGATCTTGAAACCTTTCCCAAGATTGAAACAAGCTTTCATTAGGTTTCATAGAAAAAGCATTTATTTTACCTCTCAATTCTGCCGTTTTGGATGGCGGAAAGAATTTGGTGAGGAATTCCAAAGACAATTCCTCCCATGTAGCTAGCTTTGCAGCTGGAAGTGTTTGGTACCAAGCTAGAGCCTTGTCCTTCAAAGAAAAGAAGAACGGTTTGATCTTGTAATTGCTTGTAGTAGCCTTCTTCGGCTTCATAGTCTCCATGAGAATCTCAAAATTCTGCAAGTGTTGGTGTGGAGATTCAGTACTTGCTCCGCCATATTGACTTTGGCGAACTATGGTGATGACTTGTGGTGAGAAGCTAAACTCTTGGATGTCTTCAGCTCCGAAATCCACACCTAGACGGCGTGGTTGCTGAATTGGATCCATCCGTTGCCCCAAAGTTCGGGGTCTATCACCGTCATTAGCAGCTCTCACGTCCCTAGTTGGGAGGCGAGGAACAACCCGTGGTTTTGGGGTGTTCCGAACATGACAAAGTAATGGATCGATCTCCTCAAGTTCCGGCATGTCCGGATCAATCTCTTCATCATCGGATGAGTCATTTCTAATGAATTTAGTTGGCGTCTTGACTTTCTTCTTCTTCCTGGATTCGTTCAACTCCAACTTCATGTCCAACATCATAGCTCTTAGTTCATCAATCTGAAATTGATGACTCGTTTCAGCATCTTTTCGTGCTTTCTCACTCAACTGAAGTTGGCGTTGAGCTTCATTCAGTTAAGCCTGGTAGTTTCTCTTGTCGTTCTCAGCCATTTTCTTTTCCTTCAACTTTCTCCTCAAAGTTCTCTCCAATTTGGGATCGAAAGGAACTAGATCTTTAGTGGATCTAGTCTTTCGCATATACCTAAAGAACCTGCAAAGATCACTCAAGTAGACAAATCAAATCATAAGAGCAAGAGCTCTCAAGCTAGACAACCGAAAACCGAATTTGGTCTAGACCAAATCCCCGGCAACAGCGCCAAAAACTTGTTCGCTCAAAAGGTGTGTGCGTCAAAGTCTTAAATTTGTATCTAGAACTGAAAGCAAAGCGAACCCGCAGTGTACTGATCGGCTGTAGTGAGGTAAGAATTCTAGAGTCGAACTCAGGGATTTGGTGAGAGTAAATCCAATTTCAATTATCTAGCGAAAAGGGCGAAAAGCTTTTGTGATCAAATAAGGGTAAAATGATTCCAAGGATTCAAGTATCCGATTTCGGCTTTTGATTCAAGACGCTTCTATAGATATAGGACAGAGTTTATATTGCCAAGATTAAATGTTCAAAGGTAGATATCGTATGGTGAAGTTCCGAAACCTATATAACTAATCTAAAGGTTCTCTCTATAAGGGTTGTTGAGGCTGCAATATAGAAAGATCTAAAGACAAGAATTATGTTCAAACTAACTATCTAAAACTCCAGTATATGACTCTCCAAAGTAAGAATAGAAAGCACACTTAAAATCTTAATAAAGGATGTTGAGTCTCTTTATTACCCAAATCTTGAAATCTTAATCTATTAATGTAGAATCAGGTTTGAAGTGTCTTCATACATTCAGTTAGAGGGTAAAAAGGTTAATCAAGGCTGGGATTTAGGCAAGGATTAGTTTTGATTAAAGATTGATTCAATTAAGGTTCGTCAGAAGAATAAATCGGGCTGTTCATAAGAAAATCGGCCGATTTACTTCAAGAACATACCGATTTTCCTGGTGTCGCAAAACTAAAATCTAAACTCTCAGGGTCCTAATGTTTGAATGAGTTCAGTCTATCATCATCTAAGCCTTAATCATCAACTATTCTCCCCAGAATCACAAGGGTTTTAGCCAACCATTTTCAAAATCGAATCAAATTAAAGATTGAGTGAAATATCGCAAAAAAAACCGAATCTTGAATAAAAATTCAATAACCTTCAAATCTGTAAACAATCGTCAAAACTGATCAATGTATCTCTTAAGTAACTGAATTACGTGTTCAAAAAAACACAATTGCTTCAATGGATAAAGAAATCTCACAAACAAGAATCAAGATTGGCTTCCCGGCAAAAAGTCCTTCAATCCTTCTCCAAGAATCTCCAATCTCTCTCAAACGTGTTAAGATTTTCCGCTGCGGCCTCCCCGTTTTCGTTCCTAGGGTTCTCACCTATAGTTTTTTGCAAATGGGCTGTTTGGAAAAACTCTCCTCTAGCCCAAAAGAATTGGGCTTTGTGTCGTCTTTTCATTTGGCCGAAAAACAAAGGAAATCGACCGAGTCGATTTATACACAAAACCGTTCGATTTCTAGGGTAGAAAATCGTCCGATTTATATGCATATTGGCACGATTTTCTTCAACAGAAAGTGCTCTTCTTTTGGCTCGTCTTCTATGCTTCTCCTTTGCAATTCCTTAGCTCTTTTTGATCCCTTTAAGACTCCTTTAGCTTCCTTAACATCCTTAGATGCTCCTTACTCCGCTTTTGCTTTCAATTCCACTCCATTTACCTATAATTCATAAAAAACTCGTGTAGACCTTTATTTCCGACAAATGATTGAATAGAACATAAAAGGCACACAAAATCTCTCTAAATGCAAGGTAAACTGAGATAATCTTCTACAATATGCATGAATATGATGGTACATAATTCATGTCATCAATACTTCAATAGAACATTTCTATCGGTTGTAGTTGTTTGGATTTAGCAATGTGGTGGAGAGTTTTAGTGAGGAAGCATCAGAATGATGCAGAAAAAGTTGATCTATATCAGTTGAAGGAGGAATTGGAGTTGGTGGATCATGTGTGTCACCATTGCTGGGAGAAGGTGAATCTCGATTGGTGTTCATGCTCAGATTTGTTGTAACGCCCAAAATTTTGGCGCGTTTTCGATTTTCATTTTTCCGACTTTTATCGATAATTTACTAGCATAAATATTTTTAATAAAAGTATCTTTACGACGTGAAGTATTTATTCTGAGTATATTTATATTTTGCATACCGTATTACTTTTATTAATTCCTGATTTTGGAGTTTTATATTATTTCATTTTATTTATTTATTTTTCCTTTTCTTTTCCCTCTCCTTTGTTTTTGCCTTCTTTTTATTATGCGCCAGGTGATATGGGCGTTTTGCCTCTCTTGGTCCTTGGTTGTCCTTGCCGCCCAAGCTGTTTCTAGCCCTGTCTCTGCACCAGTGAGCTAGGCCGACCCCTCGACCTCTCTCTTGACCTTGTAGCTTTTGCCCTGCTTCTGTCTCTTCTGTTTTCACATTGTATCAACACTGAACCTCCTCTGTTTATCCCTCACACCTCTCAATCTCTCTTCACCATCGAACCATCCTCACTCCTACCCATCTGCATCTCCTTCACCCCGCACTACAACCCCTTTTCTTTGTTTTTTTTGGCATTAACCATTCCCTTCCATCTCTATTGAAGACTCACACCAGCTCTCATCTCTCTTCACTCTCACTCTATGTTCTGCCTTACCTTACTCCTATCATCAAACACCAGGAGCCATTATTGGGCATCCCTGTTCGCCTCTCCCTCTCGTCTGCCGCCAGCAGAGAAGCCCTCCTCCCTCTAATTCTTCTTTGCAACCACCAGGAGTCAGAGCCTCGCAACCGCAACAACTCGCCGGAGGATGTTCAGCCATCGATCTCCCGGGAACCACCATCGCTCACCACCACCGTCGTCTATCGGGGGCCCTTCCCTGCACTCTCTTCCTCTCCCTCGTGCACCCATTTGCAGCCGCCGGAGGGAGCCCATCGGGACCACCGTCTTCAGCCCCTGCTGCACCTCTCCCCTTTGATCTCTCCGCCGCTGCACCACCGCCCCCCCTCCTTGTGCACCTCTACTGAACCGCGTCCCCTGCCGTCGGATTGAACCCACGCCGGAGGAGTGCCAGGTGTTACGCTAGAAATGTATAGCACAAAAGTCTTAGAATTTATAACTCGATATAATTTCATAACTCCTAGCGAACCCACAATGTATGGGTCGTTTTGTAGCAAGGATAGTATTCCGAGGTCGAACACGAAGACTAAGGTGAAATCAAATCAAACAAGTGATCATAGATAGTGCGAATCTAGTCTAAGAAAAGAGAAAGAAATAAAGAAATGAAAATCATGATATTTTTGGTTGGGTTTTTTTTGTGGTGATCAAGCAAAGATCACAAATCATGCAAGATTATAAATCAAACAAACAACACAAACACAAGATATGAGATCAAGAGAGAAAAGCGGATTCTAAAAATCAAGATTTCCGGTCATGGCATTGGACTCAAGCTTCTAAAGATTCTAAGGACAAGGTTGCGGTGTTGGGAAAGGGTGTTTCTCTAATGGAAGCAATTACCGAGTAAGTCTCATGCTCCACTAATCCTGCACCAAACTCCTATTACCGGGTAAGTCTCAAGGGGCTAAAGTTGGGAATTCTACACAAACCGGACAATACTTAAGGGGCAAACCTCTCCTCACCGGGTAAGTCTCGGAAAAGGCAAGTCTCAAGCAACAATCCTAGCACACTTAGTCCAATAGCGGCTTATGAGGCTCACTACTACCTAGAGTTCATCATCTTAGGTATCTAAGATCGGAAATCACTGGGTAGCTCTCTTTCCTCACTTAGTTTGCTAACATTAAGTCACCCTAAGCTATATTATGCTTAACAAACACTAGGATTTCTACAACCTAACATCCTAACATACAGATTCATCAATTAAAGAACAACAGAGAGAAAAATCGGGTGGATCATAAGAAAAATCGGACGATCTGGCCTATGAACATGTCAATTTTTCTGTCTGGGTTAGGTTTTGTGCATACGAATCATTCTAAACTAACATACAAATCCATTCTATCATCACCCAAGCCATAACCATCAATCCATCACTCCAGAATCACAATAAACTAGCCATTAACATGCATTTCAAGATCTAAAATCATCACACAAGCATACATGGTTTTCATAGCTAGATGATGAAAGAAAAGCAAGTAGAAACAAGAAATCTCAGCTGAAAATAAGTTTAAGTAAGACTTACAACCCTTCAAAAGAAGGTCCAAAACGTTCCTAACAATGCTTCCAAAAGTTCTTCAACCAAAATTCCTTAAAATCACTCAAAAGCTCACTCTCACTCTAAGTTTGATGTTGTTCTTCTTCTTCTTCCCCAAATGAGAGAGTTTTTCTTCTTCTCCAAGTCTCTCCTCCAATGGAATGAGGTGTGTGTGAGAGAATGTGGGAGGTGTCCTTTAGCAACAGCCTGCAGGACCACTTATATTCTCCATCAAGAGCAAGGGCTGAGCAAAGAGATCGTGGGACACGTGGCACAAGCTGTCAAAGGCCAGAAAATCGACCCATACAAAAAAATCGTCCGATTTTCCTGAGTGTTAGGTCGATTTTCTTCAACAGGAGCTTGTTATGATCATCTAGCCATCAGTTGCTCCATTGCTTGCACCAATAAGGGTCTTTGTGTCCTTCATTGCTCCAATTATGTTCCTTCAAAGCCTTGGATATGTACCACCATGAGGCTTGACCCTCGAATGTATCGATTAATGTCCAAAAGATCCCCGAAATACCTACAAAACCGACAAAAGCTCGTGTAGACGTCTTTTCTAGAAATATGCATGAATTAAGCGTAAACGTCATGAACTATTGCCAAACCATGCATGAATAACGGGAAAAACTATCTAAATGAATGCCTAGACTAACCTCATAAATCATGTCATCAAAATACCCCATACTTGTCACTTGCTCGTCCCCGAGCAAGGTCCAACTATAGGCTACGAGATGACATGATTTATGAATGCAGAAAAACAGAAAATATTTTTGGAATTGTGCTTCTAGAAATGGATCACCTTCATAGTCATGTTTCATAGCAATGGACAAGCAATCATGTATTAAATGAATGAAAGTATGGAAAGACAATTATACTTAACTCGAAAGCATGCATGAAAGGTGAAAATGAAGAGGTCAAGATGATCATGAGAATATCCAATCTAGATCACTAAGTCATACACATATGCAAATAGGTCACAAGGACTTAGGAAAGAAGAGGCCAAGAAACGTTGTTATAGGTGGGAATTTTTTAGGTCATGTGATGCTAATCCGGGAAAGGAACTAACTCCACAATTTCATTTTTTGATCAACTTCCCCCCAAGTTTATATTTTTCTCCATCTTTTCTTTATTTTCTTTTCTTTTTCACTTTCTTTTTCTTTCACTTATTTTTGAGACAATGGCATTGGTGTACAAAAGCCAAAACCTTGGTGATTAGCAGCCCTCGGGATTTTTCCGAGGTGCCCCACACCGGGCACACATATCAAGGCTCATTAGGACATTCAGTTTATCCGACTTTGGCAAGGCACAAATACCCGATTATGTGAATGGTGCTGAGTTACTCGTCATCAAAACCAAAGTCCCCAAACCTTTTTTTTTCTACACTTTCACAACAAATTCAGCACTTCATTCACAACATTCATTCATCAACAACTTCACCCCACACTTGTCTTTTCACACACTCAACACACTAGCATGCTCCTATTCCCGGATGGGTTAAAAGAGGTCAAAATTTTTAATTAAGTGAGGTGCTCAAACAACATGATCAAGATGAGAAGAAGAGAGATGAATTGCCTTAATCATTCCTAGATGATGTGCAAGAACTAGCATGTGATTTCGACTATCAATTCTCAATCCAATCAAGGCAAGCATAATAATCACAATTCGTACATAGGATTTAAGAGAAGTATTTCAAGTCCACATATGCATAGATCTATTAAAAACACAAGGCCATCCATAGCCAATTCACAAAACAATCTCATCATAAGGGTCACATCCAAACTAGGAAGCACAAATTTTTTTTAAAATTTTCTGATTTTTTTTGAATTTTTGAGATAAATATGTACAATGCAAAACATAATGAAACATGTAACAATAATATGAAACTATCCTAGATGCAATGATGCAAATGATAAACCCCACCCCATACTTAAAACCACATTGTCCCCAATGTGCAAATTAAATAAGGAAGTGAAAGAGAGTCCTCACAATGTAAAAATGGTGATGCTTTGGTATTTCGGTTTAGATCGAATGATGATGGTGGATGATCGATGAAGGATGGTAGAGAGCTCTTGATGTTCATTATGGTGTCAGAACCCGCACTTGGCACCGCAAGCCGTCCAAGTTTCACGTCCGCTCCACCCATGCTTGATTGGGGATCATCACTTTGCTTGACAGAAGGAAAAATTGGACCACAACCCCAGGAAAATCGGCCGATTTCTGTGCAAGAACAGTCCGATTTTCCCGGGTGCTTTCTTCTTTGTCCATGTGCTCGGATCTTGTACCTTCTTCTGAACAGTTTCATGAGGTTTTCACATGACCTCCAACATCTTATCACACATGATAAACAACAAGATCTAGCACCCAAAAACACAAAAGAAAAACAAAGCACACCAAGAACAAAATCAAACAAAAACAAGAAAAATAAAAGGGAAAAATATGTACCAATGGGTTGCCTCCCATTAAGCGCTCTTTTAAGGTTATTAGCTTGACCAAATCCAGGAGCGTTTCACTCAAGGTGAAGTGGGGCAATTACTTCCACCGGAGCTTCCGGGAAGTACTTCTTCAAACGGTGCCCATTCACCTTGAAATCTCCACAATGTTCCCCACCTATCTCAACCGCTCCATGGGGAAAGATCTTCTTCACAACATAAGGACCCGTCCATCTTGACTTTAGCTTTCCGGGGAGGAGCCACAACCTTGAGTTGAAGAGAATGACTAAGTCACCTTCACTCAACTCCTTTGGGATGAGACGTTTGTCATGTCAACGCTTGGTCCTTTCCTTGTAAATCCGGGCATTTTCATAAGCATCCAACCGGATCTCCTCAAGAGCATTCATGTCTAGCAACCTCTTCTCACCGGCTTCCTTGAGGTCAAAATTCAGCCACCTTATGGCCCAATATGCCCTATGCTCCATCTCCACCGGAAGGTGGCAAGACTTGCCCTAAACTAGCTTGTAGGGAGTGGTGTCAATTGGTGTCTTGAAGGCGGTTCTATATGCCCACAAAGCATCATCAAGCTACATAGACCAATCTTTTCTCGTCCTAGAAACCGTCTTCTCAAGTATTCCTTTTATCTTCCGGTTGGAGATCTCCATTTGACCACTAGTTTGGGGGTGGTAAGGTGTGGCCACCTTATGAGTCATCCCATACTTAGCCAAAAGTGTCCCAAAGTTCCTATTTGTGAAATGCTTCCCTCCATCACTTATGATCACTCTTGGTGTTCCAAACCTAGGGAAGATGACTCGGTTGAAAAACCGCACCACAACTTTGGCATCATTTGTGGGAGAGGCGATTGCCTCCACCCATCTCGACACATAATCCACCGCCAATAGAATGTAGAGGTTCCCACATGAAGAGGGGAATGGCCCCATGAAGTCCACACCCAAAACATCAAAGATCTCAACCTCTTGTATGTTGTTCAAGGGTATCTCATTCCTTCTTGAGATGTTGTCCGTCCTTTGGCAAGCGTCACAAGCTACTACAAAATTCTGCACATCCTTAAACAAGTTAGGCCAATAAAAACCGGATTGCAATACCTTTGCACACGTCTTGTGTGAGCTATCATGGCCTCACATGGCAAGGAGTGGCAATGGTGGATCACACTCTCTATTTCATCCTCCGGAATGCACCTCCTAAAGACTCCATCCGGCCTCTCTTGAACAAGAGAGGCTCACTCCAATAATAATGCCTCACATCCTTGAAAAACTTTTTCCTTTGGGCATATGATAAACCGGGTGGCACCTCTTCACACACAAGGTAGTTCACTATATCCGCATACCATGACTCACTCCCTCTAGACACTTGAAGTAAGCACTCCTCCATCACTTGCAATAGTTCATCCCGGAATGAGTCATCAATCGGGATGTCATCTCTTCCCATCTTCAATGGTGGTAGTCTACTAAGGTGGTCCGACTACTGAATTTTCGGAGCCCTTCTTGTCCCGAATCTCCAAGTCAAATTCTTGGAGGAGAAGGATCCACCGAATGAGGCGAGGCTTGGCATCTTTCTTTGTGAGGAGATAACGGATCACAATATGATCCGTGTACACAATAACATTTGCTCCAACTAGATACGACCGGAACTTCTCAAAGGCATACACCACCGCTAGCAACTCCTTCTCGGTTGTGGCATAGTTGAGTTGGGCATCATCTAGCGTCTTGCTAGCGTAGTAGATGGCATGTGTAAGCCCATCTTTCTTTTGTCCTAAAACAGCCCCTACAGCAAACATCCTTCATTATCGTTTCTGTTACGCTAAGAACGTGACACGCAAAAGCTTTAAATTTATAACTCGATATATTTCTCCTAACTCCTAGCGAACCCGCAGTGTACGGGACGTTTTGTAGTAGGGATAGTATTCCGAGGTCGAACACAAAGACTGAGGTGAGATTGAATCGATTTATGACTAAGGATAGTGAAGATCTAGACTAAGAAAAGAGAAAGGGATAAAGAAATGAAAATCTCAATGTTTTTGGGTTGGTTTTAGGTGATCAATCAAAGATCACAAATCATGCAAAATCAACAATCAACTAAGCTAACACCACAAGTAAACAAGCAAATACAAAATATGTAATCAAAGGGAGAAAAGCGGATTCTAGGGGTTGGAAATTCCGGTTATGGCATTGGACTCAAGCTATCTAATCATTCCTTGGATTAACTATAGTATGTTAGGAGTGAGTGTTTCTAGATTGGGATCAATCACCGGGTAGGTCTCATGGTTCACTAGTCCGTTCCTAAGGTCTCATCACCGGGTAAGTCTCAAAGAGCCTAAGGATAGTAATTCTACACAAACCGGATGGTATTCTAGGGATCTAACCTCTCTTTACCGGGTAAGTCTCGGAAAGGCAAGTCCTAAACACCTATCCTAGCACACTTAGTCCAATAGCGGCTTGTGAGGCTCACTACTACCTAGAGTTTGTCATCTTCGGTATCTAAGAGCAAGAATCACCGGGTAGGTCACTTCTAACACTTAGTTGCTAACACTAGGTCACCCTAGGATAGATTTAACTCAACAAACACTAGGATTTCAACAAACTAACAACCTAGCACTTGGATTTATCATTACAAGCAAATTCATCAAAATCACGGGGTGTTCATCAAGATCCATGGCCGTGGTTTGTCTAGAACAAACCGTGGATTCTAACAGTGACTAGGTTCAATCAAACGAATCATCCAAGCATACATTTAAGTCTATTCTATCATAGTCCAAGCCATAACCATCCTTTCCTTACCCTAGAATCGCATCTATTTAGCCAACAACATACATCATCACAATCAAAATCATCAAGCATAAAATCATGGCTTCCATTTGCAAGATAATGAAGAGAAAGAGATGAACAAGTAGAACAAAGAGAAACAAGTTGAATATGAGTTTAAGTAAGACTTACAACCCTTCAAAAGAAGGTTTAATCGATTCTTACAACCCTAGAAAACGTTTCCGAAAATCGTCACTCTAAAATCTATCAAAGACCAATAGTGTTGTGCTCTTCTCTTCTTCTCCAATGGAACCTTTCTTCTCCTCCAAGAGTAGCTCCAATGCAATCTTCCAATTGAGAGAATCTTTCTTGTTGAGAGTGTGGGAGAGGATGGGAGTGAGGGGTCTCTCCTTTTAGCCTTGCAGGACCACCTATTTATCCTACAAATTTGCAAGAGTCGGCCATGAAGATCGTGGCACAGCTGTCACAACCGTCTGGCAAAAACCACGGTCCAATTCCACGCCCGTGGAAGTCCCAGTGACCGTGGTTTTGGTGCCTCAGCTTGTTTTGGATCATTAAGCTACGATTTGGTGCATGGCATGCACCAACAAGGTCCCAAGTGTCCTCCTTAGCTCCTAACTTGCATCCCAATGAGTCCGAAGGTGTGTCATCTCGAGGAACGATCCTCAAATGTATCGATTAAGCTCCTAAATCTCCCAAAATACCTACAAAGCAATGCAAAAGTCCGTGTAGACGTCTATCTCGACAAAATACGTGAATTGAGTGCAAACGTCATGAACTAGTGCTAAACCATGCATGAATGAGCGGAAAAACTATCTAAATGATTACCTAAACCTAAGCCATAAATCGTGTTATCAAAAATACCCCATACTTAAGGTTTGCTCGTCCCCGAGCAAGTCCCAACTATAGACTAAGAGATGACATGATTTATGCATGCAAAAAAACAACAAAATCTTTTTTGAGTTGTGCTTCTAATATTGGATCGCCTTCATAGTCATGTTTCATGGGAATGGACAAGAAATCATGCATCGAAATAATAAGGGCACGGAAAGACAATTATACTTAACTCGAAAAGCATGCATGAAATGTAAAAATGAAGAAGTCAAGATGATCATGAGCATATTCAATCTAGATCACTAAGTCTTACAAACATGCAAATAGGTCATAAGGTCTTGTGAAATAAAAGGCCAAGAAACGTTGTGATTAGGTGGGAATTTTTCTAGGCTATGTGATGCTAATCCGGGAATGGAACTAACTTCACAACTTCACATTTTTATCAACTTCCCACAAGTGTATATTTTCTCCATCTTTTCTTTCTTTTCCTTTCTTTTTCTTTTACTTATTTTTGAGACAATGACATTGGTGTACAAAAGCCGAAACCTTGGTGATTAGCCGTCCTCGGGCTTTTTTATTTTTCGAGGTGCATCCACACCGGGCACACATACCAAAGCTCGTTAGGACTATTGGTTTATTTGACTTTGGCAAGGCACAAACACCCGATTATGTGAATGGTGCCTAGCTACTTGTCATTTAAACCAACGTCCCCAAACCTATATTTTTGTCTACACTTTCACAACAAATTCAGCACTTCATTCATAACATTCTTTCATCAACAACTTCACCACACACTTGCTTTTCACACACTCATCACACTAACATGCTCCTATTCCCGGATGGGTCAAAAGAGGTTAAATTTATATCAATTGAGGTGCTCAAACAACATGATCAAGATGAGAAGTAGAGAAAGATGAATTGCCTTAATCACTCCTAGATGATGTGCAAGAACTAGCATGTGATTTTGACTTTCAATACTCAATCCAATCAAGGCAAGCATCATAATCACAAATCATTCATGGGATTCAAGATAAGTACTTCAAGTCTACATATGCATTCATCAATTCGACACATAAGGCCATCCATAGCCAATCCATACAACAATCTCATCATAAGGGTCATTCCACAAGCTTAGAAGCACTAAAATTTTTAAAATTTTCTGATTTGTTTTGGATTTTTCGAAATATCTATGTACAATGCAAGAGATGTGTCAAAAAGAAACTACCCTAGATGCTAATCATGCAAAAGATCATGCAAACCCCACCCCATACTTAGAAACACATTGTCCCCAATGTGGCATTCAAGTAAAGAAGAGTGAAAGAGGGTTCTCACAATGTAAAAATGGTTTGCTTTGGTAATTGGGATTACTCAAGTGGATTGATGGCGGATGATCCTGTCAACGATGGTAGAGAGCTCTAAATGTTCATCATGGCGTCGGGACCCGCGCTAGGCACCGCTAGCCATCCAAGTTCTGCGTCCGCTCCACCCATAATTGATGAGGGACTCATCTTCATCATCCACATGCCATGCAAGGCTTCATGCTACCAAAATTCTAGCACACACACAAAGCACACCAAACACACAAAAACACACAAATCAAAACAAAGACATAAACGAAAAAGGGAAAAACGATTACCAATGGGTTGCCTCCCATCAAGCGCTTCTTTAAAGTCATTAGCTTGACCAAACTCGGGGGCGTCTCACTCAAGGTGAAGTGGGGCAATCATGTCCACCGGAGCTCCTGGGATATACTTCTTCAACCGGTGCCCATTCACCTTAAAATCTCCACAATGATCCCCTCCTATCTCAACCGCTCCATGGGGAAGATCTTCTTCACTACATAAGGACCCGTCCATCTTGACTTTAGCTTTCCGGGGAAGAGCCGCAGCCTTGAGTTGAAGAGAAGGACAAGGTCACCTTCACTCAACTCCTTCGGGATGAGACGCTTGTCATGCCAACGTTTGGTCCTCTCCTTGTAGATCCGGGCGTTTTCATAAGCATCCAACCGGATCTCCTCAAGAGCATTCATGTCTAACAACCTCTTCTCTCCGGCCTCCTTGAGGTTAAAATTCAACCACCTTATAGCCCAATATGCTTTATGCTCCATCTCTACCGGAAGGTGGCAAGACTTGCCGTAGACTAGCTTGTAAGGAGTGGTGCCAATTGGTGTCTTGAAAGCGGTTCTATATGCCCACAAAGCATCATCGAGCTTCATAGCCCAATCCTTTCTCATCCTAGAAACCGTCTTCTCAAGAATTCCCTTTATCTCCCGGTTGGAGATCTCCACTTGGCCACTAGTTTGGGGATGGTAAGGTGTTGCCACCTTATGAGTCACCCCATACTTAAGCAAAAGTGTCCTGAAGTTCCTATTGGTGAAGTGCTTCCCTCCATCACTTATGATCACCCTTGGTGTTCCAAACCTAGGGAAGATCACTCAGTTGAAGAACCGCACAACAACCTTGGCATCATTTGTAGGAGAGGCGATTGTCTCTACCCATCTCGAAACATAGTCCACCGCCAATAGGATGTAGAGGTTGCCACATGAAGAGGGGAATGGTCCCATGAAGTCCACACCCACACATCGAATATCTCCACCTCTTGTATGTTGTTCAAGGGCATCTCATTCCTCCTTGAGATGTTGCCCGTCCTTTGGCAAGCATCACAAGCTACCACAAAATTTTGCACATCCTTGAATAAACTTGGCCAAAAGAACCCCGATTGCAACACTTTAGCACATGTCTTGTGTGAGCTAGCATGCCCTCCACATGGCAAGGAATGACAACGGCGGATCACACTCTCCACCTCATCTTCCGGTATGCATCTTCTAAAAACTCTATCCGGCCCTCTCTTGAACAAGAGAGGCTCGCTCCAATAGTAGTGCCTCACATCCTTGAAGAACTTCTTCCTTTGGGCATATGACAAACCGGGAGGCACTTCCTCACACACAAGGTAGTTCACAATGTCGGCATACCATGGCTCACTTCCTCTAGACACTTGAAACAAGCACTCCTCCACCATTTGCAATTGCTCATCCCGGAATGAGTCATCAATCGGGATGTCATCTCTCTCAAGTTCCAATGGAGGTAGTCTACTAAGGTGATCCGCTACAGAATTTTCGGACCCTTTCTTGTCCCGGATTTCCAAATCAAACTCTTGAAGAAGAAGGATCCACCGAATCAACCTAGGCTTGGCATCCTTATAACGGATCGCAGCATGATCCGTATACACTATGACCTTCGCTCCAACAAGATACGAGCGGAACTTCTCAAATGCATACACAACCGCCAACAACTCCATCTCGGTGGTAGCATAATTGAGTTGGGCATCATCTAGCGTCTTGCTAGCATAATAAATGGCATGTGTGAGCCCATCTTTCCTTTGCCCCAAAACAGCCCCAACGGCTACATCACTCGCATCACACATGATCTCAAACGGTAAACTCTAATCCGGAGGTTGCATGATGGGTGCGGAGATCAAAGCATTTTTCAACCTACAAAAAGCCTCAAGGCAATCCTTGGAGAAAACAAACTCAACATCTTTCATTAGTAGGTTAGTAAGAGGCTTAGAAATCTTAGAGAAATCTTTAATGAATCTCCGGTAAAAACCGGCATGCCCTAGAAAACTCCTTACCCCCTTCACCGAGGTAGGTGGTGGCAACTTCTCAATTGTCTTAATCTTGGCCCTATCAACCTCAATGCCACGGTTGGACACCAAGTGTCCCAACACAATACCTTCACTTACCATGAAGTGGCATTTCTCCCAATTCAAGACTAGATTAGTTTCCTCACATCTTTTTAGCACTAGAGACAAGTTAGCTAAGCAATCATCAAAGGAAGATCCATAAACAGAAAAGTCATCCATAAACACTTCCATGATGTTCTCAATATATTCAGAAAAGATAGCCATCATACACCTTTGAAAGGTGGTGGGTGCATTACACAACCCAAATGGCATTCTCCTATATGCAAATGTACCCCAAGGACATGTGAATGTGGTTTTCTCTTGGTCATCGGGGTGGATAGGGATTTGGAAGAATCCACTATAGCCATCTAGGTAACAAAAATGGGAGTGTTGAGCTAATCTCTCTAGCATTTGGTCAATGAAAGGAAGAGGGAAATGATCTTTCCTAGAGGCCACATTTAGTTTCCTATAATCAATACACATCCTCCATCCCGTAACCGTCCTAGTTGGGATTAGTTCATTGTTCTCATTAATTACTACGGTCATCCCACCTTTCTTAGGAACCACATGCACGGGACTAACCCATTTACTATCCGAAATCGGGAAAATGATTCCCGTATCTAGCAATTTAAAAATCTCTTTCTTGACTACTTCTTTCATGATTGGGTTTAGTCTTCTTTGAGGTTCAATTGTAGGTTTATGATTATCTTCCATCAAGATCTTATGCATGCACAAAGAAGGTTTTATGCCAACTAAATCATCAATGGTATAGCCTATGGCTTTCCTATGCAATCTTAGTTCATGCAACAATCTAGCAAGTTCATCATCATTCAAGCATGCATTCACAATCACCGGATATGTAGAATTATCACCAAGAAAAGCATACTTAAGATGAGAGGGGAGGGGTTTAAGTTCAAGTTTAGGAGGACCTTTATCGAGTGGAGACGCTCCATACAACGTTGGTTGAGATGAATCCATAGCCATGGAAGACTCCTCAAGGCTCCTTGAAACTTGATCATCAACCAAGGCAGTTTCTGGGGAAACCACGGGCAGAACCACGGCCGTGGAACTTGCAAAGCTTGCATTTCGGAGCATTCCAGAGAGTTCCACGGGTCTTTCCACGGGCGTGGTTCTTAGTCCCTGGCCGTGGTTCCTACAAGAATTCAGCACACTCTCGTGGACTTCAAATTCAGCTCTTGTCTCCTTTTCTAATGCTTCCAAAGCCTTGATTTCTTCATTGCAAGCCTCCTCAACACCTTTCTCCATCAAACTTAAGCTAAGAACCTTCTCCAAGGGGTCCTTGATCAAGATCTAGCTCACAACTTCCCTAGACTCCTCTTGCTCGACTATGTTGAATACATCGTCATCAAGGGCTGGCCCTTTCATCATTGTGGACAGCTTGAACTTGATATTCTCTTCTCCAATGTTAAAGGAGAGAATTCCATTTTTACAATCTACCAAGCATCCGGATGTATCCAAGAAAGGTCTCCCCAAGATGATGGGAACCGGATAGTCCGCCGGGATGTCCAAGACAACAAAATCAATCGGCACATAGAACTTCCCGAGTTGCACCGGTATGTCCTCCAAGATCCCAACCGGGTGAGTGATAGAACGGTCCGCCATGTAAAGGGTCATCTTGACCGGTTTTGGTTCTCCTAGCCCAACCTTGTTGCAAAGTGCAAGCGTTATGATGCTTACACTTGCCCCAAGATCACATAGGGCTTCATACTTCACTTCTCCCACTCCAATTGGCACACAAAAGGATCCCGGATCTCTTAGTTTAGGAGGCATCTCCTCCTTCATAGTTTGAATCAATTCCGAGGACCGCTTCGTCATTCTTACTTCTCCATACTCCTCCAACTTCCTTTTGTTGGAGAGTATTTCCTTCAAGAACTTGCCATATGCCGGCATTCCTAGAATAGCATCCATGAACGGAATGTTAATATGCAATTTAGACATAAGTTCAAGGAATTTACCAAAGTGTTTGTCCAAGCGAGCTCTTGCTCGTGATTGTGGGAACGGTAGTGGTGGCTTGTATGGAGGTGGTGCCACATATGTTGGCTCTTGCCTCCATCTTCTTGCAAGGTCTCTTCCTCAACCACTACTTGCTTCCCCTTGTCACTTCCGTTAGGTAAGGGATCCTTCATGCTCAACCCGCTCCTCATTGTGATGGCCAACACTTGGCCTCTTGGGTTGTCTTCGGTTCTTCCGGGAAGCTTTCCCGGATCTCTATGAGCTTCACCCGCCTTTTGGAACACTTGTGCTTCCAACACCTTTTGAGCTTTAGAAATAGAAGTCACCGTGCTCTCAAGACCACTCAACCTTCCAAGCAATTGCTCAAACATCATCTCGGTTCTATCCTTTAGAGGTTGAGTAAATCCGGGTGGAGGTTCTTGTGAAGCCTTTGGTGGTGGAATTGCGCTTGTGGAAGCGGGAGGGTTCAAGGCTCCATCCGGGTTAGAATAGGAAAACCCGGGATGGTTGTGGTTAGGTCGGTAATTTTTGAATTGCCGGTTGTTATTGAAGTTCCTTGGGCCTTGATAGTTGTTGTAATTGCCCTTCCCCATGTAGTTCACATCTTCCTCCTTGGAAGACAAGTTAGGTTGCATTTGTACTTGAGAGGTTGCTTGATTCTTCAAAGTAGTAGTGCACAACTCCCTCAAAGATTTTAACTCATTGTTGATTGCATCAAGCTTGAAGTTACTCATGGTGACTTCACTCACCTCATATGCTCCCGCTTTCCTCCCATCACTTTTCCTATGGGAGTACTTCTCAATCACCAAAGCTTGTTTCTCTACAAACTCCTAAGCTTCATCTACATTCTTTTCCATGAAAGTCCCACCGGAAAGAGATTGAAGCTTGAATTGGCTATCTTCATCAAGTCCTTTGAAGTAGATCTCCAATAGCTCAATTTTCGGTATACCATGGTGTGGACAATCTAGGAGAAGGTCTTTGAACCTCTCCCAAGACTTGAATAGGCTTTCTCTATCCTTCATCACGAAGGCATTGATCTTCCCTCTTAACTCGGTAGTCTTGGAAGGTGGGAAGAACATAGTCAAAAACTCGGTTGTCATCTCCTCCCAAGTACTTACTCGCCCTTGTGGAATAGATTGATACCAAGCCAAGGCTTTATCCTTAAGTGAGAAGGAGAAAGCCCTAAGCTTATGGTTGTTGCTCTCCAATCTAGGCGGTCTTAGAGTCTCCATCAAGATCTCATAGTTCATCAAGTGTTGATGAGGAGACTCTCCTTCCATCCCTCCAAATTGATTATGCCGGATCATTTGTAGAACTTGAGGGCGGAGCTCGTAATCATGGGCTGAGGGATCTCCTAAGTTCACACCCGGACGGTGTGCTCTTTGTGCCGGATCCATACGTTGCCCTAACTTTTGTGGCTCTTCAATAGCAATGGGCACAACCCGAATATTAACCGCCGGCTGCGGTTGTGGTGGAGGCGGAGATTGTTGACGATTAAGCTCTCTTTGCACAAGAGCTTGCCTAATCTCTTCAATCTCCCTCCTAGTTGCTTCTTGCCTCTCATTGGCAAGTCTCCTTTCATTCTCCAAGGCTTCATCCCTTAGCCTAATTTGCTCTAAAGCCTCATCTAACTCAGCTTGGAGATCTCTTCCGGCCATCTCTTTTCCCTTCCTAATGCTCTTGGATCTAGATCTAAGGGTTTTCTCTGGTTCGGGATCGAATGGAGCTAAATCCTTACCACGAGAGCTTCGCATACACCTAAGAAGTAAGAGATGTCCTGAAAAACAAAGACACAAACCAAAAGAGATCAAAAGCAACAAGAAAGACCTACACTATAAACAATCACAAACAATGACTCAATCTTAACCTAGTCCCTGGCAACGGCGCCATAAACTTGTTACGCTAAGAACATGACACGCAAAAGCTTTAAATTTATAACTCGATATATTTCTCCTAACTCCTAGTGAACCCGCAGTGTACGGGACGTGTTGTAGTAGGGATAGTATTCCGAGGTTGAACACAAAGACTGAGGTGAGATTGAATCGATTTATGACTAAGGATAGTGAAGATCTAGACTAAGAAAAGAGAAAGGGATAAAGAAATGAAAATCTCAATGTTTTTGGGTTGGTTTTTAGGTGATCAATCAAAGATCACAAATCATGCGAAATCAACAATCAACTAAGCTAACACCACAAGTAAACAAGCAAATACGAAATATGTAATCAAAGGGAGAAAAGCGGATTCTAGGGGTTGGAAATTCCGGTTATGGCATTGGACTCAAGCTATCTAATCATTCCTTGGATTAACTATAGTATGTTGGGAGTGAGTGTTTCTAGATTGGGATCAATCACCGGGTAGGTCTCATGGTCCCCTAGTCCGTTCCTAAGGTCTCATCACCGGGTAAGTCTCAAAGAGCCTAAGGATAGGAAATCTACACAAACCGGATGGTATTCTAGGGATCTAACCTCTCTTTACCGGGTAAGTCTCGGAAAGGCAAGTCCTAAACACCTATCCTAGCACACTTAGTCCAATAGCGGCTTGTGAGGCTCACTACTACCTAGAGTTTGTCATCTTCGGTATCTAAGAGCAAGAATCACCGGGTAGGTCTCTTCTAACACTTAGTTGCTAACACTAGGTCACCCTACGATAGATTTAACTCAACAAACACTAGGATTTCAACAATCTAACAACCTAGCACTTGGATTTATCATTACAAGCAAATTCATCAAAATCACGGGGTGTTCATCAAGATCCACGGCCGTGGTTTGTCTAGAACAAACCGTGGATTCTAACAATGACTAGCTTCAATCAAACGAATCATCCAAGCATACATTTAAGTCTATTCTATCATAGTCCAAGCCATAACCATCCTTTTCTTACCCTAGAATCGCATCTATTTAGCCAACAACATACATCATCACAATCAAAATCATCAAGCATAAAATCATGGCTTCCATTTGTAAGATAATGAAGAGAAAGAGATGAACAAGTAGAACAAAGAGAAACAAGCTGAATATGAGTTTAAGTAAGACTTGCAACCCTTCAAAAGAAGGTTTAATCGATTCTTACAACCCTAGAAAACGTTTCCGAAAATCGTCACTCTAAAATCTATCAAAGACCAATAGTGTTGTGCTCTTCTCTTCTTCTCCAATGGAACCTTTCTTCTCCTCCAAGAGTAGCTCCAATGCAATCTTCCAATTGAGAGAATCTTTCTTGTTGAGAGTGTGGGAGAGGATGGGAGTGAGGGGTCTCTCCTTTCAGCCTTGCAGGACCACCTATTTATCCTACAAATTTGCAAGAGTCAGCCATGAAGATCGTGGCACAGTTGTCACAACCGTCTGGCAAAAACCACGGTCCAATTCCACGCCCGTGGAAGTCCCAGTGACCGTGGTTTTGGTGTCTCAACTTGTTTTGGATCATTAAGCTACGATTTGGTGCATGGCATGCACCAACAAGGTCCCAAGTGTCCTCCTTAGCTCCTAACTTGCATCCCAATAAGTCCGAAGGTGTGTCATCTCGAGGAACGATCCTCAAATGTATCGATTAAGCTCCTAAATCTCCCAAAATACCTACAAAGCAATGCAAAAGTCCGTGTAGACGTCTATCTCGACAAAATACGTGAATTGAGTGCAAACGTCGTGAACTAGTGCTAAACCATGCATGAATGAGCGGAAAAACTATCTAAATGATTACCTAAACCTAAGCCATAAATCGTGTTATCAGTTTCTATCTTTGGAGAAAACAAACTCAACATCCTTCAACCTACAAAAAGCTTCAAGACAATATTTGGAGAAAATAAACTCAACATCCTTCATTAGTAGGTTAGTGAGAGGCTTAGAAATTTTAGAGAAATCTTTTATAAACCTCCGGTAAAAACCGGCATGCCCTAAGAAACTCCTTACCCCTTTCACCGAGGTAGGTGGTGGCAACTTCTCTATCGTTTCTATCTTTGCTCTGTCAACCTCGATTCCACGGTGGAAAACCAAGTGTCCCAATACTATGCCTTCACTAACCATGAAGTGGCATTTCTCCCAATTCAACACAGGGTTAGTTTCCTCACATCTCTTCAACACCAAAGACAAGTTAGCCAAGCAATTATCAAATGAAGAGCCATACACCAAGAAATCATCCATAAACACCTCCATAATGTTCTCAATATATTCAGAAAAATAGCCATCATACACCTTTGGAAGGTGGCGGGTGCATTACACAACCCAAATCCTCCTATATGCAAATGTTCCCTAAGGACAAGTGAATGTGGTTTTCTCTTGGTCATCCGGGTGAATTGGGATTTGAAAGAACCCGCTATATCCATCAAGGTAACAAAAATGTGAATGTTGATCTAACCTTTCTAGCATTTGGTCAATAAAAGGGAGAGGGAAGTGATCTTTCCTAGAGACCACATTAAGTTTCCTATAGTCAATACACATTCTCCACCTAGTAACCGTCCTAGTAGGGATTAGTTCATTGTTCTCATTAGTTACTACGGTCATACCACCCTTCTGAGGAACCACATGTACGGGACTAACCCATTTACTATCCGAAATCGGGTAGATGATTCCCGCATCTAGCAAATTAATGATCTCTTTCTTTACTACCTCTTTCATTATAGGATTCAATCTTCTTTGATGTTCAATAGAGGGTTTGTGGTCATCTTCCATCAATATCTTATGCATGCACAAAGAGGGCTTAATGCCAACAAGGTCATCAATGGTGTATCCTATTGCCTTTCTATGCAGTTTCAATTCAATCAACAATCTACCAAGCTCATCATCATTCAAAGATGCATTCACAATCACCGGATAAGTAGAATTTGAACCAAGGAAAGCATACTTAAATGAGAAGGAAGAGGCTTTAGATCAAGTTTAGGAGGACCTTTATCGGTTGGAGATGATCCATACAATGTAGGTTGAGATGATTCCAAAGCCAAGGAAGCTTCACCTAAGTCCCTTGATGATTGCTCACAAACACTTGGATGATGCTCAAAAGACTCAGGAAAATCGACCCCCTATGAAGAAAATCGGACGATCTGAGGGTCGATTTCAGCTACGGAATTTGCAAAATCGGATGAAAATTCAGAATTATTGCAGAAATCGTCCGATTTTTGGCCCTCTGGTCCGATTTTTCTACAGGAATTTGTCCCTTCTTCTAGCACTTCAAATCCAACACTTGGTAGCTCTTCCAATGCATTCAAAGCCTTGATCACTTCATTGCTACTCTCCTCAACTCCTTCCTCCATCAAACTCAAGCTAAGAACCTTCTCAAGTGGATCCTTGATCAAGATTGAGCTCACAACTTCTCTAGACTCCTCTTCCTCAACAATGTTGAAGACATCTTCACCTAGGACTGGCCCCTTTACCATTGTGGACAAATTAAACTTGATGTTCTCCTCTCCAATTTTAAATGAGAGGGTTGCATTTTTACAGTCCACCAAGCATCCCGAGGTGGCTAAGAAAGGTCTTCCTAAAATGATAGGAACCGGGTAGTCCGTTGGGATGTCCAAAACAACGAAATCGACTAGCACATAGAAATTCCCAAGCTGAACCGGTATGTTTTCTAGGATCCCCACGGGGTGAGTAATGGATCGGTCCGCCATGTAGAAGGTCATCTTGACCGGCTTTGGTTCTCCTAGCCCAACCTTTTTGCAAAGTGCAAGCGGGATTATGCTTACACTAGCACCAAGGTCACAAAGGGCCTCATATTGCACTTCTCCTACTCCAATTGGCACACAAAAAGAGCCCGGATCTCGCAGCTTAGGAGGTATCTCCTCCTTCATGATTTGAATCAACTCGGAAGGCCTCTTTGTCATTCTAACTTCTCCATACTCTTCCAACTTCCTCTTGTTGGAGAGTATCTCTTTCAAAAACTTTCCATAGGCCGACATACCTATAATTGCATCCATGAACGGAATGTTAATATGTAATTTAGACATGAGTTCAAGGAATTTACCGAAATGTTTATCCAAACGAGCTCTTGCTCGTGATTGTAGGAATGGTAGTGGTGGCTTGTATGGAGGAGGTGCCACATATGTTGGCTCATCATCTTTGCTCTTGCCTCCTTCTTCTTAAAATGGTTCTTCCTCCACTACTACTTACTTTCCCTTGTCATTCTCCTTGGATAAGGGATCTTTCATGCTCAGCCCACTCCTTGTGGTAATGGCCAACACTTGGCCTCTTGGGTTGTCCTTGGTCCTTCCGGGAAGCTTTCCCGGATCCCTTTGTGCTTCACCCGCCTTTTGGAACACTTATGCTTCTAGAACCTTTTGAGCCTTGGAAATGGATGTCACCGTGCTCTCAAGTCCACTCAACCTTCCAAACAATTGTTAATCATCATTTTGGTTCTATTCTTTGGAGGTTGCGCAAAACCGGGTGGAGGCTCTTGTGAAGCCTTAGCTGGTGGGGCTGCGCTTGTGGAAGCGGGAGGGTTCAAGGCACCATCCGGGTTAGAATAGGAGAACCCGGGATGGTTGTGATTAGGCCGGTAATTATTGTATTGTCGGCTCCTGTTGAAGTTCCTAGGGCCTTGGTAATTGTTGAAGTTACCTGTACGAGCCTTAGTCTTTGGAGCTTAGGAGTCTTGCTGAGCCTTAGTGAGCCTTGCCTTGACCCCTGTTAGCTGCCCCTGCGCACCACCTAGGCCGCCCCAACAGCTAGGCGCCCCTGCACCCTGGGCTAGCCGCTCATGCGGTTCTATGATGGTGCAGCCGCTTTTGTTGACTCTTGACTTGTGCTTTGCGGCTTGCTTCTCTTATAAGCCATACCTTAGCTTCAGATGAGGGGTTTCTTACCTCTCTTCAGCTTCTCTCTTCCTCCTCACGTTCTTCTTCTTCTTCTTTGCTTTCTCTTAATCTTCTTTGATCTCTTCTTGCTCTTGTGAGTGGGATCTTGTGAGTTTGAGTGTGGCTTTGGCCTTGGATGCTCATGAGGATGTTGCTGAAGGTTGTTGGTGTTGTGTTGAGATGATAGACGTGTTGATGCTCCATAGTTGTAGCTTAGGGCTTGCTGTGGTAAGTTCTTTTCCTTCACCTCTCTTCCTTCCTTCTTTCTTGCTTCTTTCTTCCTTTCTAGCTTAGGATCACAAGCTAGGCTTGTGTTGGATCCTTTCCTGGATGGTTGATGATCATATATGTGTATATATGTGTATATGTTGTTGTGGTATGTTGAAGAAGTGAAGAAAGTCGAGAAATGGATCGAAGAGAAGTCGGGACCAACTCTCTACACAGTTGGCCACCATGCGTCTGACTCCAACCACCCCTGCGCCTAGTGTGTGAGCCGCCCCTGCGCCTTTGGTGAGCCGCCCCAGCGCCTCACTGGATCAGCCTTGTGCTCTTGCTTCTGTTGGTGCATACCTTGTTGGTATGTCTTCCTTCCTTCCTTTCCTTTGGCCTTAGCTTAGTTGGTAGCTATGCTAGTGTGGTTAGGATGTGTTGTATGATAGAGATGTGCCTTAGGCACTCGTGTTGATGTTGAGGTTATGTTGTAGGTATATGTGAGCTTGTTGTGATCTTGAGGTTTAGATTGAGGTTGTAGGTTGTTTATGGTTATGGAGACGAGTCTCCTAACCCTCGCAGTGTATGATGTTGTGTGCCTTGCTATTGCAGCCGTTGGTTTCTTCCCCAAGGAGAAGTTGTGACGTGGTATTGGATACGAGTATATGAGGTAAGTCCATGGGACTTACTTAGCGTTTAGTTATGGATTTGTTTGATTGTGATGGTTGTGTGTGTTCATATTATTGTGCATTTATAACCTAAGTCGGACTAGGATGACCATTTATTACATTTAAATTGCCCAAGTGTATTATAACAGGGCGGTAACCACCGGTCTCCGCCTGCTGGTTAGGAGGAGGTGCCTAGAAGCTAGTAACATAGGGGGGACGAGTGACGATCACCCCATGCAAAACCCCTGTGTTAATGGGGAAAGTGACGAGGTTATTGAGGCTCCTCGTGTTACAAAAGAAGTTGAGTTAGTAATGAAATAACGTAATGAAAGATAATAAATGAATGTGTGTGGCATTGCATGAATGAGATGTTGATGTGTGTTTGTGCTATAACCTTCATGCTTATCTATTGTTGTAGCTAACGGTGTATACCGGGTTGTAGATGATCTGCATGTTAGGAAGACTGCAGAGTGAGCCAGATGGTGTGACCAGCCGAGGACTTCTGTACATTAGGATGCGTGGGTTGGGATCTTTTGTATCAGATGTGTATGTTTGAGGTTTTGTACTCGGCTTTGTGTTTGTAAACACTTTTGATGTATCATATACAGCTTTTATGTATTTGGTTTTCCTCTACTTCTGCCTTGTTGTAAGATCTAGTGAACTTGTTGTCAGACTAGGGTCAGGATTCATTGTGAGATCCTAGCCCAATGTAGCATTCCAAGTCTTGTGGATTTGGGGTGTTACATTACCCCTTCCCATGTAGTTAATGTCCTCCTCTTTGGAAGCCAAATTGGCTTGCACTTGCACTTGAGGACTTGCTTGATTCCTTAAGGTTGTGGCACAACTCTCTCAAAGACTTAAGCTCATTGTTGATTGCATCAAGTTTGTAGTTGCTCACGGTGACTTCACTTACTTCATATACTCCCGGTTTCCTCCCATCACTCTTCCTATGGGAGTACTTTTCTATCACCAAGGCTTGCTTCTTTACAAACTCCCAAGCCTCATCCACATTCTTCTCCATGAATGTTCCTCCGGAAAATGATTGGATCTTGAATTGACTATCCTCATCAAGCCCCTTGAAATAAATCTCCAATAGCTCTATCTTCGGTATCCCATGGTGTGGACAATCTAGGAGGAGGTCTTTGAACCTCTCCCAAGATTTGAATAGGCTCTCTCTATCCTTCATCACAAAGGCATTGATCTTCCCTCTTAGCTCGGTTATCTTGGAAGGTGGGAAGAACTTTGTCAAGAACTCGGTTGTCATCTCCTCCCAAGTGCCCGCATTCCCTTGTGGAATGAATTGATACCAAGCCAAGACCTTATCCTTAAGTGAGAAGGAAAAAGCCCTAAGCTTGTGGTTGTTGTTCTCCAATCTAGGTGGCCTTAGAGTCTCCATCAAGATCTCACAATTCATCAAGTGTTGATGAGGAGACTTTCCTTCCATCCCTCCAAATTGATTGTGCCGGATCATTTGTATCTCTTGAGGGCGGAGCTCATAGTCATGGGTTGCGGGATCTCCTAAGTTTACACCCGGACGCTGCACTCTTTGGGCTGGATCCATACGTTGCCCTAGCGTTTGTGGCTCCTCAATTATGATCGGCTCGAACTGAACATTAACCGCCGGTTGCGGTGGTGGTGGAGGTTGTTGACGATTAAGCTCCCTTTGCAGAAGAGCTTGCCTAATCTCTTCAATTTCCCTCCTAGTTGCTTCTTGCCTCTCATTTGCAAGTCTCCTCTCATTCTCCAAGGCTTCATCCCTTAGCCTAAGTTGCTCTAAGGCATCATCCAACTCAACTTGAAGATTTCTTCCGGCCATCTCCTTCTTCTTAATGCTCTTGGATCTAGCCTTAAGGGTTTTCTCCGGTTCGGGATCGAATGGAGCTAAATCCTTGCCACGAGATCTTCGCATGCACCTAAAGAGTGAGAGATGTCCTGAAAATTCAAAGACACAAACCAAACAAGATCAAAAGCAACAAGAAAGACCTACACAATAGACAATCACACAAAATGATTTAATCTAGACCTAGTCCCTGGCAGCGGCGCCAAAAACTTGTTACGCTAGAAATGTGTAGCACAAAAGTCTTACAATTATTAACTCGATATAATTTCATAACTCCTAGCAAACCCACAGTGTATGGGTCGTCTTGTAGCAAGGATAGTATTCCGATGTCGAACACGAAGACTAAGGTGAAATCAAATCAGACAAGTGATCATAGATAGTGCAAATCTAGTCTAAGAAAAGAGAAAGAAATAAAGAAATGAAAATCATGATATTTTTGGTTGGGTTTTTTTGTGGTGATCAAGCAAAGATCACAATTCATGCAAGATTATAAATCAAACAAACAACACAGACACAAGATATGAGATCAAGAGAGAAAAGCGGATTCTAGAGATCAAGATTTCCGGTTATGGCATTGGACTCAAGCTTCTAAAGATTCTAAGGACAAGGCTGCGGTGTTGGAAAAGGGTGTTTCTCTAATGAAAGCAATTACCGGGTAAGTCCCATGCTCCACTAATCCCGCACCAAACTCCTATTATCGGGTAAGTCTCAAGGAACTAAAGTTGGGAATTCTACACAAACCAGACAATACTTAAGGGGCAAACCTCTCCTCACCGGGTAAGTCTCGGAAAAGGCAAGTCTCAAGCAACAATCCTAGCACACTCAGTCCAATAGCGGCTTATGAGGCTCACTACTACCTAGAGTTCATCATCTTAGGTATCTAAGATCGGAAATCACCGGGTAGGTTTCTTTCCTCACTTAGTTTGCTAGCATTAGGTCACCCTAAGCTATATTATGCTTAACAAACACTAGGATTTCAACAACCTAACATCCTAACATACAGATTCATCAATTAAAGAACAACAGAGAGAAAAATTGGGTGGATCATAAGAAAAATGAGACAATTTGGCCTATGAACAGGTCGATTTTTCTGTCTGTGTTAGGTTTTGTGCATACGAATCATCCTAAACTAACATACAAGTCCATTCTATCATCACCCAAGCCATAACCATCAATCCATCACTCCAAAATCACAATAAACTAGCCAATAACATGCATTTCAAGATCTAAAATCATCACACAAATGTACATGGTTTTCATAGCTAGATGATGAAAGAAAAGCAAGTAGAAACAAGAAATCTCAGCTGAATATAAGTTTAAGCAAGACTTACAACCCTTCAAAAGAAGGTCCAAAACGTTCCTAACAATGCTTCCAAAAGTTCTTCAACCAAAATCCCTAAAAGTCACTCAAAAGCTCACTCTCACTCTTAGTTTGATGTTGTTCTTCTTCTTCCCCAAATGAGAGAGTTTTTCTTCTTCTCCAAGTCTCTCCTCCAATGGAATGAGGTGTGTGTGAGAGAATGTGGGAGGTGTCCTTTAGCAACAGCCTGCAGGACCACTTATATTATCCATCAAGAGCAAGGGCCGAGAAAAGAGATCGTGGGACACGTGGCACAAGCTGTCAAAGGCTAGAAATTCAACCTAGACAGAAAAATCGTCCGATTTTCATGAGTGTTAGGTCGATTTTTTTCAACAGGAGCTTGTTATGATCATCTAGCCATGAGTTGCTCCATTGCTTGCACCAATATGGGTTTTGTTGTCCTTCATTGCTCCAATTATATTCCTTCAAAGCCTTGGATATGTACCACCATGAGGCTTGACCCTCGAATGTATCGATTAATGTCCAAAAGATCCCCGAAATACCTACAAAACCGATAAAAGCTCGTGTAGACGTCTTTTCTAGAAATATGCATGAATTAAGCGTAAACGTCATGAACTAATGACAAACCAAGCATGAATAACGTGAAAAACTAACTAAATGAATGCCTAGACTAACGTCATAAATCATGTCATCAAGAGCCATCGAGAATATCGCCCTGTCTTCCTCTTCCCTAGCGTGACGGCCCATTCATTGGTTAAAAGGAAACCCTTTCTTTTATTATGAGAGCGGGCCCCACAATTTTATTAGATAATTACATCTTGTACCCGGTATTTTGTATTTGCATTTTGGCCCAATTTTCTGATTGAAACTATTATGCCCCTACTGATTTATATAATTATAGATTTGGTCCAAAGTTTATTATCGGAAATTTGCCCAAGTTTCTAGAATTATATTTTGCTCGGAAAATGGTTGAACGGTTTTGTATACCCTTGGATTTGAGAACGAGTTTTACCATTGGGTTTATGATGTTGTTTAGATTGCCCGGAAAATATAAATTACGGATTTTAAATTCGGTTTATGGTTCAAGTTGTAATTTCGGGTTTACGACCAAGTGGTTTGATTTCATATTTTCGCCCCGGAAGGGTTTAACGAGTTTTAGCATTGGCTTTTGAAAACGGATTTTTCCTTAGATTTATTTATACTATACATTCCGTTCAAGTTTAGCGTATGAGCTAAACTTGCTTAGTTTTGGTATTAGGTTTGGAAGTGTCCCGATAAAGGTCTAACGAGTCCAAGTCGACATCCATTGAACGACTTCCGTCCTTTGGCGTCTCGTGAGTATCATTTCCCTCGATCTAGTTATTTTTAGCGATAGTATCATGCTAGTTGGATCTAGCATAACTTAGAGTAAATGCCAAGTAGTGGTCATGAACCTTAGGTGAGTTTTGAGGATTTGATATGGTTTGATGGATTGATGTTGATTCTAAGCTTGAGGTGAAATTGCGGTCTAGTGAGGTTGTTATAAGGATTCGAGTATATGGTTTGATCTTGTGAAAATCATTAGGCTTGAGGTTTGGGATTACATGTCGTTGTGAGAGCATCGAGACTAGGAATGTGTTATTCTAACATGTGAGTTGTATGACCTTATAGAGGTCATTTGGTCTAGAAGTCTAAGGACTTCTAGCATGAGAGATTGATTTTGATCGTGTGCCTTATTATGGCCAGAAGTTGAGTATCTTCCTGCGGGAAGTTGAGAGCTATTGTTGATCAGTTTAGCTTTGGGACGAGGTAAGTCTCCGGACTTACTTAGCTCGTATTCCTTGTATTAGCATCTATGTGTGTTTGGTGGTGTGTGTTTATTTTTATGTTATAACAATTAAACCGGAAATAGGACCACCGACCTTTATATTATTTGGCCCAAGTGTATGATAACGGACGGTGACATCACTACCTAGCTCTTGCGTAGAGATAGGAGGTTCTTGGCGACTAGCCCGTGTGGTTAGACGGTCGGATGCATCCGTACCGTTCCATGCGGTAAGTGGGGCCGAGGCGAGTTTCGGGAGATTTTCGTGTCACAAAAGAAGTTGAATTAGAACGGGATATGACTTAATAATAAAAAGATAATAAACCGGACTTGTGTGATTTAGTGTATATTGTGTGTTATGTTGATTTACTTGTGTTTGATCTTTCACCTTGATTCTAATGCTTCGAATATTAGCTAACGGTTTTATACGATTGTTGTAGATTGTCTTGCAGGTTAGGAATGTGGCCGAGAGATCCGGAAGAGTGGGCAGCCGGGATTCCGTACATTTAAGGATGGTTTTGGGTGGAGTCGTGTTGGAGTATTGTATGTTTTGCATTTTTGTATGCCGCATGCATGGCGTTTGGTCTTTGGAGTTGTATCTCGGTTGAAGTCTTTTGTTTGGATGATTTCGGGTTTCATTGCATTGCATAAAAATGTATTTCATTTTGGCCTTCATTTGTGTCTTGTTGAAAGATCCGGTGAAATTATTGTCAAGCTAAGGGTCGGGACCGATTGTGAGGTCCTAACCCGTAGCATCCCGAGTCCCGCGGAATCAGGGTGTTACATTTGTAGCTCTGATACCATGTCACAATATGAGAAATAGAGTATTAAGAGAGAGAAACAAAGGAAATATTGATTATGCATATTTTGGTATTCTCTTACAAATGTTACAATGTACTTATAATACTCTTTCACTTGGAGAATTTGTTACAGCACACGTGTCAATCTCATCAGAAGAGTATATACAAATCCTAGTTTTTGCCTACGACCACACTCGAGTTGGGATTAGGTAACCTTATTTACATCTATTAGAGCGGTGAGATTTGGGTTATTTATCTAGTGATCATGCGCATATTTGATTTGTGGAACATTTGTTTTGATTATGTTGATTGTGAGGAATTTACAAATTTTGATGCTTGATTGATCGTTTGTCACTTGTGGCTAATTGTATGACTTTGAATAGTCTTGCAAAGGCAAGTACTTGTTGGCGCTTATATGAGCATGATTGAGTTTAACGTCATTTAATTTTATTACATGAATGACTTGGTGCTTTGGAAAATGTTGGATTATTATCTATTGAACTATAAAATTGTGATACTTCAAAGGAACGAGATATATGATATTTTTATGAAAGCGTTGGTTTTTAACCTAAGCGGGCAAATTTGCCAACACTAATTTATTTTTGAGATTATTAATTTTTGTCCTCATCTTAGGCAGGCAATGCTTGCTAGTGGTTTCATGGTTTGTGCGGGCCGAGGTTGTGTCCGACCATTGTGTGTTGGAAGAGTATTCACCTGATCAGTGATTGTCGTGTTCTTCTCGTGATTGGGTTAGAAGGTACCTTCGTGTTCAATAAAGATTGAACATGTTTTGAAATATTATCCTCGAAGTGGTATTTTGAGATACCGTTTCTAAAACAAAAGATGTTCACGCATATTTTCAAACTACTTTGTAAGGATTCTTTGAGACGGATTTCGAAAAGGAAACAAAGTTTTACCTCGTTATAATGTTATTTCCAGTTGACACGTTTGGTTACATTTACATGCTTGTTTAACATTGTTATGTGCATTTTTGAAGGATGCTTACTATTCTACTCATTTGTGTATTTCTATAAGTAACCATGTGATATTATATATGATTTTATACTTGTCTTGTTCATATACTAAATTTTTTATGTACCGGCTTAGCCTAGTGGAAGACTAATTCCACCACAGTGGGGCTGGCTATGTTTTCACAACCAGGTTCAGGAGAAGTTCAGGAGAATGGAGGTCGGACGACCTAGAGAACTACTAGGAGTTTATGTTTTGGTTGAGCTTGGTGGTTTTGTATTTTCCTCTAAGAGTTATTCCTAGTTTTTTTACTTAAGTCAGTTAGGTTGGTGAACAGTATTTCTAAACCCTATTGTTATGGCCTCGAGTCTGATCTGGTTTTATGTTTTTTAACCTTTATGTTTGATATATCATGGGATGAATGTTGGTTTCTCTACTCTTATCTTTACAGATACGTTTTATGTCGTTGTTTTGTCTTTTAAAAGCCTGAAGGAATTCTTGCCCGGATTCCTAGGGTTGTAGCGTTCTTATTTTGGGGCGTTATAGAAGTTGGTACCAAGGTAATCCTAAGTTACAAGTATGCTTGTCCTAGTAGGCGGTTACTCGACTCAGTGGATGGTCCTTGTATCTAACGTGTACAGCAAGAGTTTAAGAGAGAGAGATTATAACGCCCCGTAAAATCATTATTTCGCATCATTTGAATGGAAATTTATGATTAACTTATAAGGATGGAGTGTTACACATGTCAACAAGAATTCTTCTTTTCCTGTGATCGAGTGAGAACAAAGAACTCTAGAGTTAAGCGTACTCGTGAAAAAGCTACGATGGGTGACCTCCTGGGTGTGATGTCCGGAATTTTTATTCCGGTTAGTGAGCAAGTTATCGACTTTCCCGCAGGCACAAGGTGTTGAGTGTCGGATTTTTTCCAAAATCTCATTCCGACCCTTCGTCTCTCCACCTTTGCTTTTGGACCCCTCGTTTTCTAGCACAAAGGAGACAAGGTTGGCAGTTGACCCCTTGTTCCCCTCCCCCTTGTGCAGCTTTGCTTCCTTCTCTCCTCACACTTGATTCACGTTACTCTTTTTTCCACTCTTCTTTCTCTTGAGCTCTCTTCTCTTTCTTCTTCTTGGATCTCTTTGGATGTGGCCTGTAATGAGGAGCTTTGGATCCAGTTTGGTAAGCCTTTCCTCCTCCCTCCCTTCTTCTTCCCTGTTGAATATCTTCTTCTTCTTCCTCTTCTTCTTTTTCTCTCCTTCGATCTCCATTGTTATGGATGTAGCTTTGGAAGAAGGTTCTTCTTGATTCCTTTCCATGCATGAGTTCCTAGCAAGTTTAGGTCATGGAGAAGAGCTTAGATATTGTGGTTGATGTTTGGAGAAGACCCAGCAAGAGAAGGAGCCCTTTGAAGCTCAGGTTCACAATCGAAGACGAAGAAGAATCGCTTTCTGCAGCTCGACCGCGTGGGCGGCAGAGAAGTGTTGTTCGCCTCAAAGTGTGCGTGCAAATAAGTTTTAAATTATAAAACGGAAATCAAAGCAAGCAAACCCGCAGTGTACGGATCGGCGTAGTAAAGCAAGAATTTCAAAGTATCGAACTCAGGGATTTGGGGGATCAAATTTAGTTCACAAGTTATCAAGCGAATAAAGTATAGAAGCTTTGCAAATACTGGGAAAACATCAATCCTAAAGATCCAAGTATCTAATTGTGGCAATCGATTCAAGATATCCTATAGATATAAGGACAGGGCCGAGATTGCAAAGGTATAACTAATGTAAGGTTATGTACGGTGAAGTTTAAAACATCCTTTATAACTCACCCAAGGACACTCTCTATAAAGGTTGTTGAGGCTGCGGTATAGAAAGGATCTAAGGACAAGAATTACTCTCAAATACCCATGTCCAAACCCAAGAGAATCAAAGATAGGCCAAAACGGTTAAGGTTGTGACACTCGAAACCGAAGTAGAGGGTGTTGAGTCTCACTACTACCTAGAAAAGGTAAGCCAAGACTAGGTTAAAGCAAATCTTTAACTTTGGATCAAAGCAAAAGCAAAGGACGTATGACAGAGGAAACCACGGTCGGATCTTGAAGAACCACGGCCGTGGAACTCAAGAACAGGTCGTTGACGAGGTTTCTCGTAACTCTCAGGGTCCAATCTGTTTTGGTTCCATCTATCATCATCTATGCCACAACTATCAACCCTTCACCTTAGAATCGCTTAGGGTTTTTAGCCAACAATCATCATCATCAAATCAATAATCAAATTAAGAAGAGAATAAAAAGAATAGCACTTAGAAAACTCAATAATGTCAAATATCTCAATCCTCAAATATCAAAATAACAAATCCGTTCTTGTGTTCAAAGAATGTAGAATCAAAGGAACAGAAAAACCTCACAAAATCTCTAGCGACAATGAAGAACGGGATGTCAATCCGCCTTCGAATGTAAACCCTAAGATCTTCCTAAGTACGCAATCTCGAAATGCGTCCTTCTCAGGCTCTTCCCTGTACGATGGAATCTTCCTAAATAATCTCTAATGAAATATGGCATAAGCAGCCGTCAATGCGAGTCCAGGGGCTGTCACCGTTCCTCCTTTCAATGTTGAAGGCTATCCGATATTTGTAGGGATAAATCTAGGGTTAAAGGATAAAACCCTAAATATTTGGGCTAAAAAGAAGTCGAGCCCGGTGGTTTCAGAAAATACTCTGGGCCGCGTTAGGCGGTATCAGAGAATACTTTGGCGCATCAGATGGTATTAGAAGATACTTTGGCACATCAGACGGTATCTGAAAATACTTTAGCGCGTCCTAGTTTTCTTTTATGCTCCTTTTTGTCCCGCTTCAAGGCTTGATCCATAAATATGTCATTTCGCTCCATAATTCGCCAAATTACCTACAAATGCAATAAAACTCTGTGTATGATGCGCTCTTCGTCAGTTGAACACAAGGATCCGCCGGTGTTGTTCCTCCGACCACTTCTTTTGTGTATTTTCGATTTATATGGGATATTCCAAGCAAGAAATCGTCCAGTCTCACACCTTGGATCTCCTTGGCTCGAGATCTTCTTTCCTCGGAATCTCACTTCGGAAATTGGATCTCCTTTGTCCTCCTAGCCTCGCACCGTAAGGACACCACTCGGCCTCTCACCTTGTGGGTTTTGAAACTTTGGCCTCTCACCTTAGTCTCTAGGTTTGTTTTTCTCAAAGTGAAAACACAACTTTTGATTGAACTCAACTCTATATTCTGATAAAAACGTGTGGGAGAAGGCCTTATATGGGCTGAAAATTCAGCACCAACTCCCCACAATAATAGCTTACAAGTAGTTCATGAGTTGTGATATTGAATAAAGGCAAACCTAGGGTCTTACAACCAACAACTTCAAGCAATAAATAGCCTAAAAACCATAAATATGGCCGGCCAATTTGAGCTCCAAGGGTCCAAAAACGTGGCTGAAAAGAATCCCAACTAATGTGGTTTTAATCCCTTAAAATAAAGTCAAGTATGACCACATAAAATAAAAAGGTTACATCTAAGGTTTAAAGTGATCTGGCATCCTCAATCGCTTCAAGTATGTTCACCAAGTGATAGTCATGGACGTCCTCAAATGTCGGAGCTCCGAAAAGGTGGTAGGTCAAAGTGGTTTTGCCTAGCATGCGAGCTCTAGCTTGAGTGAGAGGTGGTGTTGATCTTGGTGTTGTCACATTAGTCTCGTTGCTTAAGTCTAGTGGGCTCACATCACCCCCTTCTTCATGGAAAGGATTCGACTCCGAATCCGCCAACTCGTTCTCCGCATCCTCGACCTCATCACCTACATAAAAAGGAGACAAATCAGAAACATTAAACACATTATGGCCACCATACTTAGGGGGGAGCTCGATGCGATACGCGTTATCGTTAATCTTCTCGATGACCCGGAAAGGACCATCCGCTCTTGGGTTGAGCTTAGATTGCCGAATAGAAGGAAAGCGATCCTTTCTCAAATGGACCCACACGAGGTCTCCCTCCATGAAGAGCATTTCCCGGCGCCCTCTGTTGGCTTGGTTGACATATTGCTCGGTACGTTTTTAATTGGATTCTGAGCCACTATTGCAAACCTTTCACAAACTCAGCTCTAGATTGCCCATCCACATCAACGGTTGTGGAGCCGGTTGAGGAGTCAAATCCAGCGGAGTAAGAGAATTCTTGTCATAAACAATTTCAAAAAGGGACTTCTTGGTCGCCGAATGAATAGCCCGGTTATATGCAAACTCCACAAAGGGCAAACAATCCTCCCACCTGCACAAGTTAGTATCCATCATAGTACGAAGCAAAGTGCCAAGAGTCCGGTTTACTACCTCAGTTTGTCCATCCGTTTGGGGATGACAAGAAGTCGAAAAACACAACTTCGTCCCCATCTTGGCCCAAAGTGTCTTCCAAAAATAACTAAGGAACTTAGAGTCTCGGTCCGACACAATTGACCTAGGTATATCATGCAGCTTAACAATATGCTCAAAGAAAAGGTTAGCCACATTTGATAAATCATCAGATTTACTACAAGCAATAAAATGCGCCATCTTAGAAAACCTATCAACAACCACAAAAATGGAATCATGTCCTCTCCTCTCTCAAGTGTATTTCTCCTCACACTCACTCAAGTGTTTGATAGTGTTTGGATTCACACAACTCCCCTTTTCCTTTGCTTCGAGGCAAAGCTCTCACTCACCTTTTCCAATGCACTAGGAAATTCCCTACACTCAAATATTTAACTTGATAACAAAATTCCGCAAGATTTCAAGATAGTTCACAAGGTAAGCAAGGTACACCAAGATGCAATATAACTTCAGAAAAGCAAACACAAAGGGCAACAAAAGCAACAACAAATACGAGCCTTCCGGTGAGTATTTACTTAGTCCCTAACAAGTAGTTAGTCAAAGCAATAACAAGCGTTTTCCTCAAAACGTGCGGGTTGTGTTTTTGGTTGGCTAGAACACTCAAGAACAACTCTGATAACAATTTCAAGAACACTCTCAAAGACAATTGTGATTTCAAGGAAAACACTCAAACAACTTTTCTTTTCTTTTGCTTTCTTTTCTTTTGTTGTCGTTTTTTTTTGGCTTTACTGATAAGATATGCTTTTCGTTTTTTTTTTTGAATAAAACGTCAACAAGATCTCTATAAAGACTCACACAAGAAAGAAGATTGTAAGCACCAAAATTTTGAAGAACTACTCAAAATTGCAAAAATTAAAAACAAGTTTTAGGTAAACAATTCGTACCCCGAAAGCTTGAGGAACTCGCACCATTGGGCTCTGATACCACTTGATGCGCTCTTTGTCAGTTAAACGCAAGGATCCGCCGGTGTTGTTCCTCCGACCACTTCTTTTGTGTATTTTTGATTTATATGGGATATGCCAAGCAAGAAATTTTCCAGCCTCGCACCTTGGATCTCCTTGGCTCGAGATCTTCTTTCCTCGGAATCTCACTTCGGAAATTGGATCTCCTTTGTCCTCCTAGCCTCAAACCGTAAGGACACCACTCGGCCTCTCACCTTAGTCTCTAGGTTTGTTTTTCTCAAAGTGAAAACACAACTTTTGATTGAACTCAACTCTATATTATGATAAAAACGTGTGTGGGAGAAGGCCTTATATGGGTTGAAAATTCAGCACCAACTCCCCACAATAATAGCTTACAAGTAGTTCATGAGTTGTGATATTGAATAAAGGCAAACCTAGGGTCTTTCAAGCAACAACTTAAAGCAATAAATGGCCTAAAACCATAAATATGGCCGGCCAATTAGAGCTCCAACGGTCCAAAAACATGGCTGAAAAGAATCCCAACTAATGTGGTTTTAATCCCTTGAAATAAAGTCGAGTATGACCACATAAAACAAAAAGGTCACATCTAAGGTTTAAAGTGATCCGGCATCCTCAATCGCCTCAAGTATGTTCACCAAGTGATAGTCATGGACGTCCTCAAATGTCGGAGCTCCGAAAGGGTGGTAGGTCAAAGTGGTTTGGCCTAGCATGCGGGCTCTAGCTCGAGTGAGAGGTGGTGTTGATCTTGGTGCTGTCACATTAGTCTCGTTGCTGAAGTCCAGCGGGCTCACATCAGTGTAGACCTCTATTCTCGCAAAGTAGGTGAATATTGTAATAGCTAGGATTTCCGAATTCTAATTAATGTGGATTAACTTAATCGTTGATAGTAATTGACATATAACTTGTGAATATTTCGCAAGTGATGAGTATGAGTCCCACCGTTATGTTCCTGCGTAATTTGGGACGTTTGGGGAAATTGTTACTTTTTCCCCCGGGTAATTATTTTTACCCTCCGGTGTTATTTGGAGCATTTGGGAGCTCCAATTAATAAAAATGCAGTTGAGAGAACTGATCAGGACATCGGATGTATCTTAGATATGAAATAACATGGAGAGGCAAAAACGGCCAAAAGAGTCGCTATTCCGATTCTTAGCGGTTAAGAAATACGACTTAGGAATGCCCATTTTACGAGATATATATGGATTAACTATCCCGATAAGATTCCGGAATTTCTATTCCAATTTGATAAAATTTAGAGACCGGAAATTATAACCGCGTTAGATAAACATCATTATAATATATATATATATATAAATCAAAAGTTGGAGAAGCGTCAGAAGATTCATGTACATACTTATATATAATACATTATATTATATATAAGTGTATGTTGATATATATTGCAGAGAAAGGTGGCTGCAACATCTTCCTATCACAATTGCAAATGCAATTCAATTCATTACAGAGAAAAGAGAGGAGCGAAGAAGCGAACCTTCGACCCTTCTTCAATCTCTTATACATCCTCCATCTTTGTTCCATTTCCAAATCCGTTTGTACCAAAGAGTCCCTTATCTTGTTCTCTTCAACGTGGTACCAACTGATTTCCCGTTTGTTAGCTTTTTGGTAAAGCTTCCGTTTACCACTATCGGAACACCGACGACCACCGCAAGTCATCGGACGCGGAGTTTCTTACCGTGCTCTTACTTCCTGCGTTGCCAGGAGTCCGTATCTTCTTCCGGATCGTATATCGGGTTAGTAACGAATAAGTTATGAACTTATTCGTTTTCAATATTGCGGGTTAGTATAAATTGACTTTAAGTTTGTTAAAATGGATAATTGGAAATTCCATTATGCTCGTTACATTATTCTGGTAATTATGGGACTTTAGTTTGATGATGTTATCATGAGTTGGATATATGCTCTGATGTGGCTTTAAAGTTTAGCATGTTATTCTAGGCTTATAGGATGATTATGATCCTTATGGATCCCTTGGGTCTAAGTGTGACCCCTTTGATTGATAGGAGATTTATATATCTTTATGCCTCAATATTAGGCAATGTCCCTCTCAAGATTGGAGGTTGATTGTGGTTGAGATTGTACGAGGTTGAGGTAAGTTCGTAGGACTTACTTAGCTACCATCCCTATATTGGGTGTTTGCATGAGTGGTGTGTGCTTTATATGTTTGCTATGATAGCATGAGTTGTTGTTTTTATCGACCTATGTTCTATTGACTGCCCCACTGCGTGGCTGTGACAACCTTTCCCTTTCATCCCGCCGTGGAGTCTGGGAGGTTCTCTGATGTTGGGACAGACTGGTTTACAGGAAGGGCGCAATCCATTCTCATAGGGTACACGGATTGTGTGACCGATACTCGTACAACTGGACATTGCACTCAGAGGCGGGGATGTATCGGTCCTCGTGTCACATACTTTCATCTATCTATATATACGGTTTTTGTTGAATGGTTATTATATAAAGATAATAAATGGGTAAATGTGTGATATCATGTTGATGTGCTTATCTTTCTATGATTGTGTTTGTTCTTATGCATTACTCCATATATGTTTGGTTAACTGACGGGTTCATACCGTGTTGTAGATGTTTACAGGTTAGGCGCTGTTGAGTGATCTGGCAGGGTGACAGGCCGAGGACTCTCGTACTTTAGGTGGTTGGTTTGGGGTTGTTTATGTTCCCTCCTCCGTGAGGATGATCTTTTGTGCCTCCTGTGTGAGGATGTAGTTTTATATACTCGGCTATGATGTAGTTTACATTTGGTTGCACAATTTACACAGTTTTCATGTATTTGTTTTATATTTGTCAGTGCCATGTTGTAAGGTCTAGTGAACTTGTTGTCAGGCTAGGGTCAGGATCCACTGTGAGATCCTAACCCAGTGTGACACTCCGAGTCCCGTGGATTCGAGGTGTTACAAAGTTGGTATCAGAGCCTAGGTTGACAACAATGGCACTTGCTACCTGCAATGAGGTTTGATAGGTCAAAAATAAACAGAGCCCACATGGGATCTGACGTTTTCAAAGGTTTTGGTTTTAAGTGTAGTTTTGGGATAGAATGTACGAGAAGTCGTCACCTCTGCCATGGATCTTTGCAGCGTAGATATGTGTATATATATATATATATATATATATATGTACTATGGATTATGTGGATGTTATATATATATATATATATATATATATATATATATATATATATATCGATACATATGGCATATATATAGTCTTATAAGATTAGGTGCGCATATCCTACAAATGGCTCAGACTAGAGCAATACATGTAGTAGGACGAGGTAGGGGTACACCCCCTCTTCCTCCAGTGGTGACAAGTCAGGGACCAGTTTCCGTTGTTGTACCATTTATGGTAGAGAACGAGTTGGAAGAGGTTGATCGTGTCTCCAGGAGTAGATTCGAGTTTCAAGAGTATATGCGCCAAGTATATGAGGCTGTAAGAGTTGGTAGACCTACACCGGATTTACCAACATTTGTGAGACCAACTGAAGCTTCTGGATCAGAGAAGAAGGAATGGACTGAATCAGTTAGTAGAGAAGCAAAGATGATGAATGTTGGACCAAGTCAGATATCACGACAATCAAGTGGTCCTTTGGCCATGAAGACGACTAGCAAGGAATTATAGTGTTTTAATTGCTGAAGTTTGAGCACCGGCGAGCTGTGTGTCCAAAGGCGCCAATAATATGCTTTACGTGTGGTAAAGTAGGGCATAGAGCGAAGTTTTGTCAACAGGGCAAGGCGTTGCCTTTACAAGTTCCCTCTCGGAAAAAGATCATTAAAGCTGGACGATGAAGATCGAGTTACCCTTTAGTTGCACAGGTTGCAAGAATGGGACGATTATGTTTCAACTGTGGCTATCCAAATCATTTGCGTTCTGAGTGCCCCTTGGCACCGATAGCTTGCTTCACCTGTGGTGAACTAGGTCATTTGTCCCCTTCTTGTAAGCAAGGTAGTGTTTCTTCTCAGCAAGACCTTCCTCTTTCCGGTGCAGAAAGAGTAGAAGTTGAGGCTATGCCAATGACCTCAGTGATACTTGAGGAGCATATATCTAAGGTTTGAGTGATGATATGCAATGGAGTTGTTGACGCTAGTTATTATAGGTACCATTCTTGTTAATGGTTTACCTAGTGAAGTTTTGTTGTTGTGAGTGATATGTACTTCTTGTCTTTCGATGCATGCGTTAATAGTTAACGGTGGACACAGTAGAAGGTAGATGTTCCTTTACTGGATTACCAGTTAGGGGTCTGAGGTACCCGCGAGATATGTCATTGTCCCCTTTATTCAGGGACTTGTGTATGGCTTGTAGACTTCTTTGTCATGCCTTAGGTGCATGAGAAGGTCTTTATGTGTATGGTTTGGATGAATAGATATCATGTTGTATTAGAAGTGAGTTGGATGACTGTTGTAGTCTCTATTGAGATAGATTAGATAGAGATCTTCCGAGGTTACGACCTTTGAACAGGCGAGTTGTCATTAGTGCCGTATGAGCCGCGGGGTTGATAATACAAGGAGGTAATGTTTCTAATGTTGTGCCATGAAGGAGTGATATAGTTCCACGATTGGAGGATATCCTAGTGGTTTATGAGCTTATATACATGTTATTGAAGCGTTTAATCTGCCACCTCGGCAGAGTGTGGATTTCGATATTACGTTGAAGTATGGTACGAGACTGTTTGGGAAGGCCTATATGGTATATGGCCTGTTGAGATGTTAGAAGCTGAAGAAGAAACTTGAAGAGTTGGTTGAAATGGGCTTATTTGCCCTAGTATATCCATTGCTATGTATTGACGACTTGTTAGGTCAGCTCATAGAAGCAATTGTGTTTTTCAGGATTCTTTTGCGCTCAGGATATCACCAATTAAGGGTGAGAGAGCAGCATGTGCATGAGATAGCATCTCACACCCGTTATGGACACTACGAGTTTGTAGTGATGCCATTTAGGGTGACGAATGATTTAGTAGTCTTTATGGAGCTGATGAACAGTATCTTCATCAACTTCCTTGATTAGTTGGTGGTGGACTTTATTGATGATATTTTGTTGTACTCTCATAGTAGAGAGGAACATACCGATCATCTGAGGACGGTTTTGCAGAATATGAGAGATAGAGGTGGTATACTACGCTCTCTAAATGCGAGTTGAGATGCCAAAGGTAGCCTTTTAAGACAATGTTGTCTCCGCTAGTGGGATCATGGTTGATCTGGCAAGGATTGAGTATGTTGGAGCTTGGATGATACTGATGAACATTATGGGAATGTGTAGTTTTCTCGGCTCAGCCGATTGCTACCAATGCTTTGAAGAAGGATTTTATGTGACTACATATTCATTTACAAGTCTTCTGAGGAAGACCACTAGAATTGCGTGGTTAAAGCAGTATGTCAGAGTTCTGAAGAGTAGAGGAGGCACTTGACCTCTGCCTCTATTCTGTTATAATCAGAAGGTTTTGGGAATCCCGTGATCTAAGGTGATACATCCCAGCTAAGTTTAAGACGTGTATTTATACGGAGGAGTAGAGTTATTAATATATGTGTCTACATCTAAAGACGTATGAGGAGAACTACCCGACTCATAATTTAGAATTAGTAGTGGTAGCTCAAGCCTTCAAGATTTGAAGACAATGCCTGTGTAATATTTCATGTCAGATTTTCACAAATCATAGGAGTTTGAAGCATATTTTTATGCAACAGAAGTTGAATAACCGTTAGCGTTAAGGGCACGAGTTGATCAAGACTTTGACCTGGAGATTCCATATCATTCAGAGAAGTTAAACGTTGTCGCCGACAACTTGACCAGAAAGATGCCTCAAGAGAAGACAATTGCGAGACTAACTATTCAGCCTCAGCTTCAGAAAGATCTAGCTTGACTAGAGTTGGACCTATAGTTTCCTGATAAGGACGCTAGTTATATGTTTTAGAGGTTCTACCTGGTCTGTTGGATGAGATCCAACAGAAGCAGGGGACCTGCCCGACCCTGATGAGATTTAGCGAAAGGATGTCTCATGGTGAGGCGTCATAGTTCTCCAATGGAGTAGATGGAATAAGGAGGCGCCGCGACCACGTCTATATAATCGCTCATGCGGAGTTGAGATGGAGAATATTACAATACACTCACTGTACACCTCCCTTAGTACATCCATATACGAATAAGATGTACCACGAGGTGAGACGATTATATTTATGAAGAAGATTGAAGCTGATATAACCAGATTTGTGACACAGTGTGTAACCAGTCAGTAGATCAAGACAGAGTATTACTGACCTGGAGATGAGCTCCATCCACTACCAGTACTGTGGTGGAAGTGAGAGGACCTTTCCATGGACCTTGTGATGGGATTGAGGCCCAATAGAAGTTTTGATGTTATTTCGATTGTTGGTGACAGATTTACAGAACTGGCACGTTTCATTTCTATCAGAAAGACGTGGCCAGTGAGTGGATTGGCGGAGGAGTACACTAGACAGATAGTGAGACTCCATGGTATACCAAGGACAACCGTCTTTGATTGAGATGGGCGATTTACCTCAAGGTTTGACAACAGACTTAGACTGCTTTGAGGACGAGTCTATACTTCACGACTACGTTTCACCCTTGAGAGATGGTCAGTCATAGAGGACCATCTAGACCTTGAGGATATAATGGTCAAGATATGGACCTGCGGAGGCCACGTGAGAGACTGAGGATAGTATCCTGGTGAACTATCCAGAGTTATGTCGGAATAGATCCATCTGTGAGAGCACGAGTAGATTTTAGTGCTATCTTGATGAATGTTGTGTTTATGTGCTTATATGCCTTGATGTGTTTATTCCATGCTAGCTATGTTGTGATTTATTATCTTAGTAGATCTTGATGCACTAGCGTGATGTATGATGTAGCTAGAGATGATTACTTCCTCCACGCTATCTGAGTATGATTTATACTTATGGCTGGAGATTGTTCTACCTTCCTTTTGTAGAATGAGATTAGGTTAGTTGGAGATGATATTACCTCCATGTTTGGGATTTAGGTATAGAGAATTCTGAAGATGTTCTTCCTCCATACGGTCATTCGTGTTTTGGAGATGTGTTTCCTCCTTAATGATGACTTGGTAGCTGGAGATGTTTTCCCTCCATGCCCTTGTGATGTGAGCCAGTTGGAGGTGTATTTCCTCCATACTGTTATAGTGATTATAGTTCTTGGAGATGTTTTCCTCGACGGTGTGATTAAGGATATAGTTGTCAGAGATGTTTTACCTCTGTCTGTACCTTTGAGATAGGATTAGACTGTTGGAGATGTTTTACCTCCATGCCTTTGGGATAGTGTTATGATCCTGTTTTCTGGAGTTGATGATTCCTCCATGCTTATGTTTTGAGGTTATAGATTGATATAGGTTGATACCTTTGAACGGAGATGTGATACCTCCAATAGAGACATTGTTTATACCTCAGCGTATGGGTCTGAGAGGATTTGAGAATTGTTCAAGTTTTGGGACGAAACTTTTTTTAAGGGGGTGTGATGTAATAGCTAGGATTTCCGAATTCTAATTAATGTGGATTAACTTAATCGTTGATAGTAATTGACATATAACTCGTGAAGATTTCGCAAGTGATGAGTATGAGTCCCACCATTATGTTCCTGGCGTAATTTTGGACGTTTGGGGAAATTGTTACTTTTTCCCCGGGTAATTATTTTTACCCTCCGGTGTTATTTGGAGCATTTGGGAGCTCCAATTAATAAAAATGCAGTTGAGAGAAATGATCAGGACATCGGATGTATCCTAGATATGAAATAACATGGAGAGGCAAAAACGGCCAAAAGAGTCACTATTCCGATTCTTAGCGGTTAAGAAATGCGACTTAGGAATGCCCATTTTACGAGATATGTATGGATTAACTATCCCGATAAGATTCCGGAATTTCTATTCCAATTTGATAAAATTTAGAGACCGGAAATTATAACCGCGTTAGATAAACATCATTATAATATATATATATAAATCAAAAGTTGGAGAAGCGTCAGAAGCTTCATGTACATACTTATAAATAATACATTATATTATATATATATATATATATATAAGTGTATGTTGATATATATTGTAGAGAAAGGCGGCTGCAACATCTTCCTATCACAATTGCAAATGCAATTCAATTCATTACAGAGAAAAGAGAGCAAGCGAAGAAGCGAACCTTCGACCCTTCTTCAATCTCTTATACATCCTCCATCTTTGATCCATTTTCAAATCCGTTTGTACCAACGAGTCCCTTATCTTGTTCTCTTCAACGTGGTACCAACTTATTTCCCGTTTGTTAGCTTTTTGATAAAGCTTCCGTTTACCGCTATCGGAACACCGACGACCACCGCAAGTCATCGGACGCGGAGTTTCTTACCGTGCTCTTACTTCCTGCGTTGCCAGGAGTCTGTATCTTCTTCCGGATCGTATATCGGGTTAGTAACGAATAAGTTATGAATTTATTCGTTTTAAGTATTGCGGGTTAGTATAAATTGACTTTAAGTTTGTTAAAATGGATAATTGGAAATTCCATTATGCTCGTTACATTATTCTGGTAATTATGGGACTTTAGTTTGATGATGTTATCATGAGTTGGATATATGCCCTGATGTGGCTTTAAGGTTTAGCATGTTATTCGAGGCTTATAGGATGATTATGATCCTTATGGATCCCTTGGGTCTAGGTGAGATCTCTTTGATTGATAGGAGATTGATATATCTTTATGCCTCATTATTAGGCAGTGTCCCTCTCAAGTTTGGAGGTTGATTGTGGTTGAGATTGTACGAGGTTGAGGTAAGTCCGTAGGACTTACTTAGCTACCATCCCTATATTGGGTGTTTGCATAAGTGGTGTGTGCTTTATATGTTTGCTATGATAACATGAGTTGTCGTTTTTATCGACCTATGTTCTATTGACTGCCCCACTACGTGGTTGTGACAACCTTTCCCTTTCATCCCGCCGTGGAGTCTGGGAGGTTCTCTGTTGTCGGGCCAGACTGGTTTACAGGAAGGGCGCAATCCACTCCCATAGGATACACGGATTGTGTGACCGATACTCGTACAACTGGACATTGCACTCAGAGACGGGGATGTATCGGTCCTCGTGTCACATACTTTCATCTATCTATATATACGGTTTTTGTTGAATGGTTATTATATAAAGATAATAAATGGGTAAATGTGTGATATCATGCTGATGTGCTTATCTTTCTATGATTGTGTTTGTGCTTATGCATTACTCCATATATGTTTGGTTAGCTAATGGTTTCATACCGTGTTGTAGATGTTTACAGGTTAGGCGTTGTTGAGTGATTTGGCATGGTGACAGGCTGAGGACTCTCGTACTTTAGGTGGTTGGTTTGGGGTTGTTTATGTTCCCTCCTGCGTGAGGATGATCTTTTGTGCCTCCTGTGTGAGGATGTTGTTTTATATACTCGGATATGATGTAGTTTACATTTGGTTGCACAATTTACACAATTTTCATGTATTTGTTTTATATCTGTCAGTGCGATGTTGTAAGGTCCAGTGAACTTGTTGTCAGGCTAGGGTCATGATCCACTGTGAGATCCTAACCCAATGTGACACTCCGAGTCCCGCGGATTCAGGGTGTTACAAATATAACCATAAATGTCATGAATGTATGTCTGTGCATGCAAAATAAAGGGAAAATCTATATAAATACATGCCTAAAAATAGGTCATAATTCATGTCATCAAAATACCACATACTTGTCTCTTACTTGTCCCCAAGCAAGGTTTAAACTTAAGATACAAGATGATATGGATTATGAAAATGCAAAAATAAAGAAAAATGACAATATTTCTGGTTGTGCTTCTATTTATAGATCACCCTCAAATCCTGCTTCATGTTTCTTTGAAAACTTCTATGTACATAAAACGAATCATGTCAAGCAAAAGAAACATCATACATTGAAAAAGCTTCAAGACAAACATCATAACCCAAAGGTAATATCAAAATCAATCATGTGGAATTCCAATTTAGATCACCAAGCCAAACAACAATCCAAAGATCTTAAGGACTTTCACAAAGGTCAAGAAACGTGAATAAGTGGGACTTTTCATAAGGGAATGTGGTGCGAAAATCCGGAAAAAAGGAACAACACAAACTTTTTTTCTTTTTGCAACTTGAATCAACAACCATTTGAGAGTTTTGCTCTCCCTTTTCAGCACAAAATTCTTTTTCGAATTTACTTTTTGGAAGTATGGACAGCGGTGCACAAAAACTGAAGCCTAGGAGATCGGCGATTCTCAATTTCGAGATGCCTCAAACCCTTGATGCACATACCATAATCCGTTAGGAATATCGCTCAATCCGACTTTGGCAAGACACAAACACCCGGCTATGTGAATGGTGCCAAGTTACTCATCATCAAAATTGACTCCCCAAACCTATTTTCTATACTTTGAATGCACAATTTTTTTTCATGGCCCTCCCACATCAAACATGCCAAAATTCAACTCTTCCTAATTCCCGGATAGGTAAAGGAGGCAAAATTTTCATTGAGGGGCTAGATGAACAAAGAAGAAGTAAGAAAAAGCGAGGTGCCTTAATCATTTCAAAAAGAAGCGCAAGAACTTATATTGTGATTTCAACCTTCATTCCTCAATATGATTTAGACAAAAACTTTCACATTATAAAACTTGCAAGAAGATCAAACAATGTATTTGCTTCCTTCACAATTCACAACTCAATTCAAGCACATAAACGTCATCAAAAATTCAATCCACAAGTAGATTCATCATAGAGTTCATCTCCAATCATAGAAGCACAAAATTTTTTTAAAAAAAATTCTCAAAATATTCAAAAATAATATGATGCAAGACATAGAACATGCAAATGGTATTGCAAATACCTCCACCCCATAATTAAAACTCACATTGTTCCCAATGTGAAGAAAAGAAAAAATGGAAAAGAATACTCACAATGTAAGATAGTGAATCAGGCAAGGCGAATCATCAATCGAGCGGTGGTAGTGGGAATCTATAGAAGCTCAATAGGGAATTCTGAATATTCCAATCGGTGTTGAAGAATGAAGAAGGAGAACGTCTTTCGGGTGAAAACTTTTCCGGAAAAAAAATTTCACGGCCTATCGGGCATTTCCACGGCCGTGGAATTGTACGCACACCCGTGGAATCTGGTGATTTTATTTTAATTAGCTACGACCTGCTTTTCCACGACTCAATTTAGCAAACCACGGCCGTGGTTTTGCCTTTTTGGCCGTGGAATCATCTGTTCTCGCCAAAAATCCAAATTTGGTTATTCCTTTGGCTTTCTTCACTTCTTTTGTTCCTTTCTCAACCCTGACATCCAAAGACACAAACATACCGGAAGGTATCGACGAAAAACAAACAAAAGCAACTACTCTAATCTAATCTAAGAAAGAGAAAAGGGAAAAAGGATGCATTACCTTGGGTAGCCTCCCAAGAAGCGCTTGGTTTAACGTCGTTAGCTGGACCTATCTCCATAGATGACTCAATGCACCTTGAACATCTTTTGGATTGCTCTTTAAATCCACAATTAAACTCTTCCAAAAAGGTTCCGGTTCCTAATTTCACCGGCAAGTGGTAAAATCTCCCACGTACAAGCTTGTACGGTTTAGTTCTCACCGGAATCCTCCTAGCTTTCCTATGCTTTAATGGTACATAATCTAGCCTTGCGTCCCATCCTTTCCTAGATCGAGAAATCAGTTTCTCATGAATCCTCTTAGCTTCCCCATCTCCAGCTTGGGGATGATGTATGGTCTTCGTCATGTGAATGACCCCATACTTGAACAAAAGACACTTCATCGCCTTAACAATGAAGTGCTTGCTAACTCCACTCCTTATAGTCCAAGAAGCATCTACTTTCAGAAATTTTGATGGAGGTTTCATCTTCACCTTAGGAGGTTCTTTTGGAAGAGACCTCCAACTCTCCGGTGCATCCCTGAAATGATTAGTAATTTCAAAGGTAATTTTAAAGTGAATGGGAGAACATACCGGATGAAGTGTTTCAAGCCTTGAGATGAGAATCATGTCTAGAGGAGAGTCTGCACATGAAATCTCTTCCATCTTCTCTGGTTGTGCCTCATTCTTGGCCAATGGTTCAACAGTTTGGCCAAGGTGTTCTACTTCTTCCTCTTCTCCCTACATCAAGAAATTCTAGAGGAACATCGGGTTCGATAGGTGGAATGCTTAAAACTGGTAGTTCTTCCTTATACACCTCTTCTAGTCGAGCAAATTCAGCAAGGATCAATTTTCCTTCAAGGTCATCGAGATCCTTTATTGATTGCTTGATCTTGGATTCAAGTTGATCTTCAGGAGGTTGTTCATATACCTCGCGAGCGGTATAGAGCTCCTCTCAAATTACAAGCTCCTCCTTAATAGCTTCCTCTATTTCATTTTGTTCACTGAAAAAAATGAAAAATAATCCAACAAATATCTATACTCCTTCCATTTAGCTACCTCTTTCTTTCCTCATCTCTCTCTTTCCAAGGATTCTTTCCTAAGTCTATGTTGCTCCAAAAATTTGTTAAGTTCAGCTCTGAGGCTCCATATTTCTTTCCTCGCCGTCACAAAGTTATTTCCATCCGTTGGAAAATCTGAAAACTCAAAAACTCATACCAAAAGATTAGAAGAAAAAGCAAAAGCTCACAGGCACAGCAACCGAAAATGGAATTTGGCCTAGACCAAATCCCCGGCAACGGCGCCAAAAACCTGTACGCCTCAAAGTGTGCGTGCAAATAAGTTTTAAATTATAAAACTGAAATCAAAGCAAGTGAACCCGCAGTGTACGGATCGGCGTAGTAAAGCAAGAATTCCAAAGTATCAAACTCAGGGATTTGGGGGATCAAATTCAGCTCACAAATTATCGAGCGAATAAAGTATAGAAACTTTGCAAATATTGGGAAAACAGCAATCCTAAAGATCCAAGTATCCAATTGTGGCAATCGATTCAATATATCCTATAGATATAAGGACAGAGCCGAGATTGCAAGGGTATAACTAATGTAAGGTTATGTACGGTGAAATTCCAAAACCCTATATAACTCACCCAAAGACACTTTCTATAAAGGTTGTTGAGGCTGCAGTATAGAAAGGATCTAAGGACAAGAATTACTCTCAAATACCCATGCCCAAACCCAAGGGAATCAAAGATAGGCCAAAACGGTTAAAGTTGTGACACTCGAAACCGAAGTAGAGGGTATTGAGTCTCACTACTACCTAAAAAAGGTAAGCCAAGACTAGGTTAAAGCAAATCTTTAACTTTGGATCAAAGCAAAAGCAAAGGACGTATGACAGAGGAAACCACGGTCGGATCTTGAAGAACCACGGCCGTGGAACTCAAGAACAAGCCGTGGAAAAGGTCGTTGACGAGGTTTCTCGTAACTCTCAGGGTCCAATCTGTTTTGGTTCCATCTATCATCATCTATGCCACAACTATCAACCCTTCACCTTAGAATCGCTTAGGGTTTTTAGCCAACAATCATCATCATCAAATCAATAATCAAATTAAGAAGAGAATAAAAAGAATAGCACTTAGAAAACTCAATAATGTCAAATATCTCAATCCTCAAATATCAAAATAACAAATCCGTTCTTGTGTTCAAAGAATGTAGAATCAAAGGAACAGAAAAACCTCACAAAATCTCTAGCGACAATGAAGAACGGGATGTCAATCCGCCTTCGAATGTAAACCCTAAGATCTTCCTAAGTACGCAATCTCGAAATGCGTCGTTCTCAGGATCTTCCCTATACGCGATGGAATCTTCCTAAGTGATCTCCAATGAAATATGGCGTAAACAACCGTCAATGCGAGTCTAGGGGTTGTCACCGTTCCGCCTTTCAATGTTGAAGGCTATCCGATATTTGTAGGGATAAATGTAGGGTTTAAGGATAAAACCCTAAATATTTGGGCTAAAAAGAAGTCGAGCCCGCTGGTTTCAGAAAATACTCTGGGCCGCGTCAGGCGGTATCAGAGAATACTTTGGCGCGTCATACGGTATTAGAAGATACTTTGGCTCGTCAGACGGTATCAGAAAATACTTTGGCGCGTCCTAGCTTCCTTTTATGCTCCTTTTTGTCCCGCTTCAAGGCTTGATCCATAAATATGTCATTTCGCTCCATAATTCGCCAAATTACCTACAAATGCAATAAAACTCTGTGTAGACCTCTATTCTCGCAAAGTAGGTGAATATAACCATAAATATCATGACTGTATGTCTATACATGCAAAATAAAGGGAAAATCTATATAAATACATGCCTAAGAGTAGGTCATAATTCATATCATCAAGTACCGTAGGGGCGGACCCAAGCCACCACAGGGGCGGCACTAGACACCGTAGGGGTGGCGCTAGGACCTCCGGCCACCGTTTGGGTGGCGCTTGGACCCGCAGGGGCGGTGACAGGCCGTTGTCGCGCCAGTTTGCTTCTGCGGCTGTGTTTCTTCAACAGTAGGCTCTTCTTCTCCCTTCTTCTTAGTTCATTCCTTAGTTGTGAGGTTGTATCGTGATAGTAGCATGCCTAGGGTGGACCTAGGGTCGTTGTGAATACCATCTAGTGATTGTGAACCTAGGAGTCCTTAGGGCTTGATGTAGTCTTGTGGAACTAGAGTGTGATGAGCATGTTGCATCTCCTAGTCTAGTGTGTTCCATCTTGGTTGCTGAGTTTATCATGTGAGTGAGTAAGTTGTTGTGAGATCCTTACATATATTGAGTGAGATGTTGGTGTCATGGATTCTAGGATGCGATCCTAGCTTGAGAGTTAGATGATCTTGTGAAGATCATTAGAGTGGAAGTCTAAGACTTCTAGAGTGTGAGCTAGTTATTGATACATATCTTGTTGTGAGCAGGTTGTGGGCATCTTCCTAAGGGAAGCAAGAGCGGTTGTGTGATTTTAGCATTGGGTCGAGGTAAGTCTCCGGACTTACTTAGCTAGTATTCCTTGTATTAGCATCAATGTGTGATTGGTGTTGTGTGTCTGTTTAGTTATGTTTTATTATAACGAAACCAAAACCTCGGACGACCTTTATATATTGATATTTGGCCCAAGTGTATGATAACGGGCGGTGACAACACTGCCTAGCTCTTGTGAGAGCTAGGAGGTTCTTTGCGACTAGCCCAGGCAGGTAGACGGTCGGATGCATCAGTATCATTCATTGCCGGTAAGTAGGGATAGAGGCGAGTTTTGGGAATTGTCGTGTCACAAACCTAAGTTGAATTAGTAATGGAATGACGTAAATGAAAAGATAATAAACAGGCTTGTGTGTGTTGGAGCATGATGTGTGTTTATGATGACTTATGTATGTGTATGTGCCTTTCCCATGATTCTAGTGGTTTGAATGTTAGCTAACGGTTTTAAACCGGTTGTTGTAGATGTCTTGCATGTTAGGGATGCCGCCAAGTGAGGTGGAGTAGACATCGGGGTCTCCGTACATTATAGGACGGGGATGGGATTTCTATTTTATTGTTGTTGTGAACTTGTATACTTATGTTATGGAGTTTGATGTCGTTTTGAGGACTCGGCTGAGTTTTCACTTTGTACTTTACCTTTTGGATTTATCACGCATGCATTAAAACGTTTTCCGTATTTGCCTTTATTTGTGCCTTGTTGGAAAGGTCCGGAGAAATTGTTGTCAAGTTGAGGGTCGGGACTCATTGTGAGGTCTCCGCCCGTAGCACTCCGAGTCCCGCGAATTCAAGGTGTTACACCGGAAAGTTTCCACGCTAACATGATTGGCATGAGGAAACTGCAAATTTGCAATGTTAGATTATAAGATTGCTAGGTTACAAGGCCAACGCTTAGGTGGAAAAACCAACGCTTTCATAACAATATCAAAAATCTCGTTCCTTTGAAGTATCACAGTTGTATAGTTCAATAGATAACAATCCAACATTTTTCAAAGCATCAAGTCATTCATGTAATAAAATAAATGACAATAAACTTAATCATGCTCATATAAGCGCCCACAAGTACTTGTATTTGTAAGCTTACTCAAAGTCACACAATTAGCCACAAGCGACAAATGACCAATCAAGCATCAAAAACTCTCCAATTTCTCACAATCAACATAATCAAAGCAAATGTTCAATAGATAATAATCCAACATTTTCCAAAGCATCAAGTCATTCATGTAATAAAATAAATGACGTTAAACTTAATTGTGTAAGTTATTGCAAGACACTATTGACAGTAACTTAGCATTGTATAAGTTATTGCAAGACACTATTGAGAGTAACCTCGCATTTTATAAGTTATTCATGTAATAAAATAAATGACATTAAACTTTTCAGGAGGTCACATATGATTAACTTATAAAATCATAAACTTCTCAGGATGTCACATATCATAGGCAGACCATGATAGATTTTTGATATTGTTATGAAAGTAACCTAGCATTGTATAAGTTATTGCAAGACACTATTGAGAGTGGGTAAACATGCTAGCATGGAAACCTAGCATTGCAATCTTTTAACCTAGCATATGTTGAATAAGGAAATTACAATTCATAATCTATCATAGAAGGAAACATCTTATCTTTAGTATAAAATATGATTATGTGGAAAGGTTGATTCACTTGAGTCTTGATTTTGTCATGTATGACCATATTTATTCAATTCGGATTACCGCAATCTTTACTAAAGATATGCACATATCTATGATATTGTGTCCACTGGATGCACTTGTAGAGTACCTAGCCAAAACTTTGTGATGTCCTTTTAGATTATTTTGTCATTAGCTCATGTCATCTTACATGTAGACTATTTCAAACATAAAATTTCATAAGTTTGTCGTCATCAAAATTCTTTGGTAAATCCTTGGGGAATTTGTAGAGAAGATGCTCCAACAGTTTAGAACGATATTTAAATGATCAACATACATTGTGATGATAGCAATCCCATTTTGGATTGCTTGATGTAAACGCATGTACATGTAATATCGCTATTATATCTCTCTTTTATAAGATACTTACTAAGTTGATTATACTACATTTGAGTATTTCTCCATGTTGTTTAAACCCATATAATGAAATTCTTAATTTATTGGAAAATTTTCACAATGCTTGAAACATTGGCATCATGCATATTTAATCCCTGTGGAACTTTCAGGTAGATGTATACATCAAGTGATCTATATAAATATACGGTAATAACATCCAAAAAACTCATGATTTCCCATGATTTTAATCCCCCATTAACCCATAATTCCCTTAGTGTTGAATGGACCCTAGTCTTGCAAAGAAAATCATGCCATTAAGAATCAATTGAGTTGCATCAACTAATGATGAGTATGCTTCATCATATTCAATTCCATAAATTTGAGAAAACCTTGAGCTACATGTCTTTCTTTATATCTTATAACTTCATTTTACTCATTTTGTTTTTGTATAAAGAAATTCATTTGTAGTCAATTGCTTTACATCTTTTGGTGTTTAAACTATGATATCATATATTCATGCATCATTTTAGATGATAGATTCATTTACTTCACATCTCTTTTTTATATGTTATACATTCATTTAGTGTAGAAAACATCCATATTTCATATTATAGTGTCAACTTTATTTATTTTGTGTTTCATGCGTTTGAGGCCATTTATGGTGCATTATATCCAAAAAACCAAAAGACGCATCAAAACACGAGAGTTCTATCTTCCTTGAGGTCGGGAGCTACATTGAAGCATCATACGTGACTAAATATTGAAGAATCAAGTGGAGAACCATACAAATCGGACGTGCACGAGAATAATTCAGCAAATAGTCTACAAAACTATTCCACGGCCAAACAACGGCCAGGTCACGGTCAAGCCGTGGCTTAGCAGCCCGTGGGGATTCCATTTTCAAGTCTTCTTCTCCCCATCTCACTTATATGTCACCTGCTCTTCTTATCTTGATGAATCTCAGTCACCATAGGATGCCTACGGCTTAGCTCACAGTCTTTTAAGACGCTTCTATGTCTTGATGCCGGGGAATTTGTGCAATTAGTTTCCGAAAATAGAATCTGATTTTTATTTCAGATGAGCCCTTTTCCAAATGATTTATGAGCCATATTTGTGTACAACAAGCAGTTAATTTTAAGATGTTATAAGGGTTCAAACTTTGGAGATAGATCAATTTTCTACGAAAGTGTGTTGAATCTATGTGATCAACTAGGATTGAACATGGTTTGGAGAGAGATGTATACGTTTACCTCGAGGGTTTCTAGTTGTCATAGATTTACCGGTTTTACACATTTCTAACTTTTCTACGAGATTGTGGCACGTTTTGGTTTTCTTTGTGTTGCCAAAGTACCTAAAGGGTGTGACGTTTACCTTCTACGACTGTGAGAGCGTCTTTGGGTTGAGTTAAGCACGATTTTTACACTTCGAGAGATGATAAATGCTACTTTTGACAATTACCTGCATTTCCATTGGTTGGTGTTCATGATGTTTATATATTTGGTTATTTATTAATTTACTATCATAATTATACATAATTTTTTAGAATGCTTCCCTTATATTACTTTACACCATCATCTTTTCTTGTTCTTTTATCCTTTGACAACATAAACTCGAAAACCCAAGACCTTTACTCCCTTCTTTTCTCCCTTTGATTTAGTTAAATTCTATATTGTTACCACTAATATAGAAGTAGTCCTTGTAATTCGACACTCTATTACCTGTGAATGATCCCGTCATACTTGCGGGTAGGTTCAAGACTATCAAACAATAGGCAACGACATCATTGTATTGATGTCTTTTCTATCCCACTAGATCTCCGTAGAGATATGATTTATGGAGATTTCATATTGTCAATTATTCTATCTTCATCAAGAATATCATTATCTTCTGTAATGTTTTCGTTATTAGTTTCTTTATCGTTTTCTTTAACTTATTCATTTGTCTCATAAATCATTGTAGTCTCTCTAGCAATTCTCTTTTGGTCTCTACTTTTCAAAGTGGTTTGTCACGCTTTCTAGGCATTGTAAACTCATTTTTAATAGACAAATATGTTTGCCCCATGGACATTTCAATCCTTGTAGAAGCATTTCTACATATATTTCTGTCTTAGTTACCTTCTTATTGTCAACAAATGCATCAAGTAACTAGTGTGCAACATTTTGCAAGTGAATGATCCTTTGTACATCTTGTTCACTCATTTTTGTTCTTAGATCAATATGAAAATATTATTACATTCCCCCCCTCCCCCAAATTGTTTTTTTCCATAATGACATTCAATAAATCTCGTAACAAACAAGTCTTCGATTCTTGGTTCGAGATCCTAATGATTGAAGGGAGTTCAAAACCCACATACATTTTCAATCATCTTTGTATGTCCATCCTTGTACATTGTGCAACAACGAGAACATAAACTAGACATCCTAATATTTTTAAATGCGAGATGTTTCACTCTTTTCCATATACTAGGTATAATGGGGATTTTTCTTGGCTTGTAGTTCATCTTAATGGAACCAAGGTTGCAATATGCAATATAGCATGTCCTCAAGTCGATGAAGGTAATTTGGATTTAATCGATAATAGTCTAGCAACTAATTTAATCTCATCATTAGTGACTCAATTACAAGATCATTTTGTAAGTAAGCGTGAGCTACTAGTACTAGGTGCTCAACATCAATCTTAATTGACATACATGGAATAAAAATTATGTTACATTGTCAAGTCAAATTATCTATATTTTATAATTTGGAAATAATGCTCTCAATCGGATAAGTTGAGCAAAGAGTTTTACAAATGCAACATTCAAGTTGATAGTAGACTTCCATATGACCATCATGTTGATGCATCAACTAATACCATAATATATCAAAATGAGCCACATAGGAGGACTTGATCCTGATATATCTCATTCAATTCTTTCCGGAATAACAAGAGTATCACATATAAGTTTGCTTTAGAAGGTCGTGTGATTAGTTAATGAATAAGCCGCACAATTAAAATCATTGGACTAAAAATCTTGTTGCTCATAAATGTACGTACAGGTGAACCATTAATGAATTATTGACTCAATTGGTCATGACACATGTGAATGTTGCTTGGTTGTTTGCCCTTTTCTAGTTATTGTGTTAGCTTCTATCAAGTAAAATATATGTATGATATAACAAGAGTTTCATATGAAAACTTTTCTACGGTACGTTTTTTTTACCTAATTCTCGTGTCTTGATGCACAAACTATCTCTCCTTTTTTACTCATGGTTCCCAATTTCCCATATGAATTTTTTTACACACATCTTTGAAACTTAGTAATTTTCTTTAAGATTTACTCGAATATATAAGTCATTTATCTTTAGGTTATTCCTTGTGAGAGTAGAACCAAGACTTTCAAGATTCACTGAAAAATATATTTTATCAACCAAATGTGACAAACTAATTTGTTTTTTGTTTCTCATTTGATGTTTATAATTGATTGTGTTTGGTTGGTAATAAAATTAAAGGGATGGAGATTATGAGAATGAAGAGGGTGGAATAATCCCTTAATTTTGTTTGTTAAGGGATTGAAAGAGATTAAATTATGAAGATTAAGGGAATTAGATTATGGGAATTGTGCAATTCTATTGAATTTTGATTATGAGGATTATAAGGATTATTGTGGGTAAAATCTCATTTTACCCCTCTACCTTTTTTCATCTATTTCATCTAGGGGTGAGCATAAATCTCGGTCAATCTCGTCCCGGTCTCGTCCCGATCCCGGCGGGATTTGAAAAAAAAAATGTGTATCCCGTCCCGTAAAAATTTGCTAGACGGGACACGGGACGGAAACTTCTCATCTCGATTAATCTCGTCCCGTGTATATACATATATATATATATATATATATATATATATATATATATATATATATATATATATATATATATATATATATATATATATATATATATATATATATATATATATAAAATTGTATATTGATAAGAACTATAAAAGTAATATAATACTAAAAGAGTAGTAAATATAAATTGTCTTATACGGTTATACACTTATACCCACTAGCGTACAATAATATTAATGTAAGATGGACTTTAAAAGTGTAGTGCAGACTGTGCAGTGTTAGGTTTTTTTGAATGTGAATCGGTAAGACACACTTTGGTGTAACTTGTATTCGTTTTGAATGTACTAACTACTAATGTAGGCCTTTGAATCGGTAATTCGGTATCGAGTTTTTTATTATTATGTGTATTTAAACATGAGAGAAAACAAGTACAAAATTTGAATATAAACATTGCATAATTCAACGGGATTAGGCCCATCCCGTCCCACGGGAGACATGGTTTGCGCGGGACGAAGAAAAAAAGTTGTAAATACCGTCCCGTCCCGCTTATAATTTACGGGACGGGGCGCGAGACGACCTTCATCCCGTCCCATGTCCAGCCCTAATTTCATATGCAAAAATATTTAACACTATAATTCTACCCACAATCATATTCATTTTATCAAACACCCATTTCACTTATTTTTTTAATATTCATCTCCGTAAACAACTTCATCTCCTTAATTTTGCATCTAAATAATTCTCTTCGTCCTCAAATAAAAACTTACCTTACCAAACGTACTCATTAGCTCCCCTAATTGAAGGAAGTAGGTATGAAATGCACATGACATACAGGTCTATATTTATTGCAAGAAGCGAGCACACATTAGTATACACAAAATTCACTCGCCAATGTTACATACATCAATTCAAAGAGCTTGTTCAAAATATGAATGGCTCAACTAAACCTTACATATGAAGTCAAATCACATGAAGAGGTTTCCTGCTGAGGTTATTTTGTGTTATGTCTCAACGTGATCCCAATCAACAGCCCTATCTTCGAAGTTGTAATCCTGTTGTTGAAGCCTGTTTCGACCCAACCTGCTCATCATCGCGAGACCTGAACATGCGAAAACCATCACATATGCAGTACTTGCTTGTTTGCAATTAAAGGGTGAACACAAAATGTTAAGCCATACCTTCAACCACTTTGTAGAGAGCTGACCACCATCTATCACCAGAAACATGGTGCTGTTCGAGCGTCTCCTCGATATCTTTGTTATGTTTTCCTTCAAGAACACCTTGAAGGGTTATGACAGCATCCTTTGTTCTCTTGAGTATGTTATCATCATCATCAATTTCCAGTTGCTGAAGATCATTCTGTGATGAAGTTAAACTGGCAGCTAATGCAAACTGCGCAGCAGCTGCCCATCGAGCAGAGGCCAGCCATCGCCTTTGCCCGTTCATCCTTTCTGTGTTCAACTTGTTTTCTCTGCCTTCCAGTGCCAGACTACGCAGGTACTCGGCATTGGCAGAACCCGTGCTTTGAACCATCTTAGAGAACGAGCTTTCTTCATTTAATAAAAGTCTATCCGGAGTGTCATACTCCAGGATCTGCCAGGGGAAGACATTACACTTAGACCTCATTTCGTTCGCCAGCAATTTCCCATGGATACAAATGTTCAACAAGTAGCGTAAAGATCTTAACTCATCCCAACAATATCATATCCCTTAAAAATTCTCGTTTTTTACCAAAAACAAACACTTAAATCATACGTTTCTCGTAAGCATATGCTCTACAGTAACAAGAATAGGAGAAGACAAGCAGTTGAAATAAAATGGTAAGAAAGCTTAATCATACCCGGCCAGAGTCAAGTAGGAGGATGCGGTCACAGTCAATGATAGTGTTGAGTCGATGCGCAATGATAAGCATGGTGCATGATTTGAATTCCTCTCGTATAGTTTTTTGAATAAGAGCATCGGTTCTCACATCTACCGCTGCTGTTGCTTCGTCTAGCACAAGGATTTTTGATCTGCGAAGCAATGCCCTTGCAAGACTTAGTAGTTGCCGCTGTCCAACACTGAAGTTCTCCCCAGCTTCTGATACCTGCAATTAAGTAAAAATGAGTATGATCAGTAAGAAGCTACTTCTTACATACACTTGTTTAGCATGTCACAAGCATTATATTATCCACCAAAACACGAAACTTCGTTACACAAAATAACAGACTATTACTCTTGCAAAGTATTTTTGTTTTTTAGCTTTGAATAGAAAAGGCATTACGGTGCTCTATTTTCATACTAACATAAAATCTATTATATAATACTAAAGCATAAGTGATTAAGGTCACATGTCATCCTTAACCAAAAATCCGATGTGACTTATTAATATGGTGATGCCAAGTGGTAAAATATAAGGTGACTTGACTATTTTGAATCTCTAAAGATTGTTTTCAATTTTGACTTGCATATTCCTTAATTACAACCTATAATATTCTTATCTTCAATCATATCTTTATTTCGTACTACGAAAAAATCCATATTTATAAATGCAAACTACAAAAGTTACCTTCACAAATATATTTGTAGTTCATATATTGTAGAATATAATGTAATTATATTTCCTTAGATTATTTATATTTATTTCTTATTAGGATAGAGTCTTAGGGTTTTGTTGTTATCCTATAAAAGGCTTTTCTTTATTTGATAAAGAAGTAAGCAAAACTATTATCAAAACTCAAAAGGAGGCTAACGTTAGGAGATTGTATACGTTAAACCTAGGAAGAGGTTCTATCAAATCTACTATCATCTATCCACCAATTCATTTTCATCTTACATTCTAAGAGTTTTTGCGTGTCTCTATCTGAGATTCGAACCTATTTCTAGTACCCTAACAATATGATAAACAAATATTGGCACCCAACAAAACTAAAAAAACAGTTTTGATTCATTTACTCTTACGAAACTTAAAAAAGCTATATCTCTTGATGTTCAATTGGAGGCATACCTCCGCATCAAGGCCAAGAGCATTCCTTCTAATGGCATCCTTCAAATGGGCCCTCTCAAGAGCTTCCCAAAGGTCAGCATCATTGTGTTCATTGAACGGATCCAGGTTGAATCTCACAGTTCCTGGAGCATACAAGCGTTAAGGCTCAGCAAAACCTTGTGTTTCAAAACTGATGATTAAGGAATAACCCATTAATCATCATTTCTTAACACTTAAAACTAAGTAACGAACATTGTGCTATAAAGCATACCTGAGAACAAAACTGGTGATTGAGGTATAATACCAAGAACTTTCCGAAGATCTGTGAGCCCAAATTTTGCAATGTCATAGTTATCAATCAAAATTCTTCCCCTTTCCAGCTCAACTATACGAAACAAAGCATTCAACATGCTCGATTTCCCTGCACCAGTACGGCCAACTATTCCCACCTTGTCAGTAGGAGGCACTGTAAAGGAGACACCATGTAGGACAGGAGGAAGTTCTGGTCGATATCGAAGGACAACATCCTCAAACTTGATAGATCCAGAGGATGGCCAAGCTGGAGGGGGGCGATTGTCTTCAATTACTGGTGGTGCCTCAGATGGCAAATCCACATAGGTACCGATCCGTTCAACAGAATTTAGACTGTTCTCTGCAATGCTTGCAAGTCTCAGCACACCAGTCAACAAGCCCGTAATGTTTAAAGCATAGCTGAGAAGAAGCCCCATAGTTGAGGCAAATGCAGCTTGGTTTTCTGCCCTTCCATTCTGCATTACTGCAAATGTAGCTGTCAACCATATCATGAGGCCACCCAATGTTTCTAGACGGATTGCAAGCCAACGGTTGCCACCCATTGTAACAAGGGTGAACCTAACGTTGTTATCCATTGACTTTCCATTAATATTGGCCATTCGATCATAGGCTTTATACGCACGGATAGTGGACAACCCGTTAAGTGCTTCTCCGAATTGAGCGTATACAGGTGACCTGCTGATAGAATCCAATCGCTTGACCTCCCGAGCGGTGCTCTGCCACATGCAAAAAGACCATGTTCAATTGCCTTCAGAAGTGGCTACTCCTTTTGTAGTATATTAGTACGAGTTAACAGCAGAATATGTAAAGTTGTTCGTACCTGATAGTACAGATAAGCAGAATAAAACAATACGAGAAGAGGCATTATGGCCCACAAGGACATGGTGCTCACGATTCCTATCAACACAAAAGTTGAAAGAAGCTGTGATACTTGACCCAAAAACATATTGACATATATCGCGACACTCCGATCAATGTCACCAAGATCTTTAGCAAATCGGTTAATGATGCGTCCAAGTGGATTCGTGTGGAAGAAAACCATGGGAGCTCTTAATATTGAGTTGAGCATTGCATCATGAAGCCTTTTGGCAGCGTAAAGACTTGATATGATCAAGAAATATGAATTGACCAAGGCCACAAGAACCTGTAAGAATGAGATACATTAACTTTGAGCTTCCTGAAATCTGTTTTAGAATGAGGAAGGCCTCAAAACGGCTTCTATTTATTTTCATTCCGTACAATATCAAACAGAAGAAGCCTAGGGAAAGAAGATCATTCAAGATGAAGTGTACGCAGGAGGTACCTGTCCAAATGATAGAACTGCGTAAACTAAATTGTAGAACTCCGACCCATACTTCTTTGTACCACTTTGATCTGTCCAGTAGCTTAGCCATGTACTACTTGATACTCGCAAAGCTTCGGTCAAAATGTAGCACGTGAGAAGTATCAAGACCACCCACCAGCCTCCTAAAGCAGTTTTGTACCTGTTGGAAATACAAAAGATAATTTATATACAGAGAAAAAGAAGGAGTTTTAAGATTGCAAGGAATAATATTGACTAATGTGGAAGGAAACTGTGTTAAGCCAGTGCAAGCTTGTCTCCCTGCACCTCTTAATTTAGGAAATGAAGGAAATTCATAGCTAATCAAGCACTTAAGCTAGACTGTTTCATGGGTGTTTTCAGCTCAAATAACAAGGGATTTGGAAAAGTTTCAAGCAAGGATAAGTAGTGAACAATAAAACCAAATTCAATTAACACGCATCATCACTCAGCTAAAATGGCTAAAGTTGCATTTACACTACCCCTGTAATACAAAGTGAAATCAAAGTCACATGTAACTCTTAAATTGTCAACTCAACCCCCAGAAAGTTCCTTTTCAGTGCGAAGACAAATTTTTACTCCCCAGTGAATATACACCTTGTCTAGTTACAGGTTTAATTCCGCACAGAAAACTTTAGATTGACTCAAACATTTAATTCAATGTTTAAGACAGTGCAAATGAGGAAGTGGGAGCTTGACAACAAGGTAAGATCACTAAAATGTTGCAAATGCAGAATACTGCATTTCGTTTTTCCAAATTCTGTTGGTTATCCAGAGTAGTGCAACAGAAGCTATTCCAGCTTCAGCATTAGCTGAAACAGTAAACAATCTGGAAGATTCACCACGTAAAAGGCATACAACTAGTTTATGCTATTTAGTCTATCCGAAAAAGAAGGTGAATTTTTGGAAGGTGGAAACACTTTAATTAGAGAATGAAACTAAATGGCAAATTCTAGTTACCTCGTTAGAACATTCCAACTGACAACTCCAGTTTCTCGTTCTTCTTGCTTTATGAGAACAGACTTGCCTTCTTTCGATTTATGCATCCCATTAGCACCTTTAGCTGCTTCATCTACCCTTGCATGCACCACAATTTCAGTGGTATTTTGATCATTATTCCCAGGTTGCTGGCTCTCCTCAACATATTCTTCCATTTTTCCAGCATTTTCCATTAATTTTTGGAACATCGGACCATTTCTGGAAAGTTCTTCAAAAGTTCCATCTTCTTTGATCATGCCATCATGTACCAAAATAATTCTATCTACTTGTGAGAGAAAATGTAGCTGGTTTGTGACTAGCACCCTAGTCTTCCCTCTTAGTTCCTCCTTGATACATTTTTCGAAAACCTAAAAGAAAGCAATCCGTTGGGATGAAATTTCTCAGCTGAAGCATAAATCATTCAAATAACTGAAGACAAAAAATATTGGCAATGAAATCATGAAAAAAACGGGGGCAGCATTGTTGTCTAATGAAAACGCATCGAAGGAAAATATTTTGATTTTTCACATAGTAAATGTGAAAATATTTAGGATGAATTGGCATTTAGGGTCTTTTACATTATAGAGTTGAAATTTAGGCCCTACCAATTACAAATTGAGAAATAGGGCTCCTACTTTACTAAAAAGTTGACAAAAGTGATGATGACTGATGTGAGTGCTGACTGTGACACTTTTGATTGACATTTGGAGGGAATTTGGGGCAAAAAAAAACGCAGCCCTCCGCTTACCCAAATAATGTCACAATCATACCCAAAAATAAATTTGTCAAAGTACATAAACATACTCAAAAACAACATACCCAATAAATCAAATATCAAAATAAAACAATATCCATAAATTGGATAATATTTTATATTTATACCCAATTTAAACATCACTTAATACAAAATCCATACCCAATTTAAATTTGTCATACCCAAAATTTTCAAAACTCGATATTGTACACAAACACAATATCAAATGACATTTGGTCATTACCCAAAAATTCGCTTGACATTTGATCATTATAACACATTTTGGGTAACCATAAAACATACCCACGATATCACTTTAAATATACTTAATAATAAGAAATATACTACAAAGCCAATACACGTATAAAAACATACCCAATTTGAATTTGTCATAACCAAAATTTACACAAATCGATATTGTACACAAACATCAATACCAAATGACATTTGATTCTTGTAACACGGTTTGGATAACCATAAAACATACCCAAAAATATCACTTTAAGCATACTCAACAATAAGAAACATCCCACAAAAACAATAAACATATACCCAATAATGAGAAAAATACTACAATTCATATTTGGGTAACGAAAACAATGTTAGCCAAAAAAAATTAAACATTCATGGACTTGAAAATTTCATCAAACTAGCTACATTAACCAAAAATAAAAGATAAAAGGTAAACATGCAAAAAAATATACTTAAACTAAAAGTAAACATCTAATCACCATCATTCAATTAAAGCAATTATTGCCCCCTATTTTCTAGTTTCCATACCTACTTTTTCTTTCTTTTATGTAGAAGTCTACTTTACAAAAAATAATATTAAGAGGTCCTATTTTCCTAATTAATTCAAATATTTACCAGCCAGTGTACAGTATGGCGGAGACCACTCCTAACAAAATTATAGTTCTAGAAACGAAGTACTACTCGTTTTCTTACTAACTAACGATGGCAATGACAGTTTATATGAAAATTATCATATAACTACAGTGGGACACTCAATATATATTGTTTACCTGTCGCCCCACGTGTGCATCTAAAGCACTTAAAGGGTCATCGAAGATGTAAACATCTGAATTAGAATAGACTGCCCTGGCCATGGAGACTCTCTGTTTTTGACCACCACTGATATTAACTCCTCGTTCACCAATCTCAGTGAGATCACCGCCCTTAGAAAACAAAATTTGTAGTAAAAAAAGTTAATTCCCATGTAAACAGGTTAAGGTCAATAGTTAGGGAAGATTTATTTAGCTACAAAACAAACATACAGGGAGTAAATCAAGGTCGCGTTGCAGGGCTGTCACATTTATTGCCCTATCATATCTTGCAGCTTCATAGACTGAACCAAACAATATGTTGTCCCGCACCTGCAAAGGCAATTGTTAAATCATGTGGTGAAACACCAGAGATAAAATCATTAAATGAAACACCAGCGATAAAATCACTAGCCAGTGGAAATCAAAGTCTCTCAAGGAAAGTATTTCTGTTAATATGAGCAGCACTTTCAACCTTAACATTCTCAATGGGGGATAGGTAGTCATCACATCAACTATTTACCCCCCGGTTACAGCAACATGGGCCACCATTTGATCTTAAATATATTTCTAAATGATGTTCATCATTACATCACCATATTTTTTATCGGGATCTCAAAAACATTGTGAGGTTAAATGAGTGATCTGCAACTTACAGTAGCATTGAATATCCAAGAAACTTGTGGAACATATGCAACCGCTCCTCTAATGACTACACTCGTATCTGATGATGTGGGAGGAAGCTCTCCGAGCATTGCAGATATTAGCGATGTCTTCCCGTCTCCAGTACTGCCTACAACGGCAACCAAACTGCCAATTGCTATATCCAAATTGACATCAGATAGCGTGGGTTTCGGTTGCTGCAACAAAAAAAAAAAAAGATTAATGCTGCTACCAAGAAGGATAACAAACAATATTTGTTTTAGAAAGGAATAGGAGCAAAAATAAAGTTCTAAGGGCATATATTATGGTGTGCAAGTAGAAAAGAATCCAGTGATATTTCTAATGTCAAGCAACCAAACAAGCTCAAGAATAATATTAAGCAAATAATAAGAAAAAGTAAATAAATTAAACCTTGGATTCCCATGAAAAGTTCCCATTTTTTATTGAGACTGCTGGTAGTCCGGGTTCAATAGGGGGGTTTGGTAGAAGAACTCTCTCATCAGCCAGCAACAGTTCCTCCAAACGATTAAGGGAAACACTAGCATTCACAACCTGCCATAATTTGACAGTAATGACAAGTAAGGATCGAGCTTTGTTGATTACATAATTCAGGAATTTTCTCTGAATAAAATCCATGCAGAGGAGAAAATGTTACAGCACCTGAGTTATGATGTTGGGAAGCATAAAAAGAGGAAACCGCAGAACTGCAAATAGAGAGAGTGAAGTAAATGCCCTTGCAGGCGTCAAATCTCCACCAAGTAGGGAGAATATGGCAAAGGAAACCACGGTCACCAAAACTGGTATACTATTGAGTATGAAACTATTCAACTGCAAAAGGCACACAAAATATAAAAGTAGAGAAGATTAGTAGAATAAATATGTATGCCTTGATATGGAAACCTCAGCTGTATAAGTAAAATGAGTAGTGGAAGGCTTCAGTGATGTAAAACACCATTGCTGTTGTTATTAAAGACATTAAATAGTATATAGTTGAATATTCATCAAAACTCGAATTAGTTGGAAATTTTCGTTGCAGTGAAGCTATTTTTGAACATGTCGGGATGAAGAATCGATTATTGAAGTGTATGATTGTTATACCGCTCCTAGCAGTTGGGCCTTGCGAAACCAGGACAATTCTTCGGAGCGGACACTTTGAACCTTTAACTGAAAACTACTCTCCCATGCATAGCATCTGGAGGTTTCAGCAGAATGAAGCTATATTCAGCATTGAGTCATTCATCAAGAGTCCAAAAATAAGAGGAAAAGAGACAGATTATAGAACATACTTCACAGTATCCATGGCAGCTAGAATTTCATTCATGAGGCCGATTCGCTTGTCAGTTCGCTGTAAGCCCTCCTTAGTTAACTTTTGTGTTCTGCTGATGATAAGTGTCTGTTCCAAAAATAAACATGATTATGCCACTCTTCAAAATTCTGTCATGCTAAGGAAAACTGAAGGAGGGTATAAAAGCACGTATGCACATTCACCAAGAGGTAAAGCTGTTTGTATAATTATGGCGTCATCGAATATGTCCTGTAAGGACCTCATTTACAAAATTTCCTTTTTCTGCTCAGTACATGTAGCCAATTTACCTATTACAAATTCCCGATCCTATATAGTTTTCTCATCTCTTCCCCTACTTTAATCTAAAAGGCCATTTTTCAATTTGCCTCAAATATAAATGTTTAAAAGTAATCAATTTCATGCAACTAACTGAAGAAAAACCAGCAAAGAAGCACCCACTGTCAAAATCAAACTTATACCTGCACAGGGAACAGAAGAACCAACAACAGAGCACCCACGATGGAAGCCACCCCAAGCTCCCTGTAAAGGAGAACCATAGCAACAACGATGCGAAATGGAGCTGACCATAACGTGTGAAGTGATTGACATATTTGCTGTAAACAAGCAGTATCAACTTCATGTCATATTCACATGCAGACTTACCTAGCAATAAATATAGAAACACTCACAGAACGTACTTACAATTTAAAACATGAGTCTACCAGAGCTGCTTATAACTTATAAGAGATACAGAAAACTATATAGCTCAATAATGAGAAGAAAAAAAAATGGCCTGTACACATACATAAGATTGTTCTTCAGAATGGCAAAATTTATGAATAGCAAAATTTGCTAAATCTATTTTGATGTTACAAGCACACTATATAATCTTAAAATTTATCAGCTAAATGCATATATTAATCAATAAGTTCAATAGAACAAGTCATGGAATAGGTATCTTGGATTCTGAACTGAAATGTAAGCAGCAGAAAATAAGAAATCTGAGAAGTAGGATCTTAAAAGCTTCTCCATTCTATCTTGTTCTATTACTCCTGGAGAAATCAACTATTTAAAGACATTGTAGCTTACAAGAGAAGCTACAAAAGTATGAGAAATAAAGAGCTGCAAACTTTTTGTAGACCTTCCTAAGACCACCCACGGTAGGGAATCTAAGCAATAATAGAACTTACAAGGAGTGTCAGTTGGCTACAAAACGGAAAAGAAAAAAAAACATTGTTCAGTAAAAACGGCTAAGAAACGAAGGAGACAGGATAGGTATAGGGCAGTGTTTGGTTGGCATTTACAAATGTTTCCAATTACAACTAATTCAATATTCAGATATAAATAAATATATTTTGACAAAAATAATTTATTTAATATTCATAACTTATTTTTTCCTACCCAGAGACTAAGATTACATATATTTAGAATAAATAATTATTTTATCAAAAATAATTAGTACAAGTAATGTATTGATTTTAACAATGACGTTGATATTTATCATAATATAACTAATTTGAAATATAAACATTAATATACTACAAGACATTACGCGTGAAAACTAATATATTAGAAGACATTATACATAAATTTAATATTGTTACAACACCTTCTAAAACAACATACTTACATATGTACTTAAATATAGAAGATGATTTATTTATAAACTGATTATATAATTTTTGGTATTAATAATTTATAAATATAATAGAAAAAAATATATATAAATGTATTGTGTAACTAAATATGGAGTTAAAAAACCATGTTAAAAACTAGGAATCTGGAGGGAAAATATGGTGGGTTTTTTTAAGCATATGTGGCACAGAGAGAAACTTAAAAAATGGGTTGAAAAATGTTGTGGTGGGTTTTTGTAAGCATAGGTGGCACAGAGAGAAACTGAAAAAAGGTTGTTAAGAAAGAAGGATTGTACACGCTCGAATAAAGTGAAAGCCTAACATCTACAAGAGATTTAGAGAGATTTACTAAAAAGAGAATTATTTTAGTTCAATTAATAACTTCCTTATAAACGGTCAATGAATGGAGTATAACAAAAGAAAAAGGAAGAAACTCCAAATACAACATTATAACAATCATTAAGAAGATCCAAGTGTCCATATTAGTATATCCTAAGAAAACAAACATTATCATGAGTAACCAGATTTATAGTTTCAGCAACTTGAAAAAAGATCAACCATCTAGAATGCCAGAACCTGCAATCTGAAATTCACTTGGATGCAGACCTACGTCAAGTAACAGAAAAGGTACGTACCTGAAGTGCTTCAGCATCAGTCGTCATTAGGTTGGTTATCTTTCCAGTAGCAAATTTTCTACGACTCTCATGGGTCAGTCTCAAGGATTTACGAAAGACAGCAGCAACCTGTAGCATCAAGCAATCAGATAGATTACATGCAGGGTAGCAGGTCGATAGATCCCAATAAATATTTACAAAGATTCATCAAAACCATAAAAAGTATTTAAAACAGCATATCCAATATCACAAAAGATACACGTCTAAGATGCACTCATAATTAATGTGTTTTGCAACGATAAGAGTCCAAAATGGGAAGATAAATATTGCCTACTCCGTAATCCGTAAAACAACAAAGTTCCTAAATTCGGTTAGAACCGAACTTATTAAGAAGCATCTTGATTTACCTAATATCATATTGACTAATTGGTGGTGTACTATTAAAAACATTAAACTATGGATGCGTGCAAAAGTGAAATAATTAAGAAACGCAGATAAGGTCAAACACCAATTAAGAAGCCCAAGCGTTTACTTCAGTGCCATTTAAAATCTCAGAGAGCAGAAAAGTGTATGCAGTAGCCCGAGTTTACCAGAGCTGATCTCAGCCGAAAACCGACACGCATAACATTCTGGAAGTACTGAGCCTCACATAGCACCCCCAAGGACTGGATCAATAAAACATCAGTGAAGTCAATATTCAAATAAATGCAATAAAGTGGATATATTTCTACAATTTCAAAAATATGACACGGGATCATAGGATGAAGGCTTCTCTAATGCCAGACCAATATATGCAAGAAATATTCAATAAGCTACCTCCAGCAACCCTAAATCCCTATATGTATTTAATAAAAAATAACAAGTCTCCAAATTCAGTTAAAAGTTACAGAAGAGGTTAATCAAACATTGAATTTATGCAGTAAAATAACCTGTGTCAGTCTGAAATTTGATTATCATGAAATACAACAGAAAATGATGGACATAAAAAATCCCTTCAATGGACTTAAAATACCAAAAACTGTAAGAAAACCTACAGGGAATTGAAAAAATTCTACGATTTCACCTGGATGCGAGCTTTAGCTGACAACTAGAACTACCAACTGGACATATACTTGTAAACTGTAAAGTAGCCCTTCATGGAGGCGTTGCTTCGATTGCTAATTGTAAAACACCCTTCCCAAAGGATAACTAAGATGGGATTTCAATAGCTTCAAATGCTAATTGGCTAAACACTCACCCCAAAGGATAACTAAGATGGGATTGTTTATAGCATATATATAAGCTTTGGCCGATAGACTACACATTTTTTTTGTTAAATATATTTTTTATATCTTCTCGAATATAGCTCTTGAACTGGTATCTATAGTTAATTTTACATCTTTACAAAACAGACAAAAAGTGCAGCAGCAGGCATTGGTAGTTAGTCCCACAAGAGGGACATCCGGACATGCTTATTACAAAACCTGTAATATAAAAATGACCCACCAAAGAAGGATGTAATAAGGCAAGTAATTCAAATTCTCACCACTCCAACGAAAATGGAAAATGCATATATGTAACCAATCCGTGCTGGGTCCCCACGTTGCATTGACTGTGCATCGATCAATAGATAACATAAGACAATTTACCAGGAAAATAGATCAAATCTGTTGATACAAATAACATATTTCATCAAGTTTACCACGGTATAAACAATAGTCATGAGTTTAAGGTGCAGTAACTGACCTGGAGAAGACTGTTCAATAAGAGTGGCCCAACAAATTGAGAAAGATCATTGCCAATCTAGATGTAAGATGTGATAAGAGGGGCTTATCAGAAAGCTAAAAAAATCTAATAATCCAATTATACAACTGTAATTATTTCTAGGATATAATTTTAAGCGCAAACATCACCAGTAAATCTGAACATGCAAAAATTCATAGATCATATGAGAAGAAAATAGTTCTACAAGAATCATCAAGAGAAGAATATTTGACTGACTTCAATAGGGATATTGAATGGCTCCAGACCAAAATGCCAAAATCCAATTAGGCGGGAAACTAATTTTAACATATTTTCTTCAAGAGGTACAACAATATATTTCCTAAAAATAATGATTGCAAGTGACCATTACCTATGTAGAGTAATAATCTCCACTGCTTATATAACCAATAATTTCTTCATTTATCATGATTAATTCCTAATCAGCTAATAAAGAACATAAGTCTAAAACTGCTTCCAAAATACAAACTCTTAGTATTAAACCCAGAGACTGACAAAGCTTGTTAGCAACAAAATCAATGAGAAAAAGAAACAAGACAGATAATATCTTCAATCATCCAAAACTTCTTCTTATGGTGACCAATATTATCTTCTCTCATCCATAATTTCATGTTATGGTGTTTGTTTGCTGGAGCTATGCACTCAATTAAAGTAAAAAATTCTCTAAAATGAAAGAGTAATATCTAACCTTCCAGAAGCCTCCCCACCAAAACCTACAAAAATGAAAAGCACATATGAGTTTGCAAGAGATTATTTCAGAATGGTATACCATCATGGAAAAGAACCTCCATTGTTAATTGTTATACCTTCCCCCAAGGCTACTATTTAATGCTCGTAATAGCCAAGGCTTTTGCTTCCTGCATTCCATAGCCCAATACCTCTGGAAACTACAAGAAACATTATTATCAATTAATCAAAATCACACCTGCGAGTGTTTGGATGCAGAAAAAACAAAATGGATCATACTTGCTGTACAAAGTTTCAGTCCGATCCCATATATCTAACTTCCAAACATCTTTCTCTGTCAGTGGTCTCTTGTAACCCAGCTTCATCAGCGGATTCATCCATCCAAAGAAGATCTCTGATGCAAGACAGCACAACATAAGTAAATCAGCTAAGCAATAAAAAGGAGACACCAGATAAACAAATATTCGATGGTCGATTCATAAGAATATATGGTCATACAATTAAATAATTCTAATAGTCAACATTCTTGACACATAAAAATATTATATCTGACCCAAAAAAGTGATGTAAATAATAAATGCATCTGTTATCTATATACAACATTTTTAGAGAATGTATTCTGAGTTGACATATGCTAATGATTAAAAGCTTAACATAAAGTGCCTGCCTTTACCTACAGACTTGTTGGATTGTGTGCCTTTAATGAAATAGATGGTGATCAGTGTTACGGGAAATAGAATGCTTACTAGAAAATATGTTGACATGCCTTTCAGGACAAATTTGCTCCCCTCCGGGAAGCTTTTCATACTCAGTTTCGTCAACTACTTCATCCATCACTGGCGCATAGCCCGGATAAGGATCCAAATTTGGAACGTAGAAGAACAGTAGCACTCCAAACAAACTCTAAAGCAGATAGAATTTCCAATTAATGCAGTGAATATAACTTACCCGAAAATATAGAAGCAAATAACATATAAAAACTGAAAGCCGACAAGGCGGTCTCAACAATAAATCAGATCGTCGAATGGTTATCATAAAAATAGAGGAAAGGAGTCATTTTTAGTTCTAGGAATCAATTTGCTACAGAACATGGAGAACTACATGCAAATATTAGATCTTAAAAAGTTAAAAACTTTAGTTCAAAAGTAAACCAAGTCTGAGTACAATAATCTCTGGTGAAAAGTAGGGATATAAATCTGATCAGTTAAACTCCACTTGAAATACAAACGGAAAATTGATCATATGTTTATTCCTTTACATGGCTAAAAGAACAAACAATAAACAAGTACGGGTATGTCTAAATACTTTGAGAGGTCAAAATACTTCTGCACTCCATTTTTCAGTCTTAGCCATCATTTTTTTACTTCACAATCCTACAAAATCATTAGGAAGCATTTGGCTAATAAAGTTTCTGGCTTCATTTTCCTGATGTCATCCCTTTAAATAGTAAGATGATAAAATACGGTGGGGCATTCTGGAAGAGATGCTAAAACATTATTTAGTTTCAAACATCGAGCTTGATCTTGATCTTTTAGCCTTCCTTTGAAGAGGAAAACCTTTGTTTTGTGCACGTTGTGTTAAGCATTACAAAACTACATTCGCTCAAAGTGAGCATAGTGATAGTATCCCGGAAAGGTAGCGTTGTTTCCAGTAGTTTCAAGTTACAAGTGAATGCTGGAAGACGCTGTATGCTGAATCTGTCGCGAGATGTTTGGTAAAAATGTGATAGTTCAATAATATATTGCCATAGTCATGCAAGAGAAGTTCATTTACGAGGAACTTTTGTCCAATCTCAATTTCAACTGAAGCATGAATAAAAATAGCTTACAAACTCACTCAATGATGGTGCTCGAGCCCTTACTAAAAATCTTGTACTCAACTTTTATAACTAAAGCAGTTCACATAAGGCTTTTTCAAAGACAAAAAGCACAGACTTAAACTTCTTAAAGCATTTCAAAGCTTGGTCACCTTGATGGCAAGCTTATAATCTCAACTATAGCATAACGTGCTCAATTTTTCATACAAAGTTGGTAGCAAGACATATTTCACTACAAAGCACAGGGCAGCTGGAAATGTAATAATAAACTACCATTATTTCGATATTAAAACTGAAAGATATAAGAACAAACCTGGATGAGCACCTCACTGATATACAGATGTAGCACAAATCTGTAAGGCATAATAACACAAGTATATAAGCCATATGCTGAGACAAACAACTTCTTCATACTTATCCGTCATTGATTGGTAGTTTGTCAGATACTTGAAAAGGCAATATTTCTATAAAGTGGTCAAAGCAAAAGCAAAAAATACCTATCATAGAACCCCTTGACTGAAAGTACGAGGTTGAGCACAACAGCATCACCTACCAAAGCATAAATAACTCCAAACCTGACATACCATCTAAAGTCCCGGATGTAGACTTTAGTTTCCACAACAGTCATGATCAGCAATGAACACCAAGCAAGAGCCTCGATAACCAATGAAACTGTCTGCAAACAAGATGACAAGAGTCGATGAATAATTTGTTTACAATGTTCGTCACGGACCATGCTTTATCGAATGATCACACATCAGCTAAAGATCTACGTGTTTCACATGAGTTTGATTTCAGGACTGGAAATTGTTGGAAGTACAAAAGAAAGATCCTGGGATATTCACTGATATCCTAAGAATCTCTCAGTTGCATTGGACTTAAAGCAACAAACATATTTACTCATTAGTGGAAAAATAACAGAATACGTGAACATTACTATAATCATTCATCAATTTCATACCCCTTCTGCTTCTCAAAAAGAGTTTGTGCCTGTCACTATGGCAACTATAATCAGCAGTATTACATCGATCTAGATGTGGCATGCAGCAGATGAATGGAAGAAACAGAAGGTTACAAACACTTTCATGTCATTTTTCCCCTATATTGACCTTCAGCAGCAACTTAGGCAGTTGGATGACTCTAGGTTGAATATCATGGGTGATGATACAAATCAAGAGGTATCTACCTTGCAGTCCATAATGAAGCTTCAGCCACAACATTTATCTAGAGTATTAACAGCTTCAAGAGGTGTAAAGAAACGGAGAACTAAGGATCCCTAGGTCCAAATGATTAATTTGGTTATTCCGACTAATCACTGCATGTTTCATTTCAGGAGAAGGTAATTCATTACACAGAACAAAAGAATACAGTTCTATCCTGATTTCTGGATTACAAAAATATAAATTTTGGTATAGCACTATTGTGCACTTCCCCTATCGAGCATAATCCCTTTGACCTCATTCTAAACCTTATCTGATCCTTAATTAGCCTGCAGCACTATGATGACTAGCAAACTAGATGCAAAGGGGTATGACTACACAAAAAAAAAACAATATGTGCCACATTATCAGGACAGATTAAGTTTCCAAATTACCACTGTTTCACGCCTCTTAATAATCATAAAGGGAAAAATAAGCACTAGTAGAGGAAGGGCGGACCTCATATGGTGCCAGACCACCCTGTCCATCAAGATTAAATGCTGAGATTCCCATGACCAGCCTGAACAAAGGCTCAGCTGTACAATATGCAGCCAACAGAGCCAGCACATAATTATAGTACTTTGACCTCAAGCAGAACCTGGGAGCCTTGAAATTCTTCTTAGTCAACCAAATACGATAGAGGCTGAGACCTATGAGAGCCAAATGTGATATGCAGATCACAATTGAGTCAACTGCACATGGTGTGTATGCTCCAAATGCATTTTGGACCAGCTTTGCCCAGACGCTATTTGCATTTGACTGGCAATACCAAACCAATGGCTCAAAAGCCATGGTTAACCACACAATTCCTAAACAAAACCGTTAAATGTGCGGTATGTACCCAAAATCCACACACCCTTCTATACGCTTGCTACAAGTACGGTACCTGTTCAGCAAGATAAAGTCAAATCACTCGGTAACAGGAGTAAAATAAAAAAATGCCAGATAGAATTATAGGTATTGATGATAAAAACTCATAATAACTTGATGTATAATTTTCAAGGATTCGCCCAGGTTCATTAATTTTCCTTTATAGAAAATTCATAAATAGGGACTTTAGTGTTCAAAGACACACAAAGTGAAAGGTATGAGCCAACTTCAATTTACTTGAGATCTCCCTTTCTCCATTGATAGGTAATGCAATTCCCTAGTTACAGGAAATAGAGAATAACAGCCTTGGGTTAATCAACAAAACCCTTTCTCCTTAGGGACACGAAAAAGCACAGTTTACAAAATGAAAGAAGATATCAGTCGCTGTTGAAGTTATTTCACATGGTAATCAGAAGTCAAAACACAACATGTATCACATAAACCATGACTTTCTAAGTCCTAATTCTTCAACTTTTTCACTACAACAGGAGAGGAAACCCACATACATTATTGGATAAGCAGACAACCTAATGTAAAGAAAACTCAACCATCAAAGCAGATTAAACCCTTTTCATCAAACTTACAAATCTAAAATGAGAGAAGCCCGCCTTTCTCCTGGGTTGAAACTCGAAAGACTTGGGACAAGGAGAAGCAAAGAACAAAGGAACTGTAAAAAGGGCTTTTGATTCTCTGCTGACCAATATATAAAAAGCCATCTGAGAGATTCATGGGGCAATGTATGAATTGGCAGACGTCACGGCTTACGACGCCGATTATAAAATGCAAAAGTATACATCGATGTAATTGTATACTATTATTTTATGGAAACTGTGGCAAACGATGAATCAAATTAATTAAATACATTTGTTAATTTGATCGGGTTGGTACCTCGAGTCGAAATATTGAAGAGAGTAGCGCGTAACATGTTCGATATTCCACAGTATTTGGATTTTGGACTCGGTCGAAGAGCCAAACCACAGTGTGGGTCCAAAGCTCCAGTGAATCTTGCATACTGTATTTTTGGAACTTTTGTCTTCGAGCTCATCATGACCCGCATAATGCTCAAATTGTGAGTCCTGTGAGTTGTCCACTAGCCATGGATTCTAGCTACAGCTGATTTTTTTTTTTTTGTTAACTTTTTTTTAGGTTAATTACTCGTCGTTTTGTAATTTTTGTTTGGACATTTTTTAATATACTTTTAATTGGTCCACGAGATTTTGATAAATTAAATTTTATGACCATTTATTATTTTCAACTATTCTTATGAATTTTTGTGATGGTTAAGACTTTAAATTTAATAAATTAAGTCAGAATATTTTTTTAATACAAATAAAAACTATCTAATTTATTTAATATAAGTTTTTAGGGGAATAATGGGTTTATTGTCTTTACTTCTCACGTTTACGGAATTTTTAACAACGGTAAGAACACAATAGATATGTAGTTTAATTCAGACAGTCATATCTCTTTATTAAAAATATGTATTTTTATAATAAAAATTTTAATTATTAATTTATAATTTTCGATCTTAGCGTATCAAATGATTCGTAAATACTTTATACAATTAAGAAAAGTATTTGTTATCGGAGTTATCAATTATAAATATTTATTTAAATACTTTGAGAAATATCTGCGTAGCACGGGTCTATACTCCTAGTATAAATAAATATTTTAATTAGCCATCAAATAGACTATAAATTAACATCTACAAATTATATGTGTCTAATTTAGACCTTTAGAAATCCGGGTCCGGCCGTCCAACCCGCCCGGGAAAAAACATGTGTATGGGCAGCTAGTTTTGCCCGTTTGGGCATGTCCTTGCCTGACCAGTATTTTGATGGACGGGTATGAGTAAACATTTTAGTCCGCGGGCTAACCCAGCACATATATTGTTTCATACATAATATTTTTATATATGTGTGTATATATAATGAGTGTTACATACTCTGATTTTTCATTTAGTTTGTTTGGAGTATTTTGATGAGTTATACACTTATGCTCATTTGTAATACAAGATTGTAGGGTTAACTTGACTATAATGGTACTTATTGTTTTTCAGATATTTAGATTTATTCATTTTTGTGCGTTGATTGATATTGAACTTGTTGGTAGTGCACTGTGCAAGTATTATTGATTTGAAAGTGTGTATTAAATTCATTATATTACTTATTTTGAACGATAAATTCCGGGAAAAACGCACAAGCAAGTATATACGGGTCATCCGGGTCGGTCCGATAGCCCGTCCGCTTTTTACATGGGTGGACATGGACAGCGTTTGTGGCCCGGACAAGCCGGGCCGGCCCGCACCATCCGGATAGAGGTTCTAGGAATGGTTGGGCCGAACCCTTACTTATGCAAGTCTAGTCTAAATACTTAAAATTAACATGTGTATATAAATACATATATTGATTAACCACCAAACATACTAGAAATAAACATCTACAAATTATATGTGGCTAAATATAAAAATTTAACATGTATTATATAAATACATATATTTAATTAGGCATCGAATAGGCTAGAAATCAACATCTATGAATTATATGTGGCTAAATACCAAAAATTAACGTATTATACACATATATATTTTAATTAGTCATCAAATAGACTAAAAATTAACATCTACAAATTATATGTGACTAAATACCAAAAATTAACATGTATTATACAAATACATTTTTTAATTAGCCACCAAATAGGATATAAATTAACATCTATAAATTATGTGTGGTTAAATACCAACAACTAACATGTATTATATAAATACATATTTTGTCAGCCATCAAATAGACTATGAATAAATTTATGCAAATTATATATGGCTAAATACCAAAAACTTGTACATGTTAATTTCTATCCTATTTGGAGGCTATTAAATTAGAAAGAATTTGACCTACTATGTCTTTTTTAGTTTTGTGTTTAGTAAGTGTACCCGATTATTTTTACCACTTTTATTTAATGGTAGGTAAAAATAATTAACCCCTCTATTTTAATAAAAAATAATAATAATAATAATAGATGCTTGTTAGTATTATGTAAGTATAAGTTTTAATTCTTAATTACTGAATTTGTTTTTTTATTTTATTATTTTTTTGCCTTTTTATTTTATTTTTTATTTTTTATTTTTTGTAATGAACATACTAGAATTTTTTCTTACCAGAATTTGTCATACCGGAATTTGTAATATCAGAATTTGTCATACCAGAATTTCTCACATGCTCTACATACCAGAAATTTACATACTGGAAATTTACATACCAAAAATTCGTACCTGATTTTTTATGCCAGAAAATTACATACCAGCAAATTTCATACCATAATTTTCATACCAGAAAATGAACACACCAGAATTTTCATAATAGAATTTTCATACAAAAGTATGAACATACCATACCCCAAATACAAATCATAGTGACTGAGCAACACAATTTTACATAGAATAGCAAAGTTACAAGGTTAATACAAAGTAATGGTTAGTTGTCATCCTAACTAATAAAGGTTACATGTAATTATTGTTCAAGCCACAAAAATTACATACCAAAAATCATCATCAAGATATAGATTCTCATGAACTGAAAGTAAAGAAACAGAATTTTTTGGAAATTTATGTACCTTGTTTTCTATACATCCTTCTCCACAACAAGTATGCACAAACAAGAAGAATAGATGCTCCGAGAATTCGGCTATGGCACCAATGATCTTGACTTTGTTACCTTTCCCCGTCTTCTGCTTAAGAATGTTATGAGGGTGGAAAGAGGGAGTGATTTACTCTTGAGATATCCACGTTGTTCCTCATACCCTTCCTCCAGCACTATGAGGTCATCACTAGGGTGTCCGAGGTGGCGGTGCAACCCAGAAGGAATATCTATTCCACGAGAATCAAATGCGTGTCTCACGTTGTCTTTCATTTTCTGCTTAAAGAAGCTTGAAATTCCATGGCGTTGAGGTTTATCCTGGTTGTCGTCCATCACGCTCTCTCCGATCTGCTCCTTCACATCCTCGATCAGACCACCGTTGTGGCATGAATCTGAGACGATCGTTAGCCGGCAACCCTCCGTCACAACACAAACTAGCTCCTTGAAATCATCATTTGAGTTTTCATAACCAGGATAAAAATATTTAAATACAGCCTCTTACTTTACTCAGATCTTCGCCAAAAGTACACTAACTAAGCAAAATATCTTAGACACAAAACTCAATAGTTGGCATTGCCCCATCTACAAGACACAGAGGTCAACGTATCTAAATACTTTGGTCAGAAAATTTTGGCTTGCATTTTGCCCCCTTTCTTTTGGCTTAGCTCAAAAAAAACATAATTGAATTCCAAAATTCGGAGAATAGAACCCTAGCAATAACAAACACCAAGTCGATCATCGAATGAAGAGTTGGATAGAGGACCATGAGATTGATGATAATTCCAATGGATAGGTGATAAGAATAAGTAAATCAAAGAAAGATCGACCTATGATGAGATTCATATCACAAGGGACAATGCACTCATCAAAGCCGGTATCATTAGGCGATGATACTAGATAATGTCCTAAGGATAAAAGCCCACCCCTACTTGCGAACTTGCTACACATTTAAGAATGAGAAGCAACTACAAACCATACAAAAAAAAAACAATGAAAAGTTCTCAGATCATACCTTGCTGCAACTCTAAACTAGCAAGCATGATGTTCGCTCCAAAAGGTGTGTGTGCGTAAAAGCTTTAAATTTATATCCGAGAATAATGCCTAATGATAGCGAACCCCCGCATTGTACGGATCGATCGTAGTAAGGGTTAATATTCCGGAGTCGATCTCAGGAAATTACTGAGAACAAACCAGCAAAAGCAATCTAACTTGTAATCAAGCAAAGCAATGATCAAAGTAATGAATAGAGATGTAAGGATAATTGAGAATGCGGATTCTAAAGATCCAAGTATTCGGTTGTGGCCTTCGATTCAAGATGTCTAAAGATGTGTAACGGACAAAGTTGGATAGCAAAGGTATATGATCTAAGATAGGATATCGTACAGTGAAGTTCCAACACCCTTTTGTCTCACCCAAAGGTTCTACTTAACGGATGTTGAGTCTCGTCAAGAAGGGGATCTAAGGATAGGATTACACTCTCAATACCAAAATCAAACCCAAGGAAGTCAAGAGGAAGCACAAGGTATAGGCTATGACACTCTCCATCTTAATAGATGGTTTTGAATCCCCTATTACCTAGAACTCGTAAACGCTCACAACTAAGCAGGGCTATGGGTTAGAAAGGTTCAGCAAGGCCAGAGTTTAGGCAATCTTTAACTTTGGGTAAAGGTAAAAATGAAATGTGCAAAATAGAGAAAACCACGGCTGGATCTTGGGAAACCACGGGCGTGGTTCCTTAAGAATAGGCCGTGGATACCTTCTGCGAGGGTTTCGACTCACAACTCTAAGGGTCTGATCTGTTAAGGTTTAATCTATCATCATCTATACCACAACCATCAACCCTTCACCCAGAATCGCAGGGGGTTAGTCAACAATCATCATCATGTTCAATTCAAGATTAAAAGAAGGAATCAAGAATAACATGCAACCAAGAAAGACATAAAGAAGAACAATGATATCTCAACAATGAATCTCCGAATCTCAATAAGTGAATCAAAAAACAAGTGATCTCAGTGTTTCTTTTCTCAAAAGACAATAACCAAAACCTAAGAAAATCTCACAAATGTCTCCAATCTCCAAGTCAAAATTCCAAAGCTCTTCAATCTCCTTCCAATGATGAAGCAGAAGAATCTTGAACGTGGAATAATCCGTCAATCCTAAGTATCAAAGTGAATCCAAGTGTGTAGTGTGTAAAGCGTCCCTCCAAAATGCAGCTGTCGACCTCCTTTTATAGAATAAATTTAGGTCTAAAGGCTCCCTCCTTTGCGTTGTTGACGTGGCAATAACGAAATGGCTTTTCCCGAAGAAAACCACGGGTGACGTCATCAAAACCACGGCCGTGGTTTGTCCCGTGATGACTCTCGACCTTCCTTTCCACGTGTGAAAATCAAAGAATCACCAAAACCTCGGCCGTGGAAGTTCCTTCTTTGGTCGTGTTCTTCTTTTTCGATGTCTTTCTCCTTTGCTTCACTTCATACTCCTTCCTATGATTCTCCAATGCTTCCTAATGAACTCCACACCGATCGATACTCCATGAATGCTCCATTTCTCCTCTAATTTAGCGCCAATTCACCTAAAATCACAACAAAGCTTGCGTGGATCTCAATTCCAACACAATAGGCCAATATGCTCAATAAATGCTATGAAAACATGTCCATGTACTCAAAAGAAGGGGAAAACTACCTATATGTGCATCTAAACTACGCCATATTTCATGCTATCACCTTACATTCAAATCCCTGATGAACATAGAAAACCAAGGAACAAGTGATTCCAGTGAAAGTGTAGATTAAGAAAATTGAAGTAATATTAAGCTGAAAGGATGCAAATAAAAGAAGAAAAATCCAACAAAGTAACTAATTATGGACAAGCACCTGCTCATAGTAGTTAATCAGCCACTAGAGGCCCTTCAGCTGATATTCTTCATACCTTAACATTAGCAAAGCCACGATTTCTTACTAGATTAGCATGAAGAAAGAGGATGGAGAAGAATGAAGACGATCCTCCAATGGAGCAAATGGATCAATGGTCCCAATTAAGCTCAAAATCTTCGACGGTGGTGGGCTCGAACTGCGATTGATCGAAGGAAGGTCGCTCCAAAACACTAGAGCCACCCCTTGAAAACCCTAAACTACTCTTCGTCGTTGCATTTGAACCTACAACTAGAGGTTTTCTTCTTCCCCTTTACCTCTCGAGACTCCCATTTTTTGGAACCGGCGAAGAGGAAACTACACGCGTTGAAGACCAAGAAATGCCGTACCTGTCAACTCCAAATGGGTGACAACATCCTCGTTGCCTACGATGTCGGCGACCTTGGAAGGACTGTACTTCTCCACCCATGGCACTTCGTAACCACTGTTTGCAGAAGACGATGGAGCCATTGAAGAATAACAAGGGAGCAACTAGGGCAAACACAAACAACTGAGACACTTTTGATTAACTCCGAGAACTTGATGAGGCCATTGTTGTTCTTATCTGCGGCATGGATGAGACCATACCAGAAGCAGATGGGCAAAGTGGCAGAAGCAGATGAGAGAGGGTAAAGGGAAACCTAATGTTGAACGGTAAAAACAGTTACAGGGTACATTTACTAAATAAAAAAACGGAAAGACCTAATTACTAAACATAAACCTGAAAAAGGTCCACTTACCTAATTGACCTATTAAATTATAACTAATAATACTTTTTATTAAGATAATAATATTTTATTATTTTATTTGTTATTAGTATAGTTATTTAAATTAAGTTACACACTCATAATGTACTTAATGTTGTTAAGAATCCCGTGAACATGAGAAGTTAGCATAACAAACCCAATTCTTTCTACTAAAATCCTACATTATTTAGATTATATTGTTATTATTTGTTTTACAAAAATGTTTTGGAGTAATTTATTAATGTTAAAGTATTACAAATCACAAATATTCATGAAAAATGTTTTTAAAAAATTAAATAATAATAATCATAGTAATAATATATGAGTTGTGAAATTTAATTTATCAAAACCTTGTGGACACCACATGAAGTTATATTAAAGAATGGTTACCAAACAAATATTACAAAGCCTCGTGGGCACCGTGAGATTTTGTGATATATCATATTCATGAAAAACGAGTCCTCCCTTTTTTGCTAAAGGGAATAGTCACTTTCTAGACATACTAGACTGGTCGCGCGTGCTACGCATGTGCGCCGTGACTTGTAAACGTACAATATATTAGCAAACAATCGAACGGAAGTACAAGTATTACATCAATGAGTAAAATAAAATTTACATAAGACTGGTTCATGAAAGAACGGTCCTTAGTGTTGGTTTGAAGTATCAGGGTCAATAGCTAAATGCCAGTTCGACGTAGCATTCCTATCTTGAAAAAAACAAAAATATTAAATGGCTTAATGTCACTACAAGGAAAGCATGAAGGGACTAGGACAACACCACCATAGTCTTCCACACTTCTCAATTTCACTTTCACCCTATCATGTCTTGGGTGAGGTAATTATAGTCTCTTATGTGCATCTTAATAGCAAACTACAAAAATGTCCCAGAATTGAGCAATGCATTTGTAAAATGAACAATCAATATTTAACAGCAGTGAACCTCAACAGGATATCTAAATCAAAGTGTCCCAGAATTGAGCAAGCTACTACTTACTCTCTTCCTCATCAGTAATTCAAGCAAAAATGTGTCATCGTACTGAACTTTTTCTGGAACAATAACACAAAAAATCATTAATGTCAGTAAATGAATGCACAATCAAGCAAAAACAATTCAACAATATACCTTGGAAAATAGCTTAAAATCTAGATAAGAGGTTGAGCTTCTAATTAAGTCATAATTTGTGGCACCCACTGGAGTCATACCAACACGAAGACTTGAGACATTGAAGGAGCTCGTCTTTTATTTTTGTAAATTGTTCACAAAAGTGATCATTATACATAAAAAAAATTCAAACCAAATCATCATGCAAAATAAATATTAACAGAAGAAGAGTGAGAGCAACTTTCATCTTCGTTGGAAGAAGTCTCACCTCCTCTGACGGACCTCCTAATTTGTACCTGTAATATTTAAGTTGAGCTATCATTGTGTACTTCATATACACAAATTAAGCTTGTTTTTCTGCTTAATGTGAGGTCTTACATGAGACTGATTCATGAAAGAGGGACCATTGAGGACAAAATATCCAAACCAAATCATCGTCATACATTAAAAAGTAAATTAAACTACAATTCATCATGCTCAAAGCAAAAGTCATGAATGAACTCAACTCGAAACGTCCCTCCTATTGATAGGACCTCCTTGTGCAAAATAAAATGAAGTTTGGAACTAGAAATACGATCAATGTAATATATTTGTATACAAATTAGGAGGTCCAATCAATAGAAGGGGTGTTCCGAGTTGAGTTTATTCATGAATTTTGCAATTACTTAACGGTTTGAACAACGCTCCTATTTCTATAAAATTCATGAAGTTCCAATCTCGAGTTTGTCAACAAAAGCATATCCTACAAATCAAATTCTACGAGGCAAATACTATTCTTTAACCATTTCTTAACCAATCATTAACTATTCTATGCATAACATGGAAATATTGCAGAAATCAATTAAGCACAAGCAAAGCTTGTCATCCTGCAAGAAAAGCATTTGAAACAGAAAAGTGAGCAAAAAGACTCATGTCCTGAAAAGAATCATCATATCTTGCAAAAGTTTTCAAAACAAGCATCATAACCTGAAGCAAAATCAAAATCAATAATGTAAAAATCCAATTTAAAACAAAAAGCCAAATAACAATCTCAAAGATCTTAAGGTCTTTCAAATGAAGGTCAAGAAACGTGTTAGGGTGGGATATGTATAGGATATATGGTGCAAAATCAGGAAAAGAGGACAATAGCATCACAACTTCTTTTAGCAAACTTCAACACCCACCAATAAGCTCTTTTTCTCTTCTTTTTCATCAAATTTTTTCTTTACTTTAACTTTTGAGATCAAGGACAGAGGTACACAATAACCGAAGCCTAGGAAATCAACATTAACTCTCTTTTTCGAGTTGCCTCAAGCCGTAATGCACATACCATGACTCGTTAGGAATATCGCTCAATCCGACTTTGGCAAGACACAAATACCCGGCTATGTGAATGGTGCCGAGTTACTCATCGTCATGATTGAATTCCCCAAACCTATTTTCTAACACATTCACCACTTTCAACTTTAAACTTCACAACTTTCACACAATTGCATCCTAATTCCCGGATAGGTACAAAGGAGGCAAAACATATACATGAGGAGCTAGGAGGTGAATTAAGGAGAAGAAAGAAATGAAAATCGAAGTGCCTTAATCATATCAATGAGAAGTGCAAGAACTTATAAAGCGATTTCAACCTGCAATTTCTCAACATGATTTAGATCAAATTCCAAATTATCAAACTCGCAAGAAAATTCAACAAAACATTCAAATCCTTCACAATCCACAATTCAGTTTAAACACATAAAAATCATCAAAAATCCATTCCACAAGTAATTTTCTTTCATCGAGGTCTTTTCCAATCCTAGAAGCACAAAATTTTTTTAAAAAAAAATCAAAATTTCTCATTTTTCAAAGCTATAAATCGCAAGACAATATCGAAACATGTGACAAGAATAACGAGAATACAAAGTACGATAGACATAGATCAAAGCAAGTATCATAGAGTTATCACATACCATGTTTCTCAATCACCCCATACTAGAACTACAAATTATCCCCAATGTGCAATAAAAGAATACAAAAGTACAAGAAACTCAGAAAGTCTTAATAAAACCGATAGAGGTGGAACGTCATCATCCGAGTGGTGGTGGAAACGGGTACCATGAGGGGTCGTATGGACGACCGAACTGAGCTTGGTAGAGATCTCGCATCATCCTCTGATCCTCCTCTATGACGACGAGACGGCTATCCATGCGCTCCATGGAAGTGGTAATGTCGTCCACCTGCGACTGCAGCCCGGAAACTCATGGGGGCATCTCATCGAACCAAGTAGGGCGCTCGGATGTGTTGGCGCGGCTTAGGAAGGGCTAGCGCGGGGTCGGCGAGCTGTAAACCTCCTAGGAGGGTCATAATACTCTCCCATGGGTGGAAAATCAGGTGGCGGCACCCTCAACTCTGAACTCACTAGGACCGGCATCCGTCCCAGTGTCCATATCCTCTAGGCCCTATCCTCCATCCGCCTCAGTTGCGGCATCATCCTCATCAACCTTGGGACCTCCCCTGTTATCATGCATCGGCTCAAAAGTCAACTTCCACTTATGGGGGTTCTGAATGGAGTAATCCAACCTCCACGGAATCCCTCTCGCACTCTTGCCCTCCCAGGGCACAAGACCATGCAGCGGACCTCTATGACGAGGAATCAAAATACCTCTAGCAATAAATCTCTCAAGTCCAAGAGGTCTAGCCTCAACGGCTAGCTCACAAGCAAAATATTCCACCTCCAACTGTCGAGCAATGTGGGTCACAATCCTACCAACATAAATACCACCCCTCACCTTGCTCTTTATCTTCCTAAGGCTATCAACTAACATGGTGACACAATTTGGAGTAGTACCGGTGACCATGAAATATAGGATATAAAGTTCACCGGCTTTCAGCTTCTGAGGGATCTCGGTCCTAGGGAAGAGACACTCGGACATGATCTTATGTGCACTCTTAAAGGATAAGTTGTAAATCAACTTCTCCTTCGAGTCAGCCAGATGCCACCTATCAACTGAGCTTACTATCATAGCTAAGCTCTCCCAGAATACACTAGGATTAGTGTGCCTAGGGAAGGTCCCATGTGTAGTCTCTCCAAACCCAAACAACCTAGCAAACCTCACAATTGACATAGCATAGTTCCGGTTCATCATCCAGAACTTCACAGTTCTCTCTCTAGCATCATGGTCGAAGGAACTAAGAAACCCCATGGTCAATTCCTCGTATGCATGTTCTCTAATATCTATGAAGGTCCTAAGCTCAGCTCTATCAACCATCATGTTCAGATCATCAAGGGCATTCATACACTCAAGCTCCTAAAGCACTAAGTACATAGGTGCTACTATTGTTTGAGGTTGAATGGTGTTGTAGGCATCCTTAAAATCCTTTAAGATGCAAGGAAGTCTAGGAGGGGGGTGGTTGTTGTGGAGGTTGGGAAGAAGAGTCTTTGCCCTTACCAAACGGATTTCAGCCACTACGACGAAGACCGTCCATATCTGGCAAAACCACGGTTGTGGTTTTCAAGATCTGGCCGTGGAAATCGTCGATTTCCCTCAAATCACCAAATTCAACAATTTATTTCACAAACAGCAGTCCTAGACTATTTCTAAGTTCCAATTCGTCAGTTCTCTAGCAAAATTCTTAGCAAAACAAACGAAATCAACCCAAGATCAAGGGAGAAGAGAAAACCTAGGTTTGGATTGAAAAATCCAAATGTCCGCCGATTCTCTGCAATTCCGTGTTGTTTGAGCACTGAATCTTCAAGAGGATCTGAATTGCTTGCGTTTTTGTGAAAGAATCGTTCAAAACGATCAACAAACGCGAGATTGGGCACCGGGAACCAAAATTGCTGTTTACAGCTGGGGCATGATTTTTGGGGAAAAATAGTTTGCAGCTTGGAGGTGAAGTGTTCCTTATATACTCTCGCAAAATTTTTTAAAACCACGGCCGTGGTTTTGACCGTGGAATCTGGGCCGCCCGTGGTTTTTGTAACTTTTGCTCTCGACATGATTTTCCACGGGTTTAATTAGCAAACCTCGCATGTGGAAACCTATATTTGCCCGTTAAAACTCCCTTTACATCCTTAATTGAAAATTTTGACTTTGTTCTTGCATTCCTTGAATCATTTTGGAGTTTTCCTAGTTTCTATCATCCAAAGACACGAGAAAACCGGGAACGAACCAACGAAAACGACAAAACGACAAAACAAACTATCTACTCTAGCCTATGGAAAAAGGGAAAGAAAGCAATGCCTTGGTGATAGGTGATGGAATCACTATCATTTAGGATAGTTTTTAGAGTCTTTATATTGCATTTGTGTCGGTTTATGCTACTAACTCCTTGGTCCAGAAGAAGAAGACTAAAAGAAGCTAAGGAAGGAGTTATAAGCACTTAGGAGTGAATTTCGTTCACGAAGCAAAGCTTCTGTTGCTTCACCGCCCCCGCGGAGCCTTGTCACCGCCCCTACGGGTGACACCTTACTCTGGAGCGCTCCCTGCGCCTTCGCCAGCGCCAGCCACGAAGACTATCACCGCACCTGCGTCAACCCTTGGCGCCCCTGCGGTGACTTGCCTTGAGGAAGCAAAGACCAGCGCCCCTGCGTCTTCCCTTGCGCCTCTACCTGCGCCTCAACCTGGGAGCTGGAAGATGAAGAGTCTGTGTCACCGCCCCTGCGTTGACACTAGGACGCCCCGACGGCTTGGCATCAGAAATGACAGGAAGTTGAAGAGTCAGACGTTTGAAGTGCATTAAAGATCCGCCCCTGCAGAATTGCCTAGCTGCCCCTGCGGCCATGAAGAAGATCAAGCGTTTTTGCCTTCACCGCCCCTGCGGAGCTGAAGGCCGCCCCTGCGGTTCAACGACAGAAGCTTTACTCCGGCTGTTTATACCACCTTTATGGCATTAAAGGTGGCTGTTTTGGGCCGGCCATTTACTCCTATTTAGTGTCTTTTGTAGTATAAATAGGTCTTGGTTGATTGCTAGAAGAAGGCACTTATTATCCATCATCATCCACTTAGAATCCAATTTTCTCATCATTTCCATTGTAATGAGTTGCTAACTCCCTTGCTACATTGGGTTGGTTCAAAGCTGCGTTGTTACTTTGGTTGTAAGTTTTCTTTAATATAAGTTTTCATTCAGTAATGCTTTGTGTTTCCTTGATCTCCATTGTCTAATTGCATGTTTTACTATTACTTGAGATTGATCACCTTAGGTTCTAAAGTGCATGCAAAGAACTAGGATTAATAGGTTCCGGGTTCGGGTCTTTAATCTAGTAGTAAACTTTAAGTAATAACGGGTTGTAATTACTTAAAGAAAAGGAACACAAATATAAAGATAAGGTTAACGGTTTTAATCTATTCTTTATATCCCTTAGTCTTTATTTGAAAGCTAACTTGTTAATTGTTCTTGTAGGTTTACGGAACACTAACTTGTTAATTTGTGTTGATGCCGGTTGGCTCAACACATATATATGATCGAGACGGGAGATTACTTAAAAACTTGTAAAAGGAACTCACCAAAGTAGTAATTGCATGCTAAGAATCAACCTAGTATACATTCATCCATTATTGTCTTACTTGCTGCGTTATTCGTTTTCATAAGTTTTTGTGTGCATCAATTCAACCAACCCCCCCCC
>BSUD01000007.1:106379389-106393328 GCA_033239045.1 Fagopyrum esculentum | reverse complement strand
CCCCCCCCCCCCCTTGTTACTTGTTTTTATAATCAATAATTGCATTTAATAAAAATACCTTAACTCTCTTTGGTTCGACCATTATTTAACCACTATACTTGTTTTAGTGCTAAGTCGGGATTATATTTTGATAAGGTATAAACGACCATAGAAATACCTCTAGTCACTTGGGTTGCCTCCCAAGAAGCACTTTGTTTAAGGTTCATAGCTAGACCGATCCTTTTTTGTGCTCAAGTGAGGAGGATAGGTGCAATCCCCTCAATCTGACTCTCCGGTGTGTACTTCTTAAGGCGTCGGCCATTGACCTTGAAAGCTCCGCATTGTTCACCCCATACTTCAATTGCACCATGGGGAAAAACGTGTTTAATTACAAACGGTCTAGTCCGACTAGATTTTAACTTACCGGGAAATAGACGAAGTCGGGAATTGAAGAGGAGGACAAGGTCTCCTTCTTTCAAGTCCTTCGAAATGATGTGTTTGTCATGCCACTTCTTCGTCATTTCTTTATAGATTCGCACATTCTCATAAGCATTCAAGCGGATCTTTTCCAACTCATTATTGTCGAGGAAGCGTTTCTCTCCAGCCTCCTTAATGTCAAAGTTTAGCCACTTAGTTGCCCAATAGGCCTTGTGTTCTAGCTCAATGGGAAGATGACAAGACTTCCCATATACAGGATTGTACGGTGTAGTGCCAATGGGAGTCTTGAAAGTTGTCCTGTATGCCCAAAGTGCATCGTCCGGCTTTATTGACTAATCTTTCCTCGTCCTAGAGACAGTTTTCTCTAGAATGGTCTTGATCTCTCTATTGACCTGCCCGCTAGTTTGAGGATGATAGAGAGTGGTGATCTTCTGAGTCACCCCATACTTGGCTAGTAGAGTTTCAAATTTTCGGGCCTTGAAGTGCGTTCCTCCGTCACTAATGATGGTTCGGGCGTCCCAAACCTTGGGAAGATCGTTCTATTAAAGAACTTCACTACCACCATAACATCATTAGTGGGAGAAGCAACCGTTTTAACCCATCTTGAAACATAATCTACAACTAGAAGAATGTATTAGTTACCACAAGAAGATGAGAATGGTCCCATAAAGTCCACACCCCATACGTTGAAGATCTCCACTTCTTGGATGTTGTTGAGCGGCATCTCGTTCCTCCTGGATATGTTTCTTGTTTTTTGACAAGCATCGCAAGGAGAAATAAAACGTTGCACGTCTTTAAAGAAAATAGGCCAAAAGAAACCGGACTGCAATACCTTAACACAAGTCTTGTGAGAACTAGCATGTCCTCCACAAGGTAGAGAGTGGCAATGGCGGATGAAGCTTTCAACTTCGTCTTCCGGTATGCACCTCCTAATGATGTCATCTGGACCTCTCTTGAAGAGTAGAAGTTCATTCCAAAAGTAGTGTCGGACATCCTTGAAGAACTTCTTCCTTTGAGCGTAGGATAGTCCGGGAGGTATTTCCTGATAAACCAAATAACTCACAAGATCATCAAATCATGGTTAGTTACCTCTAGAAATATGATGAAGACACTCTTCCATCATGTGTAGTTGCTCGTCAGGGAACGAGTCATCAATAGGTGAATTGTCCTTTGTGATTTGGGGAAGGCAACTTAGGTGGTCCGCCATGGAGTTCTCAGATCCCTTCTTGTCTCGGATCTCCAGATCGAACTCTTGGAGAAGAAGAATCCACCTAATCAGCCGCGGTTTTGCATCCTTCTTGGTGAGCAAATATCGTATGGTTGCGTGGTTATTATAGACTATCCTTTCGCTCCTATAAGATATGAACGAAATTTCTCAAATGCATATACAACAACAAGTAATACCTCGGAGCTCCGGCAAGAAGGAGAAAATCAGTGAAAAAGATACACAAGCAACACTCATATAAAAGGGCGAACAACTCAACTGACTAGTCGTCATACCTCAAACAACGGCGCTGGATGAAAGGGCAAACAACTCAATTGATCTTGAGCACCACTTCCATGGCATCGGAGATGAATCCAAACCAGGCCCCACTCTTCTGGACAACAATGTCGTTGGATCGGAGGAGGTGCCATCGAAAACCGAAAAAACTGAAACGCCAACGTCACAAGGGTGTAGAGGAGGCTTTCGGTCTTGGTGACGAGTCTATCGAGATCAACCAAAGAGCCGAAATTAGAGAGCATAGAAGAAGATCATTACAAAGGAAATCAGGTAGAGAAGAAGAGAGTGGGTTTGAAACCCTAACCTGATAAGCAAGAAGATAAACGGTGAAGGTTTCATTGACAAAAGAAGAAGGTAACACATGAAGAAAGCATTGCATCTGAGGTTCCAGGGTTTTACATGGGCTTCCAAAGAAATCTCAAACGGTGATACTAAGAACGTCAATAAGAGGGGGAAGCAACGCGTATACATTTTTTTACGTTGACAGACATGTGTATCAAATAAAATTAAAGAAAAGAATAAATAAAATGAGCATGACAAACCTATAATAAATATAAAATGATATGGGTAAAACTGGAAATAAAAGCATGCAAGGACAAAGTCGGAAAACCCCTATTCATTAGGGGAAGTCCCACTTTTGGTATAGTATAGATTTACATTAGTTGACAAACACGTGTATCAAATAAAATTAAAGAAAAGAAGAAATAAAATGAGCATGACATACCTATTATAAATATAAAATGATAGGGGCAAAACTGTAAATAAAAGCATGCAAGGACAAAGTCGGAAATCCCCTATTCATTAGGGGAAGTCCCACTTTTAGTACAGTATAGATACAGATATCATATTTGAGAATTAAAATTTGGAGTTTTGACACTAAAGTTACTTAGTGAAAGAGAAGTCGTGGTCAAATGAAATAAATGTATCTGGTATATTATTAACTCTTTCAAAAAAGTGGCAATGTATACTATTAAAAACAACAATATTTGTCATTTTCGTTTTTTAACCTATGTTATCAAATTTCGTTGGTAAGACTTTTTTGTTTTCATGTCTAATAATAGAAGTCAATAGAGTTCATATTATTATCATCCTCGATTTATGTCATTTTGTTTTTTTTTATGAAAGTCATTTCTTAATTTGAATCTTTATGAAGATATAAATATTAAGCATATTATGAATAATTTAAGATGATTTGTTTCCTTGGTAGCTTAAAACATAACTTGTCGTTACTTGCCTTCTTAACATGCTAAAAAAAGGTTACTTATATACATTATAGATTGGTCAAAATATTGTATACATCATAGTTCAAAGCATTGAACTTTATTTCACAAACATATGTCATTCTCGTATATACATATCCAAAAAGTGTAAATATGACATCGCAACAATAAAGAGTACTTGTCTAATCAATCGTTTACCTATACTTTCTCACATAGTGGTAAAATTTATGTGTTTATCTTCTCGAACTATCTATTTTTGTTAAACTTGTTATAGTTTTGGGGTAAACTTTTTTTCCTATCAATCTCGATCTAAAGGCTCCAACATGTCTAGTCTCTATCAAGGTCGTCCTTTTCTTTCTCTTCGTAACTCATCCTCACATCTGGTCTCCAATTTGTCGATATCACACAACATCGAAATATATGCCTCACCATCGATGTTCCACCCTTCGGTGGAGTCAGAATTACATCGCCTAAAAACACTTTTTTCTCAAGTTTTGTATCATCACTCTCTTTTAGATCTTTCTCTAAATGCCTAGATTAATATTTCCTCTCTTCACTACTCTCTCACCTTTAACTTTTCATTTTCTTCTTTTCTTTGTGTGGTTGAAGTGGCTCATAATCCATTTTGACATCATTTCGAGGTCTTTCCAAAAATAGTACTATTGTGATGTGTCACCGACATTGGGTATTGTGGAACTTTCTCCAACCTATAATTTACATATGATAATGATGAGTCGATGTTTATCGCTACTTGCTTGCATTTTCCTTAACATGGTTTACGTAATTACTATCTATATCTACCCTAGATCTCTTGACCCAAGTTAATAATTTTAGATGAGTAATTGTCTATCCATTGGTTGAAATATATGAGGGCCATAGCAAACTGATCTAGAGTCCCAGTATAACAAACTGAGAATATTACTTGGTTGAAGAGATTTTCCAACTGCATATTTTAAGGAAAGTGAATGATGTGAGTACATGACCGATAAACTCGTCAAAATAACTCACTCAAGAGGATGAAGAACCAGAAACCTCCAAATTGAGATATGAATTATATAATATGTAAATATTGTAAATAGATTATGTCTTTTGTAATTATGATCTGCATCCTGCAGCTTCTTGCACATAGTTCTACCACTAGCAAGTTTTAACTACATTTTGTTTAGACTGTGCTCCCCGGCAAAGGCTGCAATTTATAACCACAAATACAATTCAGCACCCACAAGTTGCTTACTGCTTTACACCCCGACGTTTTCGCTATAGCTTCAGCTTCCGCTTGCCTGCTTTTCAAAATCATGTCTTTGTTGATATCATTCTTATCAGGAAACTCAAGGCTGTAAACTATGATTGTCGATGGCAGCGACATGTTCCCCTGCTCCTCCACAATGGGTTTTCGATGTAATACCGTGGCACCTGCAGATATTATGAGCTCATGAAGATATCCTTTGTACGACGCCTCGAAATCTCCGGTTAAATAGAACTTCATCCCGCTGAAAACCTTAGGTTGCTGCAAGTTATACAAACTGTTAGCTTCAAACTGTTCCAGAGAAACTAGCCAAATAATGGCAAGTTCTTAAGTAAACAATCATACCTTATTCTCAAGTCTTGATCTTCCGAGTCGCGGACCTCCCTTGATTCCATGACTGTCAACATTTATTTCATATGTAGATTCATCGACTATTCTTTTTGCATTTAAGCAAGCTTTAATCCCTGCAACCACAAGAGAGATTTCCAGTGTAATGAGAGATCACTTGAGACCTTCGGATCAAATTTAATTTCTAGTTACTAACATTCAATGCTCAATATCCATTTGCCCTCCAAGATTCCCATCAAAACTTTGAGAGTTCTTTTGCAAGCTCCATTTTCATCTGTTGAAGCAATGACATGCGTGACACTAGTATTCCAGTTTTTTGACACCGAAGCTCCTGATAACCTTTTGAATTTAGTGACAATTTCCTGCAGTTATAACAAGCAACACAAAAATCCAGGAAACATCACTCATTAATAAATATTTCTTGTTGAAGTTCAGAAAGAACCAGAATACCGGTAAGAAACTACAAATTTGACCTTGTCTTCTGCTGTAAAAGCTGAGCAGCAAAGATGCAGTTTATCAGAACAACCACGAGAATCCCACAAGCTTGTATCCGTACCTTGCTTGGTAGCAGATTTAGACTGTGTGCTGGTTACAGAGACAAAGCTTAGTAGCATTCCATCTTCTCTTTTTTCTCCAAATGAAATATGCATTCGTTGCAGAAGCAACTAATCTTGTATACTCGTGATTTGATAATAATAATTAATGGAGGACATACCTTTTTGAATTGTTCCTTCTTTTCACGTGAGACTCAGCTTGTTCATTTGGAAGCTTTGAGGAGGCATGAAGAGGACAAAGCATGACAAAATTATCCTGTTGGAAGTCACCAAAAAGGAGCATTGTTACAACTCTTAAACTTTACTCTAAAGAGCTTCCCATACACTAATATATCTGATATGCACGCTTACAGTATCCCATCGGTTTTGTCTAAGACGCTTTGCACACGGAACATGGAAACTTCTTCGGCAACTCTTATCATAACAACCAAGAGCCGCACCTTTGTGGCCACATAAACTGCATTTTATCCTCCAACTTCTTGCTAACTCTGCTTCAAGATTGATAGCAATGTCATCTTGAAAGTACACATTTGGCGCCCTGCAAATATGAGATGAATGTCAACCAGGTTACAAACGTAACACACAAGCAAGCTGAACATTGATGGTGGTGCTTCTCAGGTACATTAGGGAAGATGCTCAATCAATGGATTATAGTTTTATGCTTAGAGGACAAAGTCTTATATCAAAAAGGGTACAACTAGGTTTCATAGGTTTGCTTTATGCTAGTTAATGTAAAAGTGTAAAACACAATGCTACCATATATCTTTCCTGGACAAAGTAGATTCAAAGTCTGGAATTGGTATTGTCATGAAATGAGGGAGAAGGAACAGAAACTAGAGCTACGTGGAGAGGAGAACAGCACACAACATAAAGCATTGTATAGTTGTCTTTCAGTTGAAGGATGTTATACCATTCAGCACAACTTTTGTGCGAGTGGATGATGCCGGATCCTCCAACAAAATCTGATGAAACGGGCCTGCCCTGATAGTAGTTAATCATCTGCCCAGAAAACTGCAAGGTTCAAAAAAGTTGAAAAGATCCTACGTCGCCAAGAGACACAAAACATGATATTTAAAAGTAAAATAAAGTTGTGAAAGCTCAAAACCTCAGTCTCCTCAGCTGAATGACAGAATCCACATATAATGCTGTTTGAATTAGATTGACATTTGCGCACAGCATTTCCAGCCTTCAGGGAATGATGTGGACCTTTAGTATCTGCAGATTCAGCGTGAATACCCACATTGAGATCATCTTGCTTGTCTATTAAATCAATATCTGCTGAAACATCCACCTTTCCCTTGCAGTTGACCTCTTGACCCAATTTTCTGGATCTTCTGCCAGTGGAGGATGCAGTACCGTTATCAACTCTAGCGGACGATTTCTTTTCTCTCAGGGGTTTAGTCGATAATCTACCTTCGCAGTCTTGCTGTTGAGCAGATGTAACTTCTTTAATTGGATCAAGCTTAGGAAGATCTGACTGCAATCTTGATCTCGCTTGCATTGTGCTTTGATTTTTATTGCTCTTACAGCTAATCCTGTTCCTCAAGGCAATACCCTTTGCAGCCACACTTTTATCTACTTGATTGAGCGTTTCTTCTTCAAGGTTGTTGAGAGGGCTGTTTAAGCCACATCCTTCATCTGATACAAATCCATGTATTGAGTCTGCAGCAACATTATTGTCTTGATTATTCTTAGTACGCTTACTTTGGCTTCTTGTACTACCCTTGCTAGTTCTCTTGCGTGATTTTCCATACCCATTTGGTTTGTCAATAATTTTTGTTTCAAGATTATGGGAAGCACTGTCATTCTTTGCATGAATTTTTTCAGGAGAGTTAAGCTCTTCACAGTACTCAGCAGTTACCCTTCCAATAGCACCACCTTCTGTAGGTGTTCCTGATATCTGAGCAAGCTTTCCCCCCACATCTCCGGGTGGAGCCTGAAAAGTTCCATTATCAGTACAATGTAGCTGAATAAACAGAAACACAATCGCGAAGAAAAGCAAATAAAGGTCTGACCTGAAGGAGATGCATGTTCAACTGCTTCTTTATAAAAAACTAATTATATGGAATGATATGTACCTGATTCTTAATAGGAGTAGAGCAAAGTTCTGGAGAGCAGGCTCTTTGAGTCCATTCAAACATCTCACTGTCAAATAAATTGCCTACATCGTGTTTGCTACTCACCTCTTCCTATTCAAAATTTCAGGAAAAAAAATGCTACTAAGACATGATTGAAAAGCTAAAGATTACAAACTCGGACCTAAAATAATTGACATTTGATTGCACCAAGGAAATGACTAATATAGTGCAAAACAGAACACTTACTCTTGGTATTACTTCATCAGGGATGTCATCTTCTGAATCCTTGATATCACTAAAGGTAGGAACATTTACGGGTGTTAATGTTAGATGTTCAATATCAGTCGACTGACTTAGCTTATCTGCATCTTCTCTAAGCCAGAACAAGGGTCGGAGCAGATGGCTGCTATTTCCATTCAAGCGTGTGTAAGAGGAAGGTACTCTTGAATTTGGCACACAGTTCATTTCCTCCCTTTCAGGTTTAGAGGTCACCATAGGTTTGGGAGTTTCAGGAAGAGGAGATCTTGGCACTTGCACTCTTTTGTTGGTGCAAAATGACCGTTTGACTGGCTTAGTGCCAGGACTCTTCAATTTAGATTTTGATGCTGTTTTTGACAAATTTCCATTATTCTCCACCCTCTCTGTGCTAAACTTTGTATTGATGGTATTCGATCCTCCTTCAGCCTGTTTTGCTTCATCTAAAGTAAATATAGAAAAAGACCAAAGACTATAATAAGCTTTTATTTACAAACATCATCAAGAAGAGTACAAATAAGAGCAGTGCTAAAGAGATTAATTGAAGCATATTGGGATGGGTTGTCGGGCATATACGTGGCACTTCCAGGCTTGTTTATACATGACTTAATCAAGATGTATCATTGAAATAGCTTTCAATGAAAATTATATTTCTAATTTACTTGTATCCCTCTAAAATAAGGGTATTTTTGTATCACCTGAATTTCTTCTTGGGGCATCATTTTGAGTTAGAAATATATTGAATCCTGAAGCAATCTCCATGCTCTTGTAAATATGAACCAAGTTCTCCATGTGAGGAGCTGGACGAACCTCTACAATCAAAGATATCTTCCACTATCAGAAATGTATCCTATACATTTGTGTAATGTGACATCAGTCCTTGAGTTAACTGGAATCTGATTGTAAAAGAAACCACAAACCTCGACGTGTACAAGGCACTTTACAAACAGGGCAACTGGAATCCGTTTTTATGGACTTCTGAATACACGAACTGTAAAAAGAAAAATTAGAAATTTGCCCAAAAACATTTGAGCCAAATAGCAAATGGTGTAAACATGAACAATGAACACAAAAATCTTACTTGCAGAAGACATGATTGCAGGTCAGAGAGACAGCCGAGTTGAACAAACTGAGACTGCAAAGAAGGCACTCAATGGATCACAACGCTAAGCAACCGACAACCGGAGAAATGACATGCAAAATGAAATGGGGTTTTGGAGAGGAAGTGAAATTGAGACGTACCAGATGGGGCATTTGAGCTCTCTGCCCATTCTCTCTAGGTGCGAAGCGTCGGCCATTGGAGAAATCGAGTTGATTGTAGAGGATCTAGAGGGAGGTCGGGATTAATTTTAAAGTGGGAATGTTTTGAAAGAGAAGAAGCTTGCAGAGGAAGGAGGATGAAAGAGGGGAAAGCGGGCAATTTGATTTTTACTTCTTTTTTTAAGCCCGCGTAAAACGTTACAGCGCGCGCCTACTGAATTTTTTTCTTCTTCTTTTGTTAGCCGATATGTTTGGTATTTTTCTTTTTCGGGCCGTTATGTATCCAAACAAATTCAATCTCTTCGATCCGATCTCAATCCGGCTCTCGGTCGCACCACATATGATCATCTCAAACACACCATATAAGCGTCTTCCAAGCTCAATGAGAATGCATCATATGATTCTTATATATTAAAACTCGTCCAAATTTGAATGTCCGAACAACGGTCATGAGGCATTTTCTAGGGTTTACAGGTCCCGAACGCACTCATGGTGGGAGATAGACTTGTGGTACATCTAGAGTCTGTCCTCGAGGTGAACTCGGTTTGATTTTTTTCTTAGAACGGAAAGTGGTTCGAACCATTCGACGGCACACCGTCTAGTGAATCGAAAAGTTGGAAAAAAAATCGGCAGACGAACTAACCGTCATGAAAGGGCACACAACAAAGGAGAAAATAAATACACAAAAATACATCAAATGGAATCCGAACGCAAAAAAATTTTAAAGGGAAAGCAAGATGATTCAACCTACAAGAGTCAACGAGTATAAACGTTCATCTTCGATGGAACTACACAGAAAGGAAGCTTGGAGAACAATTGTGGACACCTAAATGCTCAAACCGTCATCAAAAAACAACATAAAACCTCGGAAGACGAAACTGCTGAAAACGGGTATCATGATATATAAACGTGTAAAACTTGATGGTTTAAAGATTAATGATTTGTAAGGAATAAATTGTTAATAGAGGGTTTGATAACAATTTGGTAACCGTAAATTTTGTTTCCATTAGTATTGTATTTTTTGTATCATAAAGCATAAGTAAGCTTATTTTGTGATTTTGGGCTTTGTTAGGCCCATTGGTTTATTAAATGGGTTGGACGGGTCTTTTGGATGGCCTTGGTTATTGGGAAGATGAGCTTGTGGAAAATTCAAATGAGAATTGTTTAGAATTAAGAAGAATAAACACATAGGTTAAAAGTACCTCGATACGATCTATTAGATGTGATCCACAATTGATAGAAGCCATAAACATACTTCAAATCAGAACTGATAATGTAGTAGAAAAAATCGAAATTGGAACCAAATTTGTTAGTTTGAAAAACACGAAATTTCACAAAGGACAAATTGTTTTGTTTTTTTTACTTATATATTCTTCGAACAAGTAGATAATAAGATGGGTAAAATCATCGACTTCGATCTCTGAAAATAGAAATAGTAGTCATAAAATTTTGAATTCATCGTGAACAAGGTAATGATAGATTCAATTCAAGTTTATATTGTTTACATTTTGTAGGTGGGCAAAAAGCCCTCGTTTTGAAGGCAGCAAAGGGGGTGAATTTGTTATCAATCATTTGTTAAACAACTAGTGCATAATTTAGATGAACATTGTTCATCATGAAGAGGAAATCACAATTATACATAGAGTATCCCAATTCAGCCTAACAGTTGTAATCTAGATGTGATTTAAACCATAAACATCCCTTGGTTTTCGGACTATAAACGTAGTAATTTGTAGTCATTTATGAGTAAGTTCATACTCGAGAGGCTTCCATTTTCTTTTGGTATATAATATTTGCTTGTTGAATTGAATATTTGAGGATTGGTCGAATCCATAGCAAAGAAATATAAGCATATTTGAGGTACGATTGTTGAAGTGAAAATTGAGGATTGGTCGAATCCATAACACATAAATTTTTACATGGACAAACATGAGAGAAACAAAATCAAATGTTCCAAGCAACAACAACAAATAATGTCAACAGGATTTTTATCCATAAATCCAGCAACAGGTTGGGAGCATCAACAAAAAAAGAGGTAGAAAGCCAGAAGTATAACACAACATTTACTTGTGAGCCCCAAGATTACAGTATAGTAGGTTGTGGAAATGACACCACAAGAACGACGAAAGGCACCAATCCTTGCATTAGGGCATCCTTCCAGAAACTCAACAGAAATCAAAAAACGATCCCTCATATACACATCAATTTTAGTCCTATCCGTTTTCAGGAATGGTCTTCCAAATAAAATAGGTGCAACATGCATGCCATGTTCCATATTAAGGACAAAGAAATCAACCGGGAATATCAAGTTGTCAACCATAACTAAAACATCTTCAATGACCCCTTTCCGGTAAACGTTATACCTATCAGCAAGTTGTACAACTATTTCGGTTTCATGAAAAAAGGTTCAAGAACAAGTGATTTATAAATTGAGTACGGTAAAACATTAGCTGAAGTACCTAACTCAAGAATAACTTTGTCAAAGCGAGTTTCGCCTATGACACAAGGGATGCTTACCATACCCGGATCACTACATTTCCTTGGCATTTGTCTTTGGAAGACTACCGACACGTGCTCACTCACTTTCTATAACGCCCCTAAAAATACGAGTCAAGCGTCACAACGCCATGGGACCCGAACCGGGGATCCCCCAAAGGCTTTTAAATAATAATAAACCAAAGCGAGACATAAATGAATTACAACCACAAACCCGAGTGGCCTTAACTTGCCAAAATGATAAAGACATGAAAACTTGAAAGACGTTCCGTGACGTCAATTAAAAAGGGATTCAAATCTCAATACCAAACAACCAACATGGTCAACTTAATCCGGACTTATATAAGTAAACAAACCAAAAGGTATAATCAAAGTTAGAAGCAAGTCCTAACGAAACAAGACCGTCCGAACACAACCGACACGACTCACTCTAGGGTTCATATCCCCACTACCCTTGAACTGGTCTTGTACCTGATTATGTTTAAAAAACAAACATAACCAGTCCCACCGTGGTGGTTAGTCTTCCATATAGATTAAGTCGATACATAAATAATTTCATTTATATAAACATACACGATAAACATATATGATATCACATGATGGTGAAAATACTCAAGTAATATAAATAATGAATCATGCATTTTAAAAATCAGCATAAGTCTCAAAACCCAAAGCCACATAACTTGAAACCTCCCCTCAAAAACATACTCATGATCAAATCCAAGATACTTGTAACATCCGGAATTTTTGTATTCCGGTTGTTGAGCGGTTTATCGATCTTCCCGCGTGGGCGGCTCAGTCTTCCCGCAGGCACGGGGTGCTGAGTGTCGGGATTTACTCCAAAGTCCCATACCGACTCTTCGTTATTCCACCTTTCTCTTTCCGACCCCTCGTTTCCTAGCTTGAGGTGACAAGGAGGTCAACTGACCCCTTGTTCCCCTCCCACCTTTTCAGCCTTGTTCCCTCTCTTTTCTTACTCTTTTATTCACGTTAGTTGCACTTCCCTCCTCCTCTCTTGTGCTCCCTTTTTCACCAACCTTCCCTTTGGATCTTTTGAGTGTGGACTGTAGTAGAGGAGCAGTGCATCCGGTTAGTAAGCTTTCCTTCTTCCCCTCCTCTCCTTTCATGTTCTTCTTCTTCTTCTTCTTCTTCTTCTTCTTCTTCTTCTTCTTCTTCTTCTTCTTCTTCTTCTTCTTCTTCCTCTCCATGACCATGGATGAAGCTTTTGACGAGGGTTCTTATTGTATCCTTTGCATGCATGTGTTCTTAGCTTGATTAGGTCATGAGGAAGAGCTTTGATACCGAGGATGATGTTTGGAGAAGGCCTAACAAGAAAAGGAAACATTTGAAGCAAGAGCATAGTCGAAGAAACGAAGAAGACGGACCTTCTGCTGTTCGACCACGAGGGCGGATCTTTAGAGGCACAAGGGTAGACCCAGACCCCCACAGGGGCGGCGCCAGGACGCCGGACCGCCGCAGGGGCGGTGACAATCTTCTCTACAGGCGCGCCAGCTTGTTCCGTGACTGCATTTCTTCAACAATAGGCTTTTCCCCTCCTTCCTTCTTGGTTCCTTCCTTTTCTTATAGGTTTATACATGATAGTAGCATGCTTAGGGTGGACCTAGGGTAGATGTGAATGTCATCTAGTGGTTGTGAACTTAGGTGCCCTTAGAACTCGATGGAATCGTTGTTGATCTTGTGTGTCTGTAGACCGTGTGGTCTCTCCTATCTTTGTAGCCTTACTCCAGCTTGGGGGTAGTGTTTAACTGTACATAGGTTGTGGACTGTTGTTTTTCCCTTTCGCATGTGTATCGAGCTTATGGCCTCTTAGGGTCTAGGAGCGTTTCCTAGCTTATTTGATGTTTGACCTTGTGTTCGGTTGTTAGCCTTGGGAAGTCTTTGAGTTTGTGTATATGAGATCGATGTTGATGTGTGCCTCGTTATGATCAGGCCTTGGTTGTTTCCTATGGGAAGTTGAGATCGATTATTTGGTTAGCTTTGAGACGAGGTAAGTAATAGGTGATGGAATCACTATCAATTAGGATAGTTTTCAGTGTCTTTTTTATTGTCTTAGAGTCGGTTTGTGTTGCTAACATCTTAATCCAGAAGAAGTCTAAAAGAAGCAAAAGAGATGTTAGAAACACTTGGGAGTTGAAGATCATTCACGAAGACAAGATTTTGGTGCCACACCGCCCACGCGGAGTAGTGTCACCGCCCCTGCGGGTGGCACTGCACCCCAGAACGCAGCCTGCGCCTTCGCCAGCGCCCGGAATAATCCTGTAACTGCCCATGCGGTCCCTTCTGGCCGCCCCTGCGGTGACTTACCTTGAATAAGCGAAGCCGGTGCCCCTGCGCCTCTACCTGCGGACCAACCTGCGGAGCTGTGAAGCCGAAGAGCCAGTGTCACCGCCCCTGCGGTGACATTGGGCCGCCCCTACGGCTAGACATCAGAAGCGACAGAAAGATAAAGAGTAAGACATTTGAAGATCATTAAAGACCCGCCTCTGCGGGATTGCCAGACCTCCCTTGCGGCCAAGAAGAAGATAAAGCGTTTTGGCCTAACC
>BSUD01000007.1:106313082-106379003 GCA_033239045.1 Fagopyrum esculentum | reverse complement strand
CGCGGCTCTACAAGGCCGCACCCGCGGTTTAGCGCCAGAGGACTTTACTCCGCTTGTTTGCACCACCTTTATGGCATTAAAGGTGGCTGCTTTGGACGGCCATTTACTCCCATTTACTTCCAATTCTAGTATAAATAGGGCCATGGCTGATTCCTAGAATCATCCATCATTTTCCTCACTTTAGCTCTATTCCCCTTACTTCCAAGTGTAATGAGTTTCTAAGTTCCTTGCTACATTGAGTTGTTTTGAAGCTGCATTGCTACTTTGGTTGTAAGTCTTTATTAATATAAGTATTATTCAGTTATATGTGTTATATTCCTTGAGCTCTAAACTTATGTTTGCATGTTTCTTACCACTTAGATTGATCACCTTAAGTGTCTAATTTCATGCAAAGAACTAGGATTAATTGACCCCGGGTTCGGGTCCTTAATCTAGTAGTAACCTTTTAGGTGAAAGCTAATTGTAATCTCTTAAAGTAAAAGGAATATAACTATAAAGAAAGTCTAACGGTGTTTATGCTTTCTTTGTATCTATTTGTCTTTGTTAAAATGCTTACTTGTGCTTTGATCTTGTAGGTTTACGGATCACTAAACTTGTTAAGTTGTGTTGATGCCGGTTGGCTCAACACATATTTATGATCAAGACGAGACATTAATGAATAACTTATGAAAAGAATCAACCAAAGTAGTGTGCATGCTAAAACACAACCTAGTGTAGCTCTCTTCTCCATTCTATTATCACATCTTCACTTGTTCTTGTTTTGCTTTTTGTCTTGTTTCGTTACAATCCAACCCCCCCATTTGGTTACATTTATCGATAATTGAACTTAATCATTACTTGGCAAAACTCTTTTGGGATCGACCCTTTCTTACACTATACAACCCAACTAGTGTAACGTTAGGCAATCACTACCCAACTCCGAGGGAGACTAGGGGGATCTTTGCGACCAAGCCATACATGGTATACGGGCGGACTTCTTCACCACTCCACATGGTATACGGGGAGAGCTCCGCACCACTCTTGTTGGTTACACGGGGACAGATGCGAGAGTTATAAGACTCTCGTGTCACACTTTGAACGAATGAAATTAGTAAGGGGATGACTTAAAAAGAAGATAAGAATTAGATTGGATATTGATGAGCATGATGTGTGTATTACGTTTACTTACTTGTGATTGTGCCTTTGCTATCTTTATAATGCCTAGAATGTGATCTAACTGTTTTATACCGATTGTTGTAGATGTCCTGCAAGTTAGGGCCGCCGCCGAGTGATTCGGAGGAGTGGACAGCCGGAGTCTCCGTACATTATAGGATGGGGATGTTTATGTCTTATGTCGTTGAGATTATGTTGTTTTGTTGTATATTATCGATTTATTTATTGGAGTGTGTCGTTTTGAGGACTCGACTGAGTTTCAACCTTGTACTTTACATTTCGGTTTTCTCGCGCATACATTATAAATGCTTTGAGTTTTGCCCCTTTTATTTGTTCCTTGTTGGAAAGGTCCGGTGAAATTGTTGTCAGGCTAACGGTCGGGACCCATTGTGAGGTCTCCGCCCGTAGCATCTCGAGTCCCGAGAATTCGGGGTGTTACAATACTCATACTTCAAATACTCCATAATCAAATCAATATTCAAGATCATAATCCACAATTCGTAATTCAAATCTAAAACCCATGTTCCAAAATAAAACTCATACTTCAAATCACATATTCAAAAGTCAATTTAACTACTAGTAATCCAAGTTCAATAAATCATAACCATAACAAATACTCAAGTCAAGAAACAATGCTTTATAAGTCTAAGTCCATAAATCATAGTCCAATACCAAAATTCATAAATTCATCTCAACATACTTATAAATCCAAAGTGATAACTCATAAATCCAAATCAATATTCATGATCAAATCCAAACATTCATAAATCATTTTAAAAGGCATTCAACCTAATATAATTATCAACAATTGTAAACATCTCAAATGACTTTTCAAAATAATACCGACATCAAAAACTTGTAATCATGATCAACACTTCGTAATTCAATCCAACAACTCATAATATAATAAGTCATAGTCCGGAGCAAATACTCATCTCATGAATCATCAAAACTCAATAATCAAAACCATGCTTAAGCAATCTATTTTATAAACCGTACTTAAAACTGGAAAACGTATTTTAGTTCAAAACATGTCCAAAACCAGCGTTGGACACGAAGAGGGATAAGCACGGCAATCACTGATCAAGTGAATCCACACTATCCTCCAGATCTAGGCACAACCCCGGCCCACTCAACCCAAGATCGAAAGTACCTGGTCATGGGTCTCCCCAAGTTGAGGAGCAAAAAAAATCATTATAACAAAATACATGGTCGTCGACCGAAAGTACATGGTCCTTACCCAAATCAATCATGGAACTGAAATATAAGTCATAGACCGAAACTGCATGGTCATAAACCGGATCAATAAGGAAAACGAATATATGTCATAGATCGAAACTATATGGTCATAAACCGGATCAATAAGGAAAACGAATATATGTCATAAACCGAAACTACATGGTCATAAACCGGATCAATCATCAAAATGAATATATGTCATAGACCGAAACTACATAGTCTTAAATCAGATCAATCATGAAAACAAAGTACATATCATAGACCGAATCTACATGGTCACAAGCCGAATCAATCATAATATCTTAACATCCATAAATATGGTTCCTTCTTACAAAACATATCAATAATCACTTTAAGACCCGTAAATCAAAATGAACACATCACCGCCAATATGACAACGCATAGCAAGACAAGCGTTTTCTAAATCTTTCAATAACATTTCATCAAGTCACGTCGAAATCTTAAAACCGAAAGAAATACCCATGTATGTAAATAATAATACGATCATCATGCCAATCATGTTATAAAACGCCATAACATGCATGAAATAACATAACAACTTAAATATGATCATGCTCATATAAAAACTCTCACAAGTACTTGCCTCGAAATTAAAGTTTTACGTATGATTCTAAGCCAAAAACGTCATTGCCACAAAATCTTTAAACACGTAAAACACATAATCAACACACACACACATATATGTCACAACACCGTCTAATAGGTGTAAGCGTGACGTGACTTACCTAGTTCCGACTTAAGTTCGGATTTTATTTCTCTTAGGGTTTGTCCAAAACCCGTAATCCAATCCGAGTTACGGACCTAGAATTCCAAATCATGCATATTATGTTCAAACTCCAACTCATACTTAAATATGCAATAATCATATCCGAGGTTTCGAGAATACTTACGTAGCGTCAAAAGACGTAAGCCGATCGACGATTGTTGAACTTCGACTCGTTAGACTTTTATCGGGGTCGTTTCCAGACCTAATATAAAAACTAATTGGGCACAATATATAATATATATAGTAAAACTCGTAAATAAAAACTCAAGGTTAAAAACCGTAAATACATTTTTCGGGGAAAAATTCTACAGTTTTATAAACACGGGTCATTCTTGTAGATAAAAGTTTGTGCCATCTTTTGTAATTAAACCAATAGAGGCAGATTTGAAATTCTTGAAAATATGGGCCTTGTAATGTAAATATAATATAGGTTGCTTTCTGTAATTAAACCAAATTTAAGGAGCCCGATTAAAAATATCAAAAGGGTTTCCTGAACCCGATAAGGTGAAGGAGGCTATGTTGGCCTGGGTAGAGGCGACTTCTCCCGTGGAAGGCTTCAACGAAGTCGACGGCAAGACGGGGAGTCTTCGATGTTCATCTAACTCCCTGCCGGCGGTGGTTGCTTCAGTCCCTTGGCAAGAGTTTCTGAGGTGGGTGAGAGAGAGCAACGTAGGGTATGGCGGCGTTGCAAGGGTCCGGCACGGCGAAGGTGTGGCTTCCCGATGATGGCAGTAGATCCTGTCGGTAGTCTCCCGGCGACAGATTCAGCAAAGAAAGAGAGGGAGGTCGGCGAAGGCTTCACTTGGGAAGACCAGGGATCTAATGGTATTGCTCTAGTGGCTGCAATAGAGGATGGTGATTGCCGGTTCGAGAGGAGAATGAGGGAGTTGCAATGACCGGCGTGGCTTGCTATCTGTTCACTCTAAAAGGTGTGTGCAAGCTTTAATATTTATAACCCAAGAAGTATGCTTGAACAATATGTGAACCCGTAGTGTACGGATCAATTGTAATAAAAGCAAGAATTCCAAGGGTCGATCACAGGGACTATGATGAAACAAAGATCGGTAAATCAGGTTGTCAAATAACTACTAACCACAAATTAAAGCAATCAAAGATGATATAAAAGTCAGATAAAAGAGAATGCGGATTCTAGAGATTAAAGCATCCAGTTGTGGTTCCAACTCAAGATCTCAAAAGATAACGCGGACAAAGCTGAAGTTTGCAAAGGGAAGGTGTTTCTAAGGTGGGAATAGATCACCAGGTAAGTCTCACTACTCACTATAAACCAAAGATCCTTTTACCGGGTAAGTATCAAGGTACTAAGGAAAGGAACTATAATCTCAAACCAGCACACCACCCAAGGGAATAGAACTAACCTTTAATGGGTAAGTTTCAGGCTAACTCTCAAAGATGGATGAAGGCACACTCAAACCCCAATAAAGGATAAACCTTTATTACCTACACTCATGATCTTGGATAAACAAACAAAGGAATCACCGGGTAAGTCTCATCCTAGGCTTGCGTTGAACCAGGAAAGGTATAATGTTCGCTCCAAATGGTGTGTGCAAGCTTTAAATTTATAACCCTAGATGTAAGCTTAAAACAAGGATGCGAACCCGCAGTGTACGGGTCAATCGTAGTAAAAAGCAAGGAATTCCAAGGGTCGATCACAGGGACTTAGTGAAACAAAGTCGGAATAGGTAAGCTTTGTAAATACTAACCACAAAAGCAATTAAAACAATCAAAGATGATAAAAAGTCAATTAAGGAAATATGCAATTCTAGGGATTAAAGCATCTAGTTGTATTTCCAACTCAAGATCTAAAGATAAGCGGACAAAGTTGAGATTTTTACATAGGGAAGGTGTTACTAAAGTAATATAGATCACCGGGTAAGTCTCACTACTCACTAATCCCAAACCGTAACTCCTATTACCGGGTAAGTCTCAAGGAATCAAGATAAAGAACTATATCTTCAAACCAACACACCACCTAAGGGAATAGAATCAACCTTTACCGGGTAAGTCTCAGGCGAACTCACAAAGATGGGATGAAAGCACACTCAAACCTTTATTACCTATACTTATGATCTTAGGTAAACAAACTAAGGAATTACCGGGTAAGTCTCATCCTAGGTTTGCATTGAACCAGGAAAGGTGTAATAAGAATAGGATTTGGCAAACTCTAACACTTAACTCTTAGTTTCGGATCAGATAAGTCACCTCGGTCAGCCAAATTCCACCCCGGCCGAGATGTTCATCGACTGAGCGAGATGCTTAGGGTTAAGGTAAAGACTCGAGCTTTCAGGGTCCTACTGTGATTAAGATTATTCTATCATTGTTTTTCCCACAACCTTCAGCCAATCACCCTAGAATCACACAAGGAAATTAGCCACTCATCATCATGAAAGTATTAATCAAATATATAGGATGAAAGAGAATAATTGAACAAGAAAACCTTAAGAGAAAGGCTTCAATAACTGAATCAATTATAAAACTAACAAGCGTTCCTTGGATAGAAATCCAACAAGACAATCAACAAAGAAGGGAATCTAAGATGATCTTACAAAAACCCTTCAAAAAGCTATAAAAGCTATAGACTTTCTTCCTTCAACCTTCAAAAAGGTTCTTCAAATCTCCCAACTGGAGTATGGCTGCAGCGGTGTATAAAACACAATCGGTGGTATAGCATGATCTGGATTTGTGGAAAATCCAACCCTTTTTATAGGAAAATTACTCTCCAAAGATAAGATATCTTAGAAAGATCTCTTCCCATAAAAATAGGTAAAATATATGGTCTAACTTATCTTCTTCCTTCCAGGAATCCAGCCCAAAAATATAAGATCCTCTTTCCAAAGATAAAAGATCTCAGCCAAGAATAAAATATTCTTGCCGCGTCCCAGGTGTTCGCCTCGGTCGAGTCGGCTCCTCTGGATCACCTCGGTCGAGGTGACTTTGTAGTCAACCGAGGTGAATCACAACTGAATGTGAAATCTCTCAAATTTGGTCCAAAGTGAATCTTTAATCCATGGCCATGCTTCCTGGATCATTCCTTAAGCTCCTGAATGTAGCTCCAATGACTCCATAGCTCCTTTTGCTTCTTTTTGATGCAAAACGTGCCATTTTACCTACGATTATAACAAAACTAGGTGTAGACCTCGATTCCCGCAAAGGTAGTTGAAACGGAAATATAATCACATAATATATATACAAACATGCACATTATTGAAGATAAAACGTCTAAACAGGTCCCAAAATATAGACAATAATTCATGCTATCAAAATACCCCATACTTAGCCCTTGCTTGTCCCCAAGCAAGTTCCGCATATAAAATACAAGATAGAATGGATTATAAGTCATAAAGATCAATGAAAAAGTCTTTCAAAAACATTTTAATGGTGTGCTACAATCATAGATCACTCTAAGAGAATACTTCATGGAATTTAAAATCAAAACATGCTTAAAACATTTTATAAATATAAGAAAGTTGTTCATCTTTGCATAAAATTATAGAATGCATAATAAATCAGAATCATCGAAATTAATCATGTATAATCCAGTTTAAACCACTAAGTCAATCAACAAGCTCGAGGTCTCAAGGGCTTCCCAAAAGAAAGGTCAAGAAACGTGTAGGGTAGGGATGTATATAAGGTAATGTGGTGCTAGAATCCGAGAATAGGATCTTTCTTCACTTTACTTGAACTTCAACATCTTCCACCAATAAGCTTTGCTTATTTTACACTTTTCTTTTTTACTTTACTTTTTGGGATGCATGGACAGAGGTGCACAATAACCGAAGCCTAGGAAATCAGCTATCATCAATTTCTTGAGATGCATCAAACCCTTGATGCACATACCATGACCCGTTAGGAATATCGCTCAATCCGACTTTGGCAAGACATAAACACCCTGCTATGTGAATGGTGCCGAGTTACTCATCATCATGATTGACTTCCCCAAACCTATTTATTACTTTCTAACACTTTCACTTCCAGCCAACTTCTCAACTTTTACTTCACTTGCTTTCACCACTTTGCTTGCTTCCAAATTCCCGGATAGGTAAGGAGGCAAAAATGTATATGAGGGGCTCAACACGATCAAGAAGAAGAAGAGAGAAGAATGAATTGCCTTGGTCTTTCCCGGAAGAAAGTGAGAGAACTCATAATGTGGTGTCAACCTTCAAATTCAACATAATTTGGATAAAAATGATAACACGATTTATGACTTAGGTTTAGGTAGTCATTTAGATAGATTTCTCACTCATTCATGCATGGTTTAGCACTAGTTCACGACGTTTGCACTTAATTCACGTATTTTGTCGAGATAGACGTCTACACGGACTTTTGCATTGCTTTGTAGGTATTTCGGGAGATTTAGGAGCTTAAACGATACGTTTGAGGATCGTTCATCAAGATGACAGACCCTCGGACTCATTGGAATGCAAGCTAAGGGCTAAGGAGGACTCATGGAACCTTGCCAACACAAGCCATGCACCAAATCAAAGCTTAATGATCTAAGGCAAAGCTGAAGCACCAAACCACGGTCACTGAAGGTCCACGGCCGTGGAACCAACCATGGTTTTTGCCAGACGGTTGTGACAGCTGTGCCACGATCTCTTGGCCTTCTCTAGCATGGTGGTAGTATAAAAGTGGTCCTGCATTGCTGAGAGAGGGCATCTTGGAGCAGCCATCCATTATCCTCTATCACCCAATCAAAAACTCTCTCAAGAAGAGGATTCTCTCAAGGAGGAGAGCTATCATTGGAGGAGAAGAGCTCCATTGGAGAAGAGAAGAAGAACACACCATTGCTAGACTTTGATAGCTTTTGTGGTGAAGAATTTCGGAATCGTTTTCTAGGGTTGTATGAACCATTTAAACCTTCTTTTGGAAGGGTTGTGAGTCATTCTAATCTTACTTTCAGCTTGGTTTTGTTTATTTCACTTGTTCATCTCTTTCTTTTCTTTATCTTGCAAATGAAAGCCATGATTTTATGCTTGATGATTTCGATTGTTATGATGCATGTTGTAGGCTAAATAGATGCGGTTCTAGGGTAAGGAAAGGATGGTTATGGCTAAGACTATGATAGGATGAACTTAGATTTACCTTTGGATGACTTGTTTACTTGAACGAAGCCTCTGTTGGAGTCCACGGTCAGTTCTTGCCATTCCACGGCCGTGGAAGGTGTAGAACAACCCGTGGTTTCCCCTGGTTCCATGGATCTAAGTTCTAGCTTGTTAGAATGTTGAAATCCTAGTGTTTGTTGAGGTAAATCTATCCTAGGGTGACCTAGTGTTAGCAACTAAGTGTTAGAAGAGACCTACCCGGTGATTCTTACTCTTAGATTTCAAAGATGACAAACCCTAGGTAGTGGTGAGCCTCATAAGCCGCCATTGGACTAAGTGTGCTAGGATAGTTGGTTAGGACTTGCCCTTCCGAGACTTACCCGGTGAAGAAAGGTTAGATCCCTAGGTGACAATCCGGTTTGTGTAGAATTCCATCCCTTAGGCTCTTTGAGACTTACCCGGTGATGAGACCTTAGGAACGGACTAGTGGACCATGAGACCTACCCGGTGATTGATCCCAATCTAGAATCACTCACTCCCAACATATCATAGTTAATCCAAGGAATGATTAGATAGCTTGAGTCTTATGCCATAACCGGAATTTCCAACCCCTAGAATCCGCTTTTCCCTCTTTGATCTATATCTCGTGTTTAGCTTGTTTGTTTGTGTTGAGTTGTTAGCTTAGTTGATTATTATATTTCGCATGATTTGTGATCCTTGATTGATCACCTAAAAACCACCCAAAAACATTTAGATTTTCATTTCTTTATTTCCTTCTCTTTTCTTAGGCTTAGATCTTCACTAAACTTAATCACTAACCGAATCAATCTTACCTTAGTCTTTGTGTTCGACCTCGGAATACTATCCCTACTACAAACGACCCGTACACTGCGGGTTCGCTAGGAGTTAGGAGAAATATAACGAGTTTATAAATTTAAAGCTTATTGCGTACACACGATCTTAGCGTAACAGGTTTTTGGCGCCGTTGCCGGGGACTAGGTCTAGATTGAGTCTATTTTGTGATTGTTTATAGTGTAGATCTTTCTTGTTGCTTTTGATCTCTCTTTGGTGTGTGTCTTTGCTTTTCAGGACATCTCTCACTCTTTAGGTGTATGCGAAGATCTCGTGGCAAGGATTTAGCTCCATTCGATCCCGAACCGGAGAAAACCCTTAGATCTAGATCCAAGAGTATTAAAAAGGGAAAAGAGATGGCCGGAAGAGATCTCCAAGCTGAGTTGGATGAGGCTGTAGAGAAAATTAGGATAAGGGATGATGCTTTGGAGAATGAAAGGAGACTTGCCAATGAGAGGCAAAAGGCAACTAGGAGGGAGATTGAGGAGATTAGGCAAGCTCTTGTACAAAGAGAGCTTAACCGTCAACAACCTCCTCCACCTCCACCACAACCGCAGCCGGCGGTTAATATTCGGGTTGTGCCCATTGCTATGGAAGAGCCACAAACGTTAGGGCAACGTATAGATCCGGCACAAAGAGCACACCGTCCGGGTGTGAACTTAGGAGATCCCGCAGCCCATGATTACGAGCTCCGCCCTCAAGTTCTACAAATGATCCGGCATAATCAATTTGGAGGGATGGAAGGAGAGTCTCCTCATCAACACTTGATGAACTATGAGATCTTGATGGAGACTCTTAGACCGCCTAGATTAGAGAGCAACAACCATAAGCTTAGGGCTTTCTCCTTCTCACTTAAGGACAAGGCCTTGGCTTGGTATCAATCTATTCCACAAGGGCGAGTTGGTACTTGGGAGGAGATGACAACCGAGTTTTTGACTAAGTTCTTCCCACCTTCCAGGACTACCGAATTAAGAGGGAAGATCAATGCCTTCATGATGAAGGATAGAGAGAGCTTGTTCAAGTCTTGGGAGAGGTTCAAAGACCTTCTCCTAGATTGTCCACACCATGTTATACCGAAAATTGAGCTATTGGAGATCTATTTCAAAGGACTTGATGAAGATAGCCAATTCAAGCTCCAATCTCTTTCCGGTGGGACTTTCATGGAGAAGCATGTAGATGAAGCTTGGGAGTTTGTAGAGAAATAAGCTCTAGTAATTGAGAAGTACTCCCATAGGAAGAGTGAAGGGAGAAAGGCGGGAGCATATGAGGTGAGTGAAGTCACCATGAGCAATTTCAAGCTTGACACCATCAACAACGAGCTAAAGTCTTTGAGGGAGTTGTGTGCTACAACCTTGAAGAACCAAGCAACTCCTCAAGTGCAAGTGCAAGCTAATTTGTCTTCCAAGGAGGAAGATGTGAATTACATGGGAAGGGGCAATTATAACAACTATCAAGGCCCAAGGAACTTCAACAACAACCGGCAATTCAACAATTACCGGCCCAACCATAACCATCCCGGGTTCTCCTATTCTAACCCGGATGGAGCCTTGAACCCTCCCGCTTCCACAAGCACAACTCCACCACCAAAAGCTTCACAAGAACCTCCACCCGGATTCACTCAACCTCCAAAGGATAGAACCGAAATGATGTTTGAGCAATTGCTTGGAAGGTTGAGTGGTCTTGAGAGCACGGTGACTTCCATTTCCAAAGCTCAAAAAGTGTTGGAAGCACAAGTGTTCCAAAAGGCGGGTGAAGCCCATCGAGATCCGGGAAAGCTTCCCGGAAGAACCGAAGACAACCCAAGAGGCCAAGTGTTGGCCATTACAACGAGGAGTGGGTTGAGCATGAAGGATCCTTTGCCCAAGGAAAATGCTAAGGGAAAGCAAGTAGTGGTAGAGGAAGAGATATTGCAAGAGGGTGGAGGCAAGAGCAAGGATGTTGAGCCAACATATGTAGCACCGCCTCCATACAAGCCACCACTACCGTTCCCACAATCACGAGCAAGAGCTCGCTTAGACAATCACTTCGGTAAATTCCTTGAACTTATGTCTAAATTGCATATTAACATTCCGTTCATGGATGCTATCTTAGGTATGTCGGCATATGGCAAGTTCTTGAAGGAAATACTCTCCAACAAAAGGAAGTTGGAGGAGTATGGGGAAGTAAGAATGACCAAGAGATCCTCGGAATTGATCCAAACAATGAAGGAGGAGATGCCTCCTAAGCTAAGAGATCCGGGATCTTTTTGCGTACCAATCGGAGTGGGAGAAGTGAAGTATGAAGCCCTTTGTAATCTTGGGCCAAGTGTAAGCATCATACCGCTTGCACTATGCAACAAGGTTGGGCTAGGAGAGCCTAAACCGGTTAAGATGACCCTTTACATGGCGGACCGTTCTATCACCCACCCGGTTGGGATCTTAGAAGACATTCCGGTGCAACTAGGAAAGTTCTATGTGCCGATTGATTTTGTTGTCTTGGATATCCCGGCAGACTATCCCGTTCCCATCATCTTAGGAAGACCTTTCCTAGCCACTTCCGGATGCCTAGTGTATTTCAAGAATGGGGTTCTCTCCTTCAACATTGGAGAAGAGAACATCAAGTTCAAGCTATCCACAATGATGAAAGGGCCAACCCTTGATGAAGATGTATTCAACATAGTCGAGCAAGAGGATTCTAGAGAAGTTGTGAGCTCGATCTTGATCAAGGACCCCTTGGAGAAGGTTCTTACCTTAAGTTTGATGGAGGAAGGTGTTGAGGAGGCTTGCAACGAAGAAATCAAGGCCTTGGAAGCACTAGAAAAGGAGACAAGAGCTGAATTTGAGGATCACGAAAGCATGCTGAGCACCTGTAAGTTCCACGGGCGTGGAGTGTGTTCCACGGCCGTAGAACTCTCTGGAAAGCTCCAACGAGCAAGCTTGGCAAGGTCCACGGCCGTGGATGTGCCAGGAACCGTGGAGTTGGCCGTGGTTTCCCCAGGAGCAGCTCTTGATGATGATCAAGCTTCAAGGAGCCTTGGAGGGTCTTCATTTGCCATGGATTCATCCCAACCAACGTTATTTGGATTGTCTCCACTCGATAAAGGTCCTCCTAAACTTGAACTCAAACCCCTCCCCTCTCATTTGAAGTATGCTTTCCTTGGTGATAATTCTACATATCCGGTGATTGTGAATGCATGCTTGAATGATGATGAACTTGCTTAGTTGTTGCATGAGCTAAGATTGCATAGGAAAGCCATTGGATATACTATTGATGATTTGGTTGGCATAAAACCTTCTTTGTGCATGCATAAGATAATGATGAAAGATAACCATAAACCCTCTATTGAACATCAAAGAAGATTGAATCCTATAATGAAAGAGGTAGTCAAGAAAGAGATCATTAAGTTGCTAGATGCGGGGATCATCTACCCTATTTCAGATAGTAAGTGGGTTAGTCCCGTACATGTGGTTCCTAAGAAGGGTGGGATGACCGTAGTGACCAATGAGAACAATGAACTAATCCCGACTAGGACGGTTACGGGATGGAGGATGTGTATTGACTATAGGAAATTGAACATGGCCTCTAGGAAAGATCACTTCCCTCTCCCTTTCATTGACCAAATGCTAGAAAGGTTAGCTCAACATTCTCATTTTTGCTACCTAGATGGCTATAGTGGGTTCTTTCAAATCCCTATCCACCCCGATGACCATGAGAAAACCACTTTTACATGTCCATGGGGAACTTTTGCATATAGGAGAATGCCATTTGGGTTGTGTAATGCACCCGCCACCTTCCAAAGGTGTATGATGGCTATCTTTTCGGAATACATTGAAAACATCATGGAAGTGTTTATGGATGATTTTTCAATTTATGGTTCTTCCTTTGATAATTGCTTGGCTAACTTGTCATTAGTATTGAAAAGATGTGAAGAGACAAATCTTGTCTTAAATTGGGAAAAATGTCACTTCATGGTAAGTGAAGGTATTGTGTTGGGGCACTTGGTGTCCAACCGTGACATCGAGGTTGATAGGGCCAAGATTGAGACGATAGAGAAGTTGCCACCACCTACCTCAGTGAAGGGGGTAAGGAGTTTCTTAGGGCATGCCGGTTTTTACCGGAGGTTTATTCAAAACTTCTCTAAAATTTCTAAGCCTCTTACTAACCTACTAATGAAAGATGTTGAGTTTGTTTTCTCCAAGGATTGCCTTGAGGCTTTTTGTAGGTTGAAGAACGCCTTGATCTCCGCACCTATCATGCAACCTCCGGATTGGAGTTTACCGTTTGAGATCATGTGTGATGCAAATGATGTAGCCGTTGGGGCTGTTTTGGGGCAAAGGAAAGATGGGCGCACACATGCCATTTATTATGCTAGCAAGACGCTAGATGATGCCCAACTCAATTATGCTACCACCGAGAAGGAATTACTAGCGGTGGTATATGCATTTGAGAAGTTCCGCTCATATCTTGTTGGAGCAAAGGTCATAGTTTATACGGATTATGCTGCGATCCGTTACCTCCTTACAAAGAAGGATGCCAAGCCTAGGTTGATTCGGTGGATTCTTCTTCTTCAAGAATTTGATTTGGAAATCCGGGACAAGAAGGGGTCCGAAAATTTTGTGGCGGATCACCTTAGTAGACTCCCACCACTAGAGCTTGAGAGAGATGACATCCCAATTGATGACTCATTCCGGGATGAGCAATTGCAAATGGTGGAAGAATGCTTGTTCCAAGTGTCTAGAGGAAGTGAGCCATGGTATGCCGACATTGTGAACTATCTTGTGTGTGAGGAAGTGCCTCCCGGATTGACATATGCCCAAAGAAAGAAGTTCTTCAAAGATGTGAGGCACTACTATTGGAATGAACCACTTTTGTTCAAGAGAGGTCCGGATGGAATGTTTAGAAGATGCATACCGGAGGATGAGGTGGAGAGTGTGATCCGCCATTGTCATTCCTTGCCATGTGGAGGGCATGCTAGCTCACAAAAGACATGTGCGAATGTGTTGTAACCGGGCTTCTTTTGGCCAAGTTTGTTCAAGGATGTACAAAGCTTTGTGGTAGCTTGTGATGCTTGCCAAAGGACGGGCAATATCTCAAGGAGGAATGAGATGCCCTTGAACAACATACAAGAAGTGGAGATATTTGATGTGTGGGGTGTGGACTTCATGGGACCATTCCCTTCTTCTTGTGGCAACCTCTACATTCTATTGGCGGTGGATTATGTTTCAAGATGGGTGGAGGCAATAGCTTCTCCTACAAATGATGCCAAGGTTGTGGTGCGGTTCTTCAACCGAGTGGTCTTCCCTAGGTTTGGAACACCAAGGGTGATCATAAGTGATGGAGGGAAGCACTTCACCAATAGGAATTTTGGGGCACTTTTGGCTAAGTATGGGGTGACTCATAAGGTGGCAACACCTTACCATCCCCAAACTAGTGGTCAAGTGGAGATCTCCAACCGGGAGATAAAGGGAATTCTTGAGAAGACGGTCTCTAGGACGAGAAAGGATTGGGCTACGAAGCTCAATGATGCCTTGTGGGCATATAGAACCGCTTTCAAGACACCAATTGGCACCACTCCTTACAAGTTAGTCTATGGCAAGTCTTGCCACCTCCCGGTAGAGATGGAGCATAGAGCTTATTGGGCCATTTAGTGGCTAAATTTTGACCTCAAGGAGGCCGGAGAGAAGAGGTTGCTTGATATGAACGCCCTTGAGGAGATCCGGTTGGATGCTTATGAGAATGCCCGGATTTACAAGGAGAGAACCAAACGGTGGCATGACAAATGCCTCATCCCGAAGGAGTTGAGTGAAGGCGAACTTGTCCTTCTCTTCAACTCAAGGCTGCGGCTCTTCCCCGGAAAGCTAAAATCAAGATGGACTGGGCCATATGTGGTGAAGAAGATCTTTCCCCATCGAGCTATTGAGATATGAGGGGAGCATTGTGGAGATTTCAAGGTGAATGGGCACCGGTTAAAGAAGTATATCCCGAGAGCTCCGGTGAATATGATTGCCCCACTTCACCTAGAATGAGACGCCCCCGAGTTTGGTCAAGCTAATGACCTTAAAGAAGCGCTTGATGGGAGGCAACCCATTGGTAACGTTTTTCCCTTTTTCGTTTTGTTTTTGTTTTTGATTTTTCTGTTTTTGTGTGTTTGGTGTGCTTTGTGTGTGTGCTAGAATCTTGGTAGCATTGGAAGCCTTGCATGGCACGTGAATGATGATGATGAGCCCCACATCAATTATGGGTGGAGTGGACGCGGAACTTGGACAGCTAGCGGTGCCTAGAGCGGGTCCCGACGCTTTGATGAACACTTAGAGCTCTCTACCATTGTTGATAGGATCATCCACCATCAATCCACTTGAGAAATCCCAAATACCATAGCAAACCATTTTTACATTGTGAGAACCTTCTTTCACTCTTCTTTACTTCATTTACACATTAGGGACAATGTGTTTCTAAGTATGGGGTGGGGTTTGCATGATCTTTTGCATGATTAACATCTAGGGTAGTTTAATATTATCACATGTCTTGCATTGTATATACTCATTTCGAAAAAATCCAAAAAAATCAGAAAATTTAAAAATTTTTGTGCTTTCTAGGCTTGGATATGACCCTAATGATGAATCTTGTCTTGTGGATTGGCTATGGATGACCTTATGTGTTAAATTGATAAATGCATATGTGGACTTGAAGTACTTACCTTGAATCCCATGAATGATTTGTGATCATGATGTTTGCCTAGAATGGATTGAGTATTGAAAGTCGAAATTACATGCTAGTTCTTGCACACCATCTAGGAATGAATGAGGCAATTCATCTTTCTCTTCTTCTCATCTTGATCATGATGTTTGAGCACCTCAATTGATATAAATTTGACCTCTTTTGACCCATCCGGGAATAGGAGCATGTTAGTGTGTTGATGTGTATGAAAAGCAAGTGTGGGGTGAAGATGTTGATGAAAGAATGTCATGAACAAAATGCTGAAATTGTTGTGAAAGTGTAGACAAAAATATAGGTTTGGGGACGTTGGTTTAAATGACAAGTAACTCGGCACACTTCGCATAATCGGGTGTTGGTGCCTTGCCAAAGTCAAATAAACCGATAGTCCTAACGAGCTTTGGTATGTGTGCCCGGTGTGGATGCACCTCGAAAAATAGAAAAAGCCCGAGGATGGCTAATCACCAAGGTTTCGGCTTTTGTACACCAATGCCATTGCCTCAAAAATAAGTGAAAGAAAAAGAAAAGATAGAAAAGATGGAGAAAATATACACATGTGGGAAGTTGATCGAGGACAAAATTGTGGAGTTAGTTCCATTCCCGTATTAGCATCACATAGCCTAGAAAAATCCCCACCTAATCACAACGTTTCTTGGCCTTTTATTTCACAAGACCTTATGACCTATTTGCATGTTTGTAAGACTTAGTAATCTAGATTGGATGTGCTCTTGATCATCTTGACTTATTCATTTTTACAATTCATGCATGCTTTCGAGTTAAGTACAATTGTCTTTCCGTGCCTTCATTTATTTGATACATAATTGCTTGTCCATTGCCATGAAACATGACTATGAAGGTGATCCAATATTAGAAGCACAAATCCAAAAAGATTTTGCCACTTTTCCGCATGCACAAATCGTGTCATCTCTTAGTCTATAGTTGAGAATTTGCTCGGGGACGAGCAAACCTTAAGTATGGGGTATTTTTGATAATACGATTTATGACTTAGGTTTAGGTAGTCATTTAGATAGATTTCTCACTCATTCATGCATGGTTTAGCACTAGTTCACGACGTTTGCACTCAATTCACGTATTTTGTCGAGATAGACGTCTACACGGACTTTTGCATTGCTTTGTAGGTATTTCGGGAGATTTAGGAGCTTAAACGATACGTTTGAGGATCGTTCATCAAGATGACACACCCTCGGACTCATTGGAATGCAAGCTAAGGGCTAAGGAGGACTCATGGAACCTTAGCCATGCACCAAATCAAAGCTTAATGATCTAAGGCAAAGCTGAAGCACCAAACCACGGTCACTGAAGGTCCACGGCCGTGGAACCAACCATGGTTTTTGCCAGACGGTTGTGACAGCTGTGCCACGATCTCTTGGCCTTCTCTAGCATGGTGGTAGTATAAAAGTGGTCCTGCATTGCTGAGAGAGGGCATCTTGGAGCAGCCATCCATTATCCTCTATCACCCAATCAAAAACTCTCTCAAGAAGAGGATTCTCTCAAGGAGGAGAGCTATCATTGGAGGAGAAGAGCTCCATTGGAGAAGAGAAGAAGAACACACCATTGCTAGACTTTGATAGCTTTTGTAGTGAAGAATTTCGGAATCGTTTTCTAGGGTTGTATGAACCATTTAAACCTTCTTTTGGAAGGGTTGTGAGTCATTCTAATCTTACTTTCAGCTTGGTTTTGTTTATTTCACTTGTTCATCTCTTTCTTTTCTTTATCTTGCAAATGAAAGGCATGATTTTATGCTTGATGATTTTGATTGTTTTGATGCATGTTGTAGGCTAAGTAGATGCGGTTCTAGGGTAAGGAAAGGATGGTTATGGCTAAGACTATGATAGGATGAACTTAGATTTACCTTTGGATGACTTGTTTACTTGAACGAAGCCTCTGTTGGAGTCCACGGTCAGTTCTTGCCATTCCACGGCCGTGGAAGGTGTAGAACAGCCCGTGGTTTCCCCTGGTTCCATGGATCTAAGTTCTAGCTTGTTAGAATGTTGAAATCCTAGTGTTTGTTGAGGTAAATCTATCCTAGGGTGACCTAGTGTTAGCAACTAAGTGTTAGAAGAGACCTACCCGGTGATTCTTACTCTTAGATTTCAAAGATGACAAACCCTAGGTAGTGGTGAGCCTCATAAGCCGCCATTGGACTAAGTATGCTAGGATAGTTGGTTAGGACTTGCCCTTCCGAGACTTACCCGGTGAAGAAAGGTTAGATCCCTAGGTGACAATCCGGTTTGTGTAGAATTCCATCCCTTAGGCTCTTTGAGACTTACCCGGTGATGAGACCTTAGGAACGGACTAGTGGACCATGAGACCTACCCGGTGATTGATCCCAATCTAGAATCACTCACTCCCAACATATCATAGTTAATCCAAGGAATGATTAGATAGCTTGAGTCTTATGCCATAACCGGAATTTCCAACCCCTAGAATCCGCTTTTCCCTCTTTGATCTATATCTCGTGTTTAGCTTGTTTGTTTGTGTTGAGTTGTTAGCTTAGTTGATTATTATATTTCGCATGATTTGTGATCCTTGATTGATCACCTAAAACCACCCAAAAACATTTAGATTTTCATTTCTTTATTTCCTTCTCTTTTCTTAGGCTTAGATCTTCACTAAACTTAATCACTAACCGAATCAATCTTACCTTAGTCTTTGTGTTCGACCTCGGAATACTATCTCTACTACAAACGACCCGTACACTACGGGTTCGCTAGGAGTTAGGAGAAATATAACGAGTTTATAAATTTAAAGCTTATTGCGTACACGATCTTAGCGTAACAAAAAACAAAGTATTAAACATGCTAAAATTTCAAACAAAGCATTTAGCAACTTAAACATATCATAAAACCTTTCAAACATATAAAGATTTCAAAACCAGTCAGCAAATAAGGTCTTCACTGAGATCATATCCAGATAAGAAGCACAAAACGTTTCGAAAACTCTCAGTTAAACTACCTCGGTCGAGGTGGTTCTAGGTCAACCGAGGTGAAGTACCTCGTTCGGCCAGAACTGTCCCGGTCGAGGTCAAAATTTTTTTTTTCTAAACCAGTTTTTGACGTTTTTCTCAATCAAATAATCTGTATGCATGCATGCAATCTCAGATAAAACCATAGAAGCAAAATAAAGCATAAATATCCGATAAAGTCGAGTCATACATCACATAAGTCATAAAATACATAAACACCCCATACTTGGAACACATTGTCCCAGTGGGTCTAAAGAAATAAAGTACTCACTGGACAATAGCTGAGCTGCATAATAAATAAAGAAAGAAAATCCTACAAGCTCTCAATGATCACAATCCGGTGGTGGTGGTGGTGGTGCGTACGGATACTGGGATGGGTCAAATGGATAACCCATAGTGTGCTGAAACTGGATCTCCATCATCCGGCGCTGATAGTGTTGGCCCTCTAGCATCTGATGAGTCCAGCGGTCGATCTCTCGGCGCTGGTCAGCAAATCTCTCATGGATGTCCACAGTAAGGGCAGCATAGGAGTCTATCATCTGATCCGTCAGATCATCAATCCGACGGTGAGCCTTTGGATCTCTCTGTCGGCGTACCCTACGCCTAGCAGGTCGTACTGGTGATGCAGCCGGCGCGGTCTCAGTCTCGTCATCGTCCAAATCAATGACCGGCACACTCATCCCAGCAGTATCAGTACCTGTATCCATAGGAACTCCACCATCCCTATCATCATCATCAACTGCCTCCTCAACCTCATCCTCCTTAGCTGGTGCGGCTGCTGCCTCTCTCGCATCCTCAATCAGTGGGATCCAAGCAGTCTGCCAATAGTGCGGATCATACACTGAGAACTGAGGTGACAATCTGATCCCCTGTTGTGCGGTCGGCTCCCATGTCATAGCTACGTACGGCGTAGTGAGTCCTCGGGGAACCAGTATCCTCCGAGTAATCATCTCCTGAAGTCCTAGCGGCTTGGCAGCCGCCACCATGGTGCAAGCACTGAGATCCATGTCCTGGTAACTCGCTATGTGAGTCACAATGCCTCCACAATAAATGTCCCCCTTTGCCTTGGCCTTGATCCTGTGCAGATCCTCTGCCAGCATCAAGCCAAAGTCTGGAATCCCTCCAGTCACCATGCAGTAAAGGCTAAACAGCTCCCCCTGTCTGACCTTCTGTGGCATCTTAGTACGCGCCAAAAGGGTCTCACTAAAAATCCTGTGAGCTAGTCTGAAGGCCAGGTGAAATATAATACGCTCCCTGGAATCTCCAGGGCGCCATCTATCTGCATGCTCAACCACGTGAGCAATTTGTACCCAGAACTCCCTAGCTACAGCTCGGGAGGGAAAATCAACAGTAGTCGGGGCCGGGAAACCAAAGATGTCCCGCCAGTACTCTAAAGGAACTAAGAAGTTCCGGTTCATCAACCGGTACTTCACAGCACGCTATGTGGGAAGGTAGGTGAATGAGCTGACAAACTCCATAGTCGGCTCTAAGTAGGCAGGAGCGCGGATCTCAGTGAACTGATCTAGCCCCACCATAGAAATCATCCGTCTCAAATCTCCATCCACATGGAGACAATCAAATGCAGAAATATCCAGGAAGCGAGGTGCAATCACTGGACGGGCCGCGATGCGGTCATAGTCAACCTGGTGTCTCTCGTGGATCACCGGTCTAGTAGGTCTGGAGGAAGAAGAAGGGGAAGGAGAGGATCTGTCCCTCAGGACCAACTGTCTATCTGAACTCATCTTTTCTGAAACCTGTCAGACCACCTCGGTCGGCCTGACAACCCTGAAGAACACCTCGGCCGAGGCACAAACCGACTGGACCGAGGCGAATAACTGCGCGACCGATTTCCTCAAAAATCCAGCTCTTTTCCCCCAAAATCACTACAACAGGCTCCTATGGGGTACTTAATCTGTTTCTCAGCAAATGCAGGGGCAACCAAAGCCCAAATCGAAGGAAAACAGTGGAGAAGAGCGAGGTTAGGGTTTTTTCGATATTTACCCCGATTCGGTCGATTGGCTCGTTTTTCTTGCAGATTAGCACTTGCACTGCGATCCTCTACCCTTTCTTAGCGGTTTGGAAGCAAGAATCGTCGAAAACGAGCGAAGATTGGCGAAGCGAGGCGAAGAGCGTGCCGCGGTCGAGGAGAAGGTAAAGGAGGAGAGAGAAATCTCAATCCCCTTTTATACCCTTTTCTGGAACTGCTATCACCTCGGTCGAGGTGGTCTTGACTGGACCGAGGTGGTACGGACCGAGGTGGATCTTCAAAAACCCTAGTCGCCTCGGTTGCTCAAGAATCATCTCGGTCGAGGTGTTGTGACAACAACCGAGATGTGTCTCAGTCAAACTCCGTCTTCTCAAATTCTCGAACTTCTATGCTTCCAGTTGTGCTCCTGGTTTGTATTCCTTCCTTAGATGTCACCTGTTGTCTGTCTAGGATGCCAAAAACAAAACAAAGCAAACAAAAGCAAACTATCTAAGCTAGACTAGAAAAAGGGAAAAGAAAGCAATACCTTGGGTTGCCTCCCAAGAAACGCTTGATTTAAGGTCGCTAGTTGGACCGTACTGCGTGGAATTACTCAATGTACCCTGAATATCTTGGAGTGCTCATCACATCCATCATACAACTCTTCCAAAAAGGTTCCGGTTCCTAATTTCACCGGCAAATGGTAAGATCTCTTACGTACAAGCTTGTACGGTTTGATTCTCACCGGAATCCTTCTAGCTTTCCTGCACTTCAATGGGACATAATCTAGCCTTGCGTCCCATCCTTTCCTTGATCGAGAAAACAGCTTCTCGAGAATCCTAGTAGCTTCCCCATCTATAGCTTGGGGATGGTACATGGTCCTTAGCATGCGAGGGACCCCATACTTGAACAAGAGACACTTCATCGCCTTAACGGTGTAGTGCTTGCAAACTCCACTCCTTATAATCCAAGGAGTATCTTCTTCCAACAAATTCAATGGAGGTTTCATCTTGATCTTAGGAGGTTCTTTCGGAAGAGACCTCCAACTCTCCGGTGCATTCCTGAAAAAGTCAGAAATTTTAATAGGAATTTCAAATAAAGTAGGAGAATGTACCTTGTAAAGTTCTCCAAAGCTTGAGACAAGTTTCATGTTGGGTTGATAATCCACACACGAAATCCCTCCCAACTCAGCTGGTCTACAGATTTTTTGATAGGAATTTGGCCAAGGCTCTCCGTATCTTCCAGTTCTACAGATTTTTTCTCTACCTCGGCCGATCTCTCTTTCACCTCGGCCGAGGTCTCAACAGTCAGATCGAAATCTTCCAAATCTTCTTCTCCCTCAAAAGCTTCAGGAGAAACTTCTGGTTTGATTGGAGGGATGCTTGGAATTTGCAACACTTCCTTATGCTTCTCTTCCGGCTTAGCATAGGATAGGGTGCTTTTTTTGAGCTCCTCCACCTTCTTCATCAACCTCTCCCATCTTGATTCAAGAGAATCTTCAAGGGGTTGCTCACAAATCTTTTTAGGGATATTCAGTTCATCCCACATTGCAAGTTCATGCTGAATGGCCTCTTCTCTTTCCCATTCATTGTTGAACCAATAGAAGGAATACTTTCTCCTCCAAGTATTCATAATGGTCCGCCCTAGCACTTTGTCTTGCTATCCAGGCTGGATCAAATGTAGTCATCGGAAATCCTGAAAACTACAAAACTCATAGAAAGAGTAGTTAGTAGCAACAGGGGCAGGTGCCCCGAAAGCAAACCGCAACCGGCTCGGTCTAGACCAAGTCCCCGGCAACGGCGCCAAAAACTTGTTCGCTCCAAACGGTGTGTGCAAGCTTTAAATTTATAACCCTAGATGTAAGCTTAAAACAAGGATGCGAACCCGCAGTGTACGGGTCAATCGTAGTAAAAAGCAAGGAATTCCAGGGGTCGATCACAGGGACTTAGTGAAACGAAGTCGGAATAGGTAAGCTTTGTAAATACTAACAAAAAAAGCAATTAAAACAATCAAAGATGATAAAAAGTCAATTAAGGAAATATGCAATTCTAGGGATTAAAGCATCTAGTTGTGGTTCCAACTCAAGATCTAAAGATAAGCGGACAAAGCTGAGATTTTTGCATAGGGAAGGTGTTACTAAAGTGGAATAGATCACCGGGTAAGTCTCACTACTCACTAATCCCAAACCGTAACTCCTATTACCGGGTAAGTCTCAAGGAATCAAGATAAAGAACTATATCTTCAAACCAATAGAAGGAATATTTTCCCATTCATTGTTGAACCAATAGAAGGAATACTTTCTCCTCCAAGTATTCATAATGGTCTGCCCTAGCACTTTGTCTTGCTATCCAGGCTGGATCAAATGTAGTCATCAGAAATCCTGAAAACTACAAAACTCATAGAAAGAGTAGTTAGTAGCAACAGGGGCAAGTGCCCCGAAAGCAAACCGCAACCGGCTCGGTCTAGACCAAGTCCCCGGCAACGGCGCCAAAAACTTGTTCGCTCCAAACGGTGTGTGCAAGCTTTAAATTTATAACCCTAGATGTAAGCTTAAAACAAGGATGCGAACCCGCAGTGTACGGGTCAATCGTAGTAAAAATCAAGGAATTTCAGGGGTCGATCACAGGGACTTAGTGAAACGAAGTCGGAATAGGTAAGCTTTGTAAATACTAACCAAAAAAGCAATTAAAACAATCAAAGATGATAAAAAGTCAATTAAGGAAATATGCAATTCTAGGGATTAAAGCATTTAGTTGTGGTTCCAAATCAAGATCTAAAGATAAGCGGACAGAGCTGAGATTTTTGCATAGGGAAGGTGTTACTAAAGTGGAATAGATCACCGGGTAAGTCTCACTACTCACTAATCCCAAACCGTAACTCCTATTACCGGGTAAGTCTCAAGCAATCAAGATAAAGAAGTATATCTTCAAACCAACACACCACCTAAGGGAATAGAATCAACCTTTACCGGGTAAGTCTCAGGCTAACTCACAAAGATGGGATGAAAGCACACTCAAACCTTTATTACCTATACTTATGATCTTAGGTAAACAAACTAAGGAATTACCGGGTAAGTCTCATCCTAGGCTTGCATTGAACCAGGAAAGGTGTAATAAGAATAGGATTTGGCAAACTCTAACACTTAACTCTCAGTTTCGGATGAGATAAGTCACCTCGGTGAGCCAAATTCTACCCCGGCCGAGATGTTCATCGACTGAGCGAGATGCTTAGGGTTAAGGTAAAGACTCGAGCTTTCAGGGTCCTACTGTGATTAAGATTATTCTATCATTGTTTTTCCCAAAACCTTCAGTCAATCACCCTAGAATCACACAAGGAAATTAGCCACTCATCATCATGAAAGTATTAATCAAAAATATGGGAAGAAAGAGAATAATTAAACAAGAAAACCTTAAGAGAAAGGCTTCAATAACTGAATCAATTATAAAACCAACAAGCGTTCCTTGGATAGAAATCCAACAAGACAATCAACAAAGAAGGGAATCTAAGATGATCTTACAAAAACCCTTCAAAAAGCTATAAAAGCTATAGACTTTCTTCCTTCAACCTTCAAAAAGGTTCTTCAAATCTCCCAACTGGAGTATGGCTGCAGCGGTGTATAAAACACAATCGGTGGTATAGCATGATCTGGATTTGTGGAAAATCCAACCCTTTTTATAGGAAAATTACTCTCCAAAGATAAGATATCTTAGAAAGATCTCTTCCCATAAAAATAGGTAAAATATATGGTCTAACTTATCTTTTTCCTTCCAAGAATCCAGCCCAAAAATATAAGATCCTCTTTCCAAAGATAAAAGATCTCAGCCAAGAATAAAATATTCTTGTCGCGTCCCAGGTGTTCGCCTCGGTCGAGTCGGCTCCTCTGGATCACCTCGGTCGAGGTGACTCTGTAGTCAACCAAGGTGAATCACAACTGAATGTGAAATCTCTCAAATCTGGTCCAAAGTGAATCTTTAATCCATGGCCATGCTTCCTGGATAATTCCTTAAGCTCCTGAATGTAGCTCCAATGACTCCATAGCTCCTTTTGCTTCTTTTTGATGCAAAACGTGCCATTTTACCTACGATTACAACAAAACTAGGTGTAGACCTCGATTCCCGCAAATGTAGATGAAACGACAATATAATCACATAATATATATATACAAAAATGCAGATTATTGAAGATAAAACGTCTAAACAGGTCCCAAAATATAGACAATAATTCATGCTATCATATAACAAGGATAGGATTTGGCAAACTTAAACTCTTAACTCAGATAAGGTTCAGGAAAGGCTCACCTCGTTTTGTTCATGTACCATCTCGGTCGAGATGTTCAATGACTGACCGAGGTGGTCTACGGTTAAGGTAAAGGCTCGAGCTTTTAGGGTCCTGTTGGGATTAAGGTCATTCTATCATCGTCTTTCCCACAACTTTCATCCAATCACCCTAGAATCGCATAAATAACTTAGCCAACAATCATCATGATAGCAATAATCAAATTTATGAGAAAGGAATCAATATTCGAACAAGAAAACCTTAACACAAAGGTCTCAATAACTGAATGAATCAAACAACAAATTAGCGTTCCTCAATCACAATCGGAAAAGACAACAAAAATAAAAGCAATCTAAGAAGATCTTACAAACTCCTTCAAAGCTAACTTCAACTTGATTCCTTGAACTTCAACCTTCAAAACTTCCTTCAACTCTTCCTTCAAACTCTTCAGAAAATCCTCCAGAAAATCCTTGATTCGAAGATGGCTGAATTGTAGAAAATCAGCCGATATATAGGAGAATTATCTTCCAAAGATAAAATATCTTAAAAAGATAATTTCCTTAAAATATAACACCATATCTTCCAAAATTAATCAGCCAAAAGATATTCTTCCTTCCAGAAATCCAGCCAAAAATATATGATATTCTCTTTCCAAAAATAGAAGATCTCAGCAAAAAATAAAAATCTTGCCGGCGGTGAGGTGTTCGCCTCGGTCCAGACGCTCCTCAAGATCACCTCGGTCAAGGTGATACTGTAGCTGACCGAGGTGAATCTCAGCTGAATGTAAATCATCGCGAATATGGCCCAAAATCAATCCTCTATATCATTTCCATGCTTCATGAGATCTTCTCAAAGCTCCAGAATGTAGCTCCAATGACTCCTTAGCTTCCTTAGTTTCATTTCGGTCCAAAACGTGCCATTTTCCCTACAATTACAACGAAACTAGGTGTCCACCTCGATTCCTGCAAAGGTAGACAAAACAACAATATAATCAAAGAATATACATCCATACATGCAAATTTATAAAGATAAAACGTCTAAACCAATCCCAAAATATAGACTATAATACATGCTATCACTATCGGGAGGAGGAGATGAAGGAGAATGAAATAGAGAGAAAGAGACAAGGGGAATGGAGGTGATGTTGAGAGGAGGGAGTTTGATGGAGGCGTAAGGTCGACGAGGGGCAAGAAATAGAAGGAAGTAGCGGCTGACGAGATGAGGGTGTGTTAGAGACTAGCGTGATGGAGAAGTAGATAGGAGGTGAGAGAGAGATGAAGCATAAGGGCATGTAAGGAGGTCAGGGGAAAGAGTTTGAGTTCGGGAGTTGTGAGGCTGAGAGTAACAAGGGAAGAGGTATGACGAGAGATCGAATGAGAGTAAAGAGAGGGTGTCGAGGGGTCGGGTACAACGGGTAGCCTTGTAGGAGGTAGTTGTGGAGACTGTAGCTAGAAGGAACCACGGAAGCTAAAAGGAGGCATGTTAGATGGGCGGCTAAGCTAAACTAGCAAGGTGAACAAGACCACGCCATCAGGCCAGGCGGAAAAGGAGAGACCAAGAAGAGAGAAGAAAAAAAGGAGAAAAGAAAAAGAAAATAGGTAAAAGGAAATAAAAATGAATTGGATAGAAATTACTCGGAACAAGATATTCGGACGGAAATTTTTACGAATTTTTCCCTAAAATAAACTACGGAAAATATATGGATCAAATGTAAAAATAAACTCGTAAAAATATACTTTGCGATATCCTCGTCAATTATTTACTAGATTAAAATAATAATTTACTCGTAAAATTTAATTTACACTGTAAAAATACTCGTAAAAATATTTAAGCTATTACACTATTAACAAAGAATACGGAAAAAATATATATAAAAAACGCACCTAATATTTGGGGCGTTTCACTTTCACCTTCTGCTTTCTCTTGATTGTGCAGAATTCCTCCAAAAATCGAGCATATTTTGGAATACCTTTCACTAATTTTAGAAGAGGAATGTTTAACTCGCATTTATGGAATCTTTCAAAGAGATCTTTGTCTTTAATGATTCTCCTCTCTTTGAGTGCCTCTAAGAAGGGGGCAAGTGGTTTCTTTGAGTAGAGTGGTGAAAAGTGAGAACAGACATCAAGATCATCTTCAAACTCCTCTCCAGCATTTTCTGTCAGCTCAACTGCGGGCGCGGGTTCAGTAAGTTGCGGGTGCAACGACTCATTTGTAGCCGCAGGTGCGTCACTTGCAGCCGCGGGTGCGAATTTGCTGTATGTTTTTTGTTCTTCCGCCTTAATTTCTTGATTTCCTAGATTTTTGTTCAGCTACTTTCCACTCCTGAGGGTCAAGGCACTTACATTCTCCCTAGGGTTGATGACAATTTGGGAGGGCAAATTTCTCGAGGTCCAAGCTTCAATCCTCGTGATTGCTTCAACCATTTGTTCAAGTTTCTTTTCCAAATTCTTGATGCTCGATTTTTTATTGTGGACATGTGTAGCAAAATGCTTAGTTAAAACTCGAAGCATATCCTTGGTTGAGCCAGACTTACCAGGTCTATTCTATTGTTGTTGGTTTGGTTGATCCCTTCACCTCAAATTTGGATGGTCGCTCCATCCCGGATTATAATTTTGTGAGTAGGGATCGTTCCCTTGTCTTTATTGTTCGTATCCTTGAAACACATTCACTTCAGTTGTGGAGTCTTCCTGTATTTGAGGGCAAGTGTATGTGGGATGGAACGAATCGACACAAACATCACATGCTTTTAATTGTTGAGGTGTTCCCAACAACGTCAATCGCTTCACCATCCCCTTCAATTCAGCAATCTCGCTTGATACTTCACTGCGGTTGAGGTTTATAACATGTACCCCTCTTTTTGGTAGGAGTTCTACCAAAATTCCGCATACCTTCCACCATTTCTTGAATTCTCTCCCTGGCAAGTTCAATAGTAGTGATGTGGGACCATCCTTGGTAGCATCTACACCTACATTACATGGATCATTCGATAATCCAAGAGCAAGAGAAACTCAAAGAAAGGTCGCTTACAAGCTACAAACATGGGAGGAATCGACATAATGGAGGACTGCATGGAATCTCGGCCGAGATTTCATCCGATATTTCGCCTCTGGCGCAAGCTAGAAGATCCGGCCAAAGATCTTTTAGTTTTGACAACTATCTTTTATATTTTATTTTTCTAAAGCTCTCAAAGTATCTTAAGTAATGTTATTTTTGGATCCTATCTTTTAAGATTATTTTTAGATTATCTTTTAAAGATATCTTTTTTAGATTATCTTTTAAAGATATCTTTCCTAGTTTACATAGGAGATCTCCCGTATAAATAGTCTAAGAGGGGGAGATTGTTAGATAGCTTAGTTGTGATTGTTGAATTTCACATTATTATGAGATACTTGTGACTTTGCTCACGTGGTTTGCATTTTTTTTATCATTCCTATTCAATCAAAAGGAGAGTTTTTGTTTTAAAAGTTGTGAGTATTTGTTAGGTAATTCTTGTGCGTGTTAATCTTTTTAAAGGTTGGTGTTACAAGTCAAACTAGTCCCTCCTTGTACTTGTCTTATCTAGAAGGCTTGTGTAAGGTTAAAGAAGGAATGGTGAAAGGTAATTCTTTGTATTGGGTTTTGACACATAATTGGTCAAGGTTCTTTGCAAGTCTTATAATAGTCTTATATTTCTATATTTATCATTTATCAATCCATATTATCATCTTCTTATCTTTCCATATCATTCGTAATTCCGCATTCTGAGCTTTCATAAATCTCGGACTGTTCTTTATTAAATCTCGGCCAAGATTTCCTTGTTGTATCCAAGATTTCCTTCAGTCGAGGACTTTCAATATAGATCGGAAACTGCGGCTTTCACCCCGCATCAAATTGGTATCAAAGCTAATCGATTGAAGTCCGTATCAAGTTTGAGTCAATTTTTATTTGAGTCTTTTTTTAGTCATATAAAATTTGAGTCTTTTCTTGTTCGCCATCTTTGCGAGATTATTTGAGATTAACGTGCGTTGGCTTGTTCAAGTTTTGGAAGAGAGAAACGCCACAACCAAACACAAGTCAACCATTAACCTTGAAAACCCTCGCCAACCCTACGGAAAGTACGATGAAAGTTTGTGCTTAAAGTTAAGATCTTATCTAGTAGGTAAGATCCTAACCATCATTTTCAAACAACGTTATATACGCTTCTCCAACAGTTAAAGATCACAAGGCAACCAAGGAGTAGCATCCCCCATAGGTGATTGCTAACGACGACATAAATAGTCGATTTTTCAACAATCTCGGCCGAGATTTCACCCGACTTTCGCTATTGTTGTCCAATTTTCGAGGAAATTTTGAGGCATAATTTGAAGAGTCAAAGTGCACTCTGTGCAAGAGTACATCGGAAAAAGAGTTTCTGTATCAACCTTGATTCAGTTAAGAGTCCTAGCCATACTATTCGCTCAAAAGTGTGTGTGCAAATGAGCCTTAAATTTATTACCTAAAGTATAAGCTTGAACGATATGCAAACCCACAGTGTACGAATCATTTGTAGTAACGACAAATACTCCAAGGTCGATCACAGGGATTTGGTGAAACCAAATGGTAAAAGAAAATCTAGCTTAGACAATATGCAAATATCGATGATCAAAAGCAATGAAAGCAAGGATATGAATATATGTAATAATTGGGAAAGAGAAAATTCTAGAGGTCAAGGTATCCAATTGTGGTTTTCGATTCAAGACTTCTAAAGATCTATGGACAAAGCTGAGATTGCAAAGGAAAGGTGTTTCGAAGGTGGGATGATAGTCTCAAAGCTTCAATGGAAAAGGGATGATAGTCTCAAACCAACCACTCTACCTAAGGGAATAATATTAACCATCACCGGGTAAGTCTCAAGTTAACTCACAAGGCAAAAGGAAGGCACACTCAAATCTAATAAAGGTTTATTACCTAGAACTCATCATCGTTGGCAACCAAACAAGGGAATTACCGGAAAAGTCTCTTTCCACAATTGGATATAGGTTAGAAAGGTTCAACAAGGCTAGGATTTAATCAATATTTAACCTAGGTTTAAGGATAAAGCATTATAGGTACGACAAAAGAAACCACGGATGGATCTTTGTGAAATCTCGGCCGAGATTCTTCAGAACAACTCGTGGAAACGTCTCTGCGAAGGTAAATCACAACTCTCAAGGTCCAATCTGTTTGTAAAGGTCAATCTATCATCATCTAAGCCACAACCTTCAATCAATCACCATAGCGAACAATTATCATATTCAAATCAAGAATGGAATATATAATCAAGAACCGAATGCAATCAATAAAACCAAAAGAAACGAAGAATTGCTAAGCAAGGCGTTCTCTATTATCATAAATTGAATCAACTCAATAACAAAGATCCGTTCTTGTGTTCCAAAGAAGAGAAAATGAAAAACTAGAATAATCTCACAAAGTATCTCTCAATCTCAAATGTGGATGAAGTACGGGTTGTCAATCTGTTTCCAAGTGCGAATCCAAGCTTTCTTGCCGCAATGAGTATCTAATCTCCAATAGTTGTTGTGTTGTGTCGTGTCTCCTTCCGTTCATGAAGTCCTCTATCTTATAGAATGAAGTCAGGGTTTGAAAGATTGCATTTTGGGCTGAAACGTAAAAATCACGGCCAGACCCGGAGAAAATCTCGGCCGTGGATATATGTCCTTGTTCGAGATTTCTTCTCCGAGGCGTGTGATCTCTTTGTTCTCTCTTGTATCTTCCAAAACTTGACTTCATACTTCTTTTTAAATCCTTGAATGCTCTCTATGTGGTCCACCTTGATCAATTGTCCATGAATGCTCCATTTCCACTCCAATTTGCACCAATTCACCTACAATTATAAGAAACCTTGTGTAGATCTCGATTCTAACATAATAGATGAATATGAACCATAATTGCCATGAAAGTATGTCTATGTGTGCAAAACAAGGGAAAAAACTAGCTATATGCACATCTATACTAAGGTCATATTTCATGTCATTAAAATATCCCATACTTGTCTCTTTCTTGTCTCCAAGCAAGGTTCAAATCTAGAATACTAAGATGTATGAAATATGAACATGCAAAAACAAGGGAAAAAAACAATATTTTTGGTTTTGTGCTTCTATTCATAGATCATTCTCTAAGATTGCTTCATAGCTAATGAAAACCGTTATGTGAACAAAATGAATCATATTTTGAGAAGAATAATCACACCTTGCAAGAAATTTAAAGCATGTACCGTAATTTCAAATATATCAAAATCAATGATTAAAAATCCGATTTGAACCACAAAGTCAAACAACATGCTCAAAGATCTTAAGATCTTTCAAATGAAGGTCAAGAAATGTGTTAGGGTAGGATGTATGTAAGTTATGTGGTGCAAATCTGGGAAAATGATAGAACTCTAGCACTGCAATAAAAACTCAACATCCGCCAATAAGCTCTTTTCACTTCTTTTTCAAATTTTTTCTTTTTTACTTTCACTTGAGAACATGGACAAAGGTGCACAATAACCGAAGCCTTGAAGATTAGCTAACCTCAATTTCTCGAGGTGCCTCAAACCATGATGCACAAACCATGATGAGCTAGGACTATTGCTCAATCTGACTTTGGCAAGACACAAACATCCGGCTATGTGAATGGTGCCGAGTTACTCATCATGATTGATGTACCAAACCTATTTTCTAACACAACTCATTACTTTCAACTTCAACTTTCACAAACTATCACTAACATGCATCCTAATACCCGGATAGGTAAAAAGAAGACAAATATATATGAGGAACTAAAAGCGTGATCAAGAAGAAGAAAGAAATAAAATCGAAATGCCTTAATCATATCAAAAAGATGTACAAGATATTATAGCACGGTTTCAATCTTCATATGTCAGCATGATTTTGACAAAAACAAATTATCAAACTTGCAATGAAATTCCAACAAGGCATTCAAATTCTTTACATGCCAATTCAATTTAATCACATAAAAATCATCAAAGCCATTCCACAAACAATATTATCATTGAGGTCGTTTCCATCCTAGAAGCACAAATTTTTTTCAATTTTTCAATTTTTTTTAGATTTTCAAAAGGTATATGAATGTAAAACTGTGTGGAAACATGTAACAATAAATTAAAAGTACAAATGCGATAGACATAATACCAAAGCAATGTATGACAAGAGTTATTACAGACCAAGTTCAATCCACCCCATACTTAGATTACACATTATCCCCAATGGGCAATAAAAGAGAAAGAAAAGAAAACTCACAATGTCTTAAAAGAAAAATAAAACCGAAGGCGCTGAAGGTTGAGCTGAATCACATGTGCGGTGGTGGCGGTGGTGAAAATGGGAAGTAGGAAGGACCGTAAGTTCGTCCAAATTGCTGACGGTACATGTCCTCCATCTTCCGTGCATCACGGAGGTGAGCTCTCTTGTACGTCAAGATGTCCATCAATGAGACAAATATCTCCATGAATAGCTGTGACCGAGACCTCCAAGCTCCCCATCCTACTCTCAAGTCCGGCAACCCAGTCGGGCCGCTCAGAATTGCTGGCTCTGTGTCGGGAACTATACCGGGGGCGGTAGGAAGTGAACCTCCTCATCGGCATCTCATGTCGTCCCAAGAAAGCATACCAAGTGATCGGATCCTCATAATTTGTTGCCTCCTCATCATCACCTACACCACTAGAACATGCATCTGTCTCGATGTCCATATCAACAACGTCCTCCTCCTCAACAGCATCAAGAAATCCCTCAAGCTCCTCTGGCCCGACAGCAACATCATGCATATCAACAAATGCATACTTCCGATACTGTGGATCCTAAAGAGTATAGTCTGAACTCCAAGGAATCCCTCTAGCTCCCTTGACCTCCCAAGGCATGGTCACGTAAGGTGCGCCACGGCCTCGAGCAACAAGGATACCTCTAGTGATGAAATGCTGCAAACCTAGAGGTCTCGCCTCCACAACCAAAGTACAAGGGGAAAAGTCAACATTTAAAACCTTGGCGATGTGAGTCACCAAGCCTCCTACACATATGCCACCCTTAGACTTTTTCCCAATTTTCCACAAACAATCAGCAAGCATAGTAGCACAATCCGGAACCACTCTGGACACCATACACCACAAGATATAGAGCTCATCCACCTTCACTTTATGAGGCGTCTCAGTCCTAGGGAAGAAAGTCTCAAATAGAATCCTACGGGCTATCTTGAAAGACAAGTTGTAGATTAATTTGTCCTTTGAATCCCCGGGTTGCAAACGATCATTCTCACTCACCACCATAGCAATACTTTCCCAAAACCCGCACGGGAACAAATTCCTAGGGAATGTTCCATTAATAGTCTCTTCAAACAAAAACATGCTCCCAAACTGAATGATAGACATCCCAAAGTCTTTGTTCATCAACCTAAACTTCACGGTTCTCTCCCTCGGACCATGCTTAAAGGAGCTAAGGAATTCCATAGCAATCTCCTCACATGCATCCTCATGGATGCCAACAAATCCTACTAAGTTAGCTCTCTCTATCATCCATCTCACACCAGCCACATCATTCATGCATTCAAGTTCATCAAGCACTAAATATTTAGGAGCAACAATATTCAGAGGTTAAATGCGTTTGTACCATGCTTTGTTTCGTTCAAGGATGTGTGAGAGTGTAAGAGGAGGTGGAGGTGGTGTAGCTTGTATAGCGGAGGAAGAATTCCTCCTTGGAACAATTTTCCGCGATAATCTACATCTTTCTTCCATTTCAGAGCAAAATCTCGGGTGGATCTTCAGAAATCTCAGCTGTGGAAACTGGGTGAGCTTGAGATTTTGTCGTTTTCTCTCAAATTTGGCAAATCTGTAAAGGTTTTGCCAAACTAATGTCCCTGCTTCCTTCCTATGCCTAATTTTTTCCAAACTACACAAGATCTTCACACAAATCAACACAAACAAAAGCAAATCGAAGGTGATAGAGAAAACCTAGGTTTTGGATTAAAAAATCCAAATGGAGCCCGTTTTGCTGGATTGCGGTGTTGTTGATGCACGGAATCTTCATTGTGGTTGAGAAATCTTGAGTTTTGGAGGAAGAACGAAGCAAATCGGTTGCAAAAACGAGGATTTGAGAAGAGGTAGGTAATTTCGGCCGTCCGTGGAGTTAGGGCTTGGAATTGGGGATGGATTTTTTCTGAAAATTGGTGAAGTGTTCTTTATATGCTCTCGTTAAATTTCGAAAAATCCCGGCCGAGATTTCAGGCTGCCCGAGATTTTTCTTAAGTTGCTTGCGACATAGTTTTCCACGGGTAAAAACTCTAAATCTCGCCCATGGAAATTTGTACTTGCCCGAGATTTTTGGCTTTTCATCCCAAATCGACAAATTGACTTGTTTATGCACTTTTGAGTTCTTTTTTGGTATTATCTAGTTCCTGTCATCCAAAGGCACAAGAAAAACCGGGAACGAACCAAAGAAAAAAGAAAAAAGAAAACTACTCTAGTCTATCTAAGAAAGGGAGAATAACAATACCTTGGGTTGCATCCCAAGTAGCTCTTTGTTTAAGGCCGGTAGGGGGTGCTATCTTCGTTGATGATCATGTGAGGCGGAGAGGTGCGATTCTCCAACCGGAACTTCCGGTGTATACTTCTTCAAGTGATGGGCATTGACCTTGAAGTTTCCGCAATGCTCACCCCATACTTCAACTGCACCATGGGAAAAACATGTTTTTATAACATAAGGTCCTGTTCAACGAGATTTTAACTTACTAGGAAACATGCGGAGTCGAGAATTGAAGAGAAGGACAATATCTCCTTCTTTCAACTCTTTGGGAATTATATGCTTGTCATGCCATCTTTTCGTCCTCTCTTTGTAAATTTGTGCATTCTCGTATGCATTCAAACAGATTTCTTCTAATTCGTTGATGTCTAGAAGGCATTTTTCTCCAGCTCCCTTCATGTCAAAGTTGATCCATTATATTTCCCAATAAGATTTGTGCTCCAACTCCACCGGAAGTTGACAAGACTTCCCATATACAAGGTTGTAAGGTGTTGTGCCTATGAGAGTCATGAAAGCGGTCCTATATGCCCAAACCGCATCATCTAGCTTTAGCGACCAATCCTTCCTCATTCTAGAGACAATTTTCTCTAGAATGCTTTTGATTTCTCTATTCGAGATCTCTACTTGCCCGCTTGTTTGAGGATGGTAGGGAGTAGCAATCTTGTGAGTTACCCCATACTTAGACAATAGAGTTTCAAACTTACGGGTTGTGAAGTGTGTTCCTCCATCACTAATGATGGTTCGGGGCGTCCCAAACCTTAGGAAGATCGTTCTATTAAAGAACTTCACTGCCACCATTGCATCATTAGTAGGTGAAGCAATAACTTCAACCCATCTTGAAACACAATCTACAGCTAGAAGTATGTATTGGTTTCCGCAAGAAGATGGGAATGGTCCCATGAAGTCCACTCCTCATACATCAAAGATTTCAACCTCTTGGATGTTTTGAAGAGGCATTTCATTCCTCCTACATATGTTTCCTGCTCTTTGGCAAGCATAGTAAGAAACAATAAAGTTTTGCACATCTTTAAATAGAGTAGGCCAAAAGAAACCGGATTGGAGAACCTTAGCATGTCTTGTGGGAACTACATGTCCTCCACAAGGTAATGAATGACAATGGCGGATGACACTTTCTACTTTGTCTTTTGGAATGCATCTTCTGAAAATGCCATCTGGACCTCTTTGAAGAGTAGAGGTTCGTTCCAATAATAGTGTCGGACGTCCTTGAAGAATTTCTTCCTTTGAGCGTAGGATAATCCGGGAGGTATTTTCTAACAAACCAAATAATTCACAATATCAGCAAACCAAGGTTCGTTACCTCTTGAAATTTGATGAAGACAATCCTCAATCTCGTGTAGCTGTTCATCAGAAAAGGAGTCATCAATAGGGAGATCATCCTTCATGCTTGTGATGTGGGGAAGACGACTTAGATGATCCGCCACAGAGTTCTCAGATCCTTTCTTGTCCGGGATCTCTAGATCAAACTTTTAGAGGAGGAGGATCAATTTAATCAGCCGCGGTTGTGCATCCTTTTTGGTGAGCAAATACCGTATTGTTGCGTGATCAGTGTAGGCAATCACTTTCGCCCCCACAAGGTAGGAACAAAACTTCTCAAAAGCATAAACCACCACAAGCAGTTCTTTTTTCATCGTTGCGTAGTTGAGTTGAGCCTCGTCTAGCGTCTTGCTAGCATAGTAGATGTCATGAGTACGTCCATCCTTCTTTTGTCTGAGTACCGCTCTTACAACTATGTCACTTGCATCACACATGATCTCGAATGGAAGATTCCAAACCGGAGGTTGAATGATGGGACTGATATTAAAGCTTCTTTTATCGTAAAAAAGGCATCTAGACAATCTTTCAAAAACTCAAAAACCACATCTTTCATCAGTAGGTTAGTCAATGGTTTAGAAATTTTAGAAAAGTCTTTTATAAACCTTCTATAAAATCCGGCATGGCCAAGAAAACTTCTTACCCCTTTTACCAACGATGGTGGAAGTAGTTACTCGATGGTTTCTATCTTCGCCCTATCAACCTCAATGTTGCGGTTTGCGATCAAATGTCCTAAAACAATGCCTTCGCTAACCTTGAAATGATACTTTTCCCAATTCAACAAAAGGTTGGTGTCTTCACTTCTTTGAAGAACTAAAGAAAGTTTAGCTAGACAATCATCAAAAGAGGAGCCGTAAACAGAATAGTCATCCATAGAAACCTCCATGATATTTTCTATATATTCGGAGAATATGGCCATCATGCACATTTGGAAGGTTTCCGGTGCGTTGCAAAGTCCGAAAGACATTCTTCTATAAGAAAACGTACCCCAAGGGCACGTAAAGGTTGTCTTCTCCCGATCGTCTGGATGGATGGGGATTTGGAAGAATCTGATATATACAAAGTCGATATGTTAGGAATGCTAGAAGAGTGTGGTGAAGGAAGTTCTACCATAATCAGAACAGAACCACGACATAGGAAGGCAAGATTCCATTCTAGAGAAGAAATCTCGGTCAATTTCCAAAAATCTCGGCCAATATTCTTACCCAAAATAACCTGTTGTCGTCGATTGTTTTGATTACAATCTGTAGGACCTCACCTCATCCCTTCCAAGTTTCTTTCTGACCTTATGGAAGAGTTATACTAGGAGCCTCCATCCAGTAATACCGCTCCTAGAAGTGGTTATCGAGAATTATCCATGAGGAAGGAAGCTTAATGGAAAGACCTTAGCATGGACATATTTGAGGAGTTAGCTAAAGCTAAGAAGGGAGTAACTATACCTTTGACTTTATATTGTTATTTTCTATTAGTTGTGCTTACTCTAGGAGTTGTGATCCATATACAACTCTAAACTATAATGATTTTGTGATTAAGTTATTTTCCATAACATTCTTTGATCTTATACCGTTGCCTATGAAGGAGCAAGTAAAGCTTATTGTAGGAAAACAGGAGGAGTTTATCAAGAGGTTGCATACTAAGAGGAACCAAGGGATAAAGGAGACAGGAATGCATGCTCTTGCCTTGGCTAACAAATTTCGCAAGAAAATACCATTTGAACCAGGAGATCCAACTTGGTTACATCTAGGAGAAGAAAATAGCCAAGGATACATCCGGTTTTCACCATCCAAGACGACTTGTGGAGTCACAATAAAATCTCGGCCCCAACCTTGAAATCTTGCCCGAGATTTAAGGATGAAACCCGAGATTTACCACTGTTAAGATTGTCAGGCCCCGAGTATTACAAAGCTCATTGTCAGGCCCCGAGTATTACAAAGCTCAAGAGATCTTCCAAGAGAGCCGTGTAACTCAGAGTTTTTACCATCCAGGCATATGAATCCGTTCATAGCAAGAAATGTACATATCAAGAGGGAATGGATGAAGAAGAAGTTGAAGAATTCATCCCATGAAGTTGCCAAGTCCAAAAGCTGCCATACTTGAGTCATTGTGTGGTTAGTGATGAGCAAGACCATGATTCGGGATTGAATCATTTCCAAGAAGGGGAGTATGATGTGGGACCATCCTTGGTAGCATCTACACCTACATTACATGGACCATTCACTAATCTAGGAGCAAGAGAAACTCAAAGAAAGGTCTCTTACAAGCTACAAAGATGGGAGGAATCGAGAGAATGGAGGATTGCATGGAAGATGCAAAATATCGGCCGAGATTTCATCTGATATTTTGCCTCTGGATCAAGCTAGAACATCCGGCAAAGATCTTTTAATTTTGGCAACTATCTTAAGGAAATTGTTATTTTTGGATCCTATCTTTTAGGATTATTTTTAGATTATCGTTTAAAGATATATTTCCTAGATTATCTTTTAAAGATATCTTTCCTAGTTTACATAGAAGATCTCCCTTATAAATAGCCTAAGAGGGGGAGATTGTTAGATAGCTTAGTTGTGATTATTGAATTTCACATTATTGTGAGATACTTGTGACTTCGCTCACGGGGTTTGCATTTTCTCATTCCTAGTCAATCAAAAGGAGAGTTTTTTATTGAAAAGTTGTGAGTATTTGCTAGGTTGTTCTTGTGCATGTTAATCTTTTTGAAGGTTGGTGCTACAAGTCAAACTAGTCCCTCCTTGTGCTTGTCTTATCTTGAATGCTTATGTAAGGTTAAAGAAGGAAGGGTGCAACGTAATTCTTGTATTGGCTTTTGACACATAATTGGTCAAGGTTCTTTGCAAGTCTTATAACAGTCCTCTCTACCTATATTTATCATTTATCAATCCATATTATCATCTTCTTATCTTTTCATATCATTCGTAATTCCTTATTTTGAGCTTTCATAAATCTCGGATTGTTCTTCATTATATCTCGGACGAGATTTCCTTGATGCATTCGAGATTTCCTTCAGTCGAGGACTTTCAATCTAGATCTGGAACTGCGGCTTTCACCCCGCATCAAGTAGTGTTAAGAATATTACCTCCTCATGCAGCGTCAATGATCCTTCTTTCATTATCCAGTAGACCGTTGTATAAATACAATACCAAGTCCTTGGTAGAGTACCCATGGAATGGACAACTTGAGCACAACCTTGCAAACCTCTCATAATACTCATATAGAGTTTCATCAGCTTCTTGTTCGATGTTGCTTATGTCCTTCTTCAAGCTATTGGCCTTGTTAGTTGGGAAGTTTTTCTCTAGGAATGCCTTGCGCAGATTTTCCCATGTGTATATGCTCCCAGAGGGTAGGTGGAAATACCAGTAGTCCGCCACATCTTTGAGGGTGAATCCGAAGGCCCTCATTTTGATTTGTTCCTCCGTGACGTTTACCGGCTTCATGCCGGGACACACCGCGTGGAACTTCTCTAAGTGCTTGATTAGATCCTCTCCACTCAGTCCATGGAAGGATGGAAGTAGGTGGATCAATCCCGGCTTGAGTTTGAAGTTGACACCTTCGCCTATTGTAGGAATGGTCAAAACAAGTGGTTATTGTGTCAAGTTTGGTTGTGTCTGTTGTCGGAGTGTTCTTTCCTCCATTTTAACTCTTGTATTGCATTCTCTTTGTTGTCTGTCAATGTCCTTTCGATTTCTGAATCAAAAGGAACAAAAGCAGTATTAGTAGCACGAGTGTGAACCATACAAAAAGTTCACACCAAAATTTGATAATTACAAAAACACAATGATTTGAAGCAAAATCTCCCCGGCAACGGCGCCAAATTTGACAAGAGCTTTTTCAATCGTTAGTGCTTTTCAAAGTAATGTCCAAATAAAATTCACTAAAACGAGTATAGCAAATAAGTAAGGGTCGAACCCAAGAGAGATTTCGCGCTAAGCTTAAAGCCGATGGCACACTTGAGCGACACAAAGCTCACCTCGTCGCGTTAGGAAATACTCAAACCGAATTTATCGATTTTATAGATACTTTTGCACCCGTTGCTAACATGGTGTTTGTTAAGTTGTTTCTTGCATTCACCTCTATAAAAATCGGGAGATACACCAAATGGACGTACATAATGCGTTCATCCATGATGATCTCACGGAAGACGTTTACATGAAGTTTCTACCCAACCTCCGTTCAAGCGACTCATCTACGGTATGTCACCTACACAAGTCACTCTACAGTCTTCTTCAGTCCCCCAGAAACTAGTTCGCAAAGCACCAATCGGCTCTCCTTTACGTAAGTTTCATTCAATCCTATGTAGAATACTCGCTTTTTTCCTATAAGCATCCATGTATTGATCTACACATTCTAATATATGTGGAATATTTAATAATTTATAGTAATGATTCCTCTACCATTCTACGTTTTAAGAATTATCTTAATAACTGATTTCATATGAAAGATCTCGGTACTTTACGTTTTTTCTTGGTATAAAAACTAAAGGTACTCCCTTGAGTCTCTATCTTTCGCAACGGAAATACACATTGGATATACTTGCAGAATCCGGAAATCTTGGTTCAAGACCATTTAAGTTTCCTATTAAACCCGGCCACAACTTATACATGGATGCCAATGAGCCCTTATCAACTCCATATCGGTATCGTCGATTAATCGGGCGTCTAATATACCTCACTATTACCCTCCCATAACTTAGCTATTGCGTCCATATTCTTGCCCAATATCTTGACCAACCTATTGTCAACCAATAGACGGCTGGTCTCCGAGTTTTACGCTACCTTAAAAACAGTCCCGGGCAAGGAATACTTTTATCCAACTCGAGTTCTTTACAATTAAATGGTTATTGTGACTCGGAGTACGCCACATGTCCTTTAACTCGTCGGCCTAAAACTGGATTTTTTTATTTTTCTTGGCGAGTCTCCTATTTCGTGGAAGACGAAGAAACAAACTTACGGTGTCTAGGTCATCTACAGTGAAAACTCCACCTTAATTATATATTTGTATAGGTGATGATGGAAGACTTAACACAAATAAAGTAGTTTTTATACTAACAAAATATCGATTGTATTTCTAGTTGCTTGGTGTGTTTGTCTAGAATGTATGCAAGCCTTGTTAGCCATTTCAAGGGATCAGAAGCCACAACCTTGAAGTAAGTTTCAAATGACAAAGCGACTGGAAGGAATTCAAATCTCTAACAACCAACTCAATCAAAAATCAAAAGAAGATCTTCCAAGGAGATATGCTCAACAAGAGGATACTCTCAAAGAAGATCTTAACGACCAAGTCGATTCGATTCAAAATAGGATCTCGCAAAGATCCTCAACCAAAAAATGCAAGATCACTTCTCAACAGATTTCGGATATCTTCACAACAAGATATGAAGATGTTGATCAAAAGACAAAGATCTTCAACAAGCATGAGAAGATTACGGAGAAGAAGGTTCAACATGCTTTAAGGAGATGAAGACAATAGAAGATCTACAACGGCTATCTCATCTCAACCAAGAAGCGTTTTCCATGGAGGAGAAGAAACATCTACAACGGTCATCTTCCCAGTGGCTAGAAGACCTCTCCAACGAAGACTATAAATGAAGATGTTGATTGAAGAAGAAAAGACACAAGCTTACACGGAAATATTCAAAGTCTTCAAGCGAACCAAAACATCTTCATTCGTCAAAGAAGTTTTTCTTTCGCTCCTTTAGAAAAGCTTTATCCCCTAGAGAGAGATAAAACTCGAGAGCTCCATTGGAATATCTAAAGAGTGTTATACTAGAGTGTGTGTTACTCTGCGAAGTAACTAGGCTATTATAGCAAGGTGAAGAGTTGGAGCTAGATCGTAGCATTGGCTACAGTGAGAGAAGAAGGGGATTTCTTCTAGTTTGTATCTGGACTCTTTGAAGCTGATAATAGATAGTTAGATCCTACGACTATACCTTGGGACGGAGAGTAGGCTATTTAGAGCCGAACTTCGTAAACATATCCTTGTGTCGATATTTTACATTCCACACTTTATCTTGCTTTATTGTGACTAACTTTGTTTTGCAGGTTTACAAAATCAAGACCCTTAAAATCAGTTTCAAAGTCCTTGAAATCAAAGTGTGTCACAAAGAGCTCAGATTGACATCAAGGCCTTTGAAATCCGTTTCAAAGCCTTGAGATAGGTTTTTGCGAAAAGTTCTCATACTCTAAGCAATCCCCTTCTAGAGTATCTTTTATCTTTTATATTCACCTAACGATTCTTCATGTAGAAGCCAAATATCGAGATATGGCTACAACCACATGCGAACTCAAATGGCTATAGGCATTGTTACATTATTTCAACGTTCATCATCCTCAACCAATGCAACTATGGTGTGATAATCAAGCCACCTTGCACATCGCTTCTAATCCCGTCTTTTATAAATGCAACAAATACATTGAAGTCGATTGTCACGTGGTGTGGAACGGAGTTCAAACCGGTGCAATCAAACGGCACACATTATATCCGCGAATCAACTTGCGGATATTCTTCCCAAGACGCTCGGTCATCAACAATTTACTTTCCTTTTACACAAATAAGGTATTCGTGATATACATGCTCCAACTTGAGGGGTGTGATACAATATCGTACATTATCTTATCTGATTCCGTATTCTATGCATTGTAATATTTAGTTTCCTTTATGCAAAGATTAGTTTTATGCTACTTAGGTCTAGTAGATATATGGTATTCTGTATACATACGTTCTTTAGAAACAATAAAAGAGCATACTTTGGCTTTTCAAATCCATGAGCCATTCTCACACACACGAACACTAATTAAGCTTAATTAAACCAACGACGCAGACCTTGAAAATGCAGTTGCTGCATCTTCAAAGTTGTCCTCTTGTACATTATCCGTTAGTTGGAGGTTGGAAGGGATGAAGCTTTGGAAGACTTTCTCCATGTCAATATTTTCTCTCACTTGGTTTGCTGCAACAACTTCTAAGGCTGTGGCTTGGAAGGCTCGGTAGAACTTGCTCTTGCACACAAATGCGAAGATTAAGGTGATGATCGGGAGGGGGATTAGTATCGGAGTGTAGTAGAACTTTTTGATCCCAAAGTATCCCAGCATCGTTACTTGGTATAACATCAAAGCCGACACCACACGCACATGCATATGTGGCCACATTCGACCGTTGCTTTCGTACGATGGAACATACACCCTCAATGCCTATCATAAGAACAACCCATAAGCACAAGTTCCATCATAAAACCAATTGACAATGACAGTAACGCATGGACATTGGACGTACCTGATTTCTGAGGACGAGCCATCCAAGGCCGACGTAGGCCACACCAAATGGAATGATCAATGGAGCAATGACAGAGTAGCAAAGGACTATGGCGACTACAAGCATGTCACTCGGAAATCTCGTGGCGTATCCAATATCTCCCGGAGCCCATGCTTCTCTTAGCTCATCTTCCGTCTTGCAAATGTAGTTTCTCTTCAAATGGTATATGATCAATGGAACTAATCTTGAAAGCTCGAGCCCATATCCTACAAAGAACCTAAAACATGTGGGAACAATCAAATTCTGTATAATGAATAAATAGGGTATTACGGGCACGACGATGAATTTCGTAAATGCACGACGATTACGAAATCCGTGACCGTCACGGTTACGGGTTCCGAAACCGTGAATTTTTTTTGAAATTTGTCACGGTTACGGAACCCATAACCGTGACAACATCAGAATTTTTTTGGGTTAGAATTCACAAAGAAAATTATCACGGATCCGGAACCCGTAAGGTGCGTTTGTGAATTTCATCGTCGTACATTTACGACTTCGGATGAATGAAAAGAGCCTAGTAATATTACTTACTTCAAAGCAACAAAAGTCAAGAAGAAGGTTGCATTGCCGGGAAGGCTAGAAGCAAGCAAATCAACGATTTGATTTGGGTTTTTCTCGATAGCCTTCAACCTCGAAAACAACGTTCCACCGATGGTAACTCCGATGAACACATTGAAGACGGTGAAGTAGAAGTACTTCCCAGAGGCAGCTCTTGTGGCGTGACTAACAGAAGGAATCCCTTCAAACTTAGAAAGAAACATTAACAATTTCGGAAGCAATGCCAAGAAGATGATCAAGGCGAGTTGCGGAAGGTAAGCTTCGAGCACAGTCCTCAAAGACTTGATGTTCACAATAGGCTTCAAAAATGGCAGTATCTTCACCAGATTGGAAAGCGTGGTTAGGGCAGAAATGAGGCCAATAGGGATCATGTAGAATAGTATTGTGAGTGCAACGACGAGAAACACAAGACATTGGCGTATTCGTCGTGCATAGAAGTTGAGAGAGAGGTTGGTCCAGATGATCTGACGTGGCTCAGGGGCTTCAATAACCGTCCACGTGTCAACCATCTGAGCATGTAGGGTTTGTGCAGCCTCAGCAGCTGCTACCCTGGTTTTGAAGAAGACTATAGCAGAGTTGAGTTGTTTGTCTTGCAGGGTTGCTTTTCGTTCAGCCTCTAGCTCGCCGGTGAGTTGTTCGATCTTCTCGTTCATGTAGTCTATCGTTTCAACTTTTTCACCAATGAGACCGAGGAAGCCAAGGCGGGTTGTTGGCGGACTTCCATGAGGATTTTCCATGGTTTTGGAGTTTGCGTAAATAGTTTCAGCGCGTTTCAGTTTCTTCTTGCACTTTTCTAACTCTTCCCAAATTTTGTTTACCTGTCATGAATTCAATAAATAAATCCAAAATGTGTTTCTTTATAGTCACCTACGTACACAAATGCTTCATCTACTAAAGTTTGTGTATTTTTAATTCTATATATACATTCATTTATTCTCTAACCATCTTTCGAAAATAAACACAGAAGTTTGTTCTAATTGATTGTGTTAGTTTGTGTTTTTTTTTAAATTGGGTAACTTTTTATATGTAATTTTCTTTTTTAATATATTTTACAAATATTTATATAATCTACTTATATAATATTGTGTGATTTTCACAAACATACTATTTACGTCAATGTACATTTTGAAATTTTATTATGTTCATAAATCACCTACATAAAAGTTTTCAATGTTATATTTATCTACACAAACCAAAGACATACTTACATACACAAACTAATCAATCTTAACCTCTACAAGACATTTTAAAATGCACATATATAGCAATATTTTCATAAATTTAAATTTAACAACAAAAATTAACAAACAAAAAATACAAACTATTTATACTCAAATTCATATATTTGAAAAAAACTATACGTGAGCTCCATTTAGTAACAAACCAACATAAAAAATAAACAATTTTTTTATTAAACAACTTCGGTAAAATACATAACTTTATTCAATTACCTAAATACATTCGATTATAGTTACCCGAATTCATTAAAATAAAATGAATCTCAATTTTAATTATGCAAAATATCTTGTAAACTTAATTAAAAGTATAAATCTATTCATGTATAAAATATCATTATTTAGCTCATTTTTACTTACATAAATTGCAAATATTTGCACAAAAGATAATTAAGTATTTACGTATGTTTAGGGTCATGTACATATATTGTTATCCTAATCAACATTTGAAAAAGCAAATAAGAGGGAAGGGTACCATAGCATTGTCTGTGACGACAAGAGAGCGGTAGAAAGTTGAGGATAAATTGACGAGAAGAATGAATGAACTTGTTCTTTTCTGGTTAACCCATGAGGTAGAGGAGGTATATCTCTCACAAGAATCGCAAACTGCTCGGCCTTCACTTGCTCACTCCTCAGAGCCGAAGCTCTCAAATGGGAGACATGCTTATACGCCTTCCATAGAAGACAATACGACAGCACGGAAACCAAGTAGAGTCCCATTGCGAATGCCCACAATCTGGTGCTCTTTTCCTGTAAACAATTAATTAATTAAGTTCCATCAATTTCTCTAACTAAGCCGGATATATAATTAATGCAGTATATATGTTGTTGACCTCGATACGTCCAATGGATAAGTTGTCGAGTTGATTGAATGTCCCGCTGCTGGTGGTGCTGCTTCCATTGTCGGTGGCAGAAAGGGGAAGAAGCAACGGGGAAGTAGAATGAGACCGGAGAGAAGGAGTATCCATAGTACTGATCCACAACAACATACGTAAACTAATTACTTACAAGAAATTGAGATATACTTATATATAACCAAGTTGAGATGTGAAACCAGTGGATAAGAAGACGAAGTAAACAGCAGTGTCGACGCCGGACATGTTGATGACATCAGACTCCGTGGAGGAAAGGGCTTCCTTGATCCAGCCAAAGGGGGTAAGGGACCCGGATCTGGACGGGTCCAGATTCTTGAGGATCCGGTTGGGGTAGTAGATGTAGACATTGGCAGGCCTGGAGGAGAGCCAGGCGAAGAGAAGCACCAGAACAACGAAGATGATGAATGACGTCAGCAGCGACGTCAGGAAAGAATTGAAATCCATGTAAAGGGTAGGGTTGGTAGGGAGAATACGTAGGTGAAAGGGTGATGAGCAGACAAAAGTGAGGGAGGGAATAAATAAAGATTGATGATGGAAGCCATGTCTGTGTTGCAAAAGTATCCTCCAAGATTTGATATGATTGTAACGCTCAAGAATGTGAGCTGTATGTTTGGCGTCTCTCTCACACGACTTACAACTTACTAAATTGGGATTTCAATTTTCAACTAATTAAAGAATCTTCTCCAAAGTGCTCCCACGTAAACTAATAGGAAACCTCACGTACACAATATGTTTTTTTGTTATGATATACGTAAAGATCTTATTTGACCCAACCAACCTACTTTTTTAATGAATTTGAGTTGAAAATGTGTATACTACCCGGTTCGTTTCGTTAATCGACTCTTAATTGTTGTTACTGATTTGAAAAGGAAACGAACATGAAATTATAGATTTCTTCAGCATAGGTGGACCAAAAACTTATCTTGAAAAAACTCTCTTCTCTCTCATACCCCCGGTGCAAGCTTGCTTGCACCACCCCGGCCCGCCTCCCGGCGGCCCCCCCCTCCTCCCCACACCAAACCCCCCCCACAGCGTCATGGCTGGATCCAGAAGATCACGAAAACAATCCATCAAACTCTCCGAACTACATAAGCCCCCCAGCCGCCAACCCAACCCACCAAACAAACCACAAAGCTCCCCTTGCAATGGCTCCCCAACTTCCCCTTTTGAATCTGTACCAGATGAACTAATCCGAACCAACAACCGAAGGCTCAACCCCACATCAACAGAACCTCTACACCTCTCCTCAAGTATCATCTTCCCACCACTTGGCCATCAAACACAAAACAAACCATCCTCTCCTCAGACTGGCGCAAGTAGTGCCATTATGGGTCAGACCATCAAGCCGAAACTGATCTCCCTGGAGTCCGGCCAGAATGATCTTCCTCCCCCTGGTGGTGACGTTTGCAACACACCATGCAGACGAGAAACTATGGTGACGACACTCGAAAACCTCCCTGACGGCTCAACTAACCCTAAAGTCGCCAAAACGATATGCACGCTTGACACTTCGGCTTCTGACCCTAATGCCACCAAAACGGCATGCACGCCAGAGACTTTGGCTCCTGACCTCTCGCCTTCCGACCCTCCAGATCCCAATGCACCCTTTAATGCAGACAATGTTAATGGGCATGCAATACCAAAAGACTCAAACGTTAAAGCAAGCATTAATTACAAAGAAGTACTGATGATGAATACGGGTTGGAACCATGTCCCTCTGACATTCACCCCTGGGCTCGAGAATGGACTCATACATTTCACCGATGAGGATATCGAAGAAACAACTACGAAGTGGGCTCTCTCTCTCGTCGGTTTCCCTCTGGGCAGCCCAGTCTCGTTCCAACGAATGTGCAAATACGTCTCTGATTGCTGGAACACAGTCAAGAAACCGAAGATCTTACGCAATGAAAATGGGGTGTTTGTCTTCCACTTTGCTAATGAAGAAGAGCTGAATGTGATCTTGGCGGGAGGACCCTGGATGCTCAATAACTCATCTACCCTGCTGCTTAAAAGATGGACGCAGGACATGCCGCTTGACTATTCTAGCATGAGTTCAATCCCTGTTTGGATTACTCTACATGAACTGGACTACCGTTTTTGGTCCACTAACATGCTAGCAAAAATAGGCTCGGCTATTGGAAACCCCATATTAACAGATACATGCTCAGCTAATCAAGATAGACTGGGATTTGCAAGAATGCTGGTCGAGATTCAAGCCTCGAGACCACTCTTGAGAGAAGTCACATTGACTGGGCCTAACGGGGCTTCATTTACACAAAAAATCACATATGAATGGCTTCCTCCAAGATGTGACTCTTGCCTAGAGTTTGGACATAGCTGCAAGCGACCCAAAGAGATGTCGGAGGGCAACCCTGATAAGTTCACACTGGCTAAAGCAACCAAAAAGCGGGTACCAATCCCTAATCCTGATCCCACACCTATACTGCCCACCCCTCACCAATCTTTCAGGATTAACCCAAAACCCAACAACACCCAACTAAACCAGCCCCATGACACCCTTGAAGAAGCCAACCATCCCACAATACAACTCACCAACCAAGTTGTACACCTTGATCCCATTGACTCACCCAAATCGACTGAGGAGTGTAGTACTACTCCTTCTAGTCACCAAAAACCAAGCCTGATTGGAATGAGTCCTCCAATCCTCGGAACTGAACCCTCCTCAATCCCTCAACCGCAACTTTCTAACACCAATAACACCCAACTTAACCAAACCCTGATTGCAAGTGCAACTGAGGGCATCACCACAAGTATCTATGTCAATTAGAGCCTGCACATGGAACATAAGAGGGCTTAACGACCCTGTGAAACAAAAGGCTATACAAAACCTTGCAAAGATGCAAAATCTCGATCTCCTCGCAATTCTTGAAACCAGGCTTCGCGCCAATAATGAGAAGCGTCTCTCTAAAACCCTCCTCCCTCACTGGTGTCACACTTCCAATGGCTCCACTGCCTATAATTGCAGGATATGGGTATGGTGGAACCCTGATAGGATTCATATTACCCCTATCATCACTACAGACCAAGCTATCCACTGCCATGTTTCCAACCCTCTTTCCAACCCCAACCAATCTATTGCCGCTGAATACACCTTTGTGTATGCTCATAATACGCCTGAGGATCGGGTGGATTTATGGACCACAATCGATACTATTAAGCTGCTCAACCAGTCCATCCCTTGGGCTATCATGGGAGACTTTAATGTCACGCTAACACCGGATGAAAAGACCACAAATGATCTCCCAGCAATATCACAACCCTCGACTGAACTTGCCAAATGTTTTGAACATAACTCCCTCAATGATCATCCTTACTCCGGTTGCAAGTTCACATGGAATAACAAGCAGGTTGGTTCAAGGATCTGGTGCAAACTGGATCGAATTATCACTAATGATGTTTGGCATTGCTCCTTCCCTGTCTCAACAGCTCACTTTGATCTTGCCCATCTCTCTGATCACTCTCCGGCTCTTCTATTTTCTAAAGAGGACAAGATTACTCGAAATGCCCCTTTCAGATTCAATAACGCTTGGATTGATCATGAACTCTTTCTGGATACTGTGAGAGATACTTGGGCTGTTGAGGTTGATGGCAATCCAATGTTTAAGCTAATGAGGAAACTAAAGCTGCTCAAATCCCCTCTCAAAAAGTTCCCAAATGCCACACTTGAAGAGCTGCATTCCAGTATTCAGGACTACCAGAAGAAGCTTGCAATCATACAATTACAGCTCCAACTTACACCTCATGATGTTGCACTACATAACGCTGAGAGAAGCCTTACAAATGATCTAAAAAGAAGCCATAAAAAGCTTCAGACTACCTTAGCCCAGCTCGCAAAAGCCAAATGGATCGCGCATGGAGATCAATGCTCAGCTTATTTCTTCAGAAGTATTAAAACTCGCAGATGCTTCAATAGCATAAGATCAGTACAACTCCCTGATGGAACAATCACCTATGACCATGATGCAGTTGACCTCACCTTTGTTAATCACTTCAAGGAAATGCTCAGCAAAATTGATTCCCCGAATCATGGCAACCTACCTGACGTCTGCCTCCCTTCCCTCACCCCTGTAGAGACTGAATCACTTAATTTGAGAGTCTCTGATGAGGAAATTAAGAAGGCACTGTTCAGTATTGGCAATAACAAGTCACCAGGGCCTGATGGATACAGTTCATCTTTTTTTAAAGCAGCATGGAATATTGTAAACTCTGATGTTTTGAATGCTGTGCAGGACTTCTTCACCCATGGTCGATTGTTGAAACAAGTGAATCATACTGCTATCTCTCTAATAGCAAAGAAAGACAAAGCAATTAACCCATCGGACTTCAAACCTATTTCATGTTGCAGCACAATATACAAGACAATTGCCAAGATTCTTTCTGCAAGAATCAATGAACTGCTGCCTAGAATCACAAGCTTTAACCAGAGTGCTTTTGTTGCTAAAAGATCTATCAAGCACAATGTGCTTGTGTGTCAAGAATTGCTCAACAAATATGGCAGGAAAAACATCTCACCAAGAGCCGCTATGAAGGTGGACATATCCAAAGCCTTCGATTCCATTAGCCATGATTTCATACTCCACTGCCTGCATAAGATGAACTTCCCTGCTCACTTCATTGGTCTGATTAAAGAATGCATCACAACTGCCACATTCTCTATCAATCTGAATGGATCACTTCGTGGACATTTCACTGGTTATCGTGGACTTCGACAGGGCTGTCCACTTTCACCACCACTCTTTATCATTGCTATGGAGTATCTAACTAAGCTGATTCAATGCCGAACCTCAAACCCTGAGTTCAATCATCATCCTAAATGCAGCTCACCTACCATTACTTATCTTGCTTTTGCTGATGATCTCCTGCTACTTTGTCGTGGAGATCTTTGCTCCATCAAGATTCTGAAGGATGCATTGGATGACTTTGGGACTGCTTCGGGTCTAAAGTTCAATCCATCTAAATCTCGCCTATTCACTGGTGGTATGAATGATGTGGAAGTTAATCAAGCTATTAGTATCACTGGAATGGATCATGGCACACTACCTTTTCTTTACCTGGGGGTTCCAATTGGGAGTAGTAAACTTCTCATCCATGATTACCTTCCCTTGATCCACAAGGTGACTAAAAGGGTCCAGTCATGGAATGCCAAGACCCTTTCCTATGCTGGTCGGGCCCAACTAGTTAAATCTATTCTATTCTCCATTAGTTACTACTGGAGCACTATGTTCATGATACCAGTCAAGATCATCAACATGATCAATGGCATCATTCGTTCTTACTTTTGGACTGGGATGGAGAATAGCAAACGGGCGCTGGTAGCATGGAAGGTTATTTGTTCTCCCAAAGATTGTGGAGGCCTTGGGTTTCCTGAGCTGCAAACACGCAACAAAGTGGCACTTTCCAGGCTTATATATGACTTTGATCAGGGCGACAATAACATCTGGACCCAATGGACAGCTAAACACATCTTCAAAAGGGGCAGCAACATATGGAGCTGTCGACCTAAGACTCATCACAGTGCCTTTTGTAAGAGTCTCTTCCGCCTTAGAGATGACATTACTTCTCTAGGTGGTAACAGCAGCACCCTTGCAAACCCCAATGGTTCCTTCTCTCATCGCAAACTACATTCCCTTTTTAATCCCTCCCCTCTCATTGGAACCCCTCAGCCCTTCAGTGCTATCTGGAGTAGTCTCAACATCCCCAAGTGCAGCTACATTGCATGGCTTGCAGCCCTCAGGAGGCTCCCAACTTTGGAGAGACTCAAATCCTGGAACATTATTGACAATGATACCTGCAGGCTTTGTCATAGTACTGCCGAAAATGATGATCATCTCTGGACTCACTGCAGCTACGGATCACTCACCCTGGATGTGGTCTCTAGATGGACTAGAACCCCCTACCCTGCTCCCTACCTAAGCAACATATGGCACTGGCTTAGCTCTTGCAGCTTGCATTGCCCGTCTCTGCTTAATAGTCTAAGAATTGCCTCCATCATCTCATTCATCTATCAAGTTTGGATCTCAAGAAACAAGATGGTTTATAACAACCAATTCACAAGAGCTGTTGAGTGTGCTGCTACTATCATCAACTCAACTAAAAGCCATTTCGAAGCTAAATGGAAGGATAGATCTCCTAACACTCTTCAAGTTGCGGGAATGTTGAATCTCAGACTCGATTAGGCTTAATTAAGACCAACTTGGTATTGCTGCACTTAGATCTTTGAACTCACTTATGGTCTTGTTTTTGTAAGCTGGACTAGAGTCCACACTCCTTCTTGTACATCCACTCTAAATACAAATTAACCTTTCAAAAAAAAAAGAAACGAACATGAACATTAATTGATACAATAACTTTATTGACCGTCTATTTATTGTTAGGGTTGTAGGTAATGTAAGTTGAGCTTTGAGTGGCATACTTCATATATACATTATATTGTGTTACTAACTTAATTTGTCGTCTCTCTCACACGACTTACAAAATTACTAAATTGGGGTAGTATATGTAGACATTGTTAGGGTTGTATGTAATCTAAGTTGAGCTTTGACTGGCATACTTCATACATTATGTTGTGTTATTAACTTAATTTGACACGTGTGGCATTCTCTTACTTACGAATATTTAGTCCAATAATTGATGTCATATTCTTTATTTTTTTATGTTAACTAGTGTATAGCCCGCACAACCGGTTTGTTAATAAAATAGCTTATCATATTACATTTTTTACTATATTATATGTTGTTAACTTTATTAGTTATATGTTATGAGCTCGTATAAATAATGCGTCAACTTTTACATAGTAAATGAGACCACGTAGCCCATGTGTTGATCATTAATTTGTTTTATGCTGATAAACAAAATTTTAAATCTAATTTATTATTTAATAAATAATATTTTAAATAAAAAACATAATCAAATAATTTAAAAATACCATGATATGAATTCAATTAGTAAAAAATATTAATTGGCTTAATTTGTTATTTAGTAAAAGTATTAATCCGAGAAAAAACATAGGAGTGCCACGTCAGCATTAGTTTCGTATATTTTAGTATACTATATAGAATATAGATGTATATTTAGTATATTAATAAAATAAGAATTACGAATTTAATAGTTCAACGGTCCACAAATCAGTAGGTTACAAGGACCAAAAATTAGTAGATCACAAGGACCCACAAGAACACAACGACCCACAAATCATTATGTCACAACGACCCAAAAATCATTAGGTCAAAACGACCCAAAAATCATTAGGTCACAATGATTACATACAAATACTAATCCGATATGAATAAGTATTATATTTGATTCTTACCAAAAGGTTCAGAAATGTATGAATTTTATAAGCTTCAAACACTCTAGATCTATATATACATGTTTTCAAAGTGTCCTCCTTTCCTTATTAACGATGTGAGAGAACAAAAATCATATTTTAAAAAAAATTATGGTTTAATTAAAAAAGATTTATTAGCTTAATTCGTGATTTAGTAAAAAGTTTAATCTGAGAAAAAGCGTGAGGCGCCACGTCAGAATTAGTGTCTATTATTTTAGTAAAGTATATAGAATATATATGTATATTTAGTATATTGATAAAATAAGAATTACGAATTTAATAGTTCAACGGTTCACAAATTAGTAGGCCACAAACGACCCACAAATCAGTAGGTCACAAACGACCTACAAATCGGTAGGTCACAAACGAATCACAAATCAGTAGGTGACAATGAAAATTAGTAGATCAGAATGACCCTCGCAAATTAGTAGATCACAAGGACCCATAAATCATTAGGTCTTAACTCACAACGACCCACAAATTAGTAGGTCACAACGACCCCAAATAAGTAGGTCACAACGATCCAAAAATCAGTAGCTCAGTAGGTCACAAACGACCCACATATCAATAGGTCGCAAACGACACACAAATTAATAGGTCACAACAACCCACAAATTAATAGGTCACAACGACCCACAAAGTATTAGATTAAAACGACCAACAAATCATTAGGTTAAAACGACCTACGAATTAATAGGTAACAACAATCCACATTCAAATACTAATCCGGTATGAATAAATATTATACTTGATTTTGACCAAAAGGTCCAGAAATATAGGCTTTGTATAATCTTCAAACGTTATAGGTCTATTTATAAATGTTGTCAAACTATCATCTTTCTCTGATAACCGATGTGGGATAACAAAATTCATATTTTACAAAATAATTATGGTTTAGTAAAAGGATTTATTAGCTTAATTCATGATTTAGTAAAAATTTTAATCCGAGAAAAAACGTGGGGCGCCACGTCAGAATTATTGCCTTTTGTTTTAGTAAAGTATATAGATGTATATTTGATATATTGATAAAATAAGAATTACGAATTTAATAGTACAATGGTCCACAAATCAGTAGGTCACAAACGACCACAAATCAGTAGATTACAACGACCCACAAATCAGTAGGTCACAACGACCCACGAATTAGTTGGTCACAACGACCCAAAAATTAGTTGGTCACAACGACCCACAAATCAATAGGTTACAACGACCCATGAATCAATAGGTCACAACGACCCACGAATCAATAGGTCATAACGACCTACAAATTCATAAGTCACAACTACCCTCAAATTAATAGGTCACAACGACCCACAAATTCATAGGTCACAACGACCCATAAATCAATGGGTCACAACGACCCACAAATTATTAGATCAAAGCGACCCACGAATCATTAGGTCAAAACGAACTACAAATCAGTAGGTTACAACGATTCAAAAATCAGTAGGTTACAACGACCCAAAAGATCTAGAAATATATGATTTGTATAATCTTCAAACCTTGTAGGTCTATTTATACATGTTGTCAAAGTGTCATCCTTCTCTAATAACCGATGTGAGATAACAAAATTGATATTATACAAAATAATTAAGGTTTAGTAAAAAAATATTATTGGCTTAATTCGTGATTTAGTAAAAGATTTAATCCGATAAAAACGTGGAGCGCCACGTCAGCATTAGTGTCTTTATTTTAATAAAGTATATAGATAGAAAGGAAGTTAAGCTTACGGATATGAGATAGGCTTATGAACAATATATTTTTAATTTTAAATATTTGGAAAAAAAATTAAAAGAAGACGAAATGTTATTGTAATCGGAATTAGTTAGTAATCCAAATAAAATAATTTAAAATTGGAACTAATTAAAAAATATTTAGGCTAATTATGGTTTAGTAATAAAAGGATTTATTAGCTTAATTCGTGATTTAATAAAAAGTTTAATTCGAGAAAAAACATGGGGCGGCACGTCTAGTGTTTTTTGTTTTAATAAAGTATATAAATGTATATTTATTATATTGATAAAATAAGAATTACGAATTTAATAGTTCAACAGTCCACAAATCAATAGGTCACAAGGACCCACGAATCAGTAGGTCACAACAACCCACAAATTCATAGGTGACAACGACTCACAAATCAATAGGTCACAACGACCCACAAATTCATAGGTCACAATGACACACAAATCAGTGGGTCATAACGACCCACAAATTCATAGGTCACAATGACACACAAATCAGTGGGTCATAACGACCCACAAATCAGTGGGTCACAACGACCCACAAATTATTAGGTTAAATCGACCCAAAAATTTGTAGGTCAAAACGATCCAAAAATAATTAGATTAAAACGACCTACGAATTAGTAGGTCACAACAATCCACATACAAATACTAATCCGGTATCAATAAGTATTATACTTGATTCTGACCAAAAGGTCCGAAAAATGTATGATTTGTATAATCTTCAAACATTTTAGGTCTATTTATACATGTTGTCAAATTGTCATCCTTCTTTGATAACCGATGTGGGATAACAAAATTCATATTTTACAAAATAATTAAGGTTTGGTAAAAAAAAGTTATTGGCTTAATCCGAGATTTAGTAAAAAAATTAATCCGATAAATATATGGAGTCTTAATTTTTTTTTTACAAAATAATCAAAGATTTTGCTATCTTTTAAACAAATCTTTTAAAAACATAAAAGAAGGATTTTTTTTAATATTCTTAATTATTTGTGCCGGAAAAGTGTTTACTAATTTGTTTTATAAAATTTATATACTTTAATAAAAAAGATTTTTTTGACCAGTTTGTTTTCTGACACAAAAAATAAAGATTTATTGGCCTATAAGATCTTGGAGAATCTCCAACAAAAAAAATCTACGTAAAAAAAGATTTTATGGCTTAAAAAATAAAGATTTATTGGCCAAAAAATTGTGGGAGCTCTATTTGATTGCTGCTTCCACAACGTGCCATGTCATCGAATCATGCACTCTCTTTTAGTATGTATAATAGATAATAGATAATAGATAATAGATGTGATATATGTGCTATGTTGTGATTTAAGTAAATTTAAATTTTAAAAAATAAATAAATTATAATTTCTATAATTTTTTTATTAATCTTAGAATATTATTCATAATACTAAAATATTTAATATAATTTTTTGTTTCAAGTGTGTTAGATGACAATATAACAAAGAAAAGTAAAACATAAAAAAATTTGTTAAAATTTATATAAAAAAATATTAAAAAATTAGTTTATATATTTTTTTAATTTAAATCAAATAAGAATCGACAAAAAATAAAGCGTGGCCAAATGAAAGAAAAAATTGACACGTGACGTAATTAGTAAACTTGTAGAGAAATTATTGAACAAAACATTTTATTGAAGATCTCTTTGTTTTTTTGGATTACTTTTTATTTTGTGGTTTTTTTTTTCTTTATTGTGTTTCTTCGTGACGGTCAATCTGTATGTTTTTTAATTTTTCGATCCACTAGATAATATATCGTCTAGTATTTTCGAACTGATTTTCGTTATAAAAATTAAAAATAGAGCAATATATGTGATTTGTTAAAAGGGCTGGAAAGTTACAACAGTAGGAAAAAAAGAAGACCTAATTTGAAAACCTAAAAGCTATTAATTTTGATCCAAGTGGGGGATGAAGAAAAACATGAGTTATGAGGATATCCGATCCAACGACTCCTACATGAGAATTGAGAAGTAGTAGGGGCCACTCGTCCATGTAACACAAGGGAAGAATCAGTTTGGATGAATTGTGCGCATCATCCCCTTGCGGGGGCCACACATAAGTTACCCACTTTCGAACCCTTTTCTACGGGACGTCAACCCTAAGCCTGCCGACAAAAAGTCTACCCATTAAATCTATCTCTCTCTCACACACACATATATATATATATATATGGACAAATGTGCGTTATTAGTAATTTAATCGAGGTTGTCCGTCACGGACAAAATATGTCTGTCTGTCACGGACACACATACTTTGTCCGTGACGGACAAACGTAAGCTATATAATATCTTTATTTTATTTTATTTTATTTTTGGATAAATAATATCTTTATTTTATTTTAAATTAAATAAAAAAAATTATCTTTGGATAAATCTTATTTACGGATAGATAAATCTTATTTACGGATAGATAATATATTTATTTACATAAATTATATCTTTGGATAAATCTTATTTACGGATAGATAAATCTTATTTACGGATAGATAATATATTTATTTACATAAATTATATCTTTGGATAAATCTTTATTTTATTTTATTTTATTTTTGGATAAATAATATCTTTATTTTAACAAGCATAAATCTTATTTACGGATAGATAAATAATATATTTATTTACATAAGTTAAAAACCATAAATCTTATCTTTGGATAATTAATATCTTTATTTCCATAATTTAACAAACATAAATCTTATTTCCGGTTAAATAAATAATATCTTTATTTCCATAAATCTTATTTTTGGATAAATAATATCTTTTTTTCCATAAATTAACAACCCTAAATCAATATTTTTCATCCTATAAAAACCGTAGTCAATCCCCTCCAACCCTCATTCAGCCATCTACTCATAAAGTCTATTCTTATTAAAAAAAGCAACTTAACAATGTCATACGAGGAAGATTATGATATTGATGATGAAGAAAGATCTTTGAGTTTTTAGAACGAAGACGAAGATAATGTTGAGGTAAGTTTTGTTTATTTTGATCATTAAAGTTGAAATCATTAATCGTGTTTGAACTTAGATATTTAACCATTGATCGAGTGGATTGAATTTGATTGTTAAGTATATTTCTGTCCGTTACGGTTGTTCGATGATTGTCCGTAACGGACAATCATCGAACAGATTAACCAAATTTTTTTTAGGGTTTGGAGGAGATAGATGCGGATGTTGATAATCTTAGCATTGATGAAGGATCAACAGATGGCGTAAATGCATCCGCCTCAGAAGCGACGAATAATGATTACTCTAGCCTGTTCACAACCGACATAAACTTCAATAGTCGAGAGGAGGTAATAGGATGGGTTCGAAAAGTGGGACAGGAAAATAAAATGGTTTTTTCTGTTTGTCGGGTACAGAAGTCCGTCCTCGGTAGTTTGGGAAAGACATGGCTGTCGTGCGAGAAATATGGAGCATACAACCCAAAAAAAGTTCAGCCAGCTCAGAGAAAGAATTCATCGACGAAGAAAAGCGGATGTGAATTCATGATTAAGGTTTTTGAGACTTACCAAGGTTTATGGAAAGTTCACGTGCAGTGTGGTGTCCACAACCACAAGTTTGGAAGAAATTTAAAGGGTCATGCATTAGCGGGAAGGATGAACGAGGAGGAGAAGAAGTTAGTAAAGAACATGTGGACCAGTAATTGCACCCCTGCCCAAATTGCGAGTGCTTTGAACATTGATAAAGATAACAACACCAGGATGAGACAAATCTACAACCAGAGGCAAAAATTACGTAAAGAAGGTTTGGATCAAAGGACAGTCGCTCAACAATTCTTTTTCGAATGTCGTAAAGAGGGCTATTTCTGTGAGCATAGGGGAAACAAGAACGGTGAAGTTACTGACATTTTTTTCGCACATCCGGAATCAGTTTCCCTCCTTAAAGCATTCCCTTACGTATTAGTAATGGACTCAACATACAACACCAACATGTAAGCTTTCACAGTTATTTACTTTTCCGTTAGATGTCCTTTTTTTATGTATGTAAAATTAACGCTTTGATATTATTTTTTTTACAGATACAAGATGCCATTTTTTGAAATTATTGGGTTTACATCGACATGGCTGAACTTTAACGTTGCCGGTGCTTTTCTATCCACGGAGAAGGAAGAGAATTATGTCTGGGCGATTGAACAACTTGCAAAGCTTTGTAGGCGCGTCGAGAGGACACCAACTACAATTGTGACGGATCGAGAGAAGGCTCTTATGAACGCACTTGATCGTATTTTCCCAAAAACACAGTTTCCTTTATGTCGCCGTCACATATTCAAAAACATTGAAGGAAGGGCTAGGAATAATCACATGGATAAAAAACTCGCTCGAATATTTGCCAATAGTTACTCGGGTTTATTTACATCCAAAACGGAAGAGTCTTACGAGAGACGGTTAAATGAACTTGAAAACAAGTGGAAGAGGAGAGGACATCTTCTGCAATATGTGAGGACGCAATGGCTAGATCCTTACAAAAGACGAATTGTTTCCGCGTGGACGGATCAATATCTGAACTTCAAAAGTAACACGACGAATAGGTACGTATTTCAAAGCAATTTAAAATTTTATTTACCCGATTTGACGTTAACTCTTTTATTTCTCAACAGGGCAGAAACTGCACACTCTGTTCTGAAACAATTCATGAAAACAAGTTCTGCGAAGTTGGATACAATTTTCAGGTTCTATCACTCTTTGATGAGGATTCAGTTGGATAAGATCCTCGGTTCGTTCAACGAGAGCATGTCAAAAAAGATCACATGGTCTTCTTGTGTTAAACAATTTCAGTCGTTGCACCACAACATCTCCCTCAAAGCTTTTTTACTTATTATCGATGAGTACAATAAAGCCCGTGCTAACAAGCCCGATGGTCCGTGCACATGTTCATTTCCGACGACTCATGGTCTGCCGTGTATGCACTTTATTTGGGGTTATATGAAGAAAGAAATGTCTATCCCTCTTACAGATGTGCATGAATTCTGAAAAAAGTTAGATATCGATGACGTGGTTCCGGACTCAGAAAAAGGACGAGACGTGCGTCGAGTTGCAAGAAATTTAATGACGGAATTCTGCGAGAAAGATTTTCCAAACCTGAGCCCTACTCGACAGTTGGATGTTGTAAATAAAGCTATAGAAACTGCTTTTCCGGAGAGGACCAGTTTGCGGGAACCTGCTAGGGTTGTGACTAAAGGAAGACCGAAGGACAGTCCAAACAAAAGATTGCCATCCGATTGGGAGTTAGCAGATACCGCACCCAAAAAACAAAGAGGTCGACCCCCAAAGAACCCTATTCCAGTATCAAGTCCATCTCCTATTCCAGTATCAAGTCCATCTCCTAATACCGATTTACCACCCAAAACACCTTTAAAGAGAAGTATATCCAAGCATAACCCTGATATTTTAGTAGAGTGGCATGGGGCGATTCGCATTTGGATGAAAAAGTATGTAATCAGTTGGAATAATGTTAGAGGGGATGGAAACTGTGGTTTCAGAGCACTACATCATGCAATCTACGGCACAGACACAGACGAAGGATGGCGGATGATTAGGCGACTGATGTTAGCAGAGCTCCTTTCTCATCGCGAGTTGTATAAGGGTTTTTGTCATCAACGTAACATCGATCAGACGATTATAGCACTTGGATGGAATGGAGACGGTTTTGCACCACCAAAATATTGGTTTAATGTGACAGACATGGGGTGTTTAGCTGCCACTGCATTGCAGTGTATTGTTGTAGCGTACGGTGGGTGCGACTACACATATGTTCCACTATATCGTCGAGAAGAAGGAATTACTTCGAACTTAGAGTTTCTAGAGATCCATATATCAATAGTTCCCAACCAGTATCATTACATCAGGGTATGTCCTTTAAGATCTTTTCATTTATCACTTTCGATTTTGTTCTTCACAACATATATGTACTAATGTTTTTTTTTCTATTTGTTTTAGCTAACACTTGAAGAGGATTGTCCTTTACCAGAGATTCTTAAAACTTGGGCGCACTTTCGTAACGACACGGTTGATGGTATTGAAGTAAGATTAGCTCATCGCCTCACTCGCTGGAAGGAGTTACATTTACAACATGAACGAATAACACGGATAGATTATGGCACAGTTGGTTGATCTTGTTTAGTTTAACTTGTTAATTTTAACTTTACGATCAGACATATTTTCTTAAGGTTTAGTCATTTATATTATGTTAAGGTTAAGTTTGCTTATATAGTTATCGTTTATATTTAGTTAAATATAACGCAAAAAGTTAAGTACGAAGTTTAAACATACAACGAAACAAGTTTAAACATACACAAAAATGTAGACATAAGATTCAAAAGTTTAAACACACAATACAAACCCAAAAAAAGTGCATACACAAGCCTACTCGTCATCGTCATGACGAGTACCGCTACCATGTCCATGATCGTAAGAATAATCTCGGAGATCAGGAAAATAATCTACATAACTGCGTAAGTCCTGATGCAGGGAAGTAGGGATAAAAGGATCACCAATATACTCCCTAAATCGTGTAGCGTAATCGTAAGGGTCCAACTGGCCGTCAAAGGTCGAAGGTGGAGGTGGAGGTGGAGGAGGAGGTGGAGGAGAATGCATCTGCTGAGCACCTGGGCGTATAAACCGGTGCGATCGGTCTGTATACCACGCCATATAATCGTCGGTGGCGGTATATCCAGGGCCGTAACGTGCAACCATCTCCTCAACCGTGACGTGATGGTGCTCCCATCTATGCCACGCCCAGCTACCTTGAGGATAGCCAACTCTGTAGCTCCTGGGATCCTCGACCCTAATGGCATAATCAGGCTGTATCAGCGGAGGCAGAATAGTCTGAACGTATCCAAAAGCCCTCATGTTCCTGTATGGATCGTAGGGCTCTGATATGTCCATAAAAGTCAACAGCCTGTGGAACAACGAACGCTGTAACTCTCTATCAGTGAAGTCCAACTGGCCGTATGGCTGCCAGTTCACCTGTTTAAAAAACAGACAACATTGTTAGAAAATAAACACGTTAGTTGACAAAAAGATTACAACTATTCAAATGTAGTGGACTTGCCTGATCAACAGTCATCTCGTCAAGCATCCGTCTGTAGTCACGGGTGTCCCTCCTAACAGGCCTGATCTTGAATCTCGCCGCCCAAGGCATCCCATGCTCCCAGCCCTCGACAACCTCCGGTGTAAAGCATGGAAAATATAGGTAGATCCATGCCTTTAACAAAAAAGAAATAAAAATTAGACAAACAATACAAATTAAGTTACGAGAATAATAATATGAGTATAGAGGATATATTTTACCTGCAGCAACGTCAGACAACCGCACATCTGGCGACAGTCGACCCTAGTGGCCTCGCCCATACGCCTATAGAGGTAGACGAGTGTCGCCGTACCCCAGGATATAGTAATCACCTGGCTGAGATCCTCCACCAATATCAGTAAATCTGGAGAAATCTTGTGCTGCGATTTGTCGGTGAACAGCGTCGATCCCAGCAGGTACAACAACCACCCGGACGCTGCAGTCGTCGGATACAGATGTGAATATCCGTCACACTGATCCAGTAAAAAAGAATGTGACAGCCCTCGACGACGTACATCTCCGGCAGTCATCTGCTCATCAGTAAAAGCAAAAAACTCCTGCACTCGGATGGCAGAATCAGCTCTGGCGATCACCTGAGTAACCGCCGTCCCGGATATGGGAATGCCTAGGATGAGTTGGACATCATGGAGAGCAATGGTAATCTCACCCCAAGGCATGTGCAGCTGGTTCACCTCGGGCTGCCATCTCTCGATAAAAGCGTCTAGTAGACGCACATCAGATGCATGTACATAAGACCCTGCAGATGGGTCAGTCCACTGGCGTGCACTAAACCCGACCAAGCCTCCTCATCCAGTGGCCAGGCGTCCAGCTGGCTGGCTCTGGTATGATAGTGAAGCGTATCACGATCCTACATAGAAAAAGAAATTTAATATATAACTAAAATTATTATAACATTAAAGATGCATTTATTAAACATATTTATTGCGTACTCACCATGCCATGCCAGACGTGGAGAGCGGTGTGAACCTGGAAACTCATGAGTATCTCTGGTATACGAGGTCCCCCTCCACAAGGACCTCGAAGATCGGGTTGAAAGGCCTGCCAAGTAGGAGGTACTGGTCTAGGACGATCGCCCAGAACACGAGGAAGTACCTCCTCAAGTACCTCCTCCACAGGAGCTGGCGAAGGTGGCCTCCTCCCTCGGCGTCTCCTCTCAGCTGCAGGCTGCTGCTGTGAAGAAGAAGGAGCATACTCATGCTCCCGCTGGGAAGAAGAAGGAGCATCCTGCTGCTCCTGCCGGGAAAAAAAAGGAGCAAACTGCTGCTCCTGCTGGTAAGGAGCACTCAGATCCTCGATCTGAGAATAATATCCGGCACCAAACGAAGCACCACCTCCAGTATAGGAGCTATGTCTGGCTCCGCTAAAAGCAGGGTGAGGAGGGCTCAGTGGAGCAATGTCACGCACAATACCAGATGTACTACGCCGCGTGACTCCCGACTCCTGTGTCGGGAACTGCTCCTCACCTCCAGAGTAAGGAACTGGCTCTCGTGCCTCGTGTCTAGAGTGGACATCCCGCTGTCCCCTCAGAGAACGCATGTCACTGTGGAATACTTTCCTGAAGCATCCCAATCCGCTGAACCTCTTGGAGTCCTTGTTTGGGTTCCTTTCCATCTGCAAACAAAAACAACAAATGTTAATAAAAAGGAAAAAAAAATTAAAAAAGGGGAAAAAAACAAATTTTAAAAAATTTTTTTTTAATAGTTGTCCGTAGCGGACAACTTACTTGTCCGTTGACGGACAATGCAAGTTGTCCGTAGCGGACAACTAACTTGTCCGTCAACGAACAAGTAAGTTGTCCGCTGACGGACAACTTCCTCTTGTCCGTCACGGACAGAAGACGCTTGTCCGTCAACGGACAAGCGTCTTCTTCGTTCAGCAGATCGCGAACGCCAATAATGGTGTTCGCGATCTGCTCAATCAACCTCTCTAAAACAACTAATTAACTTCAACCCTAACTCATATTCATCGATTTTAGTAATATATAAGCCCCTAAACCTCTCTAAAACAACCCAAATCGAACAAATTAAACTCTAAACCTAAACCTAACTAAAACAAACAAATTTAAACGAAACTAAAATGAGAAAGTTAAGTTTTTACCTTATATTGCAGTAGAGAATACGAGAAATATGGAGAGAGATTGAGAGAGATTGCAGCCGAAGATCGAGCGAAGGATTGTCGCAAGTGTTCGTCGCGGCGAAGAAAGGAAGAGGAAGAAAGGGAAAGAAAATGAGCGAAGGATTGTCGCAAGTGTCTGTCACGGACAGAAGGAGTTTGTCCGTGACGGACGAACTCCTTCTGTCCGTGACGGACAACTCCACCCTGTCCGTGACGGACAAAGGTCACTCCTTCAAAGAACAATTTACAACATATATTTGTATCTTTTAGATCAACCAATAATGGGTACAACTTCATTAAATTAATGAGTTTAATTACCTGTAGTAACATTTTCGTTAAATTTTAATTTAGTAAGATCTTTGAATGAACATAACGAGTTGTAAAGAACATAATGAGATAAAAATATTAACTTAACATTATTGCGAGGATTATAAATTCCTGTTAATCAAAATTACGTAACTTACTATCAATAAACGTTTCTTTTGTTCAAAATTTATAGATTTCGTAACAAACATATAAAGTTTCAAGAAATAAACGTAACTTCATATCATACATATCTACGATCCAATGAAGGTTATGTTATTGAAAGGATTTAAACTTCCTTTTACAAAAGAAGATCAAATCAAAGATATTTTATTCAAAAGATTAACACTTTCTTTCAATAAAGAAACCAAACTTACTTACAAACATAACAATTACAAAGGAATCAAAGTTTCAAGATCAATGTTACATTTTTAAGAAATTCAAACATAAATACGATCAAATCTAAATGACGTTATTGAAAACATTTAAACTTTCTGTTAACAAAAGACAATCAAAAGGATATTAAATTTCTTTCAAACAAACCAAATTTTATAACTTTAATCCAAACATTTTCATTTTATACATATAACAGTTGTCCGTCACGGACAAGTGACATTTGTCCGTGACGGACAACTTCCATTTGTCCGTGACGGACAACTTCCATTTGTCCGTGACGGACAACTCCCATTTGTCCGTAACGGACAAATGGGATCAAATTACTAAATCATGCCCATTTGTCCGTCACGGACAAATGGGCATGATTAGTAATTTGGAGCTGCGCCAAATAGCCTGGACGTATATATATAGAGGGAAGTGTTCAAGTAAGGCCCATTATTCCGGTACGGTCGTGCAGCCGTCTGTACGGCCGACAAGTGTCCCGAAAAAAAAAAATTTTTTTTTTTTAAAAACGAGTAAAAGTAATAGTTCAAAACTTATTATAGAATAGTTCATAACTTATAAAAGGATAGTTCATGAATTATAATAAAATAGTTCATAGTGTAAAATTTATAAAGGAATGAAAGTAATAGTTCAAAACTTATTAAGTAATAGTTCATAACTTCTAAAAGGATAGTTCATGAATTATAATAGAATAGTTCATAGTACAAAATTTATAAAGGAGTGAAAGTAATAGTTCAAAACTTATTATGGGATAGTTCATGAATTATAATAGAATAGTTCATGGATTATATTAAAAAGTAATAGTTCATGGATTATATGGGAATAGTTCAAAGTTTATAGGAGAATAGTGCATAAATTATAACATGGTAGTTCAAATAAATTTTCATTAGTTTCCGGAAAAGAGAAAAAAAAATCGTTTCAGAAAAGAGAAAAAAAAAAATTTTCGGGACACGTCTCGCCCGTACGGTCGGCCGTATGACCGTACCGCAATATAAGGGCCGTACCAGAACATTTACCTATATATATATATATATATATATATATATATATATATATATATATATA
>BSUD01000007.1:106265265-106312680 GCA_033239045.1 Fagopyrum esculentum | reverse complement strand
AAAATATATATATATATATATATATATATATATATATATATATATATATATATATATTCTATCATAGATTATTGTCGTAAATTTATGCAAGTTCTATTAATGGTTTGATAATCATGGTGGTTGCTCTTAACAAAAATCCAATCTTTGTATATACCTATTAAAGTTGGATAAAATGGGTTTGTGGGCTGTTATTGTACAAGATAAGTATAATAAGGGTTCAACTATAATTTTATTGGTTGATATTCTTATTCTCATTAAAGTTTAGGCAGTCGATCTTCATAGCAGATTAGACGAAGATAAAAAAAAGTTTTTGATCTCTCCCCAGCGACTCAAATGTAATTTTTGCATGTTGATAAAAGCTTGAGTTACTTCATCTTTCAAGAACATATTCCATTTTCTGTTTTATGTTCTTGATCCGTCAAGAACCCAAACAAAATCTTGACCAGCAAGATATAAATGCATAAATTGTTTAGGCTAGCGACCCATAAATTGTTTGGGCTATCGGCCCAAAAATACATCTATCATATATTTACAACATTCCCTATTTTGCTTAATTATAGTAAAAATGAGATGGATGATTCTTAATAAACTAAATTGATAATTTCGTACCTTTAATTTTATAACAAAGTTTTTACACTTTTCTATGATATATATATTTATATATATTTTCGTAAAAGAAATTGCATCTAGACACACAAAAATAATACAATTAATGTACTATTTAGTATTCAAGTAAACACAAATAGTTTGCCTATAAATAAACAATTAAATTTATGTACTATTTAACGCCCAATTTTTAATATAGTGAACATTGAAAAGTGAAACCATTTAAAATTACAACTTAGTTACCCAAATTAATCGAAAGAATTTGGTCAAGTTGGCTCTTTTTTATTTCATTAATTTTGTGTACTCCTTTAATTTTTACCCCTTTCATTAATGGTAGGTAAAAGTAATTAACCCCTCTATTTTTTAAAAAAAAAAATATTTTTTTTGATACATCGGTAAAAAACTTAGGAGGATCAGTTTCTAGAAACCAATCGGCCTAAAACATCCTTTCGGATGAAGTCTTGAACGTCTTCAGGGATCGCATCTACATACAACTCTCCATTGTGCCCGTGTAAAGCAATCTTGTCCGCAACTGTGTTAATCTCCCTAAAAACATGTTGTGCGGCGGAGTTTTGGAAACCAGAAATTATAATTGAAATGTCGTTAATAATCATATCGAGTTCCCACGGAGGCTTCCAAATTTGATTAATCGAATTGATAAGCGTTAGGTTATCCCCTTCAATCTCGATAGATGTAATTCCAATCTCCTTAGCCTTTTGAAGGCCATACCGCAAAACAAGAGCTTCTGCTTCCAACACTGATTCAGCATTACATATGCCACTTCCAATGGCAACAAGAATCACATGTTGATTTCGAATGATAAAACCATAAGAACATTTATTTTTTGAATTTTGTGAGACATCAAAATTAAGTTTATAGGATCCTTCCTTAGGTCGTTTCCATTTAAGGTTTTTCTTCTTCCTTCTTTGTGATTTTGTTGTTATGGTATATATTCTTGTTTTGATCCGAATTAGCTAGGTCCCAACTCGCAATTTGGTTAATTGCTGTGGCTTTGATGTTTTGTGGGAATTTTGTTTTGTTAAATACGAACTAATTTCTAGTCATCCACATGTTCCACCAAATAACAACTACGAGTTTCATTTCCTTAGTCGAAATTGAACCCTTTAGATCAAAAAGGGTCTCAGCGATTCCTTGATTATCAAGGTCGATATTTTGTAGGTTGTTTATAACATTTTGATTATCGATAGTTGAGATCATAACCAGACATTGGAAAAAGAGGTGTTTGACACTTTCAGTATGGTGATTACAGTACTCGCAGTTCATGACGACCGAAATCTTTTCTCTGTCAAGATTTTTCTTTGTAGGGAGACCATTCATAGCTAACTTCCATAAGAAATTTTTAATTTTTGGCATGATGTCCATTTTCCAAATCCAAGTTTTATCAATGGTAACTCCAACTTTCCGTTTTTGAATCATCTCCAAAGATGATTTAGTCGAATACCACCTTTCATCGTTTCCCGACAGTACAAACGGTCACGAATATCACTTTAGGGAGGTTATAATTCTTAATTTTCTCCATTATGATATTGGGCAATTTTGTGTTTAATTGATTTAATTTCTGGAGATCCCATACATTGTTAGTAATAAACGAGGAAGTTAGTTCCGTCAGATTCACTATAGTTGGGTTTGTCGTGATGTCTTGAAGTGGTTTGTCTAATAACCATTTGTCTTTCCAAAATCTTACCGTTTTCCGTCGTCTATCCTCCAGGCAAGACCTTTATCAAAGTCTTTATATAATTTAATCAAGTTCTTCCATTGTGAAGATGCATTCTTTCCGCATTCGTAGTTCCAAAGGCATGCTCCTTTTAGATATTTTTCTTCTACAATTTTGATCCATATGTTATCCAGTTCTGCCATGATTTTCCACAAAAGTTTCATTTGTAATGCTTTATTCATGTCTTCCGCTTTCCTTTTCCCCATTCTCCTAGAGATCGAGGTTTATAAATCTTATCCCAACTGATCAGAGGGTGATGATTAGGGCCCTTGTTCCAAAAGAAAAGTCTATCAATTTTGTCCAGTTCATTGTGTATGCTCTCCGACAACATTAAAGCCTGCATTAAATAACTAGGTTTTGTATTAAGGTTATGATGCGTCCTTGGAGGTAACCAAGGATAACTCCGGATGTAGATCAAGCAAAACTCCAACTACTCCTTGATTCTTTGTACAACGTTGTATCGTTTCGGATCCAAAGGGGCGGAAGCGATGAAGAAACAAGGGTTACTTCGATCTAGAGAGATCGAATAAACCTTTTTGTGTGGATCGAAGATTGATTCTTAAGAAGAATCCTCGAATATGGATTTTTTGGATCAAAGACGAGATCCAAGGAAGAAATTTGAGAGATAGAAGAGAGGTTTTGATGCCCAAGCTAAGTAGGAGGAAATTCTTCTCAAAACTTAGTAATATTGAACATGGAAAATAAGTGAGGCAAGATATCTCTTATATAGAGAGACTTGCCTACCTATGGGCCAACGGGCCAAACAAAATACATGAAGAAAAGCCCAAAAGGGAAAACTTAAAAGGATAAGAGCAAATCCTAAAAGTAGAGGTGGGTTCGGTTTGAACCAAACCGCCAAACCGGCGGTTTGTGAACCGGCCCAAACCGGCGGTTTGTGAACCGGCGGTTTGGCCAAACCGTGGGTTTACGGTTTAGGTTTAGGTTTGGCCTTTGGTTTGGCCAAACCGGCGGTTTAACCGCCGGTTTGGTTATTTTTTTATTTTATTTTTAAAAAAATGGACCAAACCGGCGGTTTGGAGATCAAACCGTCGGTTTGGTCCAGTTTTTTCAATTTTTTTTTAATAAACCGGTTAAACCGCCGACCAAACCGGCGGTTTAGGTTAAACCTAAACCGCCGGTTTGGATTTTGACGGTTTAGGTTTAGGTTTAGGTTTGGCCTTTGGCCAAACCTAAACCAGCGGTTCGCAAACCTAAACCGGCGGTTTAGGTTTGCGACCCACCACTACCTAAAAGGATAAGGTCAAAAGGGAATATTCTTATACGGAATATCCCTTTATTACATAAAAAGGAAAACAAGAAAATATAGTCCGAAAATAAGCTAGCTTCATGCCATGGAGTCAGAAAGACGAGACATGCCGCTAACGGAACCGGTAGCCTATGCCATGGTGGTGTAGAGACATGGCATGCCGGTAATGGAACCAAGTGAAGAAGTAATGCGGGCGATGATGGAGCCGGTGGCTCGAGCAATGGCCTTAGCTCGGGATCGGGTGATCGGTCCATCTGAACGAACTCTAAGAGCCTCGTCCTCTTCGTCTATGGTCAACGTAAAAGGGGCATCCAAGGGCGCATCAGGTTAGCTTTTATTAACATTGTTCTTCCTTCTTGAAACAAGGAGGACGCTTTCCATTTAGTAAGTTGTTGTTTAGTTTTAATGATAATGGAATTAAAAATATCTTTATTGACACGTCCGTTGATAATAGGACAACCTAAGTATTGTTCTAGATTGGTAGAAATATTGATTCCAAGACGACCTTGAATTCTTCTCCTATTACTTTGATCAATATGAGCGGTAGCTTGAAATACGGATTTATGGTAATTAATAATCTGTCCAGAAATGTCACAGTAATCCTTTAGTACGGAAAGCACCATATCACTTGCTTGTGCGGAAGTTTTGGTGAAGATAATAGTATCATCTGCAAAAGCTAAAAATGGAGTTCTAGTCCCATTTTTTGAAATAGGGAACCCAATAGATTTGGGGTTATCGTTAGATATTTTTTTATAGGTTTCTAGCTAAAAATTTCGCACATAGGTTAAACAGAAGGGGGGAAAGTGGGCCGCCTTGCCTGAGTCCACGTTGCGGACAAAATAAATTAGTAGGAGAGTCATTGATTAGAATAGAATAAGAAACTGCTGATATACATTCTTGTATCCAATTTCAAAATTTATCCCCAAATCCGAATTTGACCAACACCGCTTTAAGGAATTCCCACTCAAATGATTATAATCTCCAAATGATTATAAGAAACTGCTGATATACAGTCTTGCCTTAGCATCCACATTGTTTCGTATCTAAATGGTTTATTTTTCACGCTTGTCTGGTTATTTTAAAAAATGAAGGAGATCATGCAGTGATTAGAGTTTGTGAAAGCATGGTTCCTGGTGTGTAGGCCTGGGTATTCTTGAGTGATCTCCAAAGAGGTCATCACTCTATCCAATTTTTCGTACGTGTTATTATCACCTTCTTTCTTTTTTTTTCCAAGTAAAGTCATTTCCTTTGATTGATAAATCTCTTAAATTAAATTGATTAGAAAATTGCAATAGTCTATCGAACCTATTATTTGCGGCTGTAGAACCTCCTTTTTTATCAGACGGTTCCATCAAATGATTATAATCTCCAACTACAATCATCGGATTTTTGATACTCGCCATTTCAATTTTTAATAGTAGCCAAAACGTATTTTTCATTTGTTCGTTTGGTGGTGCATAAATGAAGAAAATCATTGATTCAAAATGTGTATTAGAGTTAGTATGTTTCATTAAAAGGAATCTTTCTGATGCTTAAATAATTTCTACTTTTTCACCTTTAATTTGATATTCTTTCCATAAGAGACATAAACCCCCAACAAAACCCATGACCGGAATGAAAAAGATTTTATCAAATTCTGCGTTCTTCCATACACTTTCATCGGGCTCGTCCTTCGTTTTGGTCTCTGCCAGTATAATCATTTGAATGTTTTTGTTTTTACATATCAAGCTCAAGTTAGTCCAAAAATTCTTTTTCTTCCTACCCCGACAATTCGAAAAGGCAATCTTCATTTAAAGAACGATAAAAAGATTTGGGTGTTCAATTCCACTATTCCGAACAAAAAATCTGTTCTATAGTTTTTTGCGTATTACCATTGAGATTATCCATGTACTTGTTTTTTCATGTAAACATTTTATAGCTTATTAATCTCCACATGTCACCCTTGATATGACTTACTCTATGTTTAGTATAGCCAGATTGGTAATACCACAAGGTTAATCTAAGATGCAGATTCATACCTCATCTTTCCTTCATAGAAGTTATTAAACAACTTGACTCACATTTCTTGTAAAAAAGTCAAAAACTTTTGTTAATGCCAAAACAAACATGTGATCAAATATCAGTATCGATTTTAGACAAATCCGTGGATGTAACTCCTTCTCCGGTCTTTTTATTATTGTATAGGAAGCAAGTCAATGAATTATCAATGGAAACCCTTGACGGGCTCATAAGCTTAGTACACAATTTAGTTGACTTCCTATTTTTAGGGGATTAACAACAAATGAATTGTAATAAAGAGAATTACACTTTGAAAACTTCACATAGTCATAAAACCGGGCAAAACAGACACAACCATCCGTTGCAAATTTGATCTCGAGATCGTTCAGACCATGGAGGAAACTTCGCCTTGCTCTTTTGTTACTTAGTTGATCAAATTTACACTTTGAATCCGTCAGCTTCACAACCAACGGATATACACTTGTTTTGGTTCCTACAAACCATACAAATTCTCTGCACACATTATTTAACAGTCGTGGGATGATATTTAGTCGACTACATCTGTGAACAACATATTTCACATCCAAAATAAGACATACTGATGTTGTTCTTTCAAAGCCTCTGTTATTCATTGTTAATACAATAGCTATTATTTTTGGCCAGTAAGGAGCCTCAAAACTTAGTTTGATCAGAAGGAGAAAAGAAACCTTTTGAATTTTGTTGCCATATACCTTTAATAAATCCATGGCCACTACTTCCGGATCACTTAGCTGCTGCTCTAACCTGTGGTAAATCTAAACAACAAAACAAACCATTCGTTAGCTAGCTATCTAAACGTTACATAAATGAAAATAGCACACACACACAATAGCAAAACTAAACACACATCATGCTTTCAAAGAATCTATTTATTAACTTTACTTAAGTCATTCACTGTTACTAATGATACTTATTTTGTGTCACGAGGGATTCCCAAACCTCGCATGCGCCCCCGTGTAACCATTAGGAATAAATCCGATGCATCTCACCTTGTGTCTGTATGGTCTGGGTATAGAGAACCTTCTAGTCTCCTGTCAGAGCTGAGCAGTGATGTCACCGCCTGTTATACATACACTTGAGCCATAAAATAATAAAGGTCGTCCTATACATGTTATAATTATTAAACAATCAACACACACCACTATCATCATTCAAATAACATCTAGAAACCAGCTAAGTAAGTCTCAAGAATTTACCTGTATCAAAGGTGATCCCAACTCTCATATCACGCTCAGCTTCCCGCAGGAAAGTACTATATGCCTGAACAATAAGGCACACAAATAACGATATGCTAGAAGTTCCTGACTTCTAGTCTCAATGATCTCTACAAGATCATAAAAACCACATGCTAGAAGGTTACTATTCTAGTTTCTATGATCTCTACAAGATCATATACCGACATGTTAAGATGTTCCCAACCCTAGTCTCACCCACTCATGGGAGCACTCATAAGACTCTCTTAGAACTTCTAAGAGTGAAAATCTCTTATCAAACATTCTAAGAATTTATTAAACTTCCTAGTGACACAAAATGTCATATATACATGTAACACCCCGAATCTACGGGACTCGGAGTGCCACATTGAGCTAGGATCTCACAGTGGATCCTGACCCTAGCCTGATAACAAGTTCACTGGATCTTACAACAAGGCACATGTAGATTAAAATCAAATACATAAAACTGTATAAGATACATCAAAAGGGTTTACAAACACAAAGCCGAGTACAAAACAACATCCATAAACAACAGATACAAAAGATCTCATATTCCATGCAGTCCTAATGTACAAAAGTCCTCGGCTGGTCACCACATCTGGCTCACTCTGCAATCTTCCTAACCTGCAAGTCATCTACAACACGATATACACCGTTAGCTACAGTAATGAATAAGTATGAAGGTAATAGCACAAACACACATCAACATCTCATATATGCAATCCCACACACATTCATTTATTATCTTTCAATTACGTCATTCCATTACTAATTCAACTTATTTTGTAACACGAGGAGCCTCAAGAACCCCGTCCCATCCAACGTAACATAGGAGTTTTGCATGGGGGTGATCATCACTCGTCCCCTCCTGTGAGATCATCTTCAGGGCACCTCCTCCTACCCGCAGGCGGAGGCAAGTGGTCACGACCCGTTATAATACACTTGGACCATTTAAAGTAATAAAAGGTCATCCTAGTCTAGTTTAGGTTATAAATGCACAATCATATGAACACGCACAACCATCACAATCACACAAACTCACAACTAACGCTAAGTAAGTCCTATGGACTTACCTGATATACTCGTAACCAATACCACGTCATAGCTTCCCCTTGGGGAAGTAATCAACGCCTGCAATAGCAAGGCACACAACATCATATACTGCAAGGGTTAGGAGACTCGTCTCTAACCATAACCAATCTACAACCTCAATCTAAACTTCAAGATCATAACATGCTCATCAATGCCTAAGGCATAACCTCAACATCAACACGAGTGCCTAAGGCACACCTCTATCATACCACTCATCCTAACCAAGCTATCCTAGCCAACATCTAAGCCAAGGCCAAAGGAAAGGAAGGAAGGAAACATACAAACAAGGTATGCCCTGAATGCACCAACAGAAGCAAGAACTCAAGGCTGAACCACAAAGGCGCAGGGGCGGCTCACACAAGGCGTAGGGGCGGCTCACAGGCAGGCGCAAGGGCGGCCTAGTTCAGGCGCAGGGGCGGCCTAGTGCAGGCGCAGGGGCGGCCTAGTGCAGGCGCAGGGGCGGCTGTCTGTGTAGAGGCTTGGCCCCGACTTCTCTTTGATCCCTTTATCGATTCTCTTCACTTCTTTACCACACCACAACAACACACATACATACATATAGATGTGTGAACATTAAAACATTCAAGAGAGGGTCCAACACAAGTCTAACTTGTGATCCTAACCTAAGAAGAAAGAAAGAAACAAGAAAGAAGAAGAAAGGAAGATGGAGGTGAAGAGCTTACCACAACAAACCCTAAGAAGCAACTAGGAGCAATCATCACTTCCACAACTTCAACACAACAACAACAACTCTCATCATCATCCTCATGATCATTCAAAGCCAAACCACAACCAAAATCTCCAAAACTCTCACAAACACAAGGGAAGATCAAGGAAGAGAAGATGAAGAAGAGGAATGTACAGAGGGAAAGAAGCTGAAGAAACCCTCTCAGAGAAGCAAAGGAAGGCTTATAAAGGAAGCCAGCCGCAAAGCACAAGTCAAAGGGCCAACGAAGGCGGCTGCAACCACACAGAGCCGCAGGGGCGGGTTTTGTGAGGCGCAGGGGCGCCTAGTCGCAGGGGCGGCCACCATGGTCCGCTGGGACGGCTGACAAGGTCCAACTAAGGCTCATCAAGGCTCCTAGGCTCCAAGGACTAAGGCTCTTACAATACAAATCTCCAAAATCATCAACATGCTTATCTAAAGTTATGTGCTTCACTATTTAACTTCTACGACATAAATAATCTCAATACATGGGATATAACTCCTTATGAAATATCGGAACGGAGAATCCAACTCGTTACTTCTTAAATCCACCAACTTAGGTTATGCTTCCTTCATCCTTAAAATCCATCTTCAACTATTTTCTAAGTCAACAAAGATATTCTATGTCTTATATGAACACCAAGTTAGCCTCCATTTGCTAACTACAGAAATAAATCACAATCCTAAAAAGAAAAGGGTCGTTTTCTAAAAATAAATAAAAAATAAAGGTATGGGTCATAAACGTAAATACAAAGTTTGGGGTCCTTTTTGTAATTTACCCAAAAGAAGGAGACTCCCGATTAGGGTTTCTTGTGCTCCAGCGGCGGCGGGCTTCTACTACTCCTCCGGCGAGCTGGTGCACGGCGGTCGACGAAGACCACTGATCTGGAGCGTCCGACGCCATTCGAGCAGGTATGTGGTTCCAATTGCTTGCACGGTGAAGAGTCGAGCTCGATGTGGTTGAGAACGGCTGCAATTTCGCGAGGTGGTTTCCGGCGAAAGGGGCTACGACAGTCGACAGCGGCGGTAGATCTAGGTTCACCCCTTTGCGGCGACTCCGGTGGTGGCCCAGTTGATGCCAGGGTAGTGGTCCCGTTGACGCTACGGTTCGTCCGGGTCTGTGCTCGTGGATAGGGCTTGATGTGGATGAAGAAGCCCGATTTGGTGTCTCGTCGTTTGTTTGGGTTCGAGGCTAGGTTACAGGGGGTTCAGCACTTCGTATTCACGCGTCCCTGGTGGTTGCGGTCGACACTGGTGGTTGTCGAAGCTGGTGGACGGAAAAGGTATGGGTTAGGGCTAGGTTGAAGATGATGAATAGTTGTATCGGGAAGCGCGATGCGAGTTTATAAGAGTCCCGATATCTTCCTTAGCTTAAAAAGACTCGGAGAAAATAAGTCCTTGATAAAACTCTAAAATCTGATGGCATATAAATATCACCACTAATCCCAAAAATAATTGGTTCGACTTGTCACTTCACTATATATCCGACTATATCATAAGACTACTCATCTACCTAGAAAACGAAGGAAAACTACTATAAGAATCTCTATCGGATGGTAAATATTTGGGTTATTACATCATTCCCAACTTAGAAAAAGTTTCGTCCCGAAACTTAAAAAAAAACAAGTAACAACGGAAAAGACACCACGACCGCATAAGTTTGACATTGTATATCAACTGCTTTATTTTGGAGTTTCCTATAGTTTTGCCAACCCTGTTCCAAAATCTCCAGATATTACATAAATTTCCTCTTAAAATTATTTTCATCCCGAAACTTACGGAATAAGAGGGTCGTCTAGCCAAAACCGAAATCATGAGGGCATACTTAACAGACTCTCGATGTAGGGGTTATCACTTTCTTCTCTAAAAGTATAAGTACATATTACATAAGGCCGAATTTGCCCTTCCACAAATTGATAAGCACTCGGGCACATAATCACATAAGCATTCAAACAACTAAACACATAAGCACATAAACACATAAGCACATAAACGCATACGCACTTAACTCGAGAACTAACTAGTGGTTAACTAAAAAGTTAATGTTAGATTAACGTAGGGCTTTGTATCACTATCCATTACTCTCATCACTGTCCTTTCTAGTCTCTTTCTCCCAAAGCCTAGACAAACAAATAAATATATATAAAGGGTATGTTTCAATCACATTTGCCTCACGTTTTGCTCCAAGACAGTGATCAGTTACTCCATGAAAATTGATCCCACTAATTACATAAACTCAATTGATCAACCCCTCGCATGGAATCTGCAAGTAATCTCTCAACCAACACCATGGAATAGAGGGCGAGTACTCTGATATACGTGTGAGAGTGCTACTTTATTGATAACTTTCTCAAAAACAAAAATAGTTTTGCATCTTAGGGTTTTCACTTCCCTTTAATGTCGAAACATATAAAAGTTCAAATTGGGGAACTCTTAGTCACAGATGCGCATCTAACATAATCTTGAAGTGTCCTTTACATACTCTAGTTACATACTTTAACATCTTGACTCATTAACTTATACTTCCGAATGAAAGTTATCCAACCAACGTCCTCCCGAGTTCCTCCTATAACAACTCCTCCTAACAATGTGAATTCGTCTCCGTTAGAAACATACAACCCTTATGTCTCTACCAACTTGTATTATGATAATCCGATAATCATACGTAGTATAAGTCACAATTAGCTTATGCATTCTTTCCAATCTCCTTAATTGCAACAACCCATCACATAATTATGTATACAACCATGATCTTAGGCATTAAGTAAATCTTAGCAAGTGCATATGGCCCTGTCATGAAAGACAAACCACTTGATCACAATTCTTTAATAAGACAAAATCGTGTAGTTCCGTCATTAGATCACATTTGACCCGTTTCTCATTGAAATTCCAAATTTGACCCGGAATTCCCTTAGGTCTTATCAAAACTCTACTTACTACTCATCAAGACTACTCAATGTGGTTATCCTTTCACAATCCTTTTGACCTCCAACTTAAGAGTACATTACGTTGACGTACAAGTCATTATTTTGACCTATTTAGCATCTTGACATGAAGTTTTCCATTTAGCTCCCGCTTCTCGAGGTGCGGTAACAAGTCTACATCGAAACACTACTAACAACCTCATGATGGTCTCTCATGCTTGTCTTGTGAACTCTTCTACTAGATGACTCATCTTGTAACATTTTCTTTGTCCGAATCGGTCTAACTATCAGTTGATCATTACTACTCATTTAGTGTTGAAACCTCAATTATGCTGTATTTTCATAAAGGCATCCTTATCTCAACGTTTTATTTAAATTTAGCAAGACTTGCCTTTTGATAAATGACTTTTGTTGAACATTCCCAGGTACCAATTGTATAGGAACATCAAATGTATGTGATTTCCTCCAAAAATCCGGATTAGCTTGAATTTGTATTGGAGTATCATCATTTCTCATTAAATTCCGTATAATAACCTTCAATCATTCAACATTACTCTTTCTTGTGTCTGTTCCAATCAAGATGTAGACTCCATCTACAATCAATTCACAACTTGACGGGACATTTCACCAAGGCACTAAGTAATAAACTCTATGTTTGCGCCGTCTCTATAACTTCGGTTATTCCGTGTCACATCTTCCGTCACAAGGACATCCTTTGTAAATCTACAAAATTATCAAAAAAAATTTCTCGTAAGAGCACCATCAGTCCCACTTGTGTGGAATGTTAAGCACCCTCTGTCCTGATTGACGTATGACATGATCAAAATCATCTATTTCTTCGTACTCCTCTAGTTCTTCTTATACCATCGATCCGTACTAACCGTGGTCTATACCTTTTCTTATCCAGAAGGTAAGCAATTGCTCACCAAAACCCTCTTTATATCATTAACGACATAAGGGGGTCATTTTCGGCCGTCAAAATCTTCTTATCTGCTAACTAGTCATCAATAGTCACCCCCGCATATAAATTCTCAGTTGTTACTAGTTAGTCCGTAGTTGACCGTCTACATGATCATTGACTTTCTTTTCTTCTATTTTCTTTGATGTGGGAATACTGGGTAAAAAGTTATCCCTTCTAGGTTATCCGTTTATACACCTTTAGCTCCTCCCACAATCTTTCTCTCTACAAGATCACTTTACCCTTATGAGTCCAAATGTATCATTTGTCATAAATGAGCTTATCAAGTCTTCCACAATAGCTTGTAAGAGCGTATTTGCAACTCCTATAATCTTATTTTTCCTTCCACTTATGGTTTTGTCTTGTATGGGCAGTTGGGGTCGGTAATATAAGTCTCGTGTTGAGTGAGAGGTCATTGTGGACTTTGGATTCCACACAGGTTATTCTCACTCACACTTCTTCCTTTGCTAGTGTTGTTTTGTGACATTGCCTTCATTAAAATCCGTTGTCTCACTTATAGGTTTCTACCCTTTTTGATACTTGCGTCATGATTTCTTTTAAAAATTCTCATATCTACGAAGAAGTCAAACCGTCTACATGCTTATGAAATCTACTTTTCATCTTTAAACTCAACCATAAATTTCCTTCATATATGGGTCAACATCCTATTCAATCTAGAATCTCATGCCAATAATTGTCTATGGAGGCATCCACTTTGATTGCTATGTCATTTAACCTGTCAAGCGTTGTTGTACTCCACCCTACTTGATTTGTGTCCCAATATTGTCATCTTCCATCCGCGCGCTCGTCAGTCTTTACATGCTTCTTCAAGTTCCATCTCTCGTCTTCATATCATTACGTCTCTTGTACGACTTTCATTATTCTATAAGAGTTGATTCGGAATTTCTTTCTCAACTGATTGCCCTTGTGGTTAAAATCATCTCACAGTCTTCACCGTCTTGTCCACCCGTTCTCCGGAAGGTTGTAGAAACTCCCAAGATGTCCACCAGATTCTCACACTCTACTCGAGGTTTGAGTCTACTAACTAGTATTGGAAAACTTTCCCAAATATTATAGCCCTAGCTAGAATCCACTCGCGTTCCTCATGGTTGGTATCTTAAGTTTCTCGATCAAAGTCCTCGTTTCATCTTTGATCTTCTTGGAATCATGATTTATACGCAGTTCCTCATTCTTGACGTTTCTTAGCCTTATCATTATAACGGAAACCGGTCAACTCCACGTGAATCCTCACCATGCCCTTCTTCTCATAACTCTAGTAATGTTGACACTTCACTTATTGGTACTTCGTAAGCTTAACTTACGGTATCTTAAATCTTTTGTGATTGGTTCGTCCACGCCTCTCATCTCAACTCCCATGCCTAGGAGCACCTAGGGAAAACTTTTACGTCTTAATGGAATACCACCTCTACCCTTGCTAGTAGTTACTTCTCTTCCTCTCAATACGCGTCTTTGGTTTATCGTACACCACTTTGAAGAATCTTAAGTTCGTTGTCTCGGATTTGCTTCATTGATGTCCATCATTTCTTCCTCGGAACCACTTCCATAACTTCATGTCGTTTCCTTTCTTGTATAGCTTCAATCTCGGTTTTGCTTAAGTTGACTCAAAGTTCCCTTCCATTTGTTCGTCCTTGCCACTAATGTCCTCTTTATCCTTCAAATGGTTTCTTTGACGTCCCCAAAAGGAGTCCGATGAATCGTCAGGGTGTTCGCTATAACGTGATGCTCAACTCGGTACTTAAGCATACTCATCTTCGTATATATACTATCCTAATCCCAAAAAGGCATTGTCCAAGGGTGATGATAGCTTCCTATCATCTTAACTATAAGGTCCACTACTACTAATATAATACTAGAATACCATATGGGTATGTATATATAACTATATATATAGGTCCTATGATCACATTACTACTAATATATCACATCCGGATATCCATAACAATAAAACAAGGTCTAAAGCGCACTATAGTCTACATATATAACTATACATATATATATCAAGTCCATCATGCAACTACAATCCACATATACTTATCTACATATCTACATATATATACATATATATATATATATATCAAAATTCAATAAGCTAAGCTGCCGAGATCTGCGGAAGGAGTGGTGGTCATCCGTACTTTCTATCCCATCCCGACTTATGCATGTATTTTGAAAACTAAAAGTTTCTATGAAAAGTTCAAACCCCTTTCAAGTTCTGTTTATTTACTTATTCGTTCCTTTAGAAGATTTCAAGTGCCATTGTCGCCAACCTCCCTCTGATACCATGTTGTAACACCCCAAATTCTCAGAACTCGGGAAGCTACTGGTTAGGACCTCACAATGGGTCCCGACCTCAGTTTGACAACAATTTTACTAGGATCTTACAACAAGACACAAATAAAGAAACCGAAGTTTATAAAAAGATGTTTTAAAAGATATTAATGCAACACAACGTCTAACAACCAACAGTACTTAAAAAAATAAAAATATATTTGTCCTCATAAGATAATGGAAACATAAATGCAAAAATCCAAACCCCATTCTAGGGAGGACGGAGACCCGACTGACCACTACTTCCGGATCACTCAGTTGTTGCTCTAACCTGTGGTAAATCTAAACAACAAAACAAATCAACCGTTAGCTAGCTATCTAACGTTAGATAAATGAAAATAGCACACACACACAATAGCAAAACTAAACACACATCATGCTTTCAAAGAATCCATTTATTATCTTTACTTAGGTCATTCACTCTTACTAATGATACTTATTTTGTGACACGAGGGATTCCCAAACCTCGCCTCTACCCCCGTGTAACCATCAAGAATGGATCCGATGCATCTTACCTTGTACCTGTATGGTCTGGGTATAGAGAACCTCCCAGTCTCCTGTCAAAGTTGGGCAGTGATGTCACCGACCGTTATACATACACTTGGGCCATAAAATAAGAAAGGTCGTCCTATACATGTTATAATTATTAAACAATCAACACACACCATTATCATCATTCAGCTAACATCTAGAAACCAACTAAGTAAGCCTCAAGGACTTACCTGTATCAAAGGTAATCCCAACTCTCATATCACGCTCAACTTCCTGTAGGAAAGTACTATATGCCTGAACAATAAGACACACAATCAACGACTAACTGATATGCTAGAAGTTCCTGACTTCTATTCTCAATGATCTCTACAAGATCATAAAAACCACATGCTAGAAGGTTACTATTCTAGTTTCTATGATCTCTACAAGATCATATACCGACATGTTAAGATGTTCCCAACCCTAGTCTCACCCACTCACGGGAGCACTCATAAGACTCTCTTAGAACTTCTATGAGTGAAAATCTCTTATCAAACATTCTAAGAATTTATTAAACTTCCTAGTGACACAAAATGTCATATATACAAATCTCCAAAATCATCAACATGCTTATCTAAAGTTATGTGCTTCACTATTTAACTTCTACGACATAAATAATCTCAATACAAGGGATACAACTCCTTATGAAATATCGGAATGGAGAAGCCAACTCGTTACTTCTAAAACCCATCAACTTAGGTTATGCTTCCTTCATCCTTAAAATCCATCTTCAACTATTTTCTAAGTCAACAAAGATATTCTATGTCTTATATGAACACCAAGTTAGCCTCCATTTGCTAACTAAAGAAATAATTCACAATTCTAAAAAGAAAAGGGTCGTTTTCTAAAAATAAATAAAAACTGAAAGTATGGGTCATAAACATAAATACAAAGTTTGGGGTCCTTTTTGTAATTTACCCAAAAGAAGGAGACTTCCGATTAAGGTTTCCTGTGCTCTAGCGGCGGCAGGATACTGCTACTCCTCCAGCAAGCTGGTGCAGGGCGGTCGATGAAGACCACTGATCTGGAGCATCCGACACTATTCAAGCAGGTATGTGGTTCCAATTGCTTGCACGGTGAAGATTCAAGCTCGATGTGGTTGAGAACCACTGCAATTTTGCGAGGCGGTTTCCGGCGAAAGGGGTTACGGCAGTTGACAACGTCGGTAGATCTGGGTTCACCCCTTCGCGGCGATTCCGGTGGTGGCCTAGTTGACGCCAGGGTGGTGGTCCAGTTGACGCTATGGTTCGTCCGGGTCTGTGCTCGTGGATAGGGCTTGGCGTGGATGAAGAAGCCCAATTCGGTGTCCCGCGTTTCGATTGGGTTCGAGGCTAGGTTACAGGGGCTTCAGCACATCGGATTCACGCGTCCCTGGTGGTTGCGGTCGACACTGGTGGCTGTCGACGCTGGTGACCGGAAAAGGTAGGGGTTAGGGCTAGGTTAAAGATGATGAATAGTTGTTTCGAGAAGCATGATGCGAGTTTATAAGAGTCCCGATATCTTCCTTAGCTTAAAAAGACTCGGAGAAAATAAGTCCTTGTAAAAATTCTAAAACCCGATAGCAGATAAATATCACAAGTAATCCCAAAAATAATTGGTTCGACTTGTCACTTCACTATATATCCGACTATATCATAAGACTACTTATCTACCTAGAAAACGAAGGAAAACTACTACAAGAATCTCTATCGGATGGTAAAAAATTTGGGTTATTACAATCATCATGCCATAACCAGATTAAAAAAACAAATAATTCAAACCAGATCTGATGAGGATTATTGCTGTGTACACATAGCCGAGAAATCATCGACCCACATATACCCCACCTTTGTGAAGTAATCACAAAGGAGCAATTCGAAATCCACAGAGGTGGTATCATGCTTATACAAAACTTGTTCTTGTTTGGCCTTATATCTCCATCTTTCAAACTCCAATTAACAAACATCAAAACACAGTGCTTCCACATCGACAAAAAGGATGTGCTGGAAGTACAGTCCATCACACACACAGTAGTATCAACTAAAGCATCATATCATAAAATAGGGAAATTCAATCTCATATGTTGAAAACTTGGATAATTAGTTAGGTTACTCGATTCCTGTTTAATCTTCACAAAAATACACACACTTGCAAAATACTTGTGATAACATGAAAACCTCAGCAGTCCAAGATTACAAGGTATAAGAACTATCTGATAATATCTAAGGTATTCATAATTGATGATAACAAGATATATAAAATGAAACATATCTCCCACAATCCATTCATTATTCCATTTGTTTAGTGGTTTCACATTTATTCTCTTGTGTTCCCACCTGCACTATAAAGAAAAAACGGACAACATACACCAAATGGAAAAAACCAGGGGGAAACTATGCATACAACATCCATTTTTCCAAACCAAGCAGCACAAGAGAAACGGGAGTCTATACTGATGCCTTCGAAGATTCTAAGCACGTTCAAAACAACAGGTGTAGATTCATATTTTTTTTCCTTGATAAACTATTAATTGCTAACGACAGGAAGATTTTGGTCAATGCAAAGCCAGATTCAGAAACATTCACGGGCGAGTAAAGGGTGTTGTTGAATTGTGGTAAGAAAAAGGGTATTCTGAGTTAATACCTTTGTAGTTTCTGATTGTCCTTCGTATTCCTAATTTGTTCAAGAGCAATACTTCATTAGGACAATCGGTCTTTGTCCATCCCACACCCAACGCCATCCCTGGATCTCTCAACGAGGATACCCAGAGAACAATTGCTCGAAAAGGCTAGACGCTTTTTAAGAAAGACACCCCAAACATCTTCTCTATCTCCTTCCGGCATCTTCCGTGTTGACCGTAATACACTTCACAAGTTTTCCACCTCTTCCTTTTTTCCCCATTACCTCTACGAGCAACCTCATTTTGATGGCCCTAACCTTTCGTTTTGATGAATCGTAACTTGGTCTCTTTTCTTGTCCCAGATGACCATTTCGAGAGAAGAAAGGTAGATCTCGATGAGTTTGGGGGTTAGGGTTTTCAGGTTTTATGGGGTTGGGTAGAGGCGGCCGGCGGGGATATCTTGAGGTTAGAGTTTTTTGCTTTTTTCAATGAGAGCAGTTTAGGTCCCGGGTAGTACTGCATATGCTACTGTCAAAATATTTCTTAGAAAAAAATGATTTTTCCTTTGTTATGTAAAAGGAATTGTTGAATGTGTTTTTTTTAATTTTATTTTTCCATTATTTATTTATATATTTTTTTGGTATGACTTTCTCGTATGAATTTCTGGTATGAGTTTTCAGTATGAGTTTTTTGAACACCCGGTTTTTCACGTCACCACCCCGTAGTGACGATGGCCCGCGGTCGCGGCCAAGTGCTCTTGCTGCGGTTGCAGCGTGGTTTAGCCGCGGGTGCGGATGACCCTAGATCGCGTAAGATTTGTTTTTATCTTCTTTCCTTCTTAGAAGATCCGATCTTTTAATCTTGGGCCGTCCTTCCTCTATCTTTTAACCTAGTTTTGATACCTTCCTCTTCCCCAACCGTACCTCTTTTTTATTCACGTTTCTCCCTTGCTCTCTTCTTCTTGCTTCCCTGTCTTCTTCAACCGTGAGCCAAGCTGCAGTCTTTGTTCCGTGAGATCTGAAGAATCCTTGTAAGTTCTTCTCCTATATGTTCTCCTTTCCCTCTTGTGTACTCCTGCGACATCCTTCTTCTTCTTCTTCTTCTTCTTCTTCTTCTTCTTGGTAATAATCAAGACCGAGTCTTGATTCTAGTTGGATGTGGTTTGATTGTTGTATGTGTATATCCAAGATCTTGTGGTTGAGTGTGTCTTGTGAAGAATCACATATGAAAGCTAAGCCAGTCTGTTGTGGTTCTATTGTCGAAGAAGACCGACGTTCACCTCTGTCGCTTTACCACCCCGCAGCTTCAAGCAACCGCCCCGCGGTTTAAACTCAAACGCTACCCCCGCGGCCTCTTGTCACAACGGTCGCGACTTTGGTCCTTTGTCGCCGCGTCCGCGCCTCTGTTCACCCGCGGTCGCGCTTTATCTCTAGTGGCTACCGTCTTTTGGTAAGTCACTTCCCTCCTTGCTTCCTTATCCTTTCCTGGGGTTAGATCATTCTAGGATAGACCTAGATGAACTAGGATGAATGTCAGTTAGTGGCTTGTGGATTCCTAAGAGTTGTTTATGGTTTGTGAACCCTTGTGCTTGTGATGTTATTGATGATCCTTGAGGAACTTGAGACTAGGAGTAGTGCTTCCTAGCATGTGAGAGATTTTGTAGAGATCACTGAGACTAGAAGTAGGAACCTTCTAGAACGTCGTTGTAGACCTTATAGAGGTCAAAGAGACTAGAAATGCAAACTTCTAGCATTTGGGATAGTTTTTGATTCGGGAGGCCTTGTCTGAGCAAGCATAGATCTTTTCCTGCGGGAAGCTGAGCAGTTTAGCTGATTCGAGTTACCTTGAACAAGTAAGTCCCTTGGACTTACTTAGCTGCATTCCGTGTATTAGTTTGACTGTATTGGTGGTGTTTGTTTACTTTATCGTTATAACAAAAAACCCGACTAGGATGACTTCATACCATAATCGGGCCAAGTGTATTATAACTGGGCAGTGACCACTTGTTCAATTCTACAGGAGACTGGGAGGTGCTCTTGCGATCAGGCCCACAGGTAACGGATATATGCATCTGATCTATTCTTGTCGGTAACGGAAATAGGGGCGAGTTTTCGGGAGATTCTCGTGTAACAAAAGAAGTTGAATTAATCATGGATGACTTATTAAAAGATAATAACCGGCTTGTGTGTAAGCATGCTATATGTTTATATTTTATGTGTGTTTGTGTCTGTAGTGTTATTCTAATATCTAGAATGTTAGCTAACGGTTTATATCGTCGTTGTAGATGTCGTGCAGGTCAGAGATGTTGCTGAGTGATCCGGACGGAGTGGTCAGCCGGAGCTCCCGTACATTATAGGACGAGATCGGGGTTTATTATTATTGTTGGTGTCTTTTTGGTTTGTTGTTGAAATCGGTTGAGAGTCTTTCGCTTTTCCTTTGTTATACGTTTTTATATCTATTTTGGTTTTCATTTATTTGTGCCTTGTTCCAAGATCCAGTAATATTGTTGTTACTTTGAGGGACAAGACCCATTGTAAGATCCTAGCCCGAACGCTTTGAGTCTCAAAGATTTGGGGTGTTACAATATGATATCAGAGTTCTAGGTTGAGAACAATGACACTCACAATCTTCAAAAGATCGAATAGATATATAAATAGAACCCGCAAGGGGTCTAAATTTTAAAAGTACTTTTGGTTTTAAACTTGCATTGTCGGTCTAGGATAGATATACGGGGGACCACCACTACTTCCGCGGATCTCTACAAATTCTCTTTTTTTTTATGTTGGCTTGTTATGTATTTTCCTGGACTTTGCAGTAGTATAGTTTCGATGACATAGTCTTATATAGATCTATCCCTATCGCATAATGAAACGCACTAGAGCTACATCTGTTGTAGGACGAGAAAGGGTTCGACCACCTCTTCCACATGCAGTCCGTGGATGAGGATGTGTAGGTAGACCTCCCCTAGTTAGAGGTCAGGGACAATTCCCTATTGCTGATCCACCAATAGTAGAGGCGTTTGGTGAAGAGGTTGCGGAGAGTGTTGTTCCCGAGGCAGGGAATGGAACCGTTGCTAGGTCTAGCGCACAAAGAGCACAATCGACCGACTCAGGTCGAGTGTCCATTGCAACATGTGCATATTAAGAGTATGTCCAGAGGGTCGAGGAGGCCATTAGGATAGGGGGACCTGCCTCAGAGCCACTGGTACCTGCGAGATCAGCTGAGGTTTCACAAAGAGTGCACATGTAGTAGTTACACCTGTGAGAGCTATTGAGTCCAATAGGGCCCAAGATGAGACGAGAGCACCGAGACCGGATTGCTGGTTGAAGTCTTTCAACCAGCTGAAGGTACCTCGTTTGAAGGAAAGGTAGGATTGGATGTGGAGCTTTGGCTAGGCCATGTGGATTCGGCCTTAGAGTCGATTCGTTGTCAAGAGAGTTGACGAGTGGAGATAGTGCAGACGTTGCTCCTAGACCAGGAACACTACTGGCGGAGGGTAGTTCGTAGTAGGGTCACGAATTTTACAAGATGAGGAGTTTGAGAAGAGACCAACTACAAGATTTCCTGGAGGCCGGGTTTGAGGATATTCCCATTTCAAAGACTATTAGTCAGTTCCAAGAGCAGCTAGCCTTGTTCGGTCCTTCCGCACCTCTGGAGAATCAACACGTATACTTTTTTTCCCGGAGGTTGAGGGAGACCACCCGCTTGTACCTTGCGGGATTTTGTTGTGACTTCCTGATGAAATATCAGGACCGAGACTCAACATATGAGAGGGACCGACAGGGTCAGAGGAGAGCCACTCAGGCAGAAGGGCCTGAGAAGAGCCACTCAGGCAGGAGGGCCTGAGAAGAGACAGAGGATTGGACCAGCCAGTACAAGATCTAGAGTAGTGGGATTCAGGCGTAGTCAGACACCGGGACGCTCTAGATTCTAGTAGTCGATATAGAGTTCTGAGAGGGGACGATAGTGTCACAACTATGGAGTGGTCGAAACGTGCAAGTTGATTGTAAGAAGACAAGAGTGACCTGCTTTTCATGTGGAAAGCCCGGACATAGAGTTGTGTTTTGCCGACTGGGCAGGGCACCATCACAACGAGGATCGTCATCTGTTAGGGTTGTAGGAGGTAGACGGGACCGCCTCAGTACCAGTCACAGGGTTAGTAGTAGAGGGCCCTAATATACCCCTCTCCCTAGGGTTCTGCTCAGGGGCAGGGAAGGGGTAGAGGACATGGTGGTGGTACCACAAACACGAGAGGTACTTAGGCCAGAGTCTGTGAGCTGAGGAGTCAACAGCTCTAGCGACCACATGTACCATTCTTATTAACGGGTTGCCTGCTAGAGTGCTTTTTGATACGACTGCTATAAATTATTTTATATTTGATGCATGTGTGGATAAAATGGCTTTAGATACATTAGAGGATAGACCTTTCATTATAGGGTTACCCGATGGTGGTAAGATCAAGGGTACTCAGGAAGTTTGCGATTGTCCCATCCATTTAGGAGGTCGCGATTGGCTGACTGATTTCTTTGTCATGTACTTGGTACATGAATAAATCATTTTGGGCATGGATTGGATGGACAAACACCGGGAAATGCTAGATATCGGTAAGAGGACAATGATAGTCACCATGAAGTCAAGACATTTGGAGATCTTCCGAGGGTGGGACCTCGGGAAGACCAGTACTGTCATCAGCGTAGTACGAGCTACGAGACTTATCGGACAGGGCTGTGAGGCCTTCTGGTGTTATGTCATGAAGGATAGTACGAGTTCGGCGCTAGAGGATATTCCGGTGGCGAGTGAGTTCTTAGACGTATTTAGTGAGCCACCAAGGTTGCCACCACAAAATAGTATGGACATTGACATTGAGTTAGATCCTAGTACGAGACCGATCTCGAAGGAACCATACTACCTGATGCCTATTCAGATGCTGGAGTTGAAGAAGCAACACGAGGAGCTAGTTGAGAAGGGCTTCATCCACCCTAGTGTATCTCCTTCGGGCACACCGGTACTCTTCGTCAGAAAAAAGGACGGGTCTTTGAGGTTATGTATTGATTACCGAGAGCTAAATAAGGTGACCATCAAGAATAAGTAACCATTATCCCGTATCGACGATCTTTTAGATTAGCTGCATGGAGCTTCTGTGTTTTCACAAATCGATCACCAACTAAGGGTGAGAGTGTAGGATGTAGCCAAGACGAAATTTCGGACCAGGTATGGCCACTACGAGTTTGTAATGATGCCATTTGGACTCACGAATGCGCCCACTGTCTTTATGGAGTTGAAGAACAACACCTTCATCGACTTCCCAAACCAGTTTGTAGTGGTCTTCATCGATGAAATTCTGGTGTAATGTCGGAGTAGAAAGGAGCATGCAAGGCACTTGAGAACTGTACTCCGAGTCGTGCAGGATAGAGAGCTTTACGCCAAGCCCTCTAAGTGTGAGTTTTGGATGCTTGAGGTGGCCTTTCTTGGTCACATAGTTTCCGCCGAGGGGATCAAGGTGGATCCGGTGAAGATTGAGTTTGTTGCATAGTGGCCTCCTCCTACGAACGTTAATGAAGTACATAGCTTCTTAGGTTTGGCGGGCTACTACCGCAAGTTTGTGGAGGGATTTTTTGGTTATCGCCCAACCACTTACTCCCTTGTTGAGGAAGTCTACCAGATTTGTGTGGTCCGAGCCGTGCCTGCATAGTTTTGAGGAGCTGAAGAGGAGGTTGACCTCTGCTCCTATCTTAGCCCAACTAGAGGGCATTGAGGATTTTGTGGTTTATAGTGACGAATCCGAGCTAGGCTTGGGATATGTTCTCATGTAGAGGGGTAAGATGATAGCATACCCGTCTAGACAGTTGAAGACGTATGAAGAGAACTACCCACACACGATCTTGAGTTGGTTGATGTGGTTCATGCTTTGAAGATTTTGAGGCACTATTTGTACGGAGCTATGTGTCAGATTTTCACAGACCATAAGAGTCTGAAGTACATATTAACTCAACAGGAGTTGAATAACCGCCAAAGGAGATGGTTAGAGCTAATCAAGGATTTTGATTTGGAGATTTTATACCACTTGGGGAAGGCGAATGTGGTCGTCGACGCCCTTAGTAGGAAGACTCCTCGGGAGATGGCAATAACTTGAGTGACGACCCAGCCTTAGTAACAGCGAGACTGGCGTGGCTAGAGGTGGACACCCATTTTCCGGATACAGACGGCCACCTGTCCACTTTAGAGATGTTACCTAACTTGTTGGGAGAGATCCGACAAAAGCATGAGAGTTGCCCAACTTTGGGACGGATCCGAGAAAGGATGTCTCGAGGTGAGGCACCATAGTTTGCCGTTGGTGCTGACAAAGTTTTGAGACGTCAAGAGCGTGTATGTGTGCCGTCAGACCGAGAGCTAAGACAACGGATCTTAAAGGAAGCTCACGCAACACCTTACTCGGTACATCCGGGTGCGAGTAAGATGTACCAAGACATCCGACGTTCCTTCAGGTGGGGTGGGATAAAGCCCGATGTGGCGAGATATGTGGCTCAATATGCGACTTGTCAGTAGGTCAAGATTGAGCATCACCGTTCAGGTGGAGAGCTTCACCCACTTCCGGTCCGACAGTGGAAGTGGGAAGATATCTCTATGGATTTTGTTACTGGTTTGAGAATGAGACGGAGTTTTGGCACTATTTGGTAATGGTGGATCGACTAACAAAGTTTGCACGTTTCATTCCTATCATGGAGATGTAGCCGGTAAGTCGATTATCAAAGGAGTTCAGTAGACATATAGTGAGACTCCATGGAGTACCTAGTACCATCGTCTCTGACAGAGATGGGTGGTGTAGTTCGAGGTTTTGGCAGCAGGTGCATGTTGCCCTAGGTACGAGCCTGCATTTCACGAACGCCTATCATCCTCAAACAGATGGTCAGTCTTAGAGGACTATACAGACCCTAGAGGATATGTTGAGAGCTTGTGTGCTAGACTGGGGGCAGGTGTGATCAGATCACCTCCATTTAGTTGAGTTCTCGTACAACAACAGTTGGCACACATCGATTAGGATGGATCCTTATGATGCGCTGTACGGACATATATGTCGTACCCCACTATGCTAGGATGCGCCGGGTAGTGATAGCGGTGTAGCACCCGAGCAACTACATGATATGGCCCGAGTGACGATGATACGAGAGCGGATGCTGGTAGCAAAAAGTCCCTAGAAGTCCTATGTTGACAAGAGGCGCAGACCTCTAGAGTTTAGAGTGGGAGCTCAGGTATGGTTGAGAGTATGCCCGACACGAGGTGTTAGACGTTTCAGCGTCAAGGGGAAACTGAGTCTCAGATACGTCGGACCTATTAAGATCCTTGAGCGAGTTGGAGATGCAACATACAGACTTGCCTTGACACCGAGACTAGAGGGTGTTCAACCGGTCTTCCATGTATCTTAATTACGGGTGCACATACCGGATCCGAGACAAATTGCCAATCATGATAATTTAGTGGTCGAGCCGGACAACACATTCTTAGAGCACCCGGTAGCTGTCCTAGAGCGTAGTATGAGACGCTTGTAGTCGAAGGACATACCGATGATTAGAGTGCAATGGTCGATGCGAGGAGTTGATGAGGCTACATGGGAGACAAAGGATAGTATCCGGAGAAATTATCCAAAGTTCTATGCTGAGCTAGATGTACATATAGCATCGACGGGAGAGTTCCCGTTCCCTCTTCGTTGAGTTTGTGTGCATGTGTGATGACCTGATTTATGTGCCTGTGAGGGAATATGAGTTTTGATTGGTGGTTTCTGCTATGATAGTAGAGTAGGTCATGCGTGGGGTTGGAAGGTTAAGACCTTCCTTGGTTCCTGTGTGCATACCTCGGTTCTTGGGACCGAGAGGATCAGAGTTGCTTCAAGTTTCCAGAAGAAACTTCTTTTTAGGGGGATCTGATGTAACGCCCGGTTTTTCACATCACCTCCCCCGCGGTAACGATGACCCGCGGTCGTGGCCAAGTGCTCTTGCCGCAGTCGCGCGGTATGGTCTAGCCGCGGGTGTGGCTGACCCTAGATCGCGTAAGATTTGTATTTATCTTCTTTCCTTCTTAGAAGATCTGATCTTCTAATCTTGGGTCGTCCTTCCTTTATCTTTTAATCTAGTTTTATACCTTCCTCTTCTCCAACTGTACCTCTTTCTTATTCACATTTTCTCCCTTGATCTCTTCTTCTTGCTTTGTTGCCTTCTTCAACCATGAGCCAAGCTACAGTCTTTGTTCCGTGAGATCTGTAGAATCCTTGGAAGTTCTTCTCCAATATGTTCTCCTTTCCTGTTGTGTACTCTTGTGGCATCCTTCTTCTTCTTCTTCTTCTTCTTCTTCTTCTTGGCAAGAATCAAGATCGAGTCTAGATTCTAGTTGGTTATGGTTTGATTGTTGTATATGTATATCCAGGTGCTTGTGGTTGAGTGTGTCGTGTGAAAAATCATAAAAGGAAAGCTAAGCCATCCTGTTGTGGTTCTGCTGTCGAAGAGGCCCAACGCTCACCTCTATTGCTTTATCACCCCCACGGCTGCAAGCAACCGCCCCCGCGGTTTAAACCTAGAAGCCACCCCCGCGGCCTCTTGTCACGGCGGTCGCGGCTTCAGTCCTTTTTCACCGTGCCTACACCTATGTTCACCTGCGGTCAAGCCTTATCTCTAGTGGCTACCATCTTTTGGTAAGTCACTTCCCTCCTTGCTTCCTTATCCTTTCTTGGAGTTAGATCATGTTAGGCTGGACCTAGATGAACTAGGGTGAATGTCAGTTAGTGGCTTGTGGATTCCTAAGAGTTGGTTATGGTTTGTGAACCCTTGTTCTTGTGATGTTGATGATGATCCTTGAGGATCTTGAGACTAGGAGTAGTGTTCTTAGCAAGTGAGAGATCTTGTGTAGATCACTGAGACTTAAGTAGGAACCTTCTAGCACGTTGTTGTAGACCTTATTGAGGTCAAAGAGACTAGAAGTGTATACTTCTAGCATTTGGGATAGTTTCTGATTCGGGATTCCTTGTTTGAGCAAGCTTAGATCTTTTCCTGCGGGAAGCTGAGGAGTTTAGCTAATTCGAGTTACCTTGATACAAGTCCTTTGGACTTACTTAGCTGCATTCCGTGTATTAGTTTGACTGTATTGGTGGTGTTTGTTTACTTTATCGTTATAACGGAAAACCGGACTAGGACGACCTTATACCATAATCGACCAAAGTGTATTGTAACCGGGTGGTGACCACTTGTCCAGTTCTACAGGAGACTGGGAGGTGCGCTTGCGACCAGGCCCACCGGTAACGGATATATGCATATGATCTATTCTTGTCGGTAGCGGAAACAGGTGCGAGTTTTCGGGAGATGCTCGTCTCATAGAAGAAGTTGAATTACTAATGGATGACTTATTAAAAGATAATAACCGACTTGTGTGTGAGCATGCTATATGCTTATATTTTATGTGTGTATGTGCCTGTATTGTTATTCTGATATCTAGAATATTAACTAACGGTTTACACCGTCATTGTAGATGCCCTGTAGGTTAGAGATGCTGCTGAGTGATCCGAACGGAGTGGTCAACCGGGGTTCGCATACATTATAGGACGGGATCAGGTTTTATTATTATTGTTGGTGTCTTTTCGGTCTGTTGTTGAACTCGGCTGAGAGTTTTTCAGTTTTCCATTGTTATTCCTTTTATATTTTATCTATTTTGGTTTTCATATATTTGTGCATTGTTGTAAGATCCAGTGATATTGTTGTTAGTCTGAGGGTCGGGATCCATTGTGAGGTCCTAGCCCGTAACGCTCCGAGTCTCAAAGATTTGGGGTGCTACCTTTTTTGTATGAATTTTATACCATAACCATATCAGAAATTCATACCATAAAATTTACACTTGAAAACTCATATAAGAAATTCATACCAGAAATAACTTATACCAGAAAATTTTAACATTTACAAAATAATACGAAAGAAAAAAAATTGTAAAAAAATGTAAGAAAATCAGATATTTATTTGGAAATTTCAACGTGGTATCTGGCTGTTTGGTGTAGTCATCGAAGTCGAAGGTCCACGACAACAACAACATCCGCAACAACAACCACCACCATCTATTCCGGCGACAATGCACAATAATCAAGAACCAAAGAATAAAAGACTTATGGTTATCGAACCTCAAGCTCTTCGCGTCATCACCATTCGCGACTAATAAAACATATACGAGTCATCACCATTCGCGACTAGCGATGCCGTCGGGGAAATTGTGTAATAACCCAGTTTTACGTTCACCGCCCCTGCGACAATCCGCCCCTACGGTAGGGTCAGCCACCCTTGCGGCTGACTGCTAATCACACCCGATCTGATTTTTTTTATTCCATTTTATTTCGTTCCATAGATATAAGATTCGATCTTCTATCTTATACATTGGCTTTCCTATCATGTTCTTAACCCTAGAACGTCTTTCCTTCTATCTTTTCCCATCGTTCCTATAAATTCCCTCTTTGTCTTGTTTTTGCCGTTTCTTGCATACGTTTCTCTTCAACGTCGAAAGCTGCAACCTTCTTCCCCTATGATCTTGCTGAACGTGCAAGTCTTCATCTTTGTGAGTCTCTCTCACGTTCTTGAGTTTGCTGCATGCCCTTTCCTTTCCGCTTCTCTTGTTTTCTTCTTTCTTGTTCTCCAAGGATCAAGATTAGGTCTTGATTCTTGTTGGCCGTTCCGTTGTTGATATGCTGATGTTCACATGCTCCCGTAGTTGAGTTGTACGTGTGTGTTGAGAGAAGCAAGCTTTGGCCCTTGATGCGCTCCTTTCAGTCGAAGGAGTCGGCAACAACCTTCTGCACCACCACCGCCCCCGCGCTTGTCAGCGCTGCCCCCGCTGGATCTACCCAGTACCACCCTGCGGTTTTCCTATAGTAGCTCATGTCTTTGGTGAGCTGCTTCCTTCCTTTCTTTCTTCGTTCCTTCCCTTGGCTTATGATGTTGTTGTCGACCCTTAGTGATCTGTAAGACTAAGGTTGAGACCTTAGCTTGTGTAGATTTTTTAGAGATCACTGAGACTAGAAGTTATAGACTTCTAGCAACCGTTTCTTTCCTGATTCGTTATGCCTTGTTAAGAAGGCTTTCCGTCGTTCTTTCTTGCGGGAAACTGAGTTGTTTACTGACCCTTAAGTTACCTTCGAGTGAGGTACGTCACCTGGACTTACTTAGCTTCATTCCGTATATTGGTTTGAGTGTATTGGCTTGTTTGTGTTGTTATTATTTTTAACGAATAACCTGACTAGGATTGACCTTTATAACCGTAATTAGCCCAAGTGTATGATAACCGGGCGGTGACCACTTGTCTAGTTCTACAAGAGACTAGGAGGTGCTCTTGCAACCTAGGCCTGCAGGTAACGAATAATAGTGATTTATTCCTGTTGGTAGACGGAAGCGGTCGGGAGATTCTCGTGTGACAAAAGAAGTTGAATTAGTAATGGATAACTTAACGAAAGATAATTACCGGTTGAGTGCTAGCATGTTGTATGTTTATTTTACCTTATATGGTTTGTGCCTTTACTGCCCTTCCGATATCTAGAATGTTAGCTAACGGTTTATACCGATGTTGTAGATGTCTTGAGGATATAGGTGCTGCCAAGTAATCCAGATGGTGTGGTCAGCCGAGATTCCCGTACATTATAGGACGGGATCGGGTTTATATTTCTCTTGTTGGTTTCCCTTTGTTTTGAACTCGGTTGCAAGTCTTTTGTGTTTTCCTTTGTTATAATCTTTGGTTTTCATTTATTTGTGCCTTGTTGTAAGATCCGTTGTGTCGTTGCTACTTTGAGGGTCGGGATCCATTGTGAGGTTCTAGTCCGTAACCCTTCGAGTTCCCAGAACTTGGGGTGTTACAATATGGTATCAGAGCTCAAGGTTTGCAGCAATGACACTCGAAATCTTCTAAAGGTCGAATAGATAAATATAAAGAACCCGCAAGGGGTCTACGTTTTCAAAAGGGGTTTTTGATTTTAAAGTTGTCGGTCTGGGATAGATGTACGGGCGACCACCACTACCTCCGTGGATCTCAGCGGTTACTTTTCTTACGTGTTGGCCTTTATGTGCTTTTACTGGATTTCTGCTTTAGCTGTAACGTGACCTTATATATCTATATATCTCTATGACAGATGCCGCATACTAGAGCTACATCTGCTTTGGGGCGAGGAAAGGGTCGACCACCTCTTCCACCTGTTGTCCGTGGACGAGGATGTGCAGGGAGACCTCCACTAGCTAGAGGTCGAGGCCAAACCCCAATTGTTGATCTGCCTATCGCTGAGGCGTTCATTGAAGAAGTTAATAAGAGTGTTGTTCCTAATGTTGGGAACGGGACCGCCACTAGGTCCGGAGCACAGAGGGTGTAGTCGACCGAGTCTGGTCGAGTTTCCATCAGAGGATCTGCATACCGCGACTATGTGTAGAGTGTTGAGGAGGCTATCAGGCCTGGATTACCTGCACCAGCACCACCAGTTCCGCGAGATCAGTTGAGGTTTGACAGAGATTTACGCAGGTTGTTGCTGCACCTGCTAGAGTTGTTGAGGCTGCTAGGGCACCCGATGAGACGAGAGAGCCGAGACCAGTCTGTTAGTTGAAGGCTTTCAACTAGATGAAGGTTCCATCTTTCGTAGGAAAGACATTACTAGAGGTGGAGCTGTGGCTAAGACAGTTAGATTCTGCTATGGAGGCGATCTATTGCCTTGAGAGACGTCGAGTCGACATAGCACAGAGGTTGCTGAAGGATCAGGCTCATTCTTGGTGGAGGACCATGTGCATTAAGGTAACGAGTTATGTGCAGATGAAGACAGTGATCAGGGATCGCAATTGTCCTGCAGTTATGAGGAGAGATCAACTTCAGGATTTTCTCGAGGATGGATTCGAGGATATCCCGATTGTTGAGATTATCAACAAGTTTCAGGAGGAGCTATCTTTGTTAGGTCCGTCTACACCACCTGAGGATCAACATGTTTATCTTTTCTCTCGGAGGTTGAGAGAGTCTACACACTCGTATCTTGCCGGTTTCCGTTGCGACTCCCTGATGGGCTATCAAGATAAACCATCTGCTTATGAGAGAGACTGACCGGGTCAGAGGAGAGCTTCTCAGATAGGAGGTCCTGATACGAGGCAAGGGAGATGACCCTAGTGACTTGATTGGAAGATGACCCTAATGACTTGATTCTCTTATGGTAAGCCAGGACACAGAGCTGTGTTCTGCCATTAGGGCAAGGCGCTATCACAACAGGAATCCTCACTTGGTACATGAAGAAGTTATTCTGGGTATGGATTGGATGGATTGACATCGAGCAGTGTTAGACATCGACAAGAGGACAATGACGGTAACTACAGAGTAAGGCCATGTGGAGATCTTCAGAGGATGGGATCTCGGGAAGACCGGTACAGCCATCAGCGCAGTCCGAGCTGCGAGACTTATTGGGCAGGGTTGCGAGGCTTTCTAGTGCTATGCCATGAAGGATAGTACGAGCCCAGCGTTGGAGGAAATTCCGGCGGCATGCGAGTTTACCGACGTTTTTGGAGAGCCATCAGGTTTACCTCCACTGAGGAGTGTGGATTTTTGCATTGATCTAGAGCCCGGGACGAGACCGATCTCGAAGGCTCCTTACTGCATGACGCCTATCGAGATGCTTGAGTTGAAGAAGTAGCTCGAGGAGTTAGCTGAGAAGGGCTTCATCCGCCCTAGTGTATCTCCTTGGGGCGCATCAGTACTCTTCGTCAGGAAGATAGATGGGTCAATGAGATTATATATTGACTACTGAGAGCTTAACAAGGTGACGATCAAGAATAAGTACCTATTGCCCCGTATCGGATGTAACACCCCATTTATTGGGTGCGTTTCGATATATTTTTTTCCGGCTTTTATTGACAAATTTTATTGCCCCTGTTTAAATTATTATATAATCTTGTAAAATAAATTGCGACAATGGTTTTTGTATTTCAAAGTATATTTTTCGAGTTTATTTATATATTCGATCCACATATTTTTTCCTGATCTTTATTTTCGGAACAGTTCGAAAAAGTTTTCTGATCCGGAACTTCCATTCCGACTATTTTCGAATGTTTTATTCTCTATTTCTTTTTCCTTTTCCATTTCTTTCTCTTTTTCTTCTCCTTTATTTATTTCTAGCTTTCTCTCTCCTTCGCCTGTGAAGATGCCGACTCTTCGCCCCTGGTGAAGCACCCTGACCCCTCGCCCTCTCCCCAACTTGCTGCTCCGACTCCTCGGCCTTCCCTTCCCTATGTCCCCTACTCCCACACTAGCCCCAGCCTCTCACTCCTCCCCAGGGCCGGCCCTGCTGCTGGGCAGCATGGGCCACAGCCCAGGGTCCCATATAATTTGGGGCCCCAAATTAAAAATAAAACTAATATATATTGAATAAAATATCAAAACTAAATTTATTATTATCAACAAAGCTAGAATTGTGAGTTATAATGTTCCACTTCATCATATTTTCAATGTTAACTAGTTAACTTTTATATTTTGTATATGTTTTTTCGAATAGTAATTATTATAATTTGATGTTATTTAAATGATATAAAATATTCAATAAAAATTATAACTTTTATTTCTATAAATGTTAAACGATATTTATAAGCCAATAAAATAACGATATAATTCGGTTAAAAAAACATGACTATTTATAATAAATAACAAAAATATGATTTTAAGTTCGAATTATAATTTAACAATAAAATAAAATTTTTAATTAATAAAATTTTTGACGATACTCAATGTAATAAAAATTATAACTATTATTTATATATATATATATATATTACATTAAGTATCTCATTTGTTGATAAGTTCATAATGAAATTTTCATTAATAAAAAATTATTTTAAATATTATATTATAATTCGAACTTAAAATTATATTTGTGCTATTTTTATAAATAGTTATTTTTTTAATATAATTATATATTTACTTTATGACTTATAAATATCATTTAACATCTATAGAGTTAAAAATTTTTTTTTAATATTGAATATAATTTGAAGAAAATAAAATAATTATTATTATTATTTAAAAAAAACATATTCAAAATATATGAGTTAAACTAGTTATTCAAGTCATGTTTGTGAATTCCATGACTCAATATAGGCTTAATGGAGTAACAATTTGGTCAATTGTTGAAATTTGTTGATTATGCAAAGATTATAGAAGATTTGTTCAAAAAATGCAAGACAACATAAATGATTAATATGTATGTTATAATGTGCTTTTGATTTATTTTCAATTATATAAAACAAAATTTTGATTTTATTTCAATTATGTAAAAAAATTTCTCTACGTAAGTTCAATAAGTTTTTCTAAACTAAAATTTTGGTTTTATATCCTCATTTGTAATTTGTTATTTTATATTTTTTATCTAATAATTTGAATATGACATTAATTTTAAATCACTAGGGCACCGAAAAAAATATCACCCGACACAAAAAAAAAAAAAAAATTAAAGGACCGACCCTGCTCCTCCCCTTATCACTCTTCGCTGGACCGCAACTCTCCGCCCTTCTATCTCCCTCACTCACACCAGCAGCCCACGCTTCCCTCCTCTGTTTGGCACGCCGCCGTCGCCTCGCCACTACAGACGTTGGGCCGAATACCACCACCACAGTTACAGTGCTTGTTTCTCTTCTCCCAGCTTTTGCCGCCCCGGAACCCACCGACTGTAATCCTCTGCAGTTTCCATCTTCAATCTCCCGAAACAACCCTAGTTCTCTCTTCGAGCCTCGCCAGCAAAGCCAAGCCACCGGAATAGAAGACCCTGTGCCTCTCCCTGCCGCCAGCAGCTCCGCCCAGGTTCCGCCTCACCGATGGCCTTTCCTCTCTTCTCTTTTTCCCCTGCCACCAAGGAGCAACCACTATCGCGCCGGAAATTGAAGCCCGTGCCGGAGGAGTGCCAACTGCCTTTCTTTGCCCTTGTCGGAGAGCCTTTCCGCCTCCACTGTCGCCTCTCATTCGAGCCGCCGGGATGAGCTGCTGCCACCCTGCTTTCCTCCTTTCTTCAGCAACCTGGGTATCGGTTAGGAAGAAACCCTTTTTGGGCTATTATGTCGGCCCAGCCTCTATTTGTGGCTAATTGCATAATGTACCTATTATTTGATATTTGCCATATTTCTGATTTGTGTGAATATACCTCAGCAGATTTAATTTTGACAAAATGGCCCATGTTTTCGGAATTTGATGTTATGCCTTGCTGAAATATATTTTACGGTTCTGACCAAAGATTATTTTCGGAAAATGACTTTAAGTTCTTGAGTCCGTATTTACGGCCCAGAAAGTTGATTGCGGTTTTGACCCATGTTATAAAAATTGTATAGTTTGCCCGGAAAATGCAACTACGGTTTTTAGCCTTGTGTTTAGTTACGGGATATTCTTATATTTTTATATACACGGTATATTATGTCTTTGTTGGGTTAATACGGTTATGGCTCAAAGATTTATTCCCGGGTTTTTAACATTGACTTTGAAAACGAGTTTTCCTTAGATTTATATATATTATATATTCCGTTCAAATTTAGCATATGAGCTAAATTTGCCTAGCTTTGGTGTTAGGTTCGGAAGCGTTCCGATAAAGGCCCAACGAATTTATTCTCGACATCCTTAGATCGTCTTCCTTGAGTACCCTCTCCCCCGAGCTTATGATCTTACTCGATTTAGTTATGTGTAGTATTAGTATCATGCTAGGTTGGATCTAGCATAACTTAGAGTGAATACCAAGTAGTGGTTTGGACCTTAGGTGAGTTTTGAGGATTGTCGATTGTTGTAAGGCGTTGAGTGTGTGGTTGATCTTGTGAGTATCTGAGGCTTGAGGTTGTGATTATATGGTTGTTGAGATTATGGGCTAGGATATGCTAGTATGTGTTGGGTTATGATCTTGCGAGATCATATAGTCTTGAAGTCTAAGGACTTCTAGCTTGTGTTGAGTGTGATGTGAGCATGAGGGATTCTAGGATGCGGTCCTAGAATGAGAGTCAACTGATCTTGCGTAGATCATTTGTGTAGAAGTCTAAGACTTCTTGAGTTGAGCGAGTTGTTGATATAGATATCTTGTTGTGAGCAGGAAGCGAGAGTGTTGCGTGAGTTAGCGTTTGAGACGAGGTAAGTCTCCGGATTACTTAGCTTGTATTCCTTGTATTAGCATTGATGTGTGTTTGGTGGTGTGTGTTTATTGTTTATATTATAACAATTAAACCGGAAATCGGATTACCGACCTTTATATATTATTTGGCCCAAGTGTATGATAACGGGCGATAACAACTTGTCTAGCTCCCGTGAGAGCTAGGAGGTTCTTGGCGACTATCCCGTGCTGGTAGACGATCGGATGCATCAGTACCATTCCATGCCGGTAAGTAGAGATCGAGGCGAGTTTCGGTGACTCTCGTGTCATAACCTATGTTGAATTAGAACGGGATATGACTTAACAATAATAAGAAAATAAACCGGACTTGTGTGCTTTGGAGTGTATTTGGTGTTTATGATGATTGACTTGTGTTTGTGCCTTTCACCTTGATTCTAATGCCTCGAATATTAGCTAACGGTTTTATACCGATTGTTGTAGATTGCCTTGCACGTTAGGAATGCGGCCGAGAGATCCGGAAGAGTGGACGGCTGGGGTTCCGCACATTTTAGGAGGGATTTGGTTGGAGTCGTGTTTTGGTGTAGTTTCTTGTATATTGTTATGTATTTGATGTTCGAGTCTTTGGAGTTGGAACTCGGCTGAAGTTTGTCTTTTGTTTGTTTCTGGGGATCATATCATTTTGCATAAAAATGTATTTTGGTTTTGGCCTTTATTTGTGTCTTGTTGTAAGATCTGGTAAAATTGTTGTCAGGCTAAGGGTCGGGACCCATTGTGAGGCCCCAACCCGTAGCGCCCCGAGTCCCGCGGATTTGGGGTGTTACATCGGCGATCTTTTGGACCAGCTGCATGGAGCTTCAGTGTTTTCATGGATCGATCTAAGATCCGGATATCACCAGCTGAGGGTGAGAGAGCAGGACATAGCCAAGATGACATTTCGGACCAGATATGGCCACTATGAGTTTGTAGTGATGCCATTCGGGCTCACGAATGTGCCCACAGTTTTCATAAAGTTGATGAACAACATCTTCATCGACTTCCTAGACCAGTTTGTAGTTGTCTTCATAGATGACATTCTGGTATACTCTCGTAGCAGAGAGGAGCATGCAAGACACTTAAGGATCGTACTCCAACTCCTGCAGGATAGAGAGCTTTATGCCAAGCTCTCTAAGTGTGAGTATTGGATGTCTGAGGTAGCATTCATTGGTTACATCGTTTTAGCTGAAGAGATCAAGGTAGATTTGGCGAAGATCGAGTCAGTAGCATCGTGGCCGCCTCCTAAGAACGTTAAGGAGGTACGCAGCTTCGTAGGATTGGTGGGCTACGACCGGCACTTTTTGGAGGGCTTTTCAGTTATCGCCCGACCTCTCACTTCCTTGCTGAGGAAGTCTACGAGATTTTTATGGTCCGAGCCGTGCCTGCAGAGCTTCGAGGAGCTGAAGAAGAGGTTGACCTCTGCTCCTATCTTAGCTCAGCCAGAGGGCATCGAGAACTTTGTTGTTTATAGCGACGCATCAAAGCTCGGCTTGGGATGCGTTATGATACAGAGGGGTAAGGTGATTGATTACACGTTGAGACAACTAGTTGAAGACGTACGAAGAGAATTACCCTACCCATGATCTTGAGTTGGCTATTGTTGTTCACGCTTTGAAGATTTGGAGGCATTATCTGTACTGAGCTACGTGTCAGATATCCACGGATCATAAGAGCTTGAAGTACATATTCACACAACGGGAGTTGAATAACCGCCAGAGGAGATGATTGGAGTTGATCAAGGACTTTGATCTTAAGATCTTATATCACCCGGGGAAGGCGAATGTGGTAGCTGATGCCCTTAGTAGGAAGACTCCCCGAGAGATGGCGATCGCTAGGCTGACAGCTCAACCACAGTTACAACGAGACCTTGCATGGCTAGAGATGGATATCCACTTTACGGATTCCGACAACCACCTATCCACCTTAGAGATATTACCTGATCTGTTGGTAGAGATCCGACAGAAGTAGAAGAGTTGCCCACCTTTGACGCAAATCCGAGACTAGATATCTCGAGGAGAGGTGCCACAATTTGCAATAGGTGCCGATGGGATCTTGAGACGCCGGGAGCGTGTATGTGTGCCCTTATATCAAGAGTTAAGACAGCGGATCCTATAGGAGGCTCACTCTTCACCTTACTTAGTGCACCCCGATGCGAGTAAGATGTATCAGGATATCAGACGCTCTTTCTAGTGGGGAGGTTTTAAGATAGACGTGATGAGATATGTAGCTCAGTGTGCGACTTGTCAGCAGGTCAAGATCGAGCATCAACGACCAGGAGGAGAGCTACACCCACTATCCGTCCCTCAGTGGAAGTGGGAGGACATCTTGATGGACTTTCTTACCGATTTAAGACCGAGCCGTGGTTTTGATGCCATCTTGATTATAGTAGATCGACTGACAAAGACCGCACGTTTCATTCCTATCAAGGAAACATGGCCGGTAAGTCGATTAGCGGAGGAGTTCACCAGATAGATAGTGAAACTTCATGTAGTACCTAGGACTATAGTCTTTGATAGAAACGGACGGTTCACTTCGTGTTCTAGAAGCAAGTGCATGCTTCCCTAGGTACGAGCCTGCAGTTCACGACTACTTATCATCCTCAGACCGATGGTCAGTCCGAGTGGACCATCCAGACTCTGGAGGATATGTTGATTGCCCGCGTGTTAGACTGAGGACATGTGTGGCTAGATCACCTTCCCTTAGTGGAGTTTTCGTATAACAACAGTTGGCACGCATCGATTAGGATGGCTCTTTATGAGGCTTTATACGGACAAGGGTGTCATACCCGGTTGTGTTGGGACGAGCTGAGTAGTGCTAGCGGTGTAGCACCTGAACAAGTACATGACGATATGGGGTGATATCCGAGAGCAGATCTTAGCAGCACAAAGTCATCAAAAGTCTTAGACAGATAAGAGGCGCAGACCTCTGAAGTTCAGAGTTGGAGCTCGGGAGTGGTTGAGAGTATCTCCAACACGAGGTGTTCGACGTTTTGGCGTTAAGGGAAAGCTGAGTCTCAGATATGTCGGACCTTTCCAATTTCTTGAGCAATTTGGAGAGGCAACATACAAACTTGCTTTGCCACCGAGGCTTGAGGGTGTTCACCCAGTCTTCCATGTGTTTCAGTTACGGGTGTATGTACCAGATCCGAGACACATCGCCAGTCATGAGGATTTAGTGGTCGAGCCAGACCATACGTTCATAGAGCATCCGGTAGCTGTCTTAGAGCGTAGTACAAGACGCTTGCGATCGAAGGACATACTGATGATGAAGATTCAGTGGTCGATGCGAGGAGCAGATGAGGCGAATTGGGAGACAAATGATAGTATCCAAAGGAACTATCAGGAGTTTTATGTTGAGTTGGATGTACCTTTAGTGTAGTTGTGAGTTTTAGTTTCTTTTGTTGAGTTGTGCACACACTTTCGTAAAGCTGAGTTTTGTGCCCGAGTGGGAATATATGAGTTGAGTTCAGTGTTTCCGCGGTGTTGTTGTGTGATCTTTCAGGATGTTGCAAGTTTCGGGACGAAACTTCTATTTAGGGGGATCTGATGTAGTAACCCAATTTTACGTTCACTGCCCCTGCGGCTGACTGCAAATCACGCTCGATCTAATTTTTTCGATTCCGTTTTATTTCCTTTCATAGATAGAAGATTCGATCTTCTATCTTATGGGCTGGATTTCCTATCATGTTCTTAAACCTAGAACGTATTTTCTTCTATCTTTTCCCATCGTTCCTATGAATTCCCTCTTTCTTTTCTTTTTCCCATTTTTGCATACGTTTTCCTTCAACCTCAAAAGCTGCAGCCTTCTTCCCCTGTGATCTTGCTAAACGTGTAAGTCTTCTTCTCTGTAATTCTCTCTCACGTTCTTGAGCTTTTTGTATGCCCTTTCCTTTCTACTTCTCTTATTTTCTTGTTTTCTTCTTTTTCTTCTCCAAGGATCAAGATCGAGTCTTGATTCTTGTTGGCCGTTCCGTTGTTGAGATGCTGATGTTCATAGGCTCCCGTAGTTGAGTGTTGATGTGTGTGCGTGTTGACAGAAGCAAACCTTGGCCCTTGCTGCGTTCCTTGTCATCGAAGGAGTCAACAACAACCTTTCGCACCGCCGCCGCCCCTGTTCCTGTCAGCGCCATCCCCGCGGGATCTTCCCGTACCACCCCTACGGTCTGTCCAGCCGCCCCTACGGTTTTCCTGTAGTAGTTCCCGTCTTTGGTGAGCTGCTTCCTTCCTTGCTTTCTTCGTTCCTTCCCTTGGCTTATGAAATTGTTTTCGACCCTTAGTGATCTGTAAGACTAAGGTAAAGACCTTAGCTTGTGTAGATCTTTTAGAGATCATTGAGAATAGAAGTTATAAACTTCTAGCAACCGTTTCGTTCCTGATTCGTTATGCCTTGTTAAGTAGGCTTCCGTCCTTCTTTTTTGAGGGAAACTGAGTTGTTTGCTGACCCTTGAGTTACCTCGAGTGAGGTAAGTCACCTGGACTTACTTAGCTTCATTTCGTATATTCGTTTAAGTGTATTGGCTTGTTTGTGTTGTTATTATTGTTAACGGATAACCGGACTAGGATTGACCTTTATAACCGTAATTGGCCCAAGTTTATGATAACCGGGCGTTGACCACTAGTCTAGTTCTACAGGAGACTAGGAGGTGCTCTTGCAACCCAAGCCTGCATGTAACGGATAATACTGATCTATTCCTGTTGGTAGACGGAAGTGAAGGCGAGTTTCGGGAGATTCTCGTGTGACAAAAGAAGTTGAATTAGTAATGGATAACTTAACGGAAGATAATAACCGGTTGAGTGCGAGCATGCTATATGCTTATTTTACCTTATGTGTTTTGTGTCTTTTATGCCCTTCCGATATCTAGAATGTTAGCTAACATTTTATACCGATATTGTAGATGCCTTGGAGGATATATGTGTTGCTGAGTGATCCGGATGGTGTGGTCAACCGGGGTTCCCGTACGTTATAGGACGGGATCGGGTTTATATTTATGTTGTTATTTTCCCTTTGTTTTGAACTCGGCTACGAGTCTTTTGCGCTTTCCTTTGTTATAACCTTTGGTTTTATATTGAGTTTTGGTTTTCATTTATTTGTGCCTTGTACAAGATTCGTTGTGTCGTTGCTACTCTGAGGGTCGGGACCCATTGTGAGATCCTAGTCCGTAACGCGTCGAGTACCCAAGAAGGCAAAAGAAAGCTTTGTAATAAGCTGAATGTATTAGTGGTCGATCCTTCTATGGAGATACGTACTATCATTTTCACCCGCTGGAATGCCGGCGATGACGCACCCGGGACTGCAAGCAATAAGAAGAAGAGTTGGTAGTACGCCCTTTCCAATGGCTTGAATAATCTCGTGGAACACAATAAAATTGTTGAAGGAGATTCGATTCAAGTTTGGTAGCTTCGAATCAATGGTCTACTCGCTTTCATCTATCATAAGGTTGACGAGCCTGCCAGAGTTTCATCCAATGTTGTTGCTGCTAGTACTTCCCGCAAAAGGAGGTAGTTGACCATTAATTGATCACTTTAGTAATATATATATATATATATATATATATATATATATATATATATATATATATATATATATATATATATATATATATATATATATTACGATTTAGTAATGAGTGATTACAAAATATATCTTAGTAATTAGTTATTACTTTTTATTTCTTTTATTATTTTCCCTTTCTCAGTCGATGCTATCCACACACACACATATATATTCCAGCATATATTCTTGTCGTAAATTTATGCAATATCTTTACTGTATGTTTCTATGAATGGTTTGATAAACATGGTGGTTTCTTTTAACAAAAATCCAATCTTTGTATATGCGTATCAAAGTTGGGTAGAATAGGTTTGTGGGCTATTAATGTACAAGATGAGTATAATTAGGGTTCAACTATAATTTTGTTTGTTGATATTCTTATTCTCATCAAAGTTTAGGTAGTAGATCTCCATAATATATTAGACGAAGATAAAAAAAAGTTTTTGATCACTCCCCAAGGACTCAACTGTAATTTTTGCAATTTTGTTTGTTGATAAAAGCTTGGGTTGCTTCATCTTTCAAGAACATATTCCATTTTTTATTTTACGTTCTTGATCCGTCAAGTAGCCAAACAAAATCTTGACCTGCAAGATGTGAATGCATAAATTGTTTAGGCTAGTGGCCCATAAATTGTTTGGGCTATCGGCCCAAAAATACATCTATCATATATTTACAATATTCCCTATTTTGCTTAATTGTAGTAAAATTGAGATAGATGAGTTTTAATAAACTAAATTGATAATTTCGTACCTTTAATTTTATAACAAATTTTTTTTGCATATGATATGTATTTTTTTTTTACATATTTTCCTAAAAGAAATTAAATCTAGACACACAAAAATAATAGAATTAATGTACTATTTAGTATTCAAGTAAACACAAATAGTTAGCCTATAAATAAATCATTAAATTATGTACTATTTAACGTCCTGTTTTAATATAGTGAACATTGAAAAGTGAAACCATTTAAAATTACAACTTAGATACCCAATTAATTGAAAGAATTTGGTCAAGTAGACTCTTTTCTATTTTCTTTTGTTTTGCATACCCTTTTAATTTTTACCACATTCATTAATGGTAGGTAAAAGTAATTAGTTCTCTATTTTAAAAAAAAACAGGTATGATTTTTCCTTTGTTACGTAAATGGAATTGTTGAATGGTTTTTTTATTATTTTATTTTGCCTTTTTTTTTTTGGTATGACTTTCTCATATAAACTTTTGGTATGAGTTTGTGGTATGAGTTTCATACTAGAAATTCACATCAGAAACCATATTAGAAATTCATGTACCACCCCAAATTCTAGGAACTCGAAATGCTTTTGGCTATGACCTCATAATGGTTCCTAACCCTTAGCTTGAAAACAATTTCACCGGATCTTGCAATAAGGCACAAATAAATGAAAACTCCAAAATAGATAAAGTACCAAAATGTCTAACATTTGTAAAAGCAACATACTCTCAGCCGAGTTCTACAACAATAAATGAAAAGACAACAAGAAATATAAAGCCCAAATCCCGTCCTATAATGTACGGGACCTCCCGGCTGAGCACTTTGACATGATCACTCGGTAGCATCCTTAACCTGTAGGTCATCTACACAACGGATAAACCGTTAGCTAACATTCTATGAATCAAAATAATTATAATAGCACATACACACGTCAAGAAGTAAAACACACAAACATGCTATCCCACAATTCCGGTTATTATCTTTCATTAGGTTATACACTTTACTAATTCAACTTCTTTTTTGAACAAGAATCTCCCGAAACTCGCATCTTTCCCCTTATACCGACAAAAATCGATCCGATGCATCTCACCGTTACCAACCTGGAATAGTAGCAGAGAATCTCCCAGTCTCCTGTAGAACCGGACAAGTTGTTACCGCCCGATTATCATACACTTGGGGCAAACAACATAAAGGTCGTCCTAGCAAGTTATTATTATAAACACATAAGCACACACCGTCATCATAACTACACTAACACATAGAAGGAAGCTAAGTAAGTCCAAGGGACTTACCTTTATCAAAGGTAATCTCAATTCCGATAATGCTCAACTTCCCGTAGGAAAGGAATCTTTCCTTGCTCAGATAAGGCATCCGAGATCAAAATCTAACTAACTTGCTAGAAGTTTCCTACTTCCAGTACAAATGATCTTACCTAGATCACAACCCCATGCTAGGATGTACCACTCCTAGTCTCAAGTTCCTCATCAATCAACATGAACACAACTAGATCAAGGGTTCTAAAACCACTTCCAAAATCCACTCACTAGCATTCACACTAGTTCATCTTGATCCAGCCTAGCATGATTTAACTCAAGGAACGATAAGGCAGCAAGTAAAGAAGTGACATACCACAAAGACGGTACCCACTAAAGTTAAGGCGTGGGCACAGAGACAAGCTTCGGATGTCGCGACCGCGGTGACAAGGAGGCGCGGGGAGGCGACTTAGGGAAAAGCGCGGGTGCGGGTCTGCACAGGCGCAAGTGCGGCAAAGTTCCAGGGCAAACGTTGAAGTCCTTCGACGAGCAAAAACTCTTCCTAGATGGTTCTACTCTCCTTTGTGTTTCTCACACAACAACAAACCACTATGACTAGGGTTCACTAAACCACAGAGGAGACAAGACATACATTGAATCAAGACTCAATCTTTCTTCTTGCCAAGAAGGAGAAGAAGAAAGCGAAGAAGAAGAAGACGGAAAGCTGAAGAAGAACGAGAGGAGGAAGACTTATAATCGGATCTATAGTACTCACGTACGTGCCGAAGATTGCAACTTGAATGAACTTGGATGTAGCAAGCACAAGGTGGAAGAAGAGAAGGAAAAAGAAGAAGAGAAGTTACGTAAGAGAAGAAAGAGCAAAGGCTGGGAAAAGGAAAAGAAGAGTAGGACAACTAGGGTTAGAAGGCATAAGGAGGACGTCCCATAGAACATCGGATCCTCTAAAAGAGGAAAGAACGGATGATGGTTACAAAGATCGCACACGATCTGTTGTAAAAACCGCACCAGCGGCATGACTCCGCCGCAACCGGGGCGACAAGGTCGTCGCGCCTGCGGCTCTAGAGCCACAGGTGCGGAGACCCCCTTTCGACATCACTTAATTGGTTCTGAAAGAGGTCTCAAGGATCATTACCAGAACGAAAATTTCGGTTGTTACAATTTATACCAGAAAATTTATACTAGAAAACTCATATCAGAAATTCATACTAGAAAATTTTAACATTTACAAAATAATACAAAAAGAAAAAAAATTGTAAAAAAGTATGATATTTATTTGGAATTTTTTTAACTATTTATAAAACTTAGAGAACACGTATAAAAGTTTTAGAAAGATAACTTTTTTTTTCTTACAACTATTATTAAAACTTAAAAAGATAATTTTTATAAAATATTTACTTCGGGAGTATTAACATTAAAAAATTAGTTCTACGTAAAATATGAAAGCCTTTGTACATAATATTTAATTTATTTATCTATTTGAATGCTATATAATAAGATGTTGCCTAAACCCTTTCCATTAATCCTATTTCATCATTCACTTGTTAATCATGGAAGTTCAACGTGGAATCTGGGTGTTTGGTGTATTCATCAAAGTCGAAGGTCCACAACAACAATAACATCCACAACAATAATAACCACCACCACCACCACCTATTCCGACGATAATGCAGAAATAATCAAGAACCAAAGAAGAAAGACTTATGGTTATCGGACCTCAAGCTATTCCGTAATCGTATCCCGAATTCATAAAGGAAAAGTGAGGTTAGAGACGAAGTTGTTAATTTGTAGGAGAGTTAATAAAACATATACGAGTCATCACCATTCGCGACTAGCGATGCCGTCAGGACAATTGAAGCATAATTAGTTATTGACTAAAGAAGTGGAGGAGTTTGTTCAAAAAACTAACCAGGAAGGCAAAAGAAAGCTTTACAATAAGTTGAATGTATTAGTGATCGATCCTTCTATGGAGATACGTACTATGATTTTCACCCGATGGAATGTCGGCGATGACGCACCCGAGACTGCAGGCAATAAGAAGAAGAAGAAGATTTGTGGTAAGCCCTATCCAAGGGCTGTAATAATCTCGTGGAACACAATAAACTCGTTGAAGGAGATTCGATTCAAGTTTGGTTCCTTCGAATCAATGGTCAACTCGCTTTCATCATTCATAAGGTCGACAACACTGCCAGGGTTTCATCCGATGCTGCTGCTAGTACTTACTGCAAGAGGAGGAAGTTGACCATTAATTAATGAGTTTAGTGATATATATATGTGTGTGCATATCATACGATTTAGTAATGAGTGATTACAAAATCTGTCATAGTAAATAGTTATTACTTTTAGTTTCTTTTATTGTTTTTCCTTTCTTAGTCGATGTTATTCAAGCATTGATTCTTGTCTTAAATTTATGCAATATCTTCACTGTGTGTTTTTATGAATGGTTTGATAAACATTGTAATTGGTCTTAACTAAAATTCAATCTTTGTATATACGTATCAAACTTGGGTAAAATAGGTTTGTGGGCTGTTATTGTACAAGATGCGTATAATTAGGGTTCAACTATAACTTTGTTTGCTGATATTCTTATTATCATCAAAGTTTAGGCAGTTGATCTCCATAGTAGATTAGACGAAGATGAAATCGTTTTCGATCTCTCCTTAATGACTCAATTGTAAATTCTACAATTTTGTTTGCTGATAAAACTTCAATTGCTTAATCTTTCAAGAACATAATCCATTTTCTGTTTAATATTCTTAATTTGTCAAGAATCAAAATAAAATCTTGACTTGCAAGATGTGAACGCATAAATTGTTAGGCTAGCGGCACATAAATTGTTTGGGCTATCGGCCCAAAAATACTTCTATCATATACTTACAACATTCCCTATTTTGCTTAATCATAGTAAAAATGAGATGGATGATTTTTAATAAACTAAATTGATAATTTCGTACCTTTAATTTTATAACAAAATTTTTACACTTTTCTATGATACATATTTTTATGTATATTTTCCTAAAAAAAATTACATGTAGGCACAAAAAAAAAAGAATTAATGTACTATTTGGTATTCAAGTAAACAAAAATAATTTGCCTATAAATAAATAATTAAATTTATGTACTATTTAACGCCCTACTTTTAATATGGTGGACATTGAAAAGTTAAACCATTTAGGAATACAACTTAGATACCCAATTAATTAAAAGAATTTGGGCAAGTACTCTTTTCTATTTCTTTTTATTTTGTGTACCCTTTAAATTTTATCACTTTCATTAATGGTAGGTAAAAGTAATTAACCCCTCTATTTAAAAAAAAACAAATATGAATTTTCATTTGTTATGTAAAAGGAATTGTTGAATGTGTTTTTTATTTAATTTTATTTTGCCTTTTTTTATTTTTTATTTTATTTTTGGTATGACTTTCTCGTATGAATTTTTGGTATGAGTTTCAGGTATGAATTTCATACTAGAAATTCATACGAGAAACCATACTAGAAATTCATACTAGAAAATTATACTAGAAAATTCATAATTGAAAACTCATCTTAGAAATTCATACTTGAAAATTCATACAAGAAAAAACTCATGCCAGAAAATTTTAACATTTAAAAATAATACCGAAAGAAAAAAATTGTAAAAAAAATTTGATATTTATTTGGAAAACAAAAATTTAGCTATTTATAAAACTTAGAGAACACATATTTAAGACTTAAAAAGATAATTTATATAAATATTTACTTCGGGAGTAGTAACATTAACAAAATAGTTCTACGTAAAATAGGAAAGCCTTTGTACAAAATATTTAATATATTTATTTGTTAGAATGATATATAATAAGATGTTGCCAAAACCCTATTCCATTAATCTTATTTCTTCATTCACTTGTTAATCATGGAGGTTCAAAGTGATATTTGGTTGTTTGGTGTATTCATCGAAGTCGAAGGTCCACAACAACAACATCCGCAACAACCAACACCTCCACCTATTTTGACGACAATGTAGAATAATCAAGAATCAAAGAAGAAAAGACTTATGGTTATCGAACCTCAAGCTCTTCCGCAATCGTATCGGGATTCATAAAGGAAAAGTGGGGTTCGGAAGAGACGAAGTGGTTACCATGCGCGACTAGCGATGCCGTCGGGACAATTGAAGCATAATGAGTTATTGAATAAAGAAGAGGAGGAGTTTGTTCAACAAACTACCCAAGAAGGCAAAGAAAGCTTTGCTATAAGCTGAATGTATTGGTGGTCGATCTTTCTATGGAGATATTTACTATGATTTTCACCGCTGGAATACCGGCGGTGACGTACCCGAGACTGCAAACAATAAGAAGAACAAGAGTTGGTGGTATGCCTTTTCCAAGTGCTGGAATAATCTCGTGGAACACAATAAACTCGTTCAAGGAGATTCGATTCAAGTTTGGTCGCTTCGAATCAATGGTCAACTCGCTTTCATCATTCATAAGGTCGACGAGCCTGTCAGGGTTTCATCTGATGTTGCTGCTGCTAGTACTTATTGCAAGATGAGGAAGTTGACCATTAATTAATCAATTTAGTAATATATATGTATATATATATATATATATATATATATATATATATATATATATTCATAGATTACGATTTAGTAATGAGTGATTACAAAATATGTCTAAGTAATTAGTTGATACTTTTTGTTTCTTTTACTGTTTTTTCCTTTCTCATTCAATG
>BSUD01000007.1:106246540-106265169 GCA_033239045.1 Fagopyrum esculentum | reverse complement strand
TGATACTTTTTGTTTCTTTTACTGTTTTTTCCTTTCTCATTCAATGCTATTCACACACACACACACACACACACACACACACACACACACACACACACACACACATATATATATATATATATATATATATATATATATTAGTTCCAGTGAGGAGAGAACTTGTAGATAGGAACTAGGAGGGTTGTAAGCCATTGGATGAATCTTAAATCAAGGGCTCCCACACGCTCATCATTAATGACATTTTTGTAAATTGACTTAAAATCTGAAACAATACCCTTACATTAAAAAATAGTCATCAGTGTTCATACTTTTATGTGTCATTGTTCATGTTTTTATACATCGGTGTTCATAGTATTTTTATTTATCAAAGTGTCATGTTCATTTAATCTTCTGTGTTCATTTATAATGCATAGATGTTCATTTACAGTATCTAACCACAAAAAATAAAAAATTCATCACAAAACGTTAAAAGATGATCATAATATGTTATGTATGTGTAAAAGTTATAGATAAGTCATCAGTGTTCATACTTTTATACGTCATTGTTCATGTTTTTATTCATTGGTGTTCATACTTTTTACGTCGTTGTTCCTGTAAATATTATAAACTATATTTGTATAAGACATTTTGTCGAATAGTTTGCGTGCACACTAAAAGGAACATATAGATTGTTCAATTGGAGCTATTAGACCAACTCAACTTATGTATATACATGTATTTTTTCAATCAAACTTATCAAACACAAAAATGATTCAAACAAATTTGATTTCGAAAACAAACATCAATCATAATGAAACCTAAACCTTAAGAATGGAAACCTAAACAGTGAGAGTAGAAATTCGAAGAAACAATACTTGAATCGTATTGTATTCTCTTTGATTTCACAATTTTTTATGTAATCAATCTTTGATTTGGTTGAAAATTGGAGCAAATATGAAGTTTGTGTGTTAAAAGCGAGAGAGAGGCTCAACACGTGGGAAGAAGAATGTGAGGGAGGGTTGAACGTATCAATTAGTGTCTAATTTTCTTCTTTTTTTTTTCAAATTTATATAATTACTACAATGCCATTAATGATGAGTGTGTGAGAGCCGTCGATTTAAACCTCATCTAATGCCTCACAACTCTCCTAATTCCTATCTACAACCCTTCACGGAACTTATATATATAAATCAAACATAGATTGTTGTCATAAATTTCTGTAATATCTTTACCGTGTGTTACTTTTTTGGTGTGAAGGAGAGTCGGTGGTCTCCGGCGCATCTAGTCGCGCTTTTATTAATAGGAAAGAGGGCTAAGTAGTCATCACACGGGGGATAGCCCGACCCCTTACATCGTTAAGTAAAAGATCAACTACACCCTCCGGCGGGTCATACAATACATTCAATCCAATAGGAAGGTTCAAAGCAAAACTAGCTAAAAAGTCCGCTACATTATTCGCCTCACGGTAGGCATGGCGAAACTGGATGTTCCAGTCTCTTTTCAAATAGTCTTGACACTTACGTATCAGACTGGCAAGAGGGTGATGAGGGGCTAAGTGTTTTCTTAGGAGCTGGATAACCAATTGGGAATCCGTTTCAAAGATTACCGCTCGGTATCCGAGATCCCAAGCCACCTTAAGACCATGTACGAGTCCCCATAGCTCAGCCATGGGGACAGAACATATTCCAAGGTTGACACCAAAACCTCTCACCCACTCTCCTGTAGTATTCCTAATAACTCCTGCCGCACTAGCACGTCCTTCCTTATTCTTCGACCCATCTGTGTTTACTTTAACAAAACCTTCAGGTGGTGGGTCCCAGGCGATGTTGATAACGTTTCTCGTCTTCTCTGCACCATTCTTATTGTTCTTCCTCCAAGTGCTGATGTATTCTTGGACTTTACTTTGAATATAGCGACTTAGATTTCCTTCATTGTATTTGGCATTGAAGGTGGCATCATTTCTCCACTTCCACGTCTCCCACAGTCCTACAGCAAACATCTCACTCCACAAACAAAGGTTAGAATAAGATGCTTTAGATAGAAGATTACCTCTAACCCAAGCTGCAAAAGGTGTAGTGAAGAAACCCTCCACAAACCAATCTGCATGCAGGCCGTACCACATGCTTCTTGTACGAGGACACTCCCTGAATATATGGTCAACCGACTCAACTTTTTGTCTGCAACAGGCACACTCGTCTATAGGGCTCAAGTGTCTGCGTTTAATCTCTTCCCGACTGAGCACCCCTCCATTGAGGAGTTTCCAAACGAACAGCCTGACTCTTTCTTGCACACGCAGCCTCCATATTACCCTAAACAAATCTCCTTCTCCCAGATGTGTGCCCTCTGTGCCTGCAATTAAACTATATGCAGAAGACGTGGTGTAATTCCCATCTTGCGTGTAACTCTAACCCAGCTCATCACTGTACGTGGCAGTGTTTGCATGATCTTCTATTTCACCATGTTCTTCTCCTGCAGAAGGTCTTAATGATGCAATCCGTAGCAGTGTTTGCATGGGCAGCAGCTCTTCAAGGGTGTTCCAGTCCCATCCTGAATGTTCCACCTAGTAGCTTCCTACCTTTCTGGCGAGTTCTTCCGAGCTCAGAGCTCGTCTCGCATCGGTGCAGAGGGGCTCATCTCCTAGCCATTTATCTGTCCAAAAGTGTATGGTCATCCCATCTCCTAGTGTCCATCTGGCACCTTTATGTATGACTTGGTGTAATCCTATCAACAGCCCCTGCCAGATGTTCGATCCTCCCGTCTGTACACTTCTTCCGTTTCTGATGTACTTACTCCTTAAGATCTTAGCCCATAAACTGTTTTGGTCCTTGATGAACCTCCAAGCCTGCTTACCAAGGAGTGCAATATTTGTCTCATGCATCCTTCGTATGCCAAGACCTCCCTTCACTTTAGGAAGACATATCACATCCCATTTTACCGTATGCATTTTCCTACTACCATCGATGTGGCCCCACACAAAATTCCGGCAAATTCTGTCTATGCTGTTACAAACACTAACTGGAAGTGTCAAGACCGCCATGGAGTAGATGGGTAGTGAAGAAAGCACCGCTTTAGTGAGCGTTACTCTTCCGGCAAAGCTTAACGTTTTGCTTCTCCATCCATTCAGTTTATGATTGATCTTATCGAGTAGAGCCGAGAATGTATCCTTGGAAATTATCTTTTGAAGTAAAGGGACACCAAGATAATTACCAAGGTTCTTTGTAACTTCCACCCCACTTATTCTTGCTAAGCTGTTACACAACTCCCTCGAAACATTTGGTGTTACAAAAATCTTTGACTTTTGAATGTTCACCTTGAGGCCCGAAGCTTTGCAGAACACTTCAATACATCCCATAACCACTTTTAGTTGAGCAATGGATGCTTCCGCAAAAAGTGTGATGTCATCCGCAAAGAAAATGTGAGATAACTTCGGACCACCCCTAGAGAGCGTGATAGGTTTCCAATCTCCATTATCCACCGACTCCATGATCAGATGACTTAGTCTTTCCACACACAAGACAAAGAGATAGGGAGATAGCGGATCACCTTGTCTTATGCCTCTCTCCGGAATAAATTGATCGGTAACCTCCCCGTTCCAAAGAACTTGCATTCTTACGGTACTAATGCATTCCTGGATCATCCTTCCCCATTCCGGAGGGAACCCTGCTTCCGTTATTGTATCAGCAATGAAGTCCCATCTAACTCTATCATAGGCTTTTTCCAGATCGAGCTTCAAGAGCATCCATTGCTTTCCAACCTTCTTTTTTCTCATAGAATAAACGACTTCTTGCATCAGAACAATATTATCTTGGATTAAGCGGCCCGGGATGAAACTCCCTTGAGTTGGTCCCACTAGCTTACCAATGAGACTTTGCATGCGTTGTACCATCACTTTCGAGATAATTTTGTAACTGACATTACACAACGCAATGGGTCTGAACTGGCTTATGATCTCCGGTTTCCCAACTTTAGCAATGAGAGAAATGAGTGTATCATTGCTTCCTGGATATAACTGTTGGCTTGTAAAGAATCTAGTTACCTCATCCTTCATAGACCTTCCCACAATGCTCCAGCACTTTTGGTAATAGATGGGTTGGAACCCATCAATACCGGGAGCTTTATAAGCACCCATGCTCCTTGTAGCCATCCAAACTTCCTCCATACCCACCGGCGTGCATATCGAATCCCAGTCCATGGTGTCAACAGTGGGAAAACCAATAGTGTTCAAACTGCTTGTGTGAAGAGGTTGGGCATCCGAGAGGCTGTAAAGGTTTCGGAAGTATTCCACAGTGTGCTTTTCCAGTCGTATCTGATCTTCCACCCATTCATCATTCTCCAGTTTAAGGCCTGTCACTCTGTTCCTACATCGCCTGATGATTGTTGAAGTATGAAAAAAAGTGGTATTCCGATCCCCTTTTTCGAGCCACTATTCCCGGGATTTCTGTAACCAGATCATTTCCTCCTGCTCGAGGATGCTCTCAATGTCTGCTTGTAGTTTTTTCTCTTTCTCTATCAATCTGACGGATGAACCATACCCTCTTTTAACTTGGATCTTGTTGAGTTTCTCAATGGCTTCCTGTTTCCTGCGAAACACATTACCAAACACAAGCCTATTCCAAGTAATGAGGGAAGATTTGAGAGTTGGGAGGGCTTTACTTACCTCCGGATTATTGAACCAACATGTTTCAACCATAGAAAGAAAGTCTCCATGGGTCATCCATGTGGCCTCAAATCTAAACGGTCGCCTTTCTTTCCTGCACAGAATATTAGAATCTAAAGATAGAAGTATAGGAGAATGATCAGAGAAGAACCTCGCAAGATGTCTGACATGAGCGTCCGGCCATTTCATCCGGCCTTCTTGATTCATAAAAACCCTGTCAAGTCTCTTTAGAATGCCTCTATTTCCCGTCATAGAATCATCCCAAGTGAAATCCGCTCCTGTGTAGCCCAAGTCTATAAGCCCGTGTTTCATGACCATATCATTAAAAACTTTTGAGTCCTCGTGAAGTCTCCCGGATCCTCCCTGTCTCTCATGGATAAAACGTATGCAATTGAAGTCGCCCCCAAGGATAACAGGAGCTTTAATTGTAGCTAGCTCAGTGTCTAGAGTACTCCAAAACGCTCTGCGCCGTAAATGGTCCGGAGCCCCGTACACTACGATGATGTGGTAAGAGTTGGCTCCCACAGAAACTCTTGCATGAATAAAGCATCTGTTTGTGTTGATAATATGATTATCTACTTTGTCCTTCTTCCATAGCAGCCAAATACCTCCCTCAAAACCTTCCGCTTCTACTCGGAAACAGCCCGTAAAACTCATTTGATCACAGATGGACTTAGCTCTATCACCAGATATCCTTGGCTCAAACACAGCTAGGACATCTATATTGTAGTGTCTGCACAGATATTTTATGCCTCTACGGAAACCGTTCTTGCCGGCTCCGAATACATTCCAAAATAGATAATTCATCATTTAAATTAATAAAAAATGAACTCCGGGAGACACCAGGTCCGACTTTACATACCCGGTAGTTTAAGGATCCCCTCTGCCTTTCCCAGTGGAGACTCCCTCATCTCTTCATCTGCACTAGTTGTTGTGTTCCTTATTTGTGCTTCATCACTGCTAGTTGCAACCATAATAGTTTGGGATTGCCCTTTAGAAATGTTAGCGGTTTCTATTGGTACCCCCATACTACAGTGGATATCATTGTCCGCATCACCTCTATGGTTGCCTCCGCTTCCCTTGTCTATCTCATTCTGACTTATCACACCACCACCTTCTTCTTGTCCTGTTGTTTCATACCGAAGTTGACAACCGAAATCTTCATCATTTCGCCTCTGTCGTTTCAGCGTTGTAGGGGTTGTGTTACCGTCTTCCAGTTTCTTTGCTCTCCAAGCGGACCTGCGGGCTATATTTCTTACTTTATTCCGTTGCTTTTTTCGTTCTGCATTACTGCTGATTTCGGTCTTATCCTTAGCCGGTGATGTGAAGATCGTCTGCTCTCCCTTTGGATCATGTGACACGTTTTCCTTCTGCTGCTTACTTTTTGGCATCGTACCTAGATCAGCACTATGAGGTGTAGTTTGTGCTGGGCCGTCAATCTTCTTAGTTCCACTTGTTGATGCCTCATTCATATTGGGCTTATTTACTGACTTTTCATTTTGGCCCAAAAGTTGTCCCTCTCCGTTTGGTTTCCCTTTAGTTAGAATTTGAACACCCTTCCCTTTCTGATATATGTGCTTGCCTTGATTAGCATGATTTTGGTTCCTAGCATATCCACCGATAGCTCCCGATCTGCTCTCTGATGGAAACTTGCCTTTTTCAAATTTATTCTTTCTTGCTACCAACATCCAAGGGCCGTTGCCGCCGGTTGCGTCTTCTGTAGCCGGTGAAGTTTCCGGTGAGTTGTTTACCGTCGGTGAAGCATGAGTTTCCCCTTCAATCGGATTGCTCTTTTCAGTGCCGATCTCCTTGCTGTGTAGATTCTTTGTATTTACATTATGCTCACAGTGTGAAGCATAATGTCCATACCTTCCACACTTAAAACAGACAATATCGAGACCCTCATACTCGATTGGGCAGCTTTTACCATTAATGTGGATGGCTTTCTTGAGTGGTTTGCTCAAATCGATTTCTATACATAACCTGATAAATCTCCCCCTGTTGAAATGTAGAGTCTTTGGATCAATGGTAATGGGTAATCCTATACCCTCCGCCATACACCATATAATTGCTTCATGGTACCATTGCACCGGAACTCCCGTGATCCTAACCCATATAGGTGCTGACGTTATGGGGTTTGACGTATCAAACTCGGGCGACCATCTCTTCATGATTAAACACCGCCCGAAAACAGCCCATGGACCTCCCGTGAGGACCATCATAAGTTCGTGTTCACTCTTGAATCTAGCAAGAAAGTAATTGTTGTCTAGATCAACGAGTTGAATATTGTCACCACAGTTCCAAAGTTCTCTGATCTTCCTCTCCATAACCGGAAAAGCTACTGGATATCCCAGAACTTTGAACACTATGGAATTGAGCCATCTGGCTTCTAGATCAGTAGTAATATCTTTGTCTATCACCATCACTGGGTCTCCTTCATTTCCAAATGGATAGCTTACTGTTATCTTCCCATTGAGAGACTCTTTAGTAATCTTTTCACTGCTAAATATGTTTGTCTTGATCCCTCCTGTAACTTCACTCCAGGATCTGTTTTCTGTCTGTCCCCCTGTCTGTACATTCACTACTTGTGGATTAGCCTAACTGACTTCTTTTGTAGTTGGATTAACTGCTGACGAACCCATGACTATATACTCAGTTTTAGTCGCGTCGGTCTCATTTTCTGTAGCTCGACCCTTATCCATGGATGTAGCAGTCTCAACAGTTACTTCAGTTCTGGCTTCTTGAATATTTTCAGGATTTTCAGAGCCTTCGATCTTCTTTTTTGACGTATTGCTTTCTTCTCTTTTTTTCTCAGTAGATTCCATCATTAATGTATCTCGATCTAAAGTAGTCTCGGTCACGTACGACATTGTTTCTCCGCCGGAGGCCGGCGGATTCATCTCCGTCATGAACTTGCACTGCGAACGCTCTAGCGCCACCGCCCTGACCTTTTCGCTGTTAGGGTTAAAGAGAGCGTTTTTCAAATAAACGGAAAAAGAGGGGTGCAACACGAGGACTTCCCAGGAGATCACCCATCCTAGTACTACTCTCGCCCAAGCACGCTTAACTTCGGAGTTCTGATGGGATCCGGTGCATTAGTGCTGGTATGATCGCACCCTTTACCGTGTGTTACTATGAATGGTTTGATAAACATAATGGTTGTTCTAAACAAAAATCCAATCTTTGTATATACGTATCATAGTTGGGTAAAATAGGTTTATGGGCTATTATTGTACAAGATGAATATAATTAGGGTTCAACTATAACTTTGTTTGCTGATATTCTTATTCCCATTTAAGTTTTGGCAGTCGATCTCCATTGTAGATTAGACGAAGATGAAATCGTTTTGATCTCTCTTGAGCCACTCAATTGTAGTTTTTGCAATTTTGTTTGCTTATAAAATCTTGAGTTACTTCATCTTTCAAGCAAATATTCCATTTTCTGTTTTACATTCTTGATCCATAAAGTACCAAAATAAAATTTTGACATTCAAGATCTGAATGTGTAAATTGTTTAGGCTAGCGGCCAATAAATTGTTTGGGCTATCGACCCAAAAATACATCTATCATATATTTACAACATTTCTTATTTTGCTTAATTATGGTAAAAATGAGATGGATGATTTTTAATACATCTATCATATATTTACAACATTCCTTATCTTGCACGTCAAGATTTTTAATAATATCTTGACCAACAAGATGTCAATTCGGAGAAACAATAGGGGCGGTTGACAGAGGCGCATGGGTAGCACAAACTTGCAGCCGTAGGTGCGGGTTGTCCAAGGCACAGAGGCGGTGGCGTGACAGAAACGATCGTCGGTGCTTCATTTGACAATGACAACACCACCACATGGAGACTAAAGCTTGAATCTTCAATCTACACACGATAATACTCAACCAAAGGAGCCTGAAAACACATACGCATCAACAACGAAGGACAAACAAGAATCAAGGCTCGATCTTGATTCATGTTAAGAAGAAGAAGAAGAAGAAAAAGAAGAAGAAGAAGCATGCAGTAGCGCTTCAAGAACGTCCGAAGGATAAAAGAAAGAAGAACTTATAAGGTTCTGCAAAGGTTCGTAAGAAAAGGCTGCAGTTTTGCTCGAGGTTGAAGAAGAACGTAAGCAAGAAGAGGAAAACGGAAGAGAAGGCGGGAATATAAAAAGAACGGTTGGGAAAGAACAAAGGAAGGTAAGATTTAGGGTTAGAAGATAGAAGGAAAGCCGGCCCAAAAGATAGAATATCGGATCTTCTAAAAAAGGAAATAATAAAAGACGGAAAGAAAACAGACCGGGCACGATTTGGAGTAAGCCGCAGGGGTGGACTAACTCGGTCGCGATCACGGTTGGCTATAAGGGCGGCTCCCTTCACCGTGGGGGCGGTGAAGCAAAAACCGTATGTTACGTCAGATCCCTCAAAAAAGGAAGTGTCGTCCCGAAACTTGCAACAAACTACACCAGGTCACACAAAGACATAGCGAAAACACTGATCTCAACTCATATACCCTCGCGGGGCCATAAACCAAAACGTCACATAAGCGTATACACAACTCAACAAAAAGGAAACTTAAACTCAAACGTCTAGACTATAGGTACATCCAGCTCAACATAAAACTCCGGATACTATCCTCTGTCTCCCAAGTTGCCTCATCAACTCCTCGCATCGACCATTGAATCTTCATCATCGGTATGTCCTGCGATCGCAAGCATTTGGTACTACGCTCTAAGACAGCTACCGGATGCTCTACGAACGTATGGTTTGGCTCGACGACTAAATCCTCATGGCTGACGATGTGCCTCGGGTCTGGTACATACTCCCGTAACCGAGACACATGTAAGACTGGGTGAACACCCTCTAGTCTCGGTGGCAAGGCAAGTGTGTATGCTGCCTCTCCAACTCGCTCAAGTGTCTCAAAGGGTCCAACAAATTTTGGGACTGAGCTACCCTTTGATACCGAAATGTCTAACACCTCGTGTCGGGGATACTCTCAAGCATACCTGAGCTCCAACTCTGAACTTCAGATGTCTGCGCCTCTTATCCGCGTAGGACTTCTGGCGACTCTGTGCTTCTAGCATCCGCTCTCGGATTATTTCTACTCGAGCCATATCGTCCTTATCTGCTTAGGTGATACACCGTTAGAACAATTTGGCTCATCCCAACATAGCGGGGGTACGGCATCTTTGTCCATGTAAAGCCTCATAAAGAGCCATCTTGATCGATGCGTGCCAATTGTTGTTCTAAGAAAACTCCACTAAGGGAAGGTGATCTGGCCACACCTGTCCCCAGTCTAGCACGCAGGCTCTCAACATATCCTCCAGAGTTTGGATGGTCAACTCAGACTGACCATCTGTCTGAGGATGATAAGCGGTCGTGAACTACAGACTTGCACCTAGGACGGCATGCTATTGCTGCCAAAACCTCGAAGTGAACCATCAGTCTTTGTTAGAGACTATAGTCCTAGGTACTCAATTGTAACACCCCAAATCCGCGGGACTCGGGATGCCACATTGGGCTAGGAACTCACAGTGGATCCTGACCCTAGCCTGACAACATGTTCATTGGACCTTACAAAATGGCACAGACATATATAAAACAAATACATAAAACTGTATAAATTGTACAATCAAAAGGTATACAAGATCATATCCGAGTATAAAAAATCATCCTCACATAGGAGGTATACAAAACATCATCCTCACACAGGAGGGAAACATAAGCATCCCCAAAACCATAACCCTCTAATGTACGAGAGTCCTCGGCCTGTCACCCTACCAGATCACTCAACAGCTCGCCTATCCTGCAAGGCATCTACAACATGGTATGAAACCATTAGCTAACCATACGTATATAAGGTAATGCATAAGCACAAACACAAGTAATGGAAGATACACATCATCATGCTATTACACATTTACCCATTTAATTATCTTTATATAATAGTCATTCACTCAAATCGTATATATATAGATGAAACTATGTGACACGAGGACTGTATCATCCTCGCCTCTAGGCTTGACATCCATCTGGAAGTAGTGTTGGTCACACAACCCGTGTACCCTATGGGAGTGGATTGCGCCCTCCCTATATACCAGATGGCATGGACACAGAGAACCCCCTCAGCTCCTTACAGGATGAAGGGAAGGGTTATCGATGCCACACAATGGGGCTATCAATGAAACATAGCTCGGTAATCATCGACATCACATGCTATCATATCAAGCATATAACACACACATCACACATGCAAACACCCAATGTAAGGATGATAGCTAAGTAAGTCCTACGGACTTACCTCAACCTCGTAGAACCTCAACCACGATCAACCTCCAATCTTGAGAAGGACACTGCCTAATAACAAGGAATAAAGATATATCAATCTCCTATCAATCAAAGGGGTCACACCTAGATCCAAGGGATCCATAAGGATCATAATCATCCTATAAGCCTCGAATAATATGCTAAACCTGTAAGCCACATCAAGGCATATATCCAACTCATGATATCATCATAAAACTAAAAGCCCATAATTACCAGAATAATGTAACGACCATAATGAAATTTTTAATTATCCATTTTGACAAACCTAAGGTCAATCTAGGCCAAATTGCAGTACGGAAAACGAATAAATTCATAACTTATTCGTTACTAACCCGATTGACGATATGAAAGAAGATTCGGAATCACAACGACGCTGACTACGCATGGACAACATCAAATTCATCGGAATTTGAGCAGCGGAACCGTCCTGGTGACATCTATGCTCGACCAGATCTCTATATACTCGGAAATGAAGAAACTCGGTACCGATATGAAGAGAATGAAGAGAGGAATCCAGAAACTCAAACGGGATTGAAATCGGATTAGAAACAGAGAGTAGATATGAGTTTGAAGGATGAGAGAAATCAGAGCTTTTACGAGGAAACGGGAAAGGAAGTAAATTAATAAAGGATTTTACGCTATTTATAGTGAAGACGATAATTATCCTTTAGCGAAGTCGATAATTATCCTTTAACCGATCCAAAGGCGGGTTGAACCCCCTTCTCCAAACTTCTCGAAATTGGAATAATAAATCTAGAATATTGTAGGGATAATTATTCCACAACTGCTTCGGAAAACGTGTATTCCTAAGCCGTCTTTCTTAGCTGTTAGGAAACAAAATATCGACTCTTTTGGTCGTTTTGCCTCTCCATGTTATTTCATATCTAGGACATATCTGAAGTCTTGATCATTTCTCTCAACTGTATTTTTATTAATTGGAGCTCCCAAATGCTCCAAATAACACCGGAGGCTAAAAATAATTATTCGGGCGAAAAAGTAAAAATTTCCCCATACGTCCAAAATTCCGCCAAGAACATAACGGTGGGACTCATACTCATCACTTGCGCAATTTTTGCAAGTTATATGTCAACTACTATCAATGATTAAGTTAATCAACATTAACTAGAATTCGGAAATCCTATTTATTACATACATGAAGTCGCATTATCTGTCTAGTGAACTCCTCTCCCAATCGACTTACCGGCCACGTCTCCTTGATAAGGATGAAACGTGCGGTCTTTGTCGGTCGATCTACTATCACACAAATGGTGTCAAAGCCTCGACTCGGTCTCAAGCCGGTAATAAAATCCATCGAGATGTCCTCCCACTTCCACTAGGGAATGCGAAGTTGGTGTAGCTCTCCTTCTGGTCATTGATGCTCGATCTTAACCTGCTGACAGGTCGCACACTGAGCTACATATCATGTCATGTCTGGCTTCAGACCTCCCCACCAGAAAGAGCGTCTGATATCCTGATACATCTTACTCGCACCAGGATGCATTGAGTAAGGTGTAACATGAGCCTCTTGTAAGACCGCTGTCTAAACTCTCGAGATGAGGGAACACATACGCGCTCCTGTCGTCTTAAAGGTCCATCGGCACCGACCGCAAACTGAGGTGCCTCTTCTCGAGACATCTTGTCTCGGATCCGTGTCAAAGCTGGGCAACTCTATTATTTATGTCGGATTTCTTCCAACATATCATGTAACATCTCCAAGGTGGACAGGTGGCTGTCGGAATCCGGGAATTGGATATCTACTTCAAACCATGCTAAGTCTCGTTGTAACTAAGGTTGAGCTGTCAGCCGAGCGATCGCCATCTCCCAGAGAGTATTCCTACTGAGGGCATCAGCTACCATATTCGCCTTCGCCGGCTGGTATAAAATCTATAGATCAAAGTCATTGATAAACTCCAACCATCTCCGCTGGCGGTTATTCAACTCTTACTGAGTGAATATGTACTTCAGACTCTTATGGTCTATGAATATCTGACACGTGGCTCCATACAGATACTGCCTCCAAATCTTCAAAGCGTGAACCAAAGGCATAGAGGAAATAACGACTCTTTTTGCGTTTTGCCTCTCCATGTTATTTCATACAGATAATGCCTCCATGCTTTATGGATGAGTATGATCTTGCTAGATATGTGCTTCCTCTAGCCGTTAAGAAACGAAATAGCGACTCTTTTGACCGTTTAGCCTCGCCATGTTATTTCATATATAAGACATATCCGATGTCCTGATCATTTCTCTCAACTGTAATTTTATTAATTAGAGCTCCCAAATGCTCCAAATAACACCGGGGAGTAAAAATAATTACCCGGGGGAAAAAGTAAAAATTTCCCCATACATCCAAAATTACGCCAGCAACATAAGGGTGAGACTCATACTCATCACTTGCGCAATCTTCGTAAGTTATATGTCAATTACTATCAATGATTAAGTTAATCAACATTAATTAGAATTCAAAAATCTTAGCTATTATATCACACACCCCTTAAAAAATTTTTTGTCCCGAAACTTGAACGATTTCCAAATCCTCTCGGAGCCATACGCCGAGGTATAAACGTTGTCTCTATCAGAGGTATCACATCTCCGTTCAAAGGCATCAACCTATAACACTCTATAACTTCAAACATAGAATGGAGGAATCACCAACTACAACAAGATCATAACGTTATCCAAAGGCATAGAGGAAAACCATCTCTAGCCAACCTATAATCTCATCACAAGGCATAGAGGAAACACATCTCTTGCCATAATCATACTACAGGGCCTAGAGGAAGCACATACCTAGCCAAATCATAATAATCCATAAAGCATGGAGGAAGAACATCTCCAACGAAACTATGGCCATCAAGGTAGCGTGGAGGAAAGAACCATCTCCAGCTAAATCCTAATCACACTCAGATCGCATGAAGGAAAGAACCATCTCCAGCTATAATCATAAATCACGCTAGCACATCAAGATCTAATAAGATCATATATCACATCATAGCTAGCACGAAACTAAACACATCCAAGCACATAAGCACATAATTACAACACTCACGCACTAAGATCTACTCGGTAATCCTACAAGTACATCTATCTCAGCATAAAACTTTGGATAGTTCCTCTAGATACTATCTCTAGTCTCCCATGTAGCCTCCTCAGGTCCTCGTCTCGACCACTATATCCTAAATATGGGAATGTCCTTCGAACGCAAGCGTCTCATACCTCGCTCTAGGACTGCAATCGGATGCTTAGAAAAAGTGTGGTCCGGCTCAACCACCAAATCATCATAACTCACATTGTGCCTCGGATCTGGTATATACTCCCTCAATTGAGACAAGTGAAATACAGGATGAATACCCTCTAACCTCGGAGGCAATGCTAATCTGTAGGCCGCCCTCCCAACTCTAAGCAATATCTCAAAAGAGCCGACATATCGGGGGCTCAGCTTCCCCTTTATGCCAAAGCGTTTGACGCCTCGCGTCAGAGATACTCTCAGTCAAACATGAGCTCTAACTCTAAACTCTAGAGGTCGACACCTCCTGTCTTCATATGACTTCTACCGACTATGTGCAATTAACATCCTCTCTCTAATCAGCACTACCTGAGCCATATCATCATGAATCTGCTCTAGCGCTATACCACTGATACTACTAGGCTCATCCCACCATAATGGTATACGACATCTACGCCTATATAGTGCCTTATATGCGGCCATCCCAGTATATGCATGCCAGCTGTTGTTGTATGAGAACTCAACCAATAGGAGGTAATCTGACCATCCTTGTCCCCAATCCAACACACAAGCTCGCAGCGTGTCCTCAAGGGTCTAAATGGTCCTCTCTGACTAACCATCTATCTGGGGTGAAACGCAATCGTGAAGTGTAGACTCATCCCCAAAGCAGACTGAATCCACTGCCAAAACCTCGAGGTAAATCGCCCATCTCGATCAAAGACAATCATCCTCGGTATACCATGGAGTCTGATTATCTGTTTAGTGTACTCTTAAGCTAATCTACTCACTGACCACGTCTCTTTGATAGGAATGAAACATGCCGTCTTCGTCAGTCTATCAACAACAACCCAGATAGCATCAAAACTCCTGCTAGGCCTCAATCCGGTCACAAAATCCATGGAGATGTCGTCCCATTTACACTGCGGCACTGGTAGTGGATGGAGCTCACCTCCAGGTCTGCAATGCTCTATCTTGACCTGTTGACAGGTCGCGCACTATGCCAAAAATCTGGCTACATCAGGCTTCAGCCCTCCCCACCAATATGATCGTTTCACATTATGATACATCTTACTCGTACTTGGATGTACTAAGTAAGGTTTACAGTAAGCCTCTTGTAAAATCCTCTGCATCAGCAAGTACACAGACGTGGTCACGGCGTCTCATCACTCCATCTGCTCCTATGGAGAACTGTGGTGCCTCACCACGAGACATCCTCTCTCTAATCCTCATCAGGGTCAGGCAGGTAGCCTGCTTCTGTTGAATCTCACCCAACAGACCAGGTAGAACCTCTAAGGTGTAGAACTGGGCATCCTCATCAAGAAACTAGATGTCCGACTCTAGCCAAGCTAGATCCCTCTATAGGTGAGGCTGAACTGTTAGTCTCGCAATCGCCTTCTCTCAAGTTGTCTTCCTAGTCAGGGCGTTGGCGACAACGTTTGCCTTCCCTGAATGATACAGAATCTCAAGGTCAAAATCCTTGATCAACTCGAGCCATCGATGCTGGTGGCTATTCAACTCCCTCGGTGTGAAAATATACTTCAAACTCTTATGGTATGTGAAGATTTGACATGTAGCACCATAAAGGGTAATGTCTCCATATCTTCAAAGCATGAACTACCGCTGCTAACTCCAGATCATGAGTCGGGTAGTCTCCTCATACGTCTTCAGATGTCTAGACGCATAAGAAATCACTCTGCCCCTCAGCATCAACACATATCCTAAGCCTAACATGGATGCATCACTGTAAACCACAAAATCCTCAGAACCCTCAGGTTGTGCCAAGATAGGAGCAAAAGTCAAAAGCCTCTTCAACTCCTCAAAACTCTAGGCACACTACTCATACCACACAAATCTGGTAGTCTTCCTCAGCAAACTCGTAAGTGGACGGGCAATCACAGAAAATCCCTCCACAAAGCGTCGGTAATAACCGGCTAGGCCAAGAAAGCTACGGACTTCCTTGACGTTCGTCGGTGTCGTCCATGATGCAACAAACTCGATCTTCGCCGGATCAATCATGATCCCATCGGCGGAGACAATATGACCTAGAAAAGCTACTTCTGACATCTAGAACTCACACTTAGAGAGCTTGACATACAACTCTCTATCCCTCAGTATTCATAAAACCGTCCTCAAATGACCGGCATGCTCCTCTCTGCTGCGAGAGTACACCAGGATATCGTCTATGAAGACCACTGAAACTGATCAAGGAAGTCGATGAAACTATTGTTCATCAACTCCATGAAAACCGCTTGGGCATTCATAAGCCCAAACGGCATCATTACAAACTCGTAGTGCCTATATCGGTACGGAATGCCGTCCTGCGCATATCCTGCTCTCTCACCCTCAATTGGTGAAACCCTGAACATAGGTCAATCCGGGAGAACACTGTCCCTCCCTGAAGCTGATCAAGCAAATCATCAATATGAGGCACTGGATACTTGTCCTTGATAATCACCTTGTTCAACTCTCTGTAATCGATTCATAATCTCAACGATTGGTCCTTCCTCCGTATGAAGAGGACAAGTACTCCTTATGGGGATACGCTAGGGAGGATGAAGCCCTTCTCAGCCAACTCCTCGAGTTGCTTCTTCAGCTCCAACATCTTGACAGGCGCCATACAATATGGGGCCTTCGAGATCGGTCTCGTACCAGGCTCCAACTCAATGTTAAAGTCCACGCTCCTTTGGGTGACAAACTAGACGACTCAGCAAACACGTCTGTAAACTCACATACCATTGGAATATCCTCCACTGCTGGACTCTCTCCATCCTTCATGGCATAACACCAGAAGGCATCACATCCATGGACTATCAACCTCGCTGCTCGTATAACACCGATGACAGAACCCGTCTTCCCAAGGTCCTAACCTCGGAAGGCCTCTATCTAACCTATCTTGGTAGAGACTGTCACAATCCTCCTACCCACTAGTGATGGGGCCGGTTCAAACCAAACCGCCGAACCGGCGGTTTGTGAACCGGCGCAAACCGCCGGTTTGACCAAACCGGCGGTTTAGGTTTGCCGGTTTGGTTGAACCGGCGGTTTGCGGTTTAGGTTTAGGTTTGGCCAGGTTATTTTTTTATTTTTTTAAAAAAAAAATGGACCAAACCGGCGGTTTGGAGATCAAACCGTCGGTTAACCGCCTGTTTGGTCCCCCAAACCGGCGGTTTAACCGCCGGTTTGGTCCGGTTTGGTCCAGTTTTTCAATTTTTTTTTTTTAATAAACCGGCTAAACCGCCGACCAAACCGGCGGTTTAGGTTAAACCTAAACCGCCGGTTTGGATTTTGACGGTTTAGGTTTGCGACCCACCTCTACTACCAACATCTAATCCCACACGGTGTTTACACATCCAATTCATACTTAAAATGACTTCTTCATATACCAATGGCATGACATAGGAGTCTACAAGCAACACACAAGTCCCTAAACAAATGGGACAATCACGTATCTCACGGGTACCTCTGACCTCACTATCATCAGTTAACCCTAAAGAAGGTCCACTCTCTACTATAACTAAGGTTAATCTATTAACGCATACATCAAAAAGCAAAGAGTGCATAGCACCCATATCAAACAAAACTCCACTAGGTAAACCATTAACAAGGATGGTACCGGTAACAGTTAACACCAGCAGTTCCACTACATATCATCACTCAAAAATCGGGCCTATGCTCCTCAGGTATTACTGAGGTCACCGCCATAGTCTCTGCCTCTACTCCTTTTGCACCGGAAAGAGGAGAGCCTTGTTGGGAAGGAAAACTGCCTTGAGAACAAATGACCTGGATCACCATAGTTGAAACACGGTCGTTCCTTCTTCGCAACCTGTGCGGCTGGAGGGTAACTCGATCTTCTTCGTTCGCCTTTGGTAACCTTAGCATGGGAAGAAACTTGTTGTTGCGGCATCTTATTTTGTCGACAGAAAATCGCTCGATGTCCTCACTTACCACAGGTAAAGTACATCACTAAAGATCTCTTACATTCTAATCGTAGGCGCCCAAAATCCCAACAATTAAAACAAGATCTCATCCCATCAGAAGTCCGTGGTTTCTTCTTTGATCCGGAAGCTTCAATAGGTCCCACTAGTGTTGGTAAACCCAAGGTAGATCTACCTGCTCTTGCGGCTTCGTCCCGTAGGCATATATATTCTCAAAACTCGGATCTACTAATCATGACATAGTTTGTCTCCTCTGATCCAATCTCCACCGTAGACAGATCGATGGTGGAACTTGTCTCTGACCTATCACTACTGAAGGGAGAGGGGTGTACTCCTACCTCGTCCCACTATAGATGTCACTCTAGTTTGAGCCATCTGCAAGGTACACATACCTAATCTTATAACGCTATATATATGTCATATGTATAGATATATATATATATATATACATATATATATATATATATATACATATACATATACATATACATATACATATACATATACATACACAT
>BSUD01000007.1:105913860-106246530 GCA_033239045.1 Fagopyrum esculentum | reverse complement strand
ACACACACACACACACACATATATATATATATATATATATATATATATATATATATATATATATATATACATACAAATATATATATACATACATATATATACATTTATATATACATACATATATATATATACACATATATATATACATATACATACATACATACATACATACATACATACATACATACATACATACATACATACATACATACATACATACATACATACATACATACATACATACATACATACATACATATATATATACACATATATATATACATATACATACATACATGCATACATACATGCATACATGCATACATACATACATACATACATACATACATACATACATACATACATACATATACATATATATATATATATATATAACATACACATAATCCATAATACATATATATACATATCAATACTGTTGAGATCCACGGCAGAGGTGACGACTTCTCGTACATTCTATCCCAAAACAACAACTTTTAAAACCAAAATCTTTTGAAAACGTCAAACCCCTTTCGAGTTCAGTTTATTTTATCCATCTGACCTCATTGCAGGTAGTAAGTGCCATTGTCGTCAACATAAGGCTCTGATACGAACTCTATAACATCCCAAATCCGCGGGACTCGGGAAGCCACATTGGGCTAGGATCATAGTGGATCCTGACCCAAGCTTGATTACAAGTTCACTAGACTTTACAACATGCCACTAACAGTTACAAAAGAAATACATAAAACTGTATAAACTGTACAACCAAAAGGTATACAAGATCATAGCCGAGTATAAAACATCATCCTCACACAAGAGGTATACAAAACATCATCCTCATGCAAGAGGGAAACATAAACATCCCCAAAACCATAACCTTCTAATGTACAAGAGTCCTCGGCCTGTCACCCTGCCAGATTACTCAGCAGCTCGCCTATCCTGAAAGGCATCTACAACATGGTATGAAACCATAAGCTAACCATACGTATATAAGGTAATGCATAAGCACATGCACAAGTCATGGAAGATACACATCATCATGTTATCACACATTTACCCATTTAATTACCTTTATATAATAGTCATTCACTCAAATCGTATATATATATATATATATATATATATATATATATATATATATATATATATATATATATATATATATATATATATATATATAGATAGATGGAACTATGTGACACGAGGACCGTATCACCCTCGCCTCTGGGCCTGTCGTCCATCTGGAACTAGTGTCGGTCACACAACCCGTGTACCCTATGGGAGTGGATTGCGCCCTTCCTGTATACCAGATGGCATGGACACAAAGAACGCCCTCAGCTCCTTACAGGATGAAGGGAAGGGTTATCACTGCCACACAATGGGGCTATCAATAAAACATAGGTCGGTAATGATCGACATCGCATGTTATCATATCAAACATATAACACACACACCACTCATGAAAACACCCAATATAAGGATGATAGCTAAGTAAGTCCTACGGACTTACCTCAAACTCGTACAACCTCAACCACGATCAACCTCCAATCCTGAGAGGGACACTGCCTAATAACAGGGCATAGAGATATATCAATCTCCTATCAATCAAAGGGGTCACACCTAGACCCAAGGGATCCATAAGGATCATAATCATCCTATAAGCCTCGAATAACATGCTAAACCTTAAAGTCAAATCAGGGCATATATCCAACTCATGATATCATCATCAAACTAAAAGCCCATAATTACCAGAATAATGTAACGACCATAATGGAATTTCTAATTATCCATTTTAACAAACCTAAGGTCAATCTAGGCCAAATCACAATACGGAAAAGGAATGAATTCATAACTTATTCGTTACTAACCCGATTGACGATCTAAAAGAAGACTCAGAATCACAACGACGCAGATTACGCATGGACAACATCAAATTCACTGGAATCTGAGTGGCGGAACCGTCCTGGTGACATATATGCTCGATCAGATCTCTATATACTCGGAAATGCAAAAACTCGGTACCGATATGAAGAGAATGAAGAGACGAATCCAGAAACTCAAACGGAATTGAAATCGGATTAGAAACGGAGAGTAGATATGAGTTTGAAGGTTGAGAGAAATCAGAGCTTTTATGAGGAAACGTGAAAGGAAGTAAATTAATAAAGGATTTTACGCTATTTATAGTGAAGACGATAATTATCCTTTAGCGAAGTTGATAATTATCCTTTTACCGATCCAAAGGGTGGGTTGAACCCCCTTCTCCAAACTTCTCGAAATGGGAATAATAAATCTAGAATATTATAGGGATAATTATTCCACAGCTGCCTCGGAAAACGTGTATTCCTAAGCCGTCTTTCGTAGCCGTTTAGAAACGAAATGCGACTCTTTTGGCCGTTTTGCCTCTTCATGTTATTTCATATCTAGGATATATCCGATGTCCTGATCATTTCTCTCAACTGTATTTTTATTAATTGGAGCTCTCAAATGCTCCAAATAAGACCGGAGGGTAAAAATAATTACCCGGGCGAAAAAGTAAAAATCTCCCCATACGTCCAAAATTACGCCAGGAACATAACGGTGGGACTCATACTCATCACTTGCGCAATCTTCGCAAGTTATATGTCAGTTACTATCAATGATTAAGTTAATCAACATTAATTAGAATTCGGAAATCCTAGTTATTACATCCATGAAGTCGCATTATCTGCCTAGTGAACTCCTCTGCCAATCGACTTACCGGCCACGTCTCCTCAAAACTCTGGTTGGGTCAAGATAGGAGCGGAAGTCAAACTCCTCTTCAGCTCCTCAAAACTCTGCAGGCACAGCTCGGAACACGCGAATCTCGTAAACTTCTTCAGCAAGGAAGTAGGTGATCAGGCAATAACCGAAAAGCCTTCCACAAATATGCGGTAGTAGCCATCGAAGCCTAAGAAGCTGCGTAGCTCCTTAACGTTCCTAGGAGGCGGCCAAGATACTACATACTCAATCTTCTCTGGATCTACCTTGATCACTTCGCAATGTGACCAAGAAAGGCCACCTCAGACATTCAAAACTCGCACTTAGAGAGCTTGGCATAAAGCTCTCTATCCTGCAGGACATGGAGTGCGATCCTTAAGTCTCATGCATGCTCCTCTCTACTGCGAGAGTATACCAGAATATCATCGATGAAGACCACCACGAACTAGTCTAGAAAGTCGATGAAGATACTGTTCATCAACTTTACGAACACGGAGGGCGCATTTGTGAGCCCAAAAGGCATCACTACAAACTCAGAGTAACCATACTTGGTCCGAAATGCCGTCTTGCATATGTCCTACTCTCTCACTCTCAGCTGGTGATATCCGGATCTCAGATCGATCCGCAAAAACACAAAAGCTCCATGCAGCTGATCCAAAAGATCGTCGATACGGGACAATGGGTACTTATTCTTGATTGTCACCTTTTTAAGCTCTCAGTAGTCAATACATAACCTTATCGCCCGCCTTTCTTCTTGACGAAGAGTACTGGTGCGCCCCAAGAAGATACACTAGGACGAATGAAGTCCTTCTCAGCTAACTCCTCGAGGTGCTTCTTAAGCTCAAACATCTCGATAGGCGCCATGCGATAGGGAGTCTTCGATATCGGTCTCATCCCAGGCTCTAACTCAATGCCAAAGTCTACACTCCTCTGTAGAGGGAAACCTGATGGCTCTCTAAACAGGTCGATAAACTCGGTCGCTACCGGAATCTCCTCTAGCGCTGGACTCGTACTATTCTTCACGGCATAGTGATAACACGATTTATGACTTAGGTTTAGGCACTCATTTAGATAGATTTTCCGCTCATTCATGCATGGTTTAGCACTAGTTCACGACGTTAGCACTCAATTCATGTATTTTGTCGAGATAGACGTCTACACGGACTTTTGCATTGCTTTATAGGTATTTTGGGAGATTTAAGAGCTTAATCGATACATTTGAGGATCGTTCCTCGAGATGACACACCTTCGGACTCATTGGGATGCAAGTTAGGAGCTAAGGAGGACACTTGGGACCTTGTTGGTGCATGACATGCACCAAATCGTAGCTTAATGAACGAAAACAAGATGAGGCACCAAAACCACGGTCATTGGGACTTCCACGGCCGTGGAATTGGACCGTGGTTTTTGCCAGACGGTTGTGACAGCTGTGCCACGATCTTCATGGCCGACTCTTGCAAATTTGTAGGATAAATAGGTGGTCCTGCAAGGCTGAAAGGAGGGCTCCATCATCCACTCTCACTCTGATTCTCTCCCACACTCTCAACAAGAAAGATTCTCTCATTGGAAGATTTGATTGGAGCTTCCATTGGAAAAGAAGAAAAGCTTCCATTGGAGAAGAAGAAGCACACTAGTTCATAGTTCTATAGTCTTTTTGAGTGATTTTGAGTGAAACGTTTTGCAAGTCTTGTAAGAATCGATTGAACCTTCTCTTGAAGGGTTGTGAGTCCTTCTTGAACCTTGATTTAGCTTGTTTTACTTGTTTCATTTACTTAATCCATCTTTCATTTCATCTACTTGCCATGGCTTCTATGATTTTATGCTTGTTGAGTTTGATCTTTAAGATGCATGTTGTTGGCTAAATAGATGCGATTCTAGGGTAAGGAAAGGATGGTTATGGCTTAGACTATGATAGAATAGACTTAAATGTATGCTTGGATGATTCGTTTGATTGAGCATATTCACTATTAGAAACCACGGTTTGTTCTAGACAAACCACGGCCGTGGATCTTGATGAACACCCCGTGATTTTGATTAACTTGCTTGTAATGATAAATCCAAGTGTTAGGTTGTTAGATTGTTGAAATCCTAGTGTTTGTTGAGTTGAATCTATCCTAGGGTGACCTAGTGTTAGCAAACTAAGTGTTAAGAGAGACCTACCCGGTGATTCTTGCTCTTAGATACCGAAGATGACGAACTCTAGGTAGTAGTGAGCCTCACAAGCCGCTATTGGACTAAGTGTGCTAGGATAGGTGTTTAGGACTTGCCTTCCCGAGACTTACCCGGTAAGGAGAGGTTAGATCCCTAGAATACCATCCGGTTTGCGTAGAATTCCTATCCTTAGGCTCTTTGAGACTTACCCGGTGATTAGACCTTAGGAATGGACTAGTGGACCATGAGACCTACCCGGTGATTGATCCCAATCTAGAAACGCTCACTCCCAACATACTATAGTTGATCCAAGGAATGATTAGATAGCTTGAGTCCTATGCCATACCCGGAATTTCTGACCCCTAGAATCTGTTTTTCTCCCTTTGATTACATATTTCGTATTTGCTTGTTTACTTATGGTGTTAGCTTAGTTGATTGTTTATTTCGCATGATTTGTGATCTTTGATTGATCACCTAAAAACCAAACCAAAAACATTGAGATTTTCATTTCTTTATTCCTTTCTCTTTTAGCCTAGAGCTTCACTATTCTTAGTCATTAATCGATTCAATCTCACCTCAGTCTTTGTGTTCGACCTCAGAATACTATCCCTACTACAAAACGTCCCGTACACTGCGGGTTCGCTAGGAGTTAGGAGAAATATACCGAGTTATAAATTTAAGGCTTTTTGCGTGCACACATCCTTAGCGTTACAAGTTTTTGGCGCCGTTGCCGGGGACTAGGTCTAGATTGAGTCATTGTTTGTGATTATTTATAGTATAGGTGTTTCTTGTTGCTTTTGATCTTTTTTGGTTTGTGTCTTTGCTTTTCAGGACATCTCTATTCCTTAGGTATATGCGAAGATCTCGTGGCAAGGATTTAGCTCCATTCGATCCCGAACCGGAGAAAACCCTTAGATCTAGATCCAAGAGCATTAGAAAGGGAAAAGAGATGGCCGGAAGAGATCTCCAAGATGAGTTGAATGAGGCTTTAGAGAAAATTAGGATAAGGGATGAAGCTTTGGAGAATGAAAGGAGACTTGCCAATGAGAGGCAAGAAGCAACTAGGAGGGAGATTGAAGAGATTAGGCAAGCTCTTGTCCAAGTTGAGCTTAATCGTCAACAACCTCCTCATCCACCGGTAATACAACCGCAGTCGGCGGTTTATATTCGGGTTGCGCCCATTGCTATTGAAGAGCCACAAACGTTAGGGCAACGTATGGATCCGGCACAAAGAGCACACCGTCCGGGTGTGAACTTAGGAGATCCCGCAGCCCATGATTACGAGCTCCGCCCCCAAGTTCTACAAATGATCCGGCATAATCAATTTGGAGGGATGGAAGGAGAGTCTCCTCATCAACACTTGATGACTATGAGATCTTGATGGAGACTCTTAGACCGCCTAGACTGGAGAGCAACAACCATAAGCTTAGGGATTTCTCCTTCTCACATAAGAATAAAGCCTTAGCTTGGTATCAATCTATTCCACAAGGGCAAGTGAGTACTTGGGAGGAGATGACAACCGAGTTTTTGACTAAGTTCTTCCCACCTTCCAAGACTACCGAGTTAAGAGGGAAGATCAATGCCTTTATAATGAAGGATAGAGAGAGTTTATTCAAGTCTTGGGAGAGGTTCAAAGACCTTCTCCTAGATTGTCCACACCATGGTATACCAAAAATTGAGCTATTGGAGATCTACTTCAAAGGACTTGATGAAGATAGCCAATTCAAGCTCCAATCTCTTTCCGGTGGGACTTTCATGGAAAAATATGTGGATGAAGCTTGGGAGTTTGTAGAGAAACAAGATTTAGTGATTGAGAAGTGCTCCCATAGGAAGAGTGATGGGAGAAAGGCAGGAGCATATGAGGTGAGTGAAGTCACCATGAGCAATTTCAAGCTTGACGCCATCAACAACGAGCTAAAGTCTTTAAGGGAGTTGTGTGCTACAACTTTGAAGAACCAAGCAACCCCTCAAGTGCAAGTACAAGCAAACTTGTCTTCCAAGGAGGAAGATGTGAACTATATGAGAAGGGGCAACTACAACAACTATCAAGGCCCAAGGAACTTCAACAACAACCGGCAATTCAACAATTACCGGCCTAACCACAACCATCCTGGGTTTTCCTATTCTAACCCGGATGAAGCCTTGAACCCTCCCGCTTCCACAAGCACAACTCCACCGCCAAAGGCTTCACAAGAACCTCCACCCGGATTCACTCAACCTCCAAAGGATAGAACCAAAATGATGTTTGAGCAATTGCTTGGAAGGTTGAGTGGTCTTGAGAGCACGGTGACTTCTATCTCCAAGGCTCAAAAGGTCTTGGAAGCACAAGTGTTCCAAAAGGCGGGTGAAGCTCATAGAGATCCGGGAAAGCTTCCCGGAATAACCGAAGACAACCCAAGATGCCAAGTGTTGGCCATCACAACAAGGAGTGGGTTGAACATGAAGGATCCCTTGCCCAAGGAGAATGATAAGGGAAAGCAAGTGGTGATAGAGGAAGAGATATTGCAAGAAGATGGAGGCAAGGGCAAGGATGTTGAGCCAACATATGTGGCACCACCTCCATACAAGCCACCACTACCGTTCCCTCAATCACGAGCAAGAGCTCGCTTGGACAAACACTTTGGTAAATTCCTCTAACTTATGTCTAAATTGCTTATTAACATTCCGTTCATGGATGCTATTCTAGGTATGCCGGCATATGGCAAGTTCTTGAAGGAAATACTCTCCAACAAGAGGAAGTTGGAAGAGTATGGAGAAGTGAGGATGACGAAGAGGTCCTCGGAATTGATCCAAACCATGAAGGAGGAGATGCCTCATAAGCTAAGAGATCCGGGTTCTTTTTGTGTGCCAATTGGAGTGGGAGAAGTGAAGTATGAAGCTCTTTGTGATCTTGGGGCAAGTGTTAGCATCATACCGCTTGCACTTTGTAACAAGGTTGGGCTAGGAGAGCCAAAGCCGGCTAAGATGACCCTCTACATGGCGGACCGTTCTATCACTCACCCGGTTAGGATATTGGAAGACATACCGGTGCAACTCGGGAAGTTCTATGTGCCGATTGATTTTGTTGTATTGGACATCCCGGCGGACTATCCGGTTCCTATCATCCTAGGGAGACCTTTCCTAGCCACTTCCGGATGCTTGGTGGATTGTAAGAATGGAATTCTCTCCTTCAACATTGGAGAGGAGAATATCAAGTTCCAGCTGTCCACAATGATGAAAGGGCCAACCCTTGATGAAGATGTATTCAACATTGTCGAGCAAGAGGAGTCTAGAGAAGTTGTTAGCTCGATCTTGATCAAGGATCCCTTGGAGAAGGTTCTTAGCTTAAGTTTGATGGAGGAAGGTGTTGAGGAGGCTTGTAATGAAGAAATCAAGGCATTGGAAGCATTAGAAAAAGAAACAAGAGCTGAATTTGAAGTCCACGAGAGTATGCTGAATTCCTGTAGGAACCACGGTCGTGAAGAGACTTCCACGGCCGTGGAACTCTCTGGAATGCTCGAAGAGCAAGCTTTGCAAAGTCCACGGCCGTGGATGTGCCAGGATCCGTGGATTTGCCCGTGGTTTCCCCAGAAGCAGCCCTTGTTGTTGATCAGGCTTCAAGGAGCCTTGGAGAGCCTTCATTTGCTTTGGATTCATCTTAACCAACGTTATTTGGATCGTCTCCACTCGATAAAGGTCCTCCTAAGCTTGAACTCAAACCCCTCCCCTCTCATTTGAAGTATGCTTTCCTTGGTGATAATTCTACATATCCGGTGATTGTGAATGCATGCTTGAATGATGATGAACTTGCTAGGTTGTTGCATGAGCTAAAATTGCATAGGAAAGCCATTGGCTATACTATTGATGACCTTGTTGGCATTAAGCCCTCTTTGTGCATGCATAAGATATTGATGGAAGATGACCATAAACCCTCTATTGAACATCAAAGAAGATTGAATCCTATAATGAAAGAGGTAGTCAAGAAAGAGATCATTAAGTTGCTAGATGCGGGAATAATCTACCCTATTTCGGATAGGAAGTGGGTTAGTCCCGTGTATGTGGTTCCTAAGAAGGGTGGGATGACCGTAGTAACCAATGAGAATAATGAATTAATCCCAACTAGAACGGTTACGGGGTGGAGGATGTGCATTGACTATAGGAAATTGAACATGGCCTCTAGGAAAGATCACTTCCCTCTTCCTTTCATTGACCAAATGCTAGAGAGATTAGCTCAACATTCCCATTTTTGTTATCTAGATGGCTATAGTGGATTCTTCCAAATCCGTATTCACCCCGATGACCAAGAGAAAACCACATTCACATGTCCTTGGGGTACATTTGCATATAGGAGAATGCCATTTGGGTTGTGTAATGCACCCGCCATCTTTCAAAGGTGTATGATGGCTATTTTTCTGAATATATTGAGAACATCATGGAAGTGTTTATGGATGATTTTTTTGTTTATGGATCTTCCTTTGATGATTGTTTAGCTAACTTGTCTCTAGTGCTAAAAAGATGTGAGGAGACAAATCTTGTCTTAAATTGGGAGAAATGCCACTTCATGGTAAGTGAAGGTATTGTGTTGGGACACTTGGTGTCCAACCGTGGCATTGAGGTTGATAGGGCTAAGATAGAGACGATAGAGAAGTTGCCACCACCTACCTCGGTGAAGGGGGTAAGGAGTTTTCTAGGGCATGCTGGTTTTTACCGGAGATTCATTAAAGATTTCTCTAAGATTTCTAAGCCTCTTACTAACCTACTAATGAAAGATGTTGAGTTTGTTTTCTCCAAGGATTGCCTTGGGGCTTTTTGTAGGTTGAAGAATGCTTTGATCTCCGCACCTATCATGCAACCTCCGGATTGGAGTTTACCGTTTGAGATCATGTGTGACGCGAGTGATGTAGCTGTTGGGGCTGTTTTGGGGCAAAGAAAAGATGGGCGTACACATGCCATTTATTATGCTAGCAAGACCCTAGATGATGACCAACTCAATTATGCTACCACCGAGAAAGAGTTGCTAGCGATTGTGTATGCATTTGCGAAGTTCCGCTCGTATCTTGTTGGAGCGAAGGTCATAGTGTATACGGATCATGCTGCGATCCGTTATCTCCTTACAAAGAAGGATGTCAAGCCTAGGTTGATTCGGTGGATCCTTCTTCTTCAAGAGTTTGATTTGGAAATCCGGAATAAGAAGGGGTCCGAAAACTCCGTGGCGGATCACCTTAGTAGACTTCCACCATTGGAACTTGAGAGAGATGACATCCCGATTGATGACTCATTCCGGGATGAGCAATTGCAAATGGTGGAGGAGTGCTTGTTTCAAGTGTCAAGGGGTAATGAGCCATGGTATGCCGACATTGTGAACTATCTCGTGTGTGAGGAAGTGCCTCCCGGTTTGTCATATGCCTAAAGGAAGAAGTTCTTCAAAGATGTGAGACACTACTATTGGAGTGAACCACTTTTGTTCAAGAGAGGGCCGGATGGAGTTTTTAGAAGATGCATACCGGAAGATGAGGTAGAGAGTGTGATCCGCCACTGTCATTCTTTGCCATGCGGAGGGCATGCTATCTCACACAAGACATGTGCGAAGGTGTTGCAATCGGGTTTCTTTTGGCCGAGTTTGTTCAAGGATGTGCAGAATTTCGTGGTAGCTTGTGATGCTTGCCAAAGGACAGGCAACATCTCAAGGAGGAATGAGATGCCCTTGAACAACATACAAGAGGTGGAGATATTTGATGTGTGGGGTGTGGACTTCATGGGGCCATTCCCCTCTTCATGTGGCAACCTCTACATCCTATTGGCGGTAGACTATGTTTCGAGATGGGTGGAGGCAATCGCCTCTCCTACAAATGATGCCAAGGTTGTGGTGCGGTTCTTCAACCGAGTGATCTTCCCTAGGTTTGGAACACCAAGGGTGATCGTAAGTGATGGAGGGAAGCATTTCACTAATAGGAGCTTTGGGGCACTTTTGGCTAAGTATGGGGTGACTCATAAGGTGGCAACACCTTACCATCCCCAAACTAGTGGCCAAGTAGAGATCTCCAACCGGGAGATAAAAGGATTTCTTGAGAAGACGGTTTCTAGGACAAGAAAGGATTGGGCTATGAAGCTCGATGATGCCTTGTGGGCATACAGAACCGCTTTCAAGACACCGATTGGCACCACTCCTTACAAGCTAGTCTATGGCAAGTCTTGCCACCTTCCGGTAGAAATGGAGCATAGATCGTATTGGGCCATTAGATGGCTAAATTTTGACCTCAAGGAGGCCGGAGAGAAGAGGTTGCTAGACATGAATGCTCTTGAGGAGATCCGGTTGGATGCCTATCAAAACGCCCGGATCTACAAGGAGAGGACCAAACGTTGGCATGAAAAGCGTCTCATCCCGAAGGAGTTGAGTGAAGGCGACCTTGTCCTTCTCTTCAACTCAAGGCTGCGGCTTTTCCCCGGAAAGCTAAAGTCGAGGTGGACCGGTCCTTATATGGTGAAGAAGATCTTTCCTCATGGAGCGGTTGAGATAGGAGGGGAGCATTGTGGAGACTTTAAGGTGAATGGGCAACGGTTGAAGAAGTATATTCCGGGAGCTCCGGTGGACATGATTGCCTCACTTCACCTTGAGTAAGACGCCCCCGAGTTTGGTCAAGCTAATGACCTTAAAGAAGCGCTTGATGGGAGGCAACCCATTGGTAGACATCTTTCCCTCTTCGTTTTGTTTTTGTTTTGAATTTTTCTATTTTTGTGTGTTTGGTGTGCTTTGTGTGTGTGCTCGAAGTCTTGGTGGCATGGAAGCCTTGCATGGCATGTGGATGATGATGATGAGTCCCTCATCAATTATGGGTGGAGCGGACGCGGAACTTGGACGGCTAGCGGCGCCTAGCGCGGATCCCGACGCCATAACAAACACTTTGAGCTCTCTACCATCGTTGATAGGATCATCCGCCATCACTCCACATGAATGATCCCAAATACCAAAGCAAACCATTTTTACATTGTGAGAACCCTCTTTCACTCTTCTATACTTCATTTACACATTGGGGACAATGTGTTTCTAAGTATGGGGTGGGGTTTGCATGATCTTTTCCATGATTAGCATCTAGGGTAGTTTCTTTTAGTCACATGCTTCATTATGTCTTGCATTGTACATACACATTTCGAAAAATCCAAAAAAAAAAATCAGAAAATTTTAAAACAAATTTTAGTTCTTCTAAACTTGGGAATGACCCTTATGATGAGATTGTTGTGTGGATTGGCTATGGATGGCGTTGTGTGTTGAATTGATGAATGTATATGTGGACTTGAAGTACTTATCTTGAATCCCATGAATGGATTGTGATCATGATGTTTGTCTTGATTGGATTGAGTATTGAAAGTCGAGATTACATGCTAGTTCTTGCACATCATCTAGGAGTGATTAAGGCAATTCATCTTTCTCTACTTCTCATCTTAATCATGTTGTTTGAGCACCTCAATTGATATAAATTTGACCTCTTTTGACCCATCCGGGAATAGGAGCATGTTAGTGTGTTGAGTGTGCGAAAAGCAAGTGTGGGGTGAAGTTGTTGATGAAAGAATGTTATGAATGAAGTGTTGAATTTGTTGTGAAAGTGTAGACAAAAATATAGGTCTGGGGACGTTGGTTTAAATGACTAGTAACTCGGCACCATTCACATGATCGGGTGTTTGTGCCTTGCCAAAGTCAAATAAACCGATAGTCCTAAAGAGCTTTGGTATATGTGCCCGGTGTGGATGCACCTCGAAAAATAAAAAAAACCCGAGGACGGCTAATCACCAAGGTTTCGGCTTTTGTACACCAATGCCATTGTCTCAAAAATAAGTGAAAGAAAAAGAAAAGAAGGAAAAGATGGAGAAATATATACTTGTGGGAAGTTGATAAAAATGTGAAGTTGTGAAGTTAGTTCCATTCCCGGATTAGCATCACATAACCTAGAAAAATTCCCACCTAATCACAACTCTTCTTGACCTTTTATTTCCTAAGTCCTTGTGACCTATTTGCATGTGTGTAAGACTTAGTGATCTAGATTGAATATGCTCATGATCATCTTGACTTCTTCATTTTCGCATTTCATACATGCCTTCGAGTTAAGCATAATTGTCTTTCCATGCCTTCATTCATTCGATGCATGATTGTTTGTCCATTGCCATGAAACATGGCTATGAAGGTGATCCAATATTAGAAGCACAACTCCAAAAGATTTTGTTGTTTTTCTGCATGTATAAATCATGTCATCTCTTAGTCTATAGTTGAGACTTGCTCGAGGACGAGCAAACCTTAAGTATGGGGTATTTTTGATAACACGATTTATGACTTAGGTTTAGGCACTCATTTAGATAGATTTTCCGCTCATTCATGCATGGTTTAGCACTAGTTCACGACGTTAGCACTCAATTCACGTATTTTGTCGAGATAGACGTCTACACGGACTTTTGCATTGCTTTGTAGGTATTTTGGGAGATTTAAGAGCTTAATCGATACATTTGAGGATCCTTCCTCGAGATGACACACCTTCGGACTCATTGGGATGCAAGTTAGGAGCTAAGGAGGACACTTGGGACCTTGTTGGTGCATGACATGCACCAAATCGTAGCTTAATGATCGAAAACAAGCTGAGGCACCAAAACCACGGTCACTGGGACTTCCACGGCCGTGGAATTGGACCGTGGTTTTTGCCAGACGGTTGTGATAGCTGTTCCACGATCTTCATGGCCGAATCTTGCAAATTTGTAGGATAAATAGGTGGTCCTGCAAGGCTGAAAGGAGGGCTCCATCATCCACTCTCACTCTGATTCTCTCCCACACTCTCAACAAGAAAGATTCTCTCATTGGAAGATTTGATTGGAGCTTCCATTGGAAAAGAAGAAAAGCTTCCATTGGAGAAGAAGAAGAAGAAGCACACTAGTTCATAGTTCTATAGTCTTTTTGAGTGATTTTGAGTGAAACGTTTTGCAAGTCTTGTAAGAATCGATTGAACCTTCTCTTGAAGGGTTGTAAGTCCTTCTTGAACCTTGATTTAGCTTGTTTTACTTGTTTCATTTACTTAATCCATCTTTCATTTCATCTACTTGCCATGGCTTCTATGATTTTATGCTTGTTGAGTTTGATCTTTAAGATGCATGTTGTTGGCTAAATAGATGCGATTCTAGGGTAAGGAAAGGATGGTTATGGCTTAGACTATGATAGAATAAACTTAAATGTATGCTTGTATGATTCGTTTGATTGAGCATATTCACTGTTAGAAACCACGGTTTGTTCTAGACAAACCACGGCCGTGGATCTTGATGAACACCCCGTGATTTTGATTAACTTGCTTGTAATGATAAATCCAAGTGTTAGGTTGTTAGATTGTTGAAATCCTAGTGTTTGTTGAGTTGAATCTATCCTAGGGTGACCTAGTGTTAGCAAACTAAGTGTTAAGAGAGACCTACCCGGTGATTCTTGCTCTTAGATACCGAAGATGACGAACTCTAGGTAGTAGTGAGCCTCACAAGCCGCTATTGGACTGAGTGTGCTAGGATAGGTGTTTAGGACTTGCCTTCCCGAGACTTACCCGGTAAGGAGAGGTTAGATCCCTAGAATACCATCCGGTTTGCGTAGAATTCCTATCCTTAGGCTCTTTGAGACTTAGCCGGTGATGAGACCTTAGGAATGGACTAGTGGACCATGAGACCTACCCGGTGATTGATCCCAATCTAGAAACGCTCACTCCCAACATACTATAGTTGATCCAAGGAATGATTAGATAGCTTGAGTCCTATGCCATAACCGGAATTTCCGACCCCTAGAATCCGTTTTTCTCCCTTTGATTACATATTTCGTATTTGCTTGTTTACTTGTGGTGTTAGCTTAGTTGATTGTTTATTTCGCATGATTTGTGATCTTTGATTGATCACCTAAAAACCAAACCAAAAACATTGGGATTTTCATTTCTTTATTCCTTTCTCTTTTCTTAGCCTAGATCTTCACTATTCTTAGTCATTAATCGATTCAATCTCACCTCAGTTTTTGTGTTCGACCTCAGAATACTATCCCTACTACAAAACGTCCCGTACACTGCGGGTTCGCTAGGAGTTAGGAGAAATATAACGAGTTATAAATTTAAGGCTTTTTGCATGCACACATCCTTAGCGTAACACATAGCATCGAAAAGCCTCGGAACCCTGACCGATAAGTCTCGCAGCTTGATCTACACTGATGATTGTACCGGTCTTTTTGAGATCCCAACCTCGTAAAATATCAACATAACCTGACTCCATAGTCACGGTCCTCTTGCCGATGTCTAGAACAGCCTAATGTCGATCCATCCAATCCATGCCCAAAATAACCTCTTCATTTACTAAGTACGTGACGAAGAAGTCAGTTGACCAATCACGACTTCCCAATCTAATAGGGTAATCACAAACCTCACGTGTACCCCTAATCTTACCCCCATCGGGTAATCCTATAAAAAAGGATCTCCTCTCTACGGTAACTAAGGTCAATCTATGTGCACATGCATCAGATATAAGAATGTGTAGCACTAGTATCGAAAAGAACTCGGACAGGAAAACCATTAATATGAATGATACATGTGGTCGCTAGCGCTGCCGACTCCACTGCACTCCTAAGCTTATAAACTCTAGCTGAAGCATCTCTGGTGTCGAAAGTACTACTATCTCGTCCTCTACCTCTCCCTTGTCCCTGGGCGGAACCCTGAGGAGTGGAATAACCAGGAAATCTCTGTTGTTGGTGAGAGTGATACTAAGGCGGTGTCTACCCACCTCCGGCAACGCTAGCAGGTGATGAGCCCTATTGTGATGGTGCCTTGCCCTGACGGCAAAACGCAGATCTATGTTCGGGCTTGCACAAGAAAAGCAAGTCATTGCAGCCTTCTTACAATCAGCTCTCATATGTCCGATACCTCCGTAGTTATAACACTGTCGTCATTGTCGGAACTATGCATTGTCTACTGGAAACTAGAACGTCCTAGCGTCTGACCACGCCCAAATCCAGAAGCTCCATCTCCCGTACTCGTTGGTCCAATCCTCCGTCTCTTCTCGGGACCTCCTGCCTGCGAAGCTCTCCTGTGACCCGGTCGGTCTCTCTCGTAAGTAGATGCTCTATCTTGATAGTTCGTTAAGGAGTCAAAATTGAAACCAACAAGATAAGAGTAAGTAGACTCTCTCAACCTCCGAGAGAACAAATATACATGCTGATCCTTGGGTGGTGCAGATGGATCCCGCAATGACAACTCCTCATGGAACTTGTTGACAATCTCAACAATAGGAATATCCTCGAATCCAGCCTAGAGGAAATTGTAGTCGATCTTTCCTCATCATTGCGGGGCAGTAGCGACTTATCATATTCTTCATCTGCTCATAAGTCGTGGCCTAACCGCGGATGGCCCTCCACTAGTGATGAGCCTGATTTCGCAACAAAGTTTGTACTATATCGACTCGACGACCCATTGGGCAACGGATCGCCTCCGTAGCAGAATTCACGTGTCCTAGCTAAAGCTCCACCTCTAATCCGTTCTTTCCTTCGAAAGGAAGAACCTTTAGCTGGTTGAAAGACTTTAACCAACAGTCAGGGTTTGGCTCTAGTACTTTGGCAACCTCAGCAGCTCTAGCACATGCAGCAACAACATGCGTCACTTTCTACAAAACCTAAGCTGATTGATAACACGATTTATGACTTAGGATTAGGCACTCATTTAGATAGTTTATCTACTCATTCATGCATGGTTTAGCACTAGTTCACGACGTTTGCACTCAATTCACGTATTTTGTCAAGATAGACGTCTACACGGACTCTTGCATTGCTTTGTAGGTATTTTGGGAGAATTGAGAGCTTAATCGATACATTCAAGGATCGTTCCTCGAGACAACACACCCTCGGACTCATTAGGATGCAAGCTAGAGGCTAAGGAAGACCCATGGGACCTTGTTGGTGCAAGCCATGCACCAAATCGTGACTCAATGATCCAAAGCAAGTTGAGGCACCAAAACCACGGTCATTGGCACTTCCACGGCCGTGGAAATGGACCGTGGTTTTTGCCAGACAGTTGTGACAGTTGTGCCACGATCTCATGGCCGACTCTAGCAAGGTTATAGTATAAAAGTGGTCCTGCAAGGCTGAGAGAAGGACCTTTCAATCCCCTATCATCCAATCAAATCCACATTCTCTCCCACACTCTCAACAAGAAGATTCTCTCAAGAGGAGAGCTACCATTGGAGGAGAAGAGCTCCATTGGAGAAGAGGAGAAGAAGACACCATAGCTAGTCTTTGATAAGTTTTGTAGTGAAGACTATCGGAATCGTTTTCTAGAGTTGTAAGAATCGATTAAACCTTCTTTGAAGGGTTGTGAGTCTTTCTAATCTCATTTTCAGCTTGGTTTTACTTGTTTCACTTGTTCATCTCTTTCTCGTCATTATCTTGCAAATGGATGCTATGATTTTATGCTTGATGATTTCGATTGTGATGATGTATGTCGTTGGCTAAATAGATGCGATTCTAGGGTAAGGAAAGGAAGGTTATGGCTTAGACTATGATGGATGGACTTAGATTTGCCTTTGGATGATTCATCTACTTGAACCGAGCCACTGTTGGAGTCCACGGTTAGTTCTTGCCAGTCCACGGCCGTGGAAGTGGTAGAACAGCCCGTGGTTTGCCTGATTCGTTTGATTAGATGAGTCTAAGTTCTAGAATGGTAGAATGTTGAAATCCTAGTGTTTGTTGAGTTAAATCAATCCTAGGGTGACCTAGTGTTAGCAACTAAGTGTTAGAAGAGACCTACCCGGTAATTCTTACTCTTAGATACCGAAGATGACAAACCTTAGGTAGTAGTGAGCCTCATAAGCCGCTATTGGACTGAGTGTGCTAGGATAGGTGTTTTAAACTTACCTTTCCGAGACTTACCCGGTGAAGAGAGGTTAGATCCCTAGAATACCATCCGGTTTGTGTAGAATTCCATCCCTTAGACTCTTTGAGACCTACCCGGTGATGAGACCTTAGGAACGGACTAGAGGACCATGAGACCTACCCGGTGATTGATCCCAATATAGAAACACTCACTCCCAACATATTATAGTTAATCCAAGGAATGATTAGATAGCTCGAGTCCGATGCCATAACCGGAATTTCCAACCCCTAGAATCCGCTTTTCTCATCTTTGATTGTCTATCTCTTGTTTGTTTTTCGTGTTGTTAGCTTAGTTGTTTGTTGATCCCGCATGATTTGTGATCCTTGATTGATCACCTTAAAACCATACCAAAAACATTGAGATTTTCATTTCTTTATTTCTTTCTCTTTTCTTACCCTAGATCTTCACTAAACTTAATCACTAATCGAATCAAAATCACCTCAGTCTTTGTGTTCGACCTCGGAATACTATCCCTACTACAAAACGTCCCGTACATTGCGGGTTCGCTAGGAGTTAGGAGAAATATAACGAGTATAAATTTAAGGCTTATTGCGTGCACACTTTCTTAGCGTAACATTGATCTCGCGGGTACTTGCAGTTCTGGGGCAGGTCCTCCAGTCCCGATAGGCTCCTCGACTCTTTGCACGTAGTCGCGGTATGCAGATACTTCGGTGGGCACTCGACCGGACTCGGTCGACTGTGCTCTTTGTGCTCCTGACCTAGCAGCGGTCCCGTTCCCTTCTTCAGGAACAACACTTTCAACAAGTTCGGCGAACGCCTCAGCGACAGGCGGGTCAGAACAGGTGGATTCACGATAGGGGCTTGGCCCTAACCTCTAGCTAGTGGAGGTCTTCCTGCACGTCCTCGTACACGGACTGCAGGTGGAAGAGGTGGTCGACCCTTCCTCGCCCTACAATAGATGTAGCTCTAATACGCACCATCTACGATATGGAAAAATCCAGGAAAAACACATAATAGACTAACATAATAACTAAGTTATTGAGATCAGTGGAGGTAGCGGTGGTCACCTGTACATCTATCCCAGACCGACAAGTTTAGAAGCAAAATACCCTTTTAAAACGTAGACCCCTTGCGGGTTCTATTTATTTATCTATTCGACCTTTAGAAGATTTTGAGTGCCATTGTTGTAAACCTGCCTCTGACACCAATTGTAACACCCCAAGTTCTAGGAACTCGAAGCGTTACGGGCTAGGACCTCACAATGGGTCCCGACCCTTAGAGTAAGAACCATAACATCAGATCTTGTAACAAGGCACAAATAAATGAAAAACGAAAACTATATAAAACCAAAGGTTTAACAAAAGGGAAAATAAAAGGACTCGGAGCCGAGTTCAACAACAAACTTAAAAGACAACAACCGAAATATAAACCCGATCCCGTCCTATAATGTACGGGAACTCCGACTGACCATACCGACCGGATCACTCAGCAGCATCTCTAGCCTCCATAGAATCTACAATATCGGTATAAACCGTTAGCTAACAATCTAGATATCAAAAAGACAATAAAGGCACAAACACATATAAGAAAGTAAACACATAGCATGCGTGCACACAACCGGTTATTATCTTGCATTAAGTTAATCCTTTCACTAATTCAACTTATGTTGTCACACGAGAATCACCGTGACCTCGCCTGTGTCCCCTTTCACCAACAAGAATAGATACGATGCATCCCTCCGTTACTTGCTGAACTGGTCGCAAGAACACCTCCCAACTTTCCCATTTTGAATTGGACAAGCGGTCACCTCCCGGTTATAATACACTTGGGTCAAATAACAACCAATACAGTCAAACCAATATAAGGAACGCAGCTAAGTAAGTCAAATAGACTTACCTCACTCGAAGGAAAACTCAAGAACTAGCTAACTGCTCAGCTTCTCGAAGGAAAGGATAAATGCCTACTCAGACAAGGCATCGTGAATAAGAAACTATACGATCGCTAGAAGTCTACATACTTCTAGTCTCAATAATCTCTTACAGATCTACTGCAACATGCTAGAAGTTTCCTACTTCTAGTCTCAATGATCGCTAACTGATCTCAACATGCTGGGAAGAACGATTCCTAGTCTCAAGGTACATCATCAACGACACAGCTCACGCAATCAAACCACAACCAACTCATGAGGATCAACAAGCCACTAACTGGTCTTCCACTAAGTCATCTAGTTCCAACCTAGCATGATCTAGCATAAGGAAAGGTCAAAGGAAGCAAGGATGAAATCAACTCATCAAAGACGGGAGTCACTGTAGAGAAACCGCAGGGGCGGTTGACAGAGGCGCAGGGGCGGCACATACTTGCATCCGCAAGGGCGGGTTGTCCAAGGCGCGGGGGCGGCGGCATGACATAAACGATCGTCGGTGCTTCCTTTGGCAACGAAAACACCATAGGGAGACTAAAGCATGAATCTACAATCAACACACGACAATACTCAACCAAAGGAGCCTGAAAACACATATGTATAAAAAACGAAAGACAAACAAGAACCAAGATTCAATCTTGATTGATGTTAAGAAGAAGAAAGAGAGGAGGAGAAGAAGAAGAAGAAGAAGAAGAAGAAGAAGAAGAAGAAGAAGAAGAAGAAGAAGAAGAAGCATGCAACAATGCTTCAAGAACGTCCGAAGGATAAATGAAAGAAGAACTTACAAGGTTCTGCAGAGGTTCGCAAGGAAAGGCTACAACTTTAATCAAGGTTGAAGAAGAACGCATGCAAGAAGAAGAAAACGGAAGAGAAGACGAGATTATAAAGAGAACGGTTGGGAAAGAACAAAGGAAGATCAGGTTTAGGGCTAGAAGAAAGGCCGGCCCAAAAGATAGAAGATCGGATCTTCTAAGAAAGGAAAGAATAAAGACGGAAAGAAAATAGATCGGACACAATGTGGAGTCAGCCGTAGGGGCGGACTGACCCGGCCGCGACTGGCCGTAGAGGCGGCTCCCTTCACCGCGGGGGCGATGAAGCCAAAAACCGTATGCTACATTTGGATTAGTTAAAAACATGTAAACTGAATCAATGAAAAATAGTAACTGATTTTATTAGATACTAAATTAATTTAATTCGATAAAGTGAGATCGCAATCGAATTCGGTTGTATGGAATCGTAGAAAAAAGGGCACATCTGTAAACAAGTAAAAGAAAAAAAGAATCGTACGTGGCATGTTTTAGGATATGATATGGCATGCCGATTGTTCATTAATTCTTATAGTAATTATTTTATTAAAGAAAAAATGACAAGTCTGTCATATCTTGCGGTATATGTGTAAACAATTAGAAATTCGTAGGTGACATGAGTAAGAAGGTGACATGTGACCTAAAGCGTACTCTGTTTTGGCAAGTGATAATAGATAAGTTTAGACTTTATAGCTATAAATAAGTTGGTTTAACACATACCCATAATACTCTTGCGAGAATGGCACACTATCTACCTATCCTTATAGCGTGTGAATTTCCCTACATAAAGTCTTATTTCTCAACAATGCATTATATTCATTGGGCATCACAACAAACCAAAAGGATCCTAAATTTGTTTCATATGGGATTTGGGTACTAGAAAAGGTTGTTTTAATTTTTGAGTGCAAAACCCTCATCACTCGAAAATAATTAATTTTCGAGTGAATCTTCCAATTTTATGGTATATACAATAAACCACTCAAACTTTTGTACCACACTATTTTCCCATAGCTGGATAATTAATGGAAAATGAACCATGTTTTTTAATTGGAGGAAAGCCCTACAGTTTTGAAAGTTCACCAATTGTCCCCATTTATTTAATTACAGAATTATAAATACGGGATATGACCTACATTTATTAAAGTTTTTATTGGGCTTGTGTAACTCGATAGGCTTGGACTTCTGTAACCAAATCTTGTGTAAATGAAAGACTTGTGTATATGACGGACTTTTTGAATTGTGTAACTCAACTTTGTGTAAACAAACAAAACTTTTGTAATTGGAAAATGACCGAGTTTGTTAACCACATAAATTTACATTGTAAATGGAAATGTGTATTAGCATTGTGTAATTGAAATTGTGTATTAACATCGTGTAATTGAAATTATGTATTAACATTGTGTATCAACAAGAGAATACACAAAGTTTAATTAGTTTAGATACTATCAAGGTGGTAGGGAGAGCTTGTCCCCTAGAGTTCGAAACTCACTGACTATAATTGGAAGAGGGACCTAATTTGTCACCTAATAAACAAAAGAGCCTACTGAACGCTAAGTAGACAAAAAAGACCTACTTAATGAACACACCCTAATTTCATCCCCGTAGGTCCCTCCACCCCAAGAACCTGCCCCTACAAGATAGTCGTTATGTCCTAGTTAATATAACTAGTGGAGTAATAATTTAAAATGAATTACGAAGGCGTAATGATTAAATTTGTATTTGCAAAAGCACCTAGGAATGCAGCTTGTAGGTAACATCTTACTGAGACAATAAATAGGCTTTTATGGCCGAATGATATGCCCTTGGAACTGACATGCAAGAGGATATCAACTTACAAACTCAAAAATTTGAAATTTAGTGTAATAATACGTGTGTCATATAGGTACTCCAAGGTCGTTTGAGCTATTCGTCAAAATTCGAGACGATTTTGATTGACATCATGGTGGACCTTCGCGTTTTCATCGAAGTCTGGATTAAGCATATTTAAAAAAAATCAATTGTTTTGTTGAGCGTTTGACCTATCTAAGAGACTTAACCCTGACATAAGTTTTTCTGACATATTTTTAGAGAAATAAATTGTGTTCTTGGTCCTTTAATCTACTTGAGACACTCGACCCCGATATCAATTTTATAGACAATCTCAAATTATGTTATTTTCCGCAAGGATACTTTAGGTTGAACTAGTTATAGGAAGTTAATTAACTTAACAGCTTTTCGTAATAAAAATATATTTTTCGCAGGGTGTCTCTGTGGTTTGGGATTTTTCAGATATCTTTGAAATAGTTTTTTATTCCTTGTGATGTCATTGTATTTTCATTTTATGGAAAAATGCCCCAAAGACCCTTAATAGACATTAAACATCGTTTTGTCCAAAGATATTTTATTTTAAAGAAACATATTAAAACACACGAAAAGAAATTAAACAAAAGGCTTGCACTCCTTGTCCATTATGAAATAGGTTATCTTATCAACCTGTTTTTTCTTCTTCAAAACAAAAAACTCGCGTCGTTGTCATGTTCCCCTCGTCTACACATCTCCAAAATCGGTTCTTGAATAGAACTTCATCACGAATAGCAAAAGCATACCTCCTCCATCTTGACTTTCTTATCCAAGTTTTCTTACAACTCTAATCCTCTTTTTTTGGATTTGTCCTATTTGATAGTCGTGACTTCTCCATCAAAAATAAAAAAGCAAAACTTTCTCGTCATCCTAGCTTCTTCACTTTGTCGTGCAAGACATCACGATAACGACATACTTAAAATTATTTAAACTAAAGGGGAGTGAGCACGTGGAATGAAGGGAACACCCCTTCCTTCCGACAAGCTCAAGAACGGATGTCGGCCGAGAGAAGATGATTGGGAGGTCGGACTTGGAGCTTGTGACGAAACATGAGCACTTGATCTTTGTTGAGGGGTTTTGTAAACAGATCAACCAACTGATCGACAGAGGAAACTTGAAAGACACGCATATCTACATTCGTACAAAATGAAAATCTAATTGAGTATGTTTTAATCTCAATTATGCACCGGATTCTTGGCCATAAACATGGCGCTTACATTGTCACACAACAACAAAGGAGGTTGAGACGTAGAAATATGAATATCACGCGGAAGATATTTGAGCCATAGAAACTCAATTGAGGTATAAGCCACAGCCTTGTATTCAACCTCAATACTGGAGCGGGCAACGACACGCTGCTTGCGAGACGTCCAACTTACCAAGTTGGGACCATGAAAAACAACAAACACATATTGAGAGCGGGAATCATCCGGATCCAAAATCCAACCCGCATCGGAAAATGCATGGTAGGTGTGGGACGAAACTATATACAATGGCTAATAGAGCCATTTAAATATCATAAAAACCGTATCGAAGTGACAAGCATGAAAACCACTAGCGACCAATTGGTTGTAGAACTTTGTATACCAAGATCGAAGGGCTTGTTTGGGCCCGTAAATAGCCTTGTTCAAACAACACACGAGTGGGATGATCAGATGCAATGGAGCCTAGGGGTTGCTCTATGTGCACTTGCTTCAAAAGATTAGATGAATTATGATATGTTAAACCACGGGACTTAGGGCCCGTTTGGTTTTAACTCCGGAATCGGAAACGGAATGGAAACTAATCTAGTCAATACGTATACCCTTATTCATTAAAATTTTTGGAATCATTCCTTGTAGTTTGTAGTAATTAGATGAGAATTTGATTACTTTTGATACCCTATAGGGTAACAAAATGTGAGGAAGCATGTACATTTTTCATTAAACTATGGGGAATGATTCCATAAAATTTCATGAATATGGATATACATATGGACTAAATTCGTTTCTATTCCGTTTCCGTTTCCGGAGTTGGAACCAAACGGGCCCTAAATGTGTTGAAGAAATCAACACCCTCCTCTTGATCGAATCCCGTTTTATAGTGGTCAACAGATCGATCCATAAGCCTTTTGATCTATGCCAAGGACGCGATACTACTGACCAAGTTCTATTTCTAATTAATGCGTTATATTCTTCCCGCATCGCAGGATGCCAAAAAAGGTTGTTTTAATGCCTGAGAAAAGGTACGAGGTTCGGATTAGGAATAAGAGTTGATTATAGAGATGAAAGTACGAGGCTTAAGAGAATTTGTTCGGGCCCGAGTAAGCATGCTATGTGGGTTTTTATCGACGAGACGATAATGAAGGGAGTGTAATTCCAAGGACATCTAGGGCTAAGAAGAAGAGGTGGCGTAGAAGGGTTAGGTGACGGGAGCTTAGAAGAGGGATCTATAATTGAAGTAGAAGCGGCGAAGGTTGGTTGGAAAGTGGAGGCCCAATAGGAATGGGTAGCAAGATCTAAACAATAAGTTGTTGTAGGAGTTGGAGTTGATTGGGAAACAAAATTTGACTTCATGGAAGGCAAGGAAAGACATCTTCACAAGAAGTACTTTAGTGAAAACAAAGATGACCCATACGACAAGAGCTATAACATATAAAAATGCAAGGAAGTGAATGAAAATCCAATTTATTTTCATTATAAGGGCAGAGAAATGGGAAACAAAGACAACTGAATGTTCGAAGAAAATTTTAGTACGTGATATTGTTAAAAAGAAAATGATATGGAGAATTAAAATCAACAGTGAGAGTGATTGTTCGATTATATAAGTAGGTTACAGTTTTGAACGCATGTTTCCAAAATGTTTAGGAAGAGATGATTGTGTGAGTAAAGCAAGACCCGTTTTCAATAACAATACGATTTCGACGTTCGACTGTACCATTTAGTTCCTCGGTGTAAGGGCAAGAGAAGCCATGACAAATGCCACATGTTTTAAGATAGGAAGATAGATTTTGAATTTCGTCACCCCAATTAGATTGAAGACATTTTACTTCACAATTAAATTGTGTTTTAACCATGATACAAAATTGCACAAACAAATTGAAAACTTGCGATTTATGAGATAAGTATATCCGAACAATATAATCATTAAAAAAAAGCAAGAAATAGTGATTTCCATAAATAGAGATCACGGGAGATGGTCCCATACGTCATAGTACACAAAATCAAATAGATTAGAGGACTTAACATTATAAATAAGAAGATTGTCCTAAAACGTCCCCTTGAAGTATGGTTTGTCCTAAAATGTCTTAACATAACAATAATCAGGCCGAAATTCCATATAAACATCATTGTCTTTAGTCAGCTTAGATACATTAAGGAGATTTTTTCTGAGGTTAGGTACGATATTAACATAATAACAATCAGGCCAAAATTCCATATAAACATCATTGTCTTTAGTCAGCTTAGATACATTAAGGAGATTTTTTGTGAGGTTAGGTACGATATATACATTTGGTGATAAAAGATACAACCCGAAATGAGAAATAGATAAAATGATAATCGTTACAGACTTGAAGCTTATCGTCCCCGACATGATCATCAAGATTTCTTAAGTGGCCCCAGAATCGAAATACCAGTTTGGATCAACAACGGTGGACATACTGTGAGAAAACATCATATGAGCTTGTTTCGATGAATCCCGGGATTCGGCTGAGATGGAAAATCCGTTTGATTTCCGCTGCCATCAATTAGTGGCCTCGTGACCTGGTTTATTGCATAGTTGGCAGTGGGGACAACAACCACGAGGATCCTTAGAGTGAGAGCTACCGTTGACGCCATAGGAGCACCATGTCGTGTGGGGAGAGGAACGGGAAGAGTGCCGTTGAGTGTGTTGGACAGTGAGATTAGTAGGAGTAAGGCCAAGTGGTGGAGCCGAAGACGAGGGGAGCAACAATAACTTGACGCAAGTGCTCCTATTCAAGACCCTCCTATTTTCGGAGAAGCAAGCCGAAAAGATCATCCACTCATCACGAATGCGGCGGTAAAAGCACCATAAGTGGAGTCGAGACTTTTCAAAATATGGCTGATAAGATTTTCATCACTGAGAGGATGAACTTTTTTTTACCAGAGTATCCGCAAGAGAACGTTTGCATTCAATATATTCAAGCATGCATAAGGACCCTTTGGAAAGAGTTTGAAATTAGAGCTTGATAGACAACCGACGGACTGAGTTTGAGCTTGATAAGTTTTATCAATGGTGGAACATGCAACTAGATTCAAGGCCCGTTCAGAAAGGGTAGACATGATCCAAAGAAGGACAAAACGATCACGCTTCTTTCAATAGTAGATTACGGGTTGGGAAGATCAACAACGACACCATCAACATCGGCAATAGGCATAAAGGTTGGCGGAGGATTGGGAACAAGAGCATACTTCTCAAAATCAAATGTTTCCAGCGCATAAATAATTGTGGTTATACAGATTGAATAATTATCCCGATCCAACTTCATACTGAGGATGGGCTTTGAAAGTTTAAATAAAGCTAAGAATACAAAATGTTTTAACACATGGGTGCGTCAGGCACTTTCCGGGCACATTTCCGGTGGGCTACAACCATTTTCAACACTGGAAAGTGGGAGCTTTGACTTCGTCTCCGCGAGCTCTTGCTCGTTGTATATTCATACATTAAATTTGAGTTCTGTTTGAATGAGAAATGGAGGCCCGAAGTTGGTTGCGTGATAGGCAATAACTTGGGGAAATAGTCAAAAAATGGGAGCTTCCCACATCAACTATATGGAGTAAAATATAATAGAATATATAGAGGAAATATGCACTAAGGCTCGTGGCCTTGGGTCATTACCCATTCTCAATGGGGAATGGCGTAGGCAAACCACCACACGCGCACGCCGAGACAACAACACTACGATGAGGAAGGCTTTGGGCCACGCCCATCTGCAGTCCAACGGTCTAGGAAAACAGGAGCTATTGGGTCAGTTGTTGACTCCGATTTTTGGGGTAGCAGTTGGGCCCTCCTTTGAATCCGAATTTGGGGGCAGTGGTTGAGTAGATCAACTTGACTCCCAATATGGGCCAGTCAATGGGTTTCAAATTTCTTGGGCCGAAATACGTAACAACCTCTCTCAGCCTCTATATAAAAAGCTCTCCTTGTCTCATTCTAATCACACCATCCAAATTCACTTCTTCTCCTCTCCTCAGCTTCAGAGTTTCATCCTCTCCAGAGTGCAAAGCACTAAACACTGGTTCAGAGGATTCCGATAAATAACGAAGACCGGATTTAAACTGTAGTTATATCGTGAGATTCATAAACACCGGTAACCATCATAATACAGGGTGTTTCTAGAATTAAGGAAAGAGATTCCGATCTTGACTTTGCTCAACATACGCACTTAGGTGGTATAAAATTCCGACCCTTTTCGTTATTATGCATGCAGTTGGGCCCTCTTTTAACTCCGAATTTGGGGGAAGTGGTTGAGTGGATCAACTTGACTCCTAATCAGGGCCAGTCAATGAGCTCCGAATTTCTTGGGCTCAGATCCGTAACAACCTCCCTCAACCTTTATATAAAGAGCTCTCATTTCAATCTCATCATCTGAGTTCAACTCTTCTCTTCTCCTCAGCTTCCGAGCTTCCTTCTCTCGAGAGTGCAAGGCACTAAACACTAGTGTGTAGGCTGCCGGTAATTTATGAAGGTTGAATTCGAACAACAGTTGTATCGTTGGATTCTTAAACACCGATAACCGTTGTAATATGAGGTGTTTCTAGAATTAAGGAAATAGATTCTGATCTCGACTTTGCTTAACATATGCACTTCAAGTGGTATAAAATTCCGACCCTTATTGTTGTTATGCATGCAGTTGGGCCGTCCTTTGACTCTGAATTTGGGGGCAGTGGTTGACTGAATCAACTTGACTCCCAATCTGGGCCAGTCAATGCACTATGAATTTCTTGGGCTCAAATCCGTAACAACCTCTCTTAGCATCTATATAAAGAGCTCTCCTTCTCTCACATCACACCATCCGAATTCACTTCTTCTCCTCACCTTCCGAGCTTCCTTATCTCGAGAGTGCAAAGCACTAAACACTAGTTACTAAGATTCCAGTAAATTACGAAGGCCGGATTCGAACAACAGTCATATCCTAGGATTCTTAAATACCGATAACCGTAGTAATACGGAGTATTTCTAGAACTAAGGAAAGAGATTCCGATCTCGAATATGGTCAATATACGCACTTATGGTGGTATAAAATTCTAACCCTTATCGTTATTATGTATACGGTGGGCCCTCCTTTGACTCCGAATTTTTGGGGAAGTGGTTGAGTGGAAACCTCCCTCGACCTCTATATAAAGAGCTCTACTCCACTCATTCTAATCAAACCATCCGAATTCACTTCTTCTCCTCTCCTCAGCTTCCAAGATTCTTTCTCTCGAGAGTGCAAAGCACTAAACATTTGTTCATAGGCTTCCGGTAAATTGTGAAGGCGGATTCGAACAATAGTTGTATCTTCGGATTTTTGAACACTGGTAACCACCGTAATACGGGGTGTATCTAGAATTAAGGAAAGAGATTCATATCTAATCACACCATCCGAATTCACTTCTTCTCCTCTCCTCAGCTTCCTTCTCTCGAGGGTGCAAAGCACGTAACACTAGTTTGTAGGCTTCCGGTAAATTACAAAGGCCGGATTCGAACAACAGTTGTATCTTGGGATTCTTAAATACCGGTAACCATCGTAATACGGGGTATTTCTATAATTAAGGAAAGAGATTCCGATCTCGACTCTGTTCAACATATGCATTTAAGGTAGTATAAAATTCCAACCTTTATCATTTTTATGTATGCGGTTGGGCCCTCCTTTGACTCCAAATTTTGGGGGAAGTGGTTGAGTGGATCAGCTTGACTTCTTGTTACGTCTAGGAATAGATGCACAAAAAGCCTTAAATTTATACTCGTTATATTTCTCCTAACTCCTAGCGAACCCGCAGTGTACCGGACGTTTGTAGTAGGGATAGTATTCCGAGGTCGAACACAAAGACTAAGGTGAGATTGATTCGATTAGTGATTAAGTTTAGTGAAGATCTAGGTTTAAGGAAAAAGAAAGAAATAAAGAAATAAAAATCTAAAATGTTTTTGGTGGTTTTTTTTTTGGTGATCAATCAAAGATCACAAATCATGCAAAATGAACAATCAACTAAGCTAACAAATCAACACAAACAAACAAGCTAAAACGAGATATAATTCGAAGAGAGAAAAGCGGATTTTAGGGGTTGGAAGTTCCGGTTATGGAATAGGACTCAAGCTAACTAATCATTCCTTGGATTAACTATGATATGTTGGGAATGAGTGTTTCTAGATTGGGATCAATCACCGGGTAGGTCTCATGGTCCACTAGTCTGTCCCTAAGGTCTCATCACCGGGTAAGTCTCCAAGAACCTAAGGGATGGAATTCTACACAAACCGGATTGTCACCTAGGGATCTAACCTATCCTCACCGGGTAAGTCTCGAAGGGTTAGTCCTAAACAACTATCCTGGCACACTTAGTCCAATGGCGGCTTATGAGGCTCACCACTACCTAGGGTTTGTCATCTTTGAAAATCTAAGAGTAAGAATCACCGGGTAGATCTCTTCTAACACTTAGTTGCTAACACTAGGTCACCCTAGGGTAGATTTAACTCAACAAACACTAGGATTTCAACATTCTAACAATCTAAAACTAGATCCATCGAACCAGGGTTTGTCATCTTTTAAAATGTTTTTGTAGGACCACTTTTATACTACAACTTTGCAAGAGCTGGCCATGAGATCGTGGCACAGCTGTCACAACCGTCTGGCAAAAACCACGGTTAGTTCCACGGCCGTGGACCCTTCAGTGACCGTGGTTTGGTGCTTCAGTGTTGCCTTGGTTCATTAAGCTTTGATTTGGTGCATGGCTTGTGTTGGCAAGGTTCCATGAGTCCTCCTTAGCCCTTAGCTTGCATTTAAATGAGTCCGAGGGTGTGTCATCTTGATGAACGATCCTCAAACGTATCGTTTAAGCTCCTAATTCTCCAAAAATACTTACAAAGCAATGCAAGAGTCCGTGTAGATGTCTATCTCGACCAAATATGTGAATTGAGTGCAAACGTCGTGAACTAGTGCTAAACCATGCATGAATGAGTGAGAAATCTATCTAAATGACTACCTAAACCTAAGTCATAAATCGTGTTATCAAAAATACCCCATACTTAAGGTTTGCTCATCCCCGAGCAAATTCCCAACTATAGACTAAGAGATAACATGATTTATGTATGCAGAAAAAATGGCAAAATCTTTTTGGGTTTGTGCTTCTACTATTGGATCACCTTCATAGTCATGTTTCATGGCAACGGACAAGCAATTATGTATCAAATAAATGAAGGCATGGAAAGACAATTATACTTAACTCGAAAGCATGCATGAAATGTAAAAATGAAGAAGTCAAGATGATCAAGAGCATATCCAATCTAAATTACTAAGTCTTACAAACATGCAAATAGGTCATAAGGTCTTATGAAATAAAAGGCCAAGAAACGTTGTGATTAGGTGGGGATTTTTCTAGGCTATGTGATGCTAATCCGGGAATAGAACTAACTCCACAATTTTGTCCTCGATCAACTTCCGTCAAATGTAAATTTTCTCCATCTTTTCTATCTTTTTCTTTTTCTTTCACTTATTTTTGAGACAATGGCATTGGTGTACAAGAGCCGAAACCTTGGTGATTAGCCGTCCTCGGGTTTTTTTCTATTTTTTGAGGTGCATCCACACCGGGCACACATACCAAAACTCGTTAGGACTATCGGTTTATTTGACTTTGGCAAGGCACCAACACCCGATTATGTGAAGTGTGCCGAGTTACTTGTCATTTAAACCAACGTCCCCAAACCTATATTTTTGTTTACACTTTCACAACAATTTCAGCATTTTATTCATGACATCAACATCTTCACCCCATACTTGCTTTTCATACACATCAACATACTAACATGCTCCTATTCCCGGATGGGTCAAAAGAGGTCAAATTTATATCAATGGAGGTGCTCAAACATTATGATCAAGATGAGAAGTAGAGAAAAATGAATCGCCTCATTCATTCCTAGATGGTGTGAAAGAACTAGCATGTAATTTCGACTTTCAATACTCAATCCATTCTAGGCAAACATCATGATCACAATTCATTCATGGGATTCAAGAGAAGTACTTCAAGTCCACATATGCCATTCATAAATTTAACACATAAGGCCATCCATAGCCAATCCACAAGTCAAGATTCATCATTAGGGTCATATCCAAGCCTAGAAAGCACAAAAAATTTTAAATTTTCTGATTTTTATGGGATTTTCGAAATGAGTATATACAATGCAAGACATGTGAAAATATTAAACTATCTTAGATGCTCATCATGCAAATGATCATGCAAACCCCACCCCATACTTAGAAACACATTGTCCCCAATGTGGTAATGAAGTAAAGAAGAGTGAAAGAAGATTCTCACAATGTAAAAATGGTTTGCTATGGTATTTGGGATTTCTCAAGTGGTTGACGGTGGATGATCCTATCAATAATGGTTGAGAGCTCTAAGTGTTCATCAAGGCGTCGGGACCCGTGCTAGGCACCGCTAGCCGTCCAAGTTCCGCGTCCGCTCCACCCATAATTGATGAGGGGTTCATCATCATCATTCACATGCCATGCAAGACTTCCAATGCTACCAAGACTCTAGCATACACACGAAACACACCAAATACACACAAGAACAGAAAAATCAAAAACAAAAACAAAATGAAAAAGGGAAAACGTTACCAATGGGTTGCCTCCCACCAAGCGCTTCTTTAAGGTCATTAGCTTAACCAAACTCGGGGGCGTCTCATTCTAGGTGAAGTGGGGAAATCATATCTACCGGAGCTCCCGGGATATACCTCTTCAACCGGTGCCCATTCACCTTGAAATCTCCACAATGCTCCCCTCCTATCTCAATAGCTCCATGGGGGAAGATCTTCTTCACCACATATGGCCCGGTCCATCTTGATTTTAGCTTTCCAGGGAAAAGCCGCAGCCTTGAGTTGAAGAGAAGGACAAGGTCGCCTTCACTCAACTCCTTTGGGATGAGGCGCTTGTCATGCCACCGTTTGGTTCTCTCCTTGTAGATCTGGGCATTCTCATAAGCATCCAACCGGATCTCTTCGAGAGCGTTCATATTAAGCAACATCTTCTCTCCCGCTTCGTTGAGGTCAAAATTTAGCCACTTAATGGCCCAATAAGCTCTATGCTCCATCTCTACCGGAAGATGGCAAGACTTGCCATAGACTAACTTGTAAGGAGTGGTGCCAATTGGTGTCTTGAAAGCGGTTCTATATGCCCACAAGGCATCGTTGAGCTTCATGGCCCAATCTTTTCTCGTCCTAGAGACCGTCTTCTCAAGAATTCCCTTTATCTCCCGGTTGGAGATCTCCACTTGACCACTAGTTTGGGGATGGTAAGGTGTTTCCACCTTATGAGTCACCCCATACTTAGCCAAAAGTGCCCCAAAGTTCCTATTGGTGAAATGCTTCCCTCCATCACTTATGATAACCCTTGGTGTTCCAAACCTAGGAAAGATCACTCGGTTGAAGAACCGCACCACCACCTTGGCATCGTTTGTAGGAGAGGCGATTGCCTCCACCCATCTTGAAACATAGTCTACCGCCAATAGGATGTAGAGGTTGCCACATGAAGAAGAGAATGGTCCCATGAAGTCCACACCCCACACATCAAATATTTCCACTTCTTGTATGTTGTTCAAGGGCATCTCATTCCTCCTTGAGATGTTGCCCGTTCTTTGGCAAGCATCACAAGTTACAACAAAGCTTTGCACATCCTTGAACAAACTTGGCCAAAAGAAGCCCGATTGCAACACTTTCGCACATGTCTTGTGTGAGCTAGCATGCCCTCCACATGGCAAGGAATGACAATGGCGGATCACACTCTCTACCTCATCCTCCGGTATGCATCTTCTAAACATTCCATCCGACCCTCTCTTGAACAAAAGTGGTTCACTCCAATAGTAGTGTCTCACATCTTTGAAGAACTTCTTTCTTTGGGCATATGTCAATCCGGGAGGCACTTCCTCACACACAAGATAGTTCACGATGTCGGCATACCATGGCTCACTTCCTCTAGACACTTGGAACAAGCATTCTTCCACCATTTGCAATTGCTCATCCCGGAATGAATCATCAATCGGGATGTCATCCCTTTCAAGTTCCAATGGTGGGAGTCTACTAAGGTGATCCGCCATGGAGTTCTTGGATCCCTTCTTGTCCCGGATTTCCAAATCAAATTCTTGAAGAAGAAGGATCCACCGAATTAACCTAGGCTTGGCATCATTCTTTGTGAGGAGGTAACGGATCGCAGCATGATCCGTATAAACTATGACCTTCGCTCCAATAAGATATGAGCGGAACTTCTCAAAAGCATACACCACCGCTAGCAACTCTTTCTCGGTGGTAGCATAATTGAGTTGGGCGTCATCTAGCGTCTTGCTAGCATAATAGATGGCATGTGTGCGCCCATCTTTCCTTTGCCCCAAAACAGCCCCAACGGCTACATCACTTGCATCACACATGATCTCAAACGGTAAACTCCAATCCGGAGGTTGCATGATAAGTGCGGAGATCAAAGCGTTCTTCAACCTACAAAAAGCCTCAAGGCAATCCTTGGAGAAAACAAACTCAACATCTTTCATTAGTAGGTTAGTAAGAGGCTTAGAAATTTTAGAGAAGTCTTTAATAAACCTCCGGTAGAAACCGGCATGTCCTAAGAAACTCCTTACCCCTTTCACCAAGGTAGGTGGTGGCAACTTCTCTATCGTTTCAATCTTGGCCCTATCAACCTCAATGCCACGGTTGGACACCAAGTGTCCCAACACAATCCCTTCACTTACCATGAAGTGGCATTTTTCCCAATTTAAGACAAGATTTGTCTCCTCACATCTTTTCAATACTAATGACAAGTTAGCTAAGCAATTATCAAAGGAAGAACCATAAACAAAAAAATCATCCATAAATACTTCCATGATATTCTCAATGTATTCCGAAAAGATAGCCATCATACACCTTTAAAAGGTGGCGGGTGCATTACACAACCCAAATGGCATTCTCCTATATGCGAAAGTACCCCATGGACAGGTAAATGTGGTTTTCTCTTGGTCATCGGGGTGGATAGGGATTTGGAAGAATCCACTATAGCCATCTAAGTAGCAAAAATGAGAGTGTTGAGCTAACCTTTCTAGCATTTGGTCAATGAAAGGGAGAGGGAAGTGATCTTTCCTAGAGGCCATGTTAAGCTTCCTATAGTCAATACACATCCTCCATCCCGTAACCGTCCTAGTTGGGATTAGTTCATTATTCTCATTAGTCACTACGGTCATCCCACCCTTCTTAGGAACTACATGAACGGGACTAACCCACTTACTATCCGAGATAGGGTAGATAATCCCCGCATCTAGCAACTTAATGATCTCTTTCTTGACTACCTCTTTCATTATAGGATTCAATCTTCTTTGATGTTCAATAGAGGGTTTATGGTCATCTTCCATCAATATCTTATGCACGCACAAAGAGGGCTTAATGCCAACAAGGTCATCAATAGTATAGCCAATGGCTTTCTTATGCAATCTTAGCTCATGGAACAACTTAGCAAGTTCATCATCATTCAAGCATGCATTCACAATCACCGGATATGTAGAATTATCACCAAGAAAAGCATACTTTAAATGAGAGGGAGGGGATTGAGTTCAAGTTTAGGAGGACCTTTATCGAGTGGAGGCGTTCCAAATAATGTTGGATGAGATGAATCTAAAGCAAATGAAGACCCTCCAAGGCTCCTTGAAGCTTGATCATCAATGAGGTCTGATTCTGGGAGAACCATGGTTGGATCCACGGTTCTTGGCACCTCCACGGCCGTGGAAGTTGACAACCTTGCTCGTTGGAGCTTTCCAGAGAGTTCTACGGCCGTGGAACACATTCTGTTACGCTCAGGATGTGATACGCAATGGGTTTTAAATTTATATTCTCGTTATATTTATCCTAACTCCTAGCGAACCCGCAGTGTACGGGACGTTTGTAGTAGGGATAGTATTCCGAGGTCGAACACAAAGACTAAGGTGAGTTTGATTCGATTTATGATTAAGTCTAGTGAAGATCTAGGTTAAGAAAAGAGAAGGAAATAAAGAAATGAAAATCTCAATGTTTTTGGTAGGTTTTTAAGTGATCAATCAAGGATCACTAAGCATGCAAAATAAATGAATCAACTATGCTAACAATCAACACAAACAATCAAGCTAAAACAAGATATAGATCAAAGATAGAAAAGCGGATTCTAGGGGTTGGGAATTCCGATTATGGCATAGGACTCAAGCTATCTATTCATTCCTTGGATTAACTATGAATTGTTGTGAGTAAGTGTTTCTAGATTGGGATCAATCACCGGGTAGGTCTTATGGTCCACTAGTCCATCCCTAAGATCTCATCACCGGGTAAGTCTCTAAGAACCTAAGGGACGGAATTCTACACAAACCGGATTGTCACCTAGAGATCTAACCTATCCTTACCGGGTAAGTCTCGGAAGGGTTAGTCCTAAGCAACTATCTAGCACACTTAGTCCAATGGCGGCTTATGAGGCTTACCACTACCTAGGGTTTGTTATCTTTGGAATCTAAGAGTAAGGATTACCGGGTAAGTCTCTCCTAACACTTAGTTGCTAACACTAGGTCACCCTAGGATAGATTCAACTCAACAAACACTAGGATTTCAACAATCTAACAACCTAAGACTAGATCCATCGAACCAGGGAAGATCACGGGTTGTTCTACCAAGTCCACGGTAATTGTTGAATTGCCGGTTGTTGTTGAAGTTCCTTGGGCCTTGATAATTGTTGTAATTGCCCCTTCCCATGTAATTCACATCCTCCTCCTTGGAAGATAAGTTAGCTTGTGGAAGCACTTGAGGAGTTGCTTGGTTCTTCAAAGTTGTAGCACACAACTCCCTCAAGGACTTTAGCTCGTTGTTGATGGCGTCAAGCTTGAAATTGCTCATGGTGACTTCACTCACCTCATATGCTCCCACCTTTCTCCCTTCACTCTTCCTATGGGAGTACTTCTCAATGACTAGAGCTTGCTTCTCCACAAACTTCCAAGCTTCATCTACATGCTTCTCCATGAAAGTCCCACCAGAAAGAGATTGGAGCTTGAATTGGCTATCTTCATCAAGTCCTTTGAAGTAGATCTCCAATAGCTCAATTTTCGGTATGCCATGGTATGGACAATCTAGGAGAAGATCTTTGAACCTCTCCCAAGACTTGAATAAACTCTCTCTATCCTTCATCACGAAGGCATTGATCTTCCCTCTTAACTCGGTAGTCTTGGAAGGTGGGAAGAACTTAGTCAAAAACTCGGTTGTCATCTCCTCCCAAGTACCAACTCGCCCTTGTGGAATAGATTGATACCAAGCCAAGGCTTTATCCTTAAGAGAGAAGGAAAAAGCCCTAAGCTTATGGTTGTTGCTTTCCAATCTTGGCGGTCTAAGAGTCTCCATCAAGATCTCATAATTCATCAAGTGTTGATGAGGAGACTCTCCTTCCATCCCTCCAAATTGATTATGCCGGATCATTTGTAGAACATGAGGGCGGAGTTCGTAATCATGGGCTGCGGGTTCCCCTAAGTTCACACCCGGACGGTGTGCTCTTTGTGCCGGATCCATTCGTTGCCCCAACGTTTGTGGTTCTTCCATAGCAATGGGCACAACCCTAATGTTTACCGCCGCCGGCTGCGGTTGTGGTGGAGGTGGAGGAGGTTGTTGTCGATTAAGCTCTCTTTGCACAAGAGCTTGCCTAATCTCCTCAATCTCCCTCCTAGTTGCCTCTTGCCTCTCATTGGCAAGTCTCCTTTCATTCTCCAAAGCTTCATCTCTTATCCTAATTTGCTCTAAAGCCTCATTCAACTCAGCTTGGAGATCTCTTCCGGCCATCTCTTTTCCCTTTTTAATGCTCTTGGATCTAGATCTAAGGGTTTTCTCCGGTTCGGGATCGAATGGAGCTAAATCCTTGCCACGAGATCTTCGCATACACCTAAAGAGTGAGATGTCCTGAAAAGCAAAGACACAAACCAAAAAGAGATCAAAAGCAACAAGAAAGATCTACACTACAATCAATCACAAAAAGACTCAATCTAGACCTAGTCCCCGGCAACGGCGCCAAAAACTTGTTACGCTCAGGATGTGATACGCAATGGGTTTTAAATTTATATTCTCGTTATATCTATCCTAACTCCTAGCGAACCCGCAGTGTACGGGACGTTTGTAGTAGGGATAGTATTCCGAGGTCGAACACAAAGACTAAGGTGAGTTTGATTCGATTTATGATTAAGTCTAGTGAAGATCTAGGTTAAGAAAACCTGGCAAAAACCACGAGATCGTGGCACAGCTGGCCAAGAGATCGTGGCACAGCTGTCACGAAAACCTGGCAAAAACCACGGGTAGAATCACGGCCGTGATCTGTCAGTGAACCGTGATTTTGTGCTTCAGCTTTGCCTTTGATCATTAAGCTTCGATTTGGTGCATGGCTTGTGTTGGCAAGGTTCCATGAGTCCTCCCTAGCCTTTAGCTTGCATCCTAATGAGTCTGAGGGTGTGTCATCTTGATGAACGATCCTCAAACGTATCGTTTTAGCTCCTAAATCTCCCAAAATACCTACAAAGCAATGCACAAGTCCGTGTAGACGTCTATCTCGACAAAATACGTGAATTGAGTGCAAACGCCGTGAACTAGTGCTAAACTATGCATGAATGAGCGAGAAATCTATCTAAATGATTACCTAAACCTAGTCATAAATCGTGTTATCAAAAATACCCCATACTTCAGGTTTGCTCGTCCCCGAGCAAATTCTCAACTATAGACTATGAGATAACATGATTTATGTATGCAGAAAAATGGCAAAATCTTTTTGGGTTTGTGCTTCTACTATTGGATCACCTTCATAGTCATGTTTTATGGCAACGGACAAGCAATTATGCATCAAATAAATGAAGGCATGGAAAGACAATTGTACTTAACTCAAAAGCATGCATGAAATGTAAAAATGAAGAAGAAACCAAGAAGATCAAGAGCATATCCAATCTAGATTACTAAGTCTTACAATCATGCAAATAGGTCATAAGGTCTTGTGAAATAAAAGGCCAAGAAATGTTGTGACTAGGTGGGGATTTTCTAGGTTATGTGATGCTAATCCGGGAATGGAACTAACTCCACAACCTTGTCCTCGATCAACTTCCTTCAAGTGTATATTTTCTCTTTCTTTTCTTTCGTTTCTTTTTCTTTTTCTTTCACTTATTTTTGAGACAATGGCATTGGTGTACAAAAGCCGAAACCTTGGTGATTAGCCATCCTCGGGCTTTTTCTATTTTTTGAGGTGCATCCACACCGGGCACACATACCAAAGCTCGTTAGGACTATTGGTTTATTTGACTTTGGCAAGGCACCAACACCCGATTATGTGAAGTGTACTGAGTTACTTGTCATTTAAACCAACGTCCCCAAACCTATATTTTTGGCTACACTTTCACAACATCTTCAGCATTTTATTCATGACATTCTTTCATCAACATCTTCACCCCACACTTGCTTTTCACACACATCAACACACTAGCATGCTCCTATTCCTGGATGGGTCAAAAGAGGTCGAATTTATATCCATTGAGGTTCTCAAACAGTCATGATCAAGATGAGAAGTAGAGAAAGATGAATTGCCTCATTCATTCCTAGATGATATGCAAGAACTAGCATGTAATTTCGACCTTCCATACTCAATCCATCCTAGGCAAACATCATGATCACAAATCATCCATGGAATTCAAGAGAAGTACTTCATGTCCACATATGCATTCATCAATTTAACACATAAGGCCATCCGTAGCCAATCCACAAGACAAGATTCATCATTAGGGTCATATCCAAGCCTAGAAAGCACAAAAATTTTTAAATTTTCTGAATTTTTATGGGATTTTCGAAATGAATATATACAATGAAAGACATGTGAAAATATTAAACTATCCTAGATGCTCATCATGCAAAGTATCATGCAAACCCCACCCCATACTTAGAAACACATTGTCCCCAATGTGTAAATGAAGTAAAGAAGAGTGAAAGAAGGTTCTCACAATGTAAAAGTGGTTTGCTATGGTATTTGGGATTGTCAAGTGGAATTGATGTTGGATGATCCTATCAACCATGGTAGAGAGCTCTAAGCAATTTATCAAAGCGTCGGGACCCGCGCTAGGCACCGCTAGCCGTCCAAGTTCCGCGTCCGCTCCACCCATAATTGATGAGGGGTTCATTATCATCATTCTCATGCCAAGCAAGGCTTCCAATGCTACTAAGGTTCTAGAACACACACAAGGCACACAAAACACACACAAAATAGAAAAATCTAAAACAAAAACAAAACGAGAAAAGGGAAAATGTTACCAATGGGTTGCCTCCCACCAAGCGCTTCTTTAAGGTCATTAGCTTGACCAAACTCGGGGGCGTCTATTCAAGGTAAAGTGGGGCAATCATATCCACTAGAGCTCCCGGGATGTACTTCTTCAACCGGTGCCCATTCACCTTAAAGTTTTCACAATGCTCCCCTCCTATCTCAATAGCTCCATGGGGAAAGATCTTCTTCACCACATATGGCCCGGTCCATCTTGATTTGAGCTTTCCGGGAAAGAGCCGCAACCTTGAGTTGAAGAGAAGGACAAGGTCTCCTTCACTCAACTCCTTGGGGATGATCCTCTTGTCCTGCCACCGCTTGGTCCTCTCCTTGTAGATCCGGGCATTCTCGTATGCATCCAACCGGATCTCCTCAAGTGCGTTCATATCAAGCAACCTCTTCTCTCCGGCCTTTTTGAGATCAAAATTTAGCCACTTGATGGCCCAATGCGCTATATGCTCTATTTCTACCGGAAGGTGGCAAGACTTGCCATAGACCAACTTGTAAGGAGTAGTGTCAATTGGTGTCTTGAAAGCGGTCCTATATGCCCACAAGGCATCATTGAGCTTCATAGCCCAATCCTTTCTAGTTCTAGATACCATCTTCTCGAGAATGGCCTTTATCTCCCGGTTGGAGATCTCCACTTGGATACTGGTTTGGGGATGGTAAGGTGTTGCCACCTTATGGGTCACCCCATACTTAGCCAAAAGTGCTCCAAAGTTCCTATTGGTGAAGTGCTTCCCTCCATCACTTATGATCACCCTTGGTGTTCCAAACCTAGGAAAGATCACTCGGTTGAAGAAACGCACCACAACCTTGGCGTCATTTGTAGGAGAGGCGATTGTCTCCACCCATCTCGAAACATAGTCAACCGCCAATAGGATGTAGAGGTTGCCACATGAAGAAGGGAATGGTCCCATGAAGTCCACACCCCACACATCAAATATTTCCACTTCTTGTATGTTGTTCAAAGGCATCTCATTCCTCCTTGAGATGTTGCCCGTCCTTTGGCAAGCATCACAAGCTACCACAAAGCTTTGCACATCCTTGAACAAACTTGGCCAAAAGAAGTCCGATTGCAACACCTTCACACATGTCTTGTGGGAGCTAGCATGCCCTCCACATGGCAAGGAATGACAATGGCGGATCACACTCTCCACCTCATCCTCCGGTATACATCTTCTAAACATTCCATCCGGCCCTCTCTTGAACAAAAGTGGCTCGCTCCAATAGTAATGCCTCACATCTTTGAAGAACTTCTTCCTTTGGGCATATGTCAAACCGGGAGGTACTTCCTCTCACACTAAGTAGTTCACAATGTCGGCAAACCATGGCCCGCTTCCTCTAGACACTTGGAACAAGCATTCCTCCACCATTTGCAATTGCTCATCTCGGAACGAATCATCAATCGGGATGTCATCTCTTTCAAGCTCCAATGGTGGGAGTCTACTAAGGTGATCCGCCACGGAGTTCTCGGATCCCTTCTTGTCCCGGATTTCCAAATCAAAATCTTGAAGAAGAAGGATCCACCGAATCAACCTAGGTTTTGCATCCTTCTTGGTAAGGAGGTAACGGATCGCAGCATGATCCGTATAAACTATGACCTTCGCTCCAACAAGATATGAGCGGAACTTCTCAAAAGCATACACCACCGCTAGCAACTCTTTCTCGGTGGTAGCATAATTGAGTTGAGCATCATCTAGCGTCTTGCTAGCATAATAAATAGCATGAGTGCGCTCATCTTTCCTTTGCCCCAAAACAGCCCCAACGGCTACATCGCTTGCATCACACATGATCTCAAACGGTAAACTCCAATCCGGAGGTTGCATGATAGGTGCGGAGATCAAGGCGTTCTTCAACCTACAAAAAGCCTCAAGACAATCTTTGGAAAAGACAAAATCATCATCCTTCATTAGTAGGTTAGTGAGAGGCTTAGAAATTTTAGAGAAGTCTTGAATAAACCTCCGGTAAAAACCGGCATGCCCTAAGAAACTCCTTACCCCTTTCACCGAGGTAGGTGGTGGCAACTTCTCTATCGTTTCAATCTTAGCCCTATCAACCTCAATGCCACGGTTAGACACCAAGTGTCCTAACACAATGCCTTCACTTACCATGAAGTGGCATTTTTCCCAATTTAAGACAAGATTTGTCTCCTCACATCTTTGCAATACTAATGACAAGTTAGCCAAGCAATTATCAAAGGAAGAACCATAAACAAAGAAATCATCCATGAACACTTCCATGATATTTTCAATGTATTCCAAAAAGATAGCCATCATACACCTTTGGAAGGTGGCGGGTGCATTACACAACCCAAATGGCATTCTCCTATATGCAAAAGTGCCCCATAGACATGTAAATGTAGTTTTCTCTTGGTCATCGGGATGGATAGGGATTTGGAAGAATCCACTATAGCCATCTAAGTAGCAAAAATGAGAATGTTGAGCTAACCTCTCTAGCATTTGGTCAATGAAGGGGAGAGGGAAGTGATCTTTCCTAGAGGCCATGTTCAACTTCCTATAATCAATACACATGCTCCACCCCGTAACCGTCCTAGTTGGGATTAGTTCGTTGTTCTCATTAGTCACTACGGTCATCCCACCCTTCTTAGGAACTACATGAACGGGACTAACCCACTTACTATCCGAGATAGGGTAGATAATCCCCGCATCTAGCAACTTAATGATTTCCTTTTTGACTACCTCTTTCATTATGGGATTTAATCTCTTTGATGTTTAATAGAGGGTTTATGATTATCTTCCATCAATATCTTATGCATGCACAAAGAAGGTTTTATGCCAACCAAATCATCAATAGTATAGTCAATGGCTTTCCTATGCAATCTTAGTTCATGCAACAACTTAGCAAGTTCATCATCACTTAAGCATGCATTAACAATCACCGGATATGTTGAATTATCACCAAGAAAAGCATACTTCAAATGAGAGGGGAGGGGTTTGAGTTCGAGTTTAGGAGGACCTTTATCGAATGTAGACGATCCAAATAGTGTTAGATGAGATGAATCCAAAGCAAATGAAGACCCTCCAAGGCTCCTAGAAGCTTGATCATCATCAAGGGCTGATTCAGGGGAAAACACGGCCAACTCCATGGTTTGCTCCAAGTCCACGGCCGTGGACCTTGCCTGGCTCATTTGTTGAGGCTTTACAGAGAGTTTGACGGCCGTGGAACCACTTCCACGCCCGTGGAACTTGCAGCTGCTTAGCACCTCTTCGTGGCCTTCAACTTGAGCCCTTGTCTCCTCCTCTAATGCTTCTAAGGCCTTGATCTCTTCATTGCAAGCCTCCTCAACACCTTCCCCCATCATACTTAAGGTAAGAACCTTCTCCAAGGATCCTTGATCAAGATCGAGCTCACAACTTCTCTAGATTCCTCTTGCTCGACTATGTTGAAGACATCTTCATCAAGGGTTGGCCCTTTCATCATTGTGGACAACTTGAACTTGATGTTCTCTTCTCCAATGTTGAAGGAGAGAGTCCCATTCTTGCAATCCACTAGGCATCCGGAAGTGGCTAGGAAAGGTCTTCCTAAGATGATGGGAACCGGATAGTCCGCCGGAATATCTAAGACAACAAAATCAATTGGCACATAGAATCCTCCTAGTTGCACCGGAATGTCTTCTAAGATCCCAACCGGGTGAGTGATAGAATGGTCCGCCATATAGAGGGTCATCTTGACCGGTTTCGGCTCTCCTAGCCCAACCTTGTTGCAAAGTGCAAGCGGTATGATGCTTACACTTGCTCCAAGATCACAAAGGGCCTCATACTTCACATCTCCCACTCCAATTGGAACACAAAAGGAACCCGGATCTCTTAGCTTGGGAGGCATCTCCTCCTTCATTGTTTGGATCAATTCCGAAGATCTCTTGGTCATTCTTATCTCCCCATACTCCTCCAACTTCCTTTTGTTGGAGAGTATCTCCTTCAAGAACTTGCCATATGCCGGCATTCCTAAAATAGCATCCATGAACGGAATGTTAATATGCAATTTAGACATTAGTTCAAGGAATTTACCAAAGTGATTGTCCAAGCGAGCTCTTGCTCGTGATTGAGGGAATGGTAGTGGTGGTTTGTATGGAGGTGGCGCCACATAAGTTGGCTCTACATCCTTGCTCTTGCCTCCATCTCTTTGCAAAGCCTCTTCCTCTATCACCACTTGTTTCCCTTTAGCATTGTCCTTTGGCAAAGGATCTTTCATGCTCAACCCACTCCTTGTAGTGATAGCCAACACTTGGCCTCTTGGGTTGTCTTCGGTCCTTCCGGGAAGCTTCCCCGGATCTCTATGGGCTTCACCCGCCTTTTGGAACACTCGTGCTTCCAACACTTTTTGAGCCTTGGAAATGGAAGTCACGGTGCTCTCAAGACCACTCAACCTTCCAAGCAATTGCTCAAACATCATTTCGGTTCTATCTTTTGGAGGTTGAGTAAATTCGGGTGGAGGTTCTTGTGACGCTTTTGGTGGTGGAGTTGTGCTTGTGGAAGCAGGAGGGTTCAAGGCTCCATCCGGGTTAGAGTAAGAAAATCCGGGATGGTTGTGGTTGGGCCAGTAATTGTTGAATTGCCGGTTGTTGTTGAAGTTCCTTGGGCCTTGATAATTATTGTAATTGCCCCTTCCCATGTAATTCACATCCTCCTCCTTGGAAGATAAGTTAGCTTGTGGAAGCACTTGAGGAGTTACTTGGTTCTTCAAAGTTGTAGCACACAACTCCCTCAAGGACTTTAGCTCGTTGTCGATGGCGTCAAGCTTGAAATTGCTCATGGTGACTTCACTCACCTTATATGCTCCCGCCTTTCTCCCTTCACTCTTCCTATGGGAGTACTTATCAATCACTAGAGCTTGCTTCTCCACAAACTCCCAAGCTTCATCTACATGCTTCTCCATGAAAGTCCCACCGGAAAGAGATTGGAGCTTGAATTGGCTATCTTCATCAAGTCCTTTGAAGTAGATCTCCAATAGCTCAATTTTCGGTATGCCATGGTGTGGACAATCTAGGAGAAGATCTTTGAACCTCTCCCAAGACTTGAATAAACTCTCTCTATCCTTCATCACGAAGGCATTGATATTCCCTCTTAACTCGGTAGTCTTGGAAGGTGGGAAGAACTTAGTCAAAAACTCGGTTGTCATCTCCTCCCAAGTACCAACTCGCCCTTGTGGAATAGATTGATACCAAGCCAAGGCTTTATCCTTAAGAGAGAAGGAAAAAGCCCTAAGCTTATGGTTGTTGCTTTCCAATCTTGGCGGTCTAAGAGTCTCCATCAAGATCTCATAATTCATCAAGTGTTGATGAGGAGACTCTCCTTCCATCCCTCCAAATTGATTATGTCGGATCATTTGTAGAACTTGAGGGCGGAGTTCGTAATCATGGGCTGCGGGATCCCCTAAGTTCACACCCGGACGGTGTGCTCTCCTAACACTTAGTTGCTAACACTAGGTCACCCTAGGATAGATTTAACTCAACAAACACTTAGGATTTCAACATTCTAACAATCTAAGACTAGATCCATCGAACCAGGGAAGATCACGGGTTGTTCTACCAAGTCCACGGTCGTGGTTTGGCAAGAACAAACCGTGGATCCTAACAGAGGCTACGTTTAAGCACACAAGTCATCCAAGGGCTGATCTAAGTCCATCCTATCATGGTCCCAGCCATAACCATCATTTCCTTACCCTAGAACCACATCTATTTAGCCTACAACATTCATCATAGCAATCGAAATCATCAAACATAAAATCATGGCATCCATTTGCAAGATAATGAAGAGAAAGTGATGAACAAGTGAAGTAAACAAAACCAAGATGGAAAATAGAATTAGAATAACTCACAACCCTTCTTAAAGAAGGTTCAAATGGTTCATACAACTCTAGAAATCGATTCCGGAATCCTTCACCACAAAGCTATCAAAGTCTATCAATGGTGTGTTCTTCTTCTTCTCCAATGAAGCTCTTCTCCAATGGTAGCCTTCTTCTACCTCCTTCTTTCCAAAGAATCTTCTTGTTGAGAGAATATTTTGATTGGGTGATAGTGGATAATGGAGAGCTGCTCCAAGATGATTCTCTCAGCCAATGCATGACCACTTTTATACTACAACTTTGCAAGAGCTGGCCAAGAGATCGTGGCACAGCTGTCACGAAAACCTGGCAAAAACCACGGGTAGAATCATTGCCGTGATCTGTCAATGAACCGTGATTTTGTGCTTCAGCTTTGCCTTTGATCATTAAGCTTCGATTTGGTGCATGGCTTGTGTTGGCAAGGTTCCATGAGTCCTCCCTAGCCTTTAGCTTGCATCCTAATGAGTCTGAGGGTGTGTCATCTTGATGAACGATCCTCAAACGTATCGTTTTAGCTCCTAAATCTCCCAATATACCTACAAAGAAATGCACAAGTCCGTGTAGACTTCTATCTCGACAAAATACGTGAATTGAGTGCAAACGCCGTGCACTAGTGGTAAACTATGCATGAATGAGCGAGAAATCTATCTAAATGATTACCTAAACCTAGTCATAAATCGTGTTATCAAAAATACCCCATACTTCAGGTTTGCTCATCCCCGAGCAAATTCTCAACTATAGACTATGAGATAACATGATTTATGTATGCAGAAAAATGGCAAAATCTTTTTGGGTTTGTGCTTCTACTATTGGATCACCTTCATAGTCATGTTTTATGGCAACGGACAAGCAATTATGCATCAAATAAATGAAGGCATGGAAAGACAATTGTACTTAACTCAAAAGCATGCATGAAATGTAAAAATGAAGAAGAAACCAAGAAGATCAAGAGCATATCCAATCTAGATTACTAAGTCTTACAAATATGCAAATAGGTCATAAGGTCTTGTGAAATAAAAGGCCAAGAAACGTTGTGACTAGGTGGGGATTTTCTAGGTTATGTGATGCTAATCCGGGAATGGAACTAACTCCACAACCTTGTCCTCGATCAACTTCCTTCAAGTGTATATTTTCTCTTTCTTTTCTTTCTTTTCTTTTTCTTTTTCTTTCACTTATTTTTGAGACAATGGCATTAGTGTACAAAAGCCGAAACCTTGGTGATTAGCCATCCTCGGGCTTTTTCTATTTTTCGAGGTGCATCCACAGCGGGCACACATACCAAAGCTCGTTAGGACTATTGGTTTATTTGACTTTGGCAAGGCACCAACACCCGATTATGTGAAGTGTACCGAGTTACTTGTCATTTAAACCAACGTCCCCAAACCTATATTTTTGGCTACACTTTCACAACAATTTCAGCATTTTATTCATGACATTCTTTCATCAACATCTTCACCCCACACTTGCTTTTCACACACATCAACACACTAGCATGCTCCTATTCCTGGATGGGTCAAAAGAGGTCGAATTTATATCCATTGAGGTTCTCAAACAGTCATGATCAAGATGAGAAGTAGAGAAAGATGAAATTGCTCATGGTGACTTCACTCACCTCATATGCTCCCGCCTTTCTCCCTTCACTCTTCCTATGGGAGTATTTCTCAATCACTAGAGCTTGCTTCTCCACAAACTCCCAAGCTTCATCCACATGCTTTTCCATGAAAGTCCCACCGGAAAGAGATTGAAGCTTGAATTGGCTATCTTCATCAAGTCCCTTGAAGTAGATCTCCAATAGCTCAATTTTAGGTATACCATGGTGTGGACAATCTAGGAGAAGATCTTTGAACCTCTTCCAAGACTTGAACAAACTCTCTCTATCCTTCATCACGAAGACATTGATCTTCCCTCTTAATTCGGTAGTCTTGGAAGGTGGGAAGAACTTAGTCAAAAACTCGGTTGTCATCTCCTCCCAAGTACCAACTCGCCCTTGTGGAATAGATTGATACCAAGCTAAGGCTTTGTCCTTAAGAGAGAAGGAGAAAGCCCTAAGATTATGGTTATTGCTCTCCAATCTAGGCGGTCTAAGAGTCTCCATCAAGATCTCATAATTCATCAAGTGTTGATGAGGAGACTCTCCTTCCATCCCTCCAAATTGATTATGCTGGATCATTTGTAGAACTTGAGGGCGGAGCTCGTAATCATGGGCCGCGGGATCTCCTAAGTTTACACCCGGACGGTGTGCTCTTTGTGCCGGATCCATACGTTGCCCTAACATTTGTGGCTCTTACATAGCAATGGGCACAACCCGAATGTTGACCGCCGGATGCGGTTGTGGTGGAGGTGGAGGAGGTTGTTGACGGTTTAGCTCTCTTTGCACAAGAGCTTGCCTAATCTCCTCAATCTCCCTCCTAGTTGCCTCTTGCCTCTCATTGGCAAGTCTCCTTTCATTCTCCAAGGCTTCATCCCTTATCCTAATTTGCTCTAAAGCCTCATCCAACTCAGCTTGGAGATCTCTTCCGGCCATCTCTTTTCCCTTTCTAATGCTCTTGGATCTAGATCTAAGGGTTTTCTCCGGTTCGGGATCGAATAGAGCTAAATCCTTGTCATGAGATCTTCGCATACACCTAAAGAGTGAGAGATGTCCTGAAAAGCAAAGACACAAACTAAAAGAGATCAAAAGCAACAAGATCTACACTATAAACAATCACAAATATGACTCGATCTAGACCTAGTCCCCGGCAACGGCGCCAAAAACTTCTTACGTCTAGGAATAGATGTGCAAAAAGCCTTAAATTTATACTCGTTATATTTCTCCTAACTCCTAGCGAACCCGCAGTGTACGGGACGTTTGTAGTAGGGATAGTATTCCGAGGTCGAACACAAATACTAAGGTGAGATTGATTCGATTAGTGATTAAGTTTGGTGAAGATCTAGGTTTAAGGAAAGAGAAAGAAATAAAGAAATAAAAATCTAAAATGTTTTTGGTGGTTTTTTTTTGGTGATCAATCAAAGATCACAAATCATGCAAAATGAACAATCAACTAAGCTAACAAATCAACACAAACAAACAAGCTAAAACGAGAAATAGTTCGAAGAGAGAAAAGCGGATTCTAGGGGTTGGAAGTTCTGGTTATGGCATAGGACTCAAGCTATCTAATCATTCCTTGGATTAACTATGATATGTTGGGAATGAGTGTTTCTAGATTGGGATCAATCACCGGGTAGGTCTCATGGTCCACTAGTCCGTCCCTAAGGTCTCATCACCGGGTAAGTCTCCAAGAACCTAAGGGATGGAATTCTACACAAACCGGATTGTCACCTAGGGATCTAACCTATCCTCACCGGGTAAGTCTCGAAGGGTTAGTCCTAAACAAATATTCTGGCACACTTAGTCCAATGGCGGCTTATGAGGCTCACCACTACCTAAGGTTTGTCATCTTTGAAAATCTAAGAGTAAGAATCACCGGGTAGCTCTCTTCTAACACTTAGTTGCTAACACTAGGTCACCCTAGGGTAGATTTAACTCAATAAACACTAGGATTTCAACATTCTAACAACCTAAAACTAGATCCATCGAACGAGGGAGAATCACGGGTTGTTCTACACCTTCCACGGCCGTGGAATGGCAAGAACAAATCGTGGACTCCAACAGAGGCTTCGTTAAAGTAAACAAGTCATCCAAAGGTAAATCTAAGTTCATCCTATCATAGTCTTAGCCATAACCATCCTTTCCTTACCCTAGAATCGCATCTATTTAGCCTACAACATGCATCATAACAATCGAAATCATCAAACATAAGATCATGGCTTCCATTTGCAAGATAATGAAGAGAAAGAGATGAACAAGTGAAGCAAACAAAACCAAGATGAAAGTAAGATTAGGAATACTTACAACCCTTCCAAAAGAAGGTTTAAACGATTCTTACAACCTAGAAAACGATTCCGAAATCCTTTACTACAAAACCTATCAAGTGCTAGCAATGGTGTGTTCTTCTCTTCTTCTCCAATGGAGCTCTTCTCCTCCTTCAATGGTAGCTTCTCCCCAAAAGAATCTTCTTGTTGTGAGAGTGGGAGAGAATGTGGAATTGGATGGTGGAATGGAAGATGCTTCTCTCAGCCTTGCAGGACCACTTTTATACTACAACTTTGCAAGAGCTGGCCATGAGATCGTGGCACAGCTGTCACAACCGTCTGGCAAAAACCACGGTTAGTTCCACGGCCGTGGACCCTTCAGTGACCGTGGTTTGGTGCTTCAGCGTTGCCTTGGTTCATTAAGCTTTGATTTGGTGCATGGCTTGTGTTGGCAAGGTTCCATGAGTCCTCCGTAGCCCTTATCTTGCATTTAAATGAGTCCGAGGGTGTGTCATCTTGATGAACGATCCTCAAACGTATTGTTTAAGCTCCTAATTCTCCAAAAATACCTACAAAGCAATGCAAGAGTCCGTGTAGACGTCTATCTCGACCAAATATGTGAATTGAGTGCAAACGTCGTGAACTAGTGCTAAACCATGCATGAATGAGTGAGAAATCTATCTACATGACTACCTAAACCTAAGTCATAAAACGTGTTATCACTTCCAATCTAGGCATGTCAATGGGCTCAGAATTTCATGGTCCCAGATCCTTAACAACCTCCCTCGGCCTCTATATAAAGAGTTCTACTCCACTCATTCTAATCAAACCATCCGAATGCACTTATTCTCCTCTCCGCAGCTTCCAAGCTTCTTTCTCTCGAGAGTGTAAAGCACTAAACACTGGTTCATAGGCTTCTGATAAATTATGAAGGCCGGATTCGAAGAATAGTTGTATCTTGGGATTTTTAAACACCGGTAACCGTCATAATACGGGGTGTATCTAGAATTAAGGAAAGAGATTCAGATCTAGACTTTGCTCAACATACGCACTTAAGGTGATATAAAATTCTGACCCTTATCGTTATTATGTAGTTGGGCTCTCCTTCAACTCCAAATTTGGGGACGATGGTTGAGTGGATCAGTGTGACTTCCAATCTAGGCCAATCAATGGGCTCCGAATTTCTTAATCCAAAATCCGCAACAACCTCCCTCAACCTCTATATAAAGAGCACTCCTTCTCTCATTCAAATCACACCATCCGAATTCACTTCTTGTCATGTCGCCGGGTTCCTTCTATCAAGAGTGCAAAACACTAAACACATTTTTCGTAGGATCCGGTTAATTACGAAGGCCGGATTCAAACAACAGTTGTATCCTGAGATTTTTAAAAACCGGTAAACGTCGTAACACAAGGTGTCTCTAGAATTAAGGAAAGAGATTCCGATCTCGACTCTACTCAACAAACATAAATAAGGTGGTATAAAATTCCGACCTTATTGTTATTAAGCATGTAATTGTGCCCTCCTTTGACTCCGAATCTGGGGGCAATGGTTGAGTGGATCAACTTGACTTCCATTCTTGGCCAGTTAATGGGCTCCGAATTTATTGGGCACATCCGTAACAACCTCCCTCAGCCTCTGTATAAAGAGCTTCATTGCTCTCATTCTAATCGAATCATCCGAATTCACTTCTTCTCCTCTCCTCATCTTCTAAGGCTCCTTCTCTCGAGAGTGCAAATCACTAAACCCTGGTTCGTAGGCTTCCGGTAAATTATGAAGGCCGGATTCGACAACCCTTGTATCTTGGTATTCTTAGAAACCGATAAACGTCGTAATACGGGGTGTTTCTAGATATTAGACAAGAGATTTGATCTCGACTCTACTCAACATACGCACATAAGGTGGTAAACACTTCCGACCTTTATCGTTATTATGCATGTATTTGGACCCTCCTTTGACTCTGAATTTGGGGACAACGGTTGAGTGGATCACCTTGACTCCCAAACTAGGCCAGTCAATGCGCTACGATCTTCTAGGGATAAGATCCGTAACAACCTCCCTCAACCTCCATATAAAGAGCTCTCTTTCTCTTATTCTTATCACACCATCCGAATTCACTTCTTCTCCTCTCCTCACTTTCCGATCGTCCTTCTCTCGAGAGTGCAAAGCATTAAACACTAGTTCGTAGGCTTCGGGTACGAAGGCCGGATTAGAACCGCAGTTATATACTGAGATTCTTAAACACGGTAACCGTCGTAATACGGGGTGTTTCCAAAATTAAGGAAAAAGATTTCGATCTCGACTCTGCTCAACATACGCACTTAAAGTGGTATAAAAATTCTGAATGTTATCGTTATTATGCATGCAGTTGGGCCCTCCTTTGACTCCGAATTTGGGGGCAGCGATTGAGTGGATCAACTTGACTGCCAATCTGGGCCAGTCAATGGACTCCAAATTTCATGGGCCCAGATTCGTAACAACGTTCCTCAACAACTATATAAAGAGTTCTCATGCTCTCTTTCTAATCACATCATCCGAATTCACTTCTTCTCCTCTCCTCATCTTCCGAAATGCCTTCTCTCGAGAGTGCAAAGCAATAAACACTAGTTCGTAGTCTTCCGGTAGATTACAAAGGCGGGATTCGAACAACATTTGTATCCTAGGGTTCTTACACATTAGTAACCGTCGTAATACGGGGTGATTCTAGAATTAAGGAAAGAGATTCGATCTTGACTCAATCAACAAACGCACATAAGGTGGTATAAAATTCCGAACCTTATCGTTATTATGCATGTAGTTGGGCCCTCCTTTGACTCCAAATTTGGGAGGTTAAGTGGATCAGCTTGGCTCCCAATCTAGGCCAGTCAATGGGCTCCAAATTTCTTGGGCCTAAATCCGTAACAACCTCCCTCAGCCTCTATATAAAGAGCTCTCCTGCTCTCATTCTAATCACACAAATCCGAATTCACTTCTTCTCCTCTCCTCAGCTTCGGAGCTTCCTTTTCTCGAGAGTGTAAAGCACTAAACACTAGTTCGTAGGCTTCCGGTAAATTACGAAGGTCGGGTTCAAACAACAGTTTTATCTTGGGTTTCTTAAACACCGGTAACCGTCGTAATACGGGGTGTTTCTAAAATTAAGAGTTTCCGATCTCGACTATGCTCAACATACGCACATAAGGAGGTATAAAATTCCGACTCTTATCATTATTATGCATGTAATTGGACCCTCCTTTCACTTCGAATTTGGTGGCAGTGGTTGAGTGAATCACTTTGACTCTCAATCTGGGTCAGTTAATGATTTCAAAATTTCTTGGGCCCAGATTCGTAACAACCTCCCTCAGCCTCTATATAAAGAGCTCTTCTGCTCTCATTCTAATCACACCATCGAAATTCACTTCTTCTCATCTCCTCATCTTGGAACTTCCTTTTTCGAGAGTGCAAAGCAATAAACACTGGTTCATAGGCTTCTGGTAAATTACAAAGGTGGGATTCGAACACTAGTTGTATCTTGGGATTCTTAAACATTAGTAACCGTAGTAATATGGGGTTTTTCTAGAATAAACGAAAGAGGTTTCGATCTCGACTCTGCTAAACATACGCACTTAAGGTGGTATAAAATTCCGACCTTTATCGTTATTATACATGTAGTTGGGCCCTCGTTTGACTCCGAATTTGGGGCAGTGGTTGAGTGGATTAATTTGACTCCAAATCTGGGTCAGTGAATGGGCTCCAAATTTCTTGGACCCAGATCCATAACAACCTCCCTCAGCCTCTACATAAAGAGCTCCTATGCTCTCATTCTAATCACACCATCCGAATTAACTTCTTCTCCTCTCCTCACCTTCCGAGCTTCCTTCACTTGAGAGTGCAAAGCTTTAAACACTGGTTTGTAGGCTTCCGGTAAATTATTGAAGGCCGGATTTGAACAGTAGTTGTATCTTGGGATTCTTAAACACCGGTAACTGTCGTAATACGGGGTGTTTCTAGAACTAAAGAAAGAGATTCGATCTCGACACAATCAACAAACACACTTAAGGTGACATAAAATTCTGACCCTTATCGTTATTATGCATGCAGTTAGGCCCTCCTTTAACTCCGAATTTGGGGGCAGTGGTTGAGTGATCAGATTGACTCCCAATTTGAGTCAGTCAATGGGCTCCGAATATCTTGGCCGACATCCGTAACAACGCCCCTCAGCCTCTCTATAAAGAGCTCTTTCGCTCTCATTCTAATCACACCATCCGAATTCACTTCTTCATTTCTCCTCAGCTTCCGAGCTTCCTTCTCTCGAGAGTGCAAAACACTAAACACTGGTTCATAGGCTTCTGGTAAATAACGAATGTCGGATTCGAGCAACAGTTGTATCTTGGGATTCTTAAAAAATACCGGTAACCATCGTAATACAGGGTGTTTCTTGAAACAAGGAAAGAGATTACGATCTCGACTCTCCTCAACATACGCACATATGGTGATATAAAATTCCGACCCTTATCGTTATTATGCATGCAGTTGACTCCGAATTTGGGGCCAGTGGTTGAGTGGATCAACTTGACTGTCAATCTGGGCAGTGGTTGAGTGGATCAACTTGACTCTCAATCTATATAAAGAGCTCTCCTGCTCTCATTCTAATCACACCATCCGAATTCACTTCTTCTCCTCTCCTCAGCTTTAGAGCTTGCTGCTCTTAAGAGTGTAAATCACTAAACACTAGTTTGTAGGTTTTCAGTAAATTACGAAGGCCGGATTCGAACAATAGTTGTATCTTGCATTTCTTAAACACCGGTAACCATCGTAATACGGGGTATTTCAATAATTAAGGAAAGAAATTCCGATTTCGACTCTGCTCAACTTACGAACAAAAGGTGGTATAAAATTCCGACCCTTATCGTTATTATGAATGTAGTTGGACCCTCCTTTCACTACGAATTTGGGAGCAGTGGTTAAGTGGATTACCTTAACTCCTAATTTGGGTCAATCAATGGGCTCGAAATTTCTTGGGCCTAGATCCGTAATAACCTCCCTCAGCCTCTATATAAAGAGCTCTCCTGCTCTCATTCTAGTCACACCATCCGAATTCACTTCTTCTCCTCAGCTTCAAACTTTCTTCTCTCAACAGTGCAAAACACTAAACACTGGTTCGTAGGCTTCTAGTAAATTACAAAGGCGGGATTCGAACACTAGCTGTATCCTGGGATTCTTAAACACTAGTAACCGTCGTAATACGGGATTTTTATAAAATAAACGAAAGAGATTCTGGTCTCGACTCTGCTCAACATACGCACTTAAGGTGGAATAAAATTCTGACCCTTATCGTTATTATACATGTAGTTTTCCCTCCTTTGACTCCGAATTTGGGACACTGGTTGAGTGGACCAATTTGACTCCCAATCTGGGTCAGTGAATGGGCTATGAATTTCTTGAGCCCAGATCCATAACAATCTCCCTCAACCTCTATATAAAGAGCTCTCATTCTAATTACACCATCCGAATTGATTTCTTGTCCTCTCCTCAGCTTTTAAACTTCCTTCTCTCGAGAGTACAAAACATTAAACAAAGGTTCGTAGGCTTCCGGTAAATTACGAAGCTCGAATTCAAACAACAGTTATATCTTGGAATTTTTAAACACCGATAACTGTCGTAATACGAAGTGTTTCTAGAATCAATGAAAGAGATTCCCATCTCGACTCTGCTCAACTTACGCACATAAGGTGGTATAAAATTCCGACCCTTATCGTTATTAAGCATGCAGTTGGGCCCTCCTTTGACTCCAAATTTCAGGTCAGTGGTTGAGTGGATCAACTTAACTCTCAATTTGGGCCAGTCAATGGGCTCCCTATTTCTTGGACCCAAATCCATAACAACCTCCCATTGCCACTATATCAAGAACTTTGTTCCTCTCATTCTAATTAGACCGTCCGACTTCTTCTCCTTTCCTCAGCTTCCGATCATCCTTCTCTCGAGAGTGCAAAGCACTAAACACTGGTTTGTAGGCTTCCGGTAATTTTTGAAGACTTCGAATAGCACTTGTATCGTGGGATTCTTAAACATTGGTAACCGTCGTAATACGGGGTGTTTCTAAAATGAAGGAAATAGATTCTGATCTCGACTTTTATCAACATACATACTAAAGGTGGTATAAATATCCGACCCTTATCATTATTATGCATGCAGTTGGGCCCTTCTTTGACTCCAAATTTGGGCGCAGTGTTTGACTGGATCAACTTGACTCCCAATCTAGGCCAATGAATGCGCTACGAATTTCTTGGGCCCAAATCCGTAACAACCTCCCTCAACCTCTATGTTCGCTCCAAAAGGTGTGTGCAAACTTTAATATTTATACCAAGAATAATTTCAAATAGCGAACCCAAAGTGTACGAATCGATTGTAATAAAAGCAAGAATTCCAGGGTCGAACACAGGGACTATGGTGAAGCAAAGATCGGTAATTCAGGTTGTCAAATAACAAGCAACAAAGAAAAGCTATCAAAGATGATATAAAAGTTAGATAAAGAGAATACGGATTCTACAGATTAAAGCATCCAACTGTGGTTCCGACTCAAGATCTCAAAAGATAACGTGGACAAAGCTGAGGTTTGCAAAGGGAAGGTGTTTAAGATCCTTTTACCGGGTAAGTCTCAAGGTACTGAGTAAAGGATCTATAATCTCAAACTAACACACCACCCAAGGGGATAGAATCAACCTTTACCGGGTAAGTCTCAAGCTAACTCTCAAAGATGGGATGAAGGCACACTCAAACCCCAATAAATGATAAACCTTTATTACCTACACTCATGATCTTGGATATACAAACAAAGGAATCACTGGGTAAGTCTCATCCTAGGCTTGCATTGAACCAGGAAAGGTATAACAAGGATAGGATTTGGCAAACTGAAACCTCAACTCAGATAAGGATCAGAAAAGGTCTCACCTCGTTCAGTTATATCCCATCCCGGCCGAGATGTTCTATGACTGACCGAGGTGTTCATCGGTTAAGGTAAAGGCTCGAGCTTTCAGGGTCCATTTGGGTAAAGGCTCATTCTTTCATCGTATTTTCCTCAACTTTCAGCCAATCACCCTAGAATCGCATAAAGAACTTAGCCAACATTCATCATGATAACAATAATCAAATATGTGAGAAAGGAATCAATATTCAAACAAGAAAACCTTAACACAAAGGTCTCAATAACTGAATCAAATAAACAACAATCAGCCAATCAGCGTTCCTCAATCACAATCAGAAAAGACAACAAAACCAAACCAACTAAGAAAATCTTACAAAACTCCTTCAAAGCCAACTTCAAACTTGATTCCTTCCTTCCTTGATCTTCAACCTTCAAAACTTCCTTCAACTTCCTTCAAACTTCCTTCAGAGAATGGGTGATCCGGAGATGATCCAAGGATTGTGAATTGCAGAAAATCCAACCCTTTATATAGGAGAATTATCTTCAATGATAAAATATCTTAAAAAGATAATTTCCTTAAAATATATCTCCATATCTTCCAAAATATATCATCCAAAAAGATATCTTCCTTCCAAAAATCCAGCCAAAAGTATGTGATATTCACTTTCCAAAAATAGAAGATCTCAGCCAAAAAAAAAAGATATCGTGTCCGGTCATCACTCCGCCTCGGTCCTGACGCTCCTGAAGATCACCTCGGTCGAGGTGGTACTGTAGTTGACCGAGGTGAGTCTTAGTTGAGAATGAAACTCTCTAATCTGGTCTAAAATCAATCTTCCATCTCATTTTCATGCTTCATGAGATCTTCTTATAACTCCTCAATGCTCCAGAATGTAGCTCCAAACAAAGCATTTTGCAACTTAGTCATCCTAGGAAGAATGTGATAGAACTCAGCATGTGGTGTCAACCTTTAAATTCAACATAATTTTGACAAAAACAAAGAATTAAACATGCTAAAACTTCAAACAAAGCATTTTGCAACTTAAACATATCATAAAACCTTTTGAACATATAACGATTTCAAAACCAATCTGCAAACAGAATCATCATTGAGGTCATATCCAAAGAAAAAGCACAAAATGTTTTGAAAATCTTTCAGTTAAAACTCATCTCGGTCGAGGTGCTTTGGCGTCATCCGAGGTGTTCAACCTCGATCGGCCATGAACGTCTCGGTCGAAGTCATTAAAAAAATTTTCAAACTAGTTTTCGACGTTTTGTCAAACAAAAACCTGTAAGTATGCATGTAATGACAGATAAGCATATAAATCCAAATAAGCAACAATATCCAAAAGAGTCATACAACCATAGAAGCAAATAAGTCAAGTATTACATCCAAATACCCCATACTTGGGACACATTGTCCCAATGGGTCAAATATATGTCTAAGGAACATATTACTCACCGAACCTAGCTGAACTGCATAATAAATATAGAAAAGAAATCCATGAAGCTCTAATCCTTGTCAGTTGGCGGTGGTGGATGTGGAATGTAAGGATGCTGGGATGGATCGAAAAGATAGCCCATCATCTGCTGAAACTGGATCTCCATCATTTGGCGCTGATAATGTTGGCTCTCCTCTAAACGATGTATCCATCAATCAGTGTGTTTGTAGCACCCCAAATTCTGACAACTCGGGGAGCTACTGGTTAGGACCTCACAATGGGTCCCGACGTTAGTTTGACAACATTTTACTTGGATCTTACAACAAGGCACAAATGTATTTAAAACAATTTCAAAACATATTATTTTTAATGTATGAATGTACACATGTGGCAGCCTTACAAAACATATATATATAGATACATAACATGCATGTCATATGAGAGACCCCCTGTCCCCATCTAATGAATACGTGGACCCAGCTGACCATCCGTTCCGGATCTCTCTGCAACTGTCTATCTCTACAAATCTACAGCACGGATAAAACCGTTAGCTAACATTCTATGTATAAGTATGAAGGTAAAAGCACAAACACATAACATACACAATCAAGATGCAACACTCAATCCTTTTTATTATCTTTTAATTAGGTGATATGCCATTACTAATGATACTTATTTTGTGACACGAGGGATTCCCAAACCTCGCCCCTGTCCCCGTTTACCAACGCGGAATGGTACTAATGCATCTGACCGTCTACCTGATTGGGCTGGTCGCAGGGAACCTTCTAGACTCTCGCAAGAGCTAGGCAGATGATGTCAGGACCCATTATCATACACTTGGGTCAATTATGTAAATAATAAAGTCGGCCTAATCCGGTTTTGTTATTTATTATAACTAACAAACACCACTCATACACATTACACTCATACAAGAAGCTAGCTAAGTAAGTCCGTGGACTTACCTGAATCAGATCCCGACTTTCTAATTCGCAAATCGATCTGTATAGTAGGAATTCAGTGGCCTGTCAAAGGAGGCAAGTGTGTCAGCACACTTTCTAGGTGATTAGAAGTCTAAGACTTCTAAGATAGTAGGTCTTAATAGAACGCAATTGATTACAGTATTAATTTATGGTAAAATGACTATTTTACCCTTGGTCTCGAAACTTCCAAAAATTCCCTAATTCATGCCTAAACTCTTATTTGAGACTAAAGAGTCATATTCTAACTCCTAAAGATGAGTTTGGTTACAAACTGACAATTTACCCATTTCCCTATTTTCGGAAAGATCGTTAAGGTCCAACTTCGGCTTCAAATATAAAATTCGAATAATCTTCTAAAAATTCCGACATAATTCCCTAGATCATCTATGATATCTCATCTACTCCTAGGAGCAAGAATTTCTTAAAACTGTTCAACCATCACTTCTACAAAAATTTCCAAAGTTGGTTACAACACTTAACAAACAGCACATTGTCTTAACTTTAAAAAATCATAACTCCTAAACTACTCGCTGGATTTACCCCAAATTTTGATATGTTCTACTATAAAATCTTATCTGTAATATATCCAAAATTCAGCCGCAAAGGAGATAAAAATCCTATTTAAAACTATCTCACAAAACCGAATTTCAGCACAACAAAAAAACTACTTACGACTCAATCTTTGAAAAATCATAAATCCCAAACCACTCGCTGGATTCCTCTCAAATTTTAATATGTTCTACAAAAATATTCCAACTATATCATATTAAAATTTCAGTCAAAAAGGAGGAGTATTTCATACCTAAATCTGATTCTGAAGTTGGGTACTGGACACAGTTTTGAAAATTCAGAACAGTAAATCCTTTTACAGTGCTTCTCCCTGCTTGACCTGAGTGAGTTTAGGACAGATTTTGTAATATCTAATAGCTCATATGTATGGAGGGAAAGGTAACCAAAAGAGGTATGGTCTTACTCGATTCTAGGGTTGATTGTATGCAAAACCAAGTCCTGGAGACGAATAGCCTGTGCAGAAGAGATTCCTGGAGGCAGCTGAGCGTGTGCAGAAGGTCGAGCGTTTGCTGGCACCTAGTCTGCACTGGCTGGGACGTGAAGGAGGGAGCAAGCCAAGGTTCACCTGCTCAGACGGCATTGGTGCAGAATTTGGCCGTCCTGCTGCTCTCTAGTGCGTCCTTCGTCTGCTGCGAGTGACCAAAAGAGGACCTGCTGGGTGAGATGCAGAAAGCGACGTAGAGGGGAAGATTGCAAGCTGTGGCCAGGCGGAAGGAAAGGAGCGATATGGGCAACGTGATTTCCGGCAGTTAAGGGGGAGTCTTCACTTACTCAGCAGCCGTTACGTAGGAGTCAAGAGGAAGCGTGAAGGTCGGCTGCTCTTCTGTTCTTGCTGGGCTAGAAGTGCCGTTGGGCCAGTACAACCGCAAGGACAAGGCTGGGCTGGATGTGCCGCTGGGCCAGCACACAAACGAGAACACATCTGGCTGGATCAATGGCAAAGTTGGGGGGTTGAGTTAAGGTAAGAAAGAGGGGCTGAATAGTTTGTCAAAAACCTGTCAAAACTCGTCATGGCCTTGTCAGGTCCATGAATGAGTTTGTCACAGGTTTGTCGGGATTTGTCATGGCCTCGTCCTAGCTTAGTCATGATCTCGTCACAGCTTGTCATGATCTCGTCTAAAGTCGTCGATAAGAATGAATTATAATAACTAGGGTGTGATATAAATCTATCATTTTATGTGAATTAAATTCTACATAAAATGATAAATAATTATAAGAATTAGAGCTTGATATAATTTTATCATTTGATGTGAATTAAATTCTACATAAAATAATAAAATTCGTGAAGAAAGAAATACTAGATAGAATGGAAAACCGTCAACTGCTCGAAGTCCGATTTGCTTCGGAATTAAACTGAATAAAAATTCTGGCTATTACAGTGTTGGCGCTCATCAAGAAAGCGCTGGGGGATGTCTACTGTCATAGCCGCGTAGGAATCAATCATCTGATTAGTCATCTCATCAATCCGTCGGTGGACCTTGGGATCTCTACGTCGGCGGGATCTGCGTTGAGGTGGTGGTGGTGCTGCTTCTCTCTCATCCTCTATCACCTCGTCATCAAGGTCAGCAACGGGAGCACTAGGTCCGCCGGTGTCAGTACCGGTCTCCATGGCAGCTCCTTCTCCATACCCCTCATCGTCATTTTCAATGTCACCTGCATCTCCAACATCCTGCATGTAAGGGAACCAATGAGCAGACCAATACTGATGATCAAAAATAGAAAACTGAGATGACCATATAATACCCTGTGGAGCTGTCGTCTCCCATGGCATGGCAACGTACGGCGTTCCAAGGTCACGAGGAACTATAATGCGTTTGGTGATCATCTCCTGCAGGCTCAGCGGCTTTGCAGCCGTAACAAGTGTACAACTAGATAAGTCCAAGCCCATGGAAGTGGCGATGTGGGTCACCAGTTCACCACAGTAGATATCGTCCTTCGACTTTCCCTTTATCTTGTGTAAATCATCTGTCAGCATGGCAGCAAAGTCTGGCACTCCTCTAGTCACCATACAGAACAAACTCAACAGCTCTCCCTAACAAATCTTCTGGGGCGTCTCAATACGCGCCAGAAGTGTCTCACTGAAGATCCGGTGAGCAAGGTGGAAGGAAAGGTGAAAGATAATACGCTCCCGGGAATCTTCGGGTCGCCACCTGTCACTATGGTCCGTTACATGGTCTATCTTGCCCCAAAAACTCCGAGCCACTGCTCGGGAAGGAAAATCAGTCACAGTCGGTGTAGGGAAACCGAAAATCTCCCTGAAGTGATCCATAGAAACTACATAGTTCATGTTCAGTAGCCGGTACTTGATCCCCTGACGCTCCGGCACGTAAGTCACAGAACTGACAAACTCCAATGTCTGCTCTAAATAGGCCGGCGCTCTAATATCTATGAACTCCTCCTAACCAACCATGGAGATCGTCTTCAAGTCCTCCATCACATGGAGGCACTCAAAGGCATCAACGTGAAGAAAACTCGGGGCAACGATCGGACGCCCGCAAATATGATCAAGGCCAACTGACGATCTGATCTGTTGCTCATTTTTCTGATGAAGAACACCTCGGTTGCCCAAGAACACCTCGGCCGAGACATAGTCGACTGGACCGAGGCGAACTGTTGTTCGAACGCAAATCCTGAATCTGTAAGTTTTTCCCCCAAAATCAATAGCAAAAGTTTCCTATGGGGTACTTATATCCTTTTCAGCAACAAACTATGGCAACCAAAGCCAAATCTACTAAGAATCGACAAAAGAAGGAAAGAGTTAGGGTTTGGAACAAAATACCCCAGATTCTGCAGATTGAAGCATTTTCCTTGCTGTTTGTTTCTTGGAAACTGAATCTCTTGCTTCCTCCGGTGAATTCGAGCCAAGAAACGTTGAAAACGAGCAAGAATCGAGAATTTGAGGGGAGTAAAGGCCGCGGTCGAGGTCCGTCATAGAGAGGGAAAAAGTGGAGGAGTGAGACACCATCTCGCCTTTTATACCCCTCACTGAATTTGATTACACCTCGGTCGAGATGTTTCTGAGTAGACCGAGGTGTCAGAGTGGATGTCAGACCTAGTCGCCTCGGTTGACCAAGAACATCTCGGCCGAGGTCCTGTGACTACACCCGAGATGTGTCTCAATAAAGCTCCGTCTTCTCAATTTTTAGAACTTCTATCCTTCCAGTGTAGCTCCTGAGCTATAATACTTCCTTATAAAGTACCTACTGTCTAGAGGATGCAAAAACAAGCGAAGCAAACTACCTAAAACTAAGCTAGAAAAGGGAAAAGAAAGCAATACCTTGGGTTGCCTCCCAAGAAGCGTTTTGTTTAAGGTCTCTAGCTGAACCGTACGTCATCATCAAACATGTTGGAAGGTGTCCTCACTCCATACTTCATCTTCATCATGGGGTGAAACAAAGGATTCCATCCAATGTTCCAATAAATGCAAGTGCTCATCGGGAAACGAATCATCAATGGGTAGGTCATCCTTCTCGAGCGAGGTGGGAGGTAACCAGCTAAGGTGATCCGCAACAGAATTCTCGGATCCTTTCTTATCACGAATCTCTAGGTCAAACTTTTGAAGCAAGAAAATCCAGCGAATGAGGTGCGACTTTGCATCTTTCTTAGCTAGCAAGTAACGAATGGCTGCATGGTCACTGTAAACAGTAAATTTTACTCCCACTAAGTAAGAGCGAAACTTCTCAAAAGCATAAACAACTGCCAAAAGCTCCTTTTCGGTGGTGGCGTAGTTCAGTTAAGCTTCATCTAGCGTTTTGCTAGCATAGTAAATGGCGTTGGTCCGGCCATCCTTCTTTTGTCCAAGTACCGCTCCTAAGGCCACATCACTAGCATCGCACATGATCTCAAAGGGCAAGGTCCAATTGGGAGGTTGAATGATGGGAGCAGTAATCAACATTTCCTTTATCTTGTAAAAAGCATCAAGGCATTCCTGTGAAAACTCAAAAACAACATCCTTATTCAAAAGATTTGTGAGCGGTTTAGAGATTTTAGAGTAATCCTTGATGAACCTCTTGTAAAAAACCTGCATGCCCGAGAAAACTCCGCACACCCTTAACCGAACAAGGGGGAGGAAGTTTCTCAATAGTCTCAATCTTAGCTTGATCGATCTGAATACCTCGGTTGGAAACGAGGTGTCCTATAACAATTCCTTCGCTAACCATGAAGTGATATTTCTCCCAATTCAAAACAAGATTAGTGTTATTCACAACGTTGTGGCACTAGAGAAAGTTTAGCCAAATAGGTATCAAAAGAGGAGCCATATACCGAAAAGTCATCCATCAATACCTCCATGATCTCCTCTATATACTCAGAAAAGATAGCCATCATACAACGCTGAAAAGTAGCAGGTGCGTTACACAATCCGAATGACATCCTCCGATAAGTGAATGTTCCCCATGGACAAGTGAAAGTGGTATTCTCTTCATCATCCGGATGGATAGGAATCTGAAAGAAGCCACTATAACCATCTAAATAGCAAAAATGGGAGTGTTGAGCTAACCGTTCAAGCATATGGTCGATGAAGGGAAGCGGGAAATGGTCCTTTCGAGTGGCCACGTTCAACTTCCTATAATCAATGCACATCCTCCAGCCCGTAACGGTCCTAGTTGGAATAAACTTGTTGTTCTTATTTGTCACAACGGTCATCCCTCCCTTCTTGGGAACTACATGCACCGGACTCACCCATTTGCTATCCGATATGGGAAGTATGATACCTGCATCCAACAACTTAAGAATCTCCTTCTTCACAACCTCTTTCATGATCGGATTTAACCGTCTTTGAGGTTCCAGTGAAGTCTTATGATCGTCCTCCATTAGTATCGTATGCATGCAAAAAGAAGGCTTAATACCAACAAGATCATCAATAGTATAACCCAAAGCCTTTCTATGTTTCCTCGGAACATGCATCAGTTTAGACAATTCAATTTCAAAAAGGGAAGCACTAACGATAACGGGATAAGTAGAATCCGGACCAAGGAAAGCTTACCTCAAGTGACTCGGAAGTGGTTTAAGCTCCAGGACTGGGGGTGCTTTCTGAGGTGGATCTGTGCCTCCTCCTTCTAGCGAAGTGGACTTAGATCGAAGAGCTGGACTTTCATAAGTCTCAACTGAGATCATCTCGCTTGCTACCTCGGTCGAGATCCGAGGTGGGTGACCGAAATGTTCTTCAGATAAGAACACCTCGCTTGCTCTAGAAACTGCCTCGGTCAAGGTACTGGAACTGGAACCGAAACTTAACGTGCTTTTCTTCTCCTGAATCACTCTATCAAATCTAGCTACTAGATTTGCTTCCAATTTTTTCAAGCTTCACACATCTGCATCACAAAAGACATATATACCTTCCTCCATCAAACTAAAACTTAGAACTTTTTCAAGAGGGTCTTTAATAAGGATAGATTTCACCTATTCTCGCAAATCTTCGTCATCATATATGTTGAAGATGTCATCTTCCAACGGCTCTCCCTCCATTGTAGTAAGCAATGAAAACTCCACATGTTCGCCACCAATGTTGAATTTCAACTTGGCGTTCTTACAATCAATGATGCAACCCGAAGCTGCTAGAAATGGCCTCCCGAGAATGATAGGAATGGGATAATCTGCAGGAATGTCAAGCACAACAAAGTCTATGGGTATGTAGAAATTACCTAACTTGATGAGAATGTCCTCCAAAATACCCACTGGACGGGTAATGGAGCGATCCGCCATTATAATGTCATCTTTATCGACTTGGGCTCTCCAAGTCCGACTTTCTCACATAGCTCCAGCGGGATGATGTTCACGCTGGCTCCTAGATCACACAATGCATCATAAGTCACATCCCCAACTTGAATGGGAATGCAAAACGAACCGGGATCTCTCAATTTAGGTGGCATCTTCTCCCTCATGATTCGAATGAGCTCCGAAGATCTAGATGTCATCCTTACTTCACCAAAATCCTCCAGCTTCCTCTTCCTTGATAGGATCTCTTTCAGAAATTTCTCATAGGCGGGCATCCCTAGAATAGCATCAATGAAAGGAATGTTAATATGTAGTTTATTCATAAGGTCTAGAAACTTACCAAAGTGCTTGTCTAGATGTGCCCTCGCCCTTGGCTGAGGGAACGGGAGTGGTGGTTTATAAGCAGGAGGTGGAACATAAACTTCAGATTTTTCTTTTGCTTTCTAGGGCTCTATCTCTATTGGCACCTCGACCGAGGTGTTCCTCGTCTGATCTTGGTCCGAGGTTTTTCTCATCTGGTCGGGGTTTGACCAAGGTACTGGATCTGCAGTCTTCAATCCACTGCGTGTTGTAATAGCCATGGTCTGCCCTTTTGGGTTGTTCTCTATCCTTGTTGGAAGCTTTCCACCATCTCTTGGCACTTCATTCGCCTTGTTGAATTTTTGTTGAAAGGCTTTTTGTGCCTTCGAAAATAAATTCATCGATGTTTCCATAGCGTTGAGCTTGATCAATATTGCCTCCAGCACAACATCCGGTTTCTTCGGTGGCTGGAACGAACTTGATACAAGCTCCTGGCTTCTCAATGGAGTAGAAGAATAAGAGGGGGCGTTAACAGCATTTTCAGCATGAGAATAAGGGTTATCGGAATTTTTTTGATTAGATCTCCAATTGTTGTTGTTGGAGTTTCTGTTGTTGTTGTAATTGTTATTCCGCGACCCTTGATAGTTGTTTCTTCCTTGGTAGCCACCGTCTTGCTCCTTCTTTGTTTGAGCTACTAAAAGCTCCTTCAATGCTTTCACTTCATTGCTAAGAGAGGTAAGTTAAGCTCCATTTGATGATATGTCTTGAAAGCTAACTCTCTTTGCTCCATCTTCAACTCTTTGATGCGAGTACTTCTCCATGTGTAAAGCTTTCTTTTCAATGAAATTTCAAGCTTCATCTATCGGCATATCCATGAAGGTGCCGGAGGAAAGTAATTGGAGCTTGAATTGAGTATCTCCATCCAAACCCTTGAAGTATATCTCCAGCAACTCGATCTTTGGAATCCCATGATGTGGGCAATCCAACAAAAGATCCTTGAATATCTCCCATGACTTGGACAAACTCTCTTTGTCCTTCATAATAAAAGCATTGATCTTGCCCCTCAATTCAGCGGTATTAGAAGGGGGAAAGAACTTAAGAAGAAACTTCGTCGTCATATCTTCCCAAGTGTTGATTTTTCCAGCCGGAAGAGATTGATACCAAGCAAGCGCCATGTCTTTCAAAGAGAAATATAAAGGCCTCAACTTATAGTTGTTATTCTCCATTCTTGATGGTCTCATAGTCTCCATCAGAATCTCATAGTTTTGCAAATGCTGATGCGGAGACTCTCTCTCCAAACCTCCAAATTGACATTGTCGAATCATGGTTAGAACTTAAGGTCTAAGTTCATAATCATGCTCAGCTGGATCACCTAGGTTGACTCCTGGACGCCTGACTTGCTGATTGGGTCCATCCACTGTCCTAGGGTTCGTGGAACTCCAGCAAAAAGAACATCTCGGACTGGCGTCCGTCGTGGTGGGTGTATCTCGGCCGGGGCAACTAGGACTGGGTCTTGCCTCGGTCGAGCATCTGGGATCGGTCAAGGTAGAAACTCAACCCTTAGAGCGGACATATCAGCTTCAATTCCTTCAGTTCTTGCGCGAGTCTCGTCTCTCTCTCTCGGTGCATTTCTTCCTTACTGAGGCGCAATTGTTCCAATGCCTCCTTCAACTCAGCATCAAGATCGCGATTGTCTTGATCGGCCATCATAGCTTCTTTCAATCTTCTCTTGTAGATCTTTTCTAGTTCGGGATCGTAAGGAACGATTTCCTTTCCAACACGAGTTCTTCGCATAAACCTAAGGAAAGATGCAGCGAAAACACTCATGTAAATTGGTCAATAGCAACTAGGACAATATCCCCGAAAGATAACCGAAACTGAACTTGGTCTTGACCAAGTTCCCGGCAACGGCGCCAAAAACTTGTTTGCTCCAAAAGGTGTATGCAAGCTTTAATAATTATACTAAGAATAATTGCAAATAGCGAACCCGCAGTGTACGGATCGATTGTAATAAAAGCAAGAATTACAGGGTCGAACATAGGGACTATGGTGAAACAAAGATCGGTAATTCCGGTTGTCAAAAAACAAGCAACAAAGCAAAGCTATCAAAGATGATATAAAAGTTAGATAAAGAGAATGCGGATTCTAGAGATTAAAGCATCCAGTTGTGGTTCATGTTCGCTCCAAAAGGTGTGTGCAAGCTTTAATATTTATAACCCAAGAAGTATGCTTGAACAATATGCGAACCCGCAATGTACGGATCAATTGTTATAAAAGCAAGAATTCCAGGGGTCGATCACAGGGACTATCGTGAAACAAAGCTCGGTAAATCAGGTTGTCAAATAACAAAACACGCAACAAATCAAAGCTATCAAAGATGATATAAATATCAAGTAAAAGGGAATGCGGATTCTAGAGATTAAAACATCCAGTTGTGGTTCCGGCTCAAGATCTCAAAGGATAACGTGGACAAAGCTGATGTTTGCAAAAGAAAGGTGTTTCTAAGGTGGGAATGTATCACCGGGTAAGTCTCACTACTCACTATCCCAAACCAAAGATCCTTTTACCGGGTAAGTCTCAAGGTACTAAGGAAAGGAACTATAATCTCAAACCAATACACCACCCAAGGGAATAGAATCAACCTTTACCGGGTAAGTCTCGGGCTAACTCTCAAGATGGGATGAAGGCACACTCAAACCCCAATAAAGGATAAACATTTATTACCTACACTCATGATCTTGGGTAAACAAGCAAGGGAATCACCGGGTAAGTTTCATCCTAGGCTTGCGTTGAACAAGGAAAGGTATAACATTGATAGGATTCGGAAAACAGAAACCCTTAACTCAGATAAGGATCAGAAAAGGGTTCACCTCGTTCAGTTATGTCTCATCCCGGCAGAGATGTTCAATGACTGACCGAGGTGTTCTACGGTTAAGGTAAAGGCTCGAGCTTTCAAGGTCCTATTGGAATTAAGATCATTCTATCATTGTCTTTCTGTTCGCCTCAAAGTGTGCGTGCAAATAAGTTTTAATGTGTAAAACTGAAATTAAGCAAGCGAATCCGCAGTGTACGGATCGGCGTAGTAGAGCAAGAATTCCAGAGTATCGAACTCAGGAATTTGGTGAAACAAACTCAGTTTCGAATAATCGAGCAATTAAAAATGTAGAAGCTTTGCAAATAATTGGGAAAACAGCAATCCTAAAGATACTGGTATCCAGTTGTGGCAATGGATTCGAGATATTCTATAAGTATAAGAACAGAGTTGAGGTTGCAAAAGTATAACTAAGGTAAGGTTGAGTACGGTGAAGTTCTAAAACCTTATATGTCTAACCCAAAGACTCTCTCTATAAAGGTTGTTGAGGCTGCAGTATAGAAAGGATCTAAGGACAAGAATTACTCTCAAATACCCATGTCCAAACCCAAGGAATCAAAGATAGGCTAAAACGGTTAAGGTTGTGACACTCGAAACCGAAATAGAGGATGTTGAGTCTCACTACTACCTAGGAAAGGCAAGTCAAGGCTAGGTTAAAGCAAATCTTTAACTTTGGATTAAAGCAAAAGCAAGGCTCATAAAACAGAGAAAATCACGGCTGGATCTTGAGATTCTACGGCCGTGGAACTCAAGAACAGACCGTGATTTAGGGTGTCGACGAGTTTTCTCACACTCTCAGGGTCCAATCAGTTTATGATCGATCTATCATCATCTAAGCCACAACTGTCAACCCTTCACCTTAGAATTGCTAAAGGGTTTTAGCCAACAATCATATTCATGATATCAAAAATGAAGTTTAAAAGAGAAAAGGTATAAAACTCTGAAAATTCAATAACTATCCAATAACAAAACTCGAATCCACAACAATGTATGTTTGATGAATGCAGAAAAGTAGGAATAGAAATCCTCACAACGATCTAGGGAAACAACAAAGAACGGGATGTCAATCCGTCCTCCAATGTAAACCCTAAGATATCTCAAAAGTACACAATCTTCAAAATCACGTCTTTTCCCAAGCCACTATCCGAAATCTCCAATCCTTCGTCTCAATCCCCAATGTCCGATTGCAAGTGAAGGTAAAATGAACCCTAAAGCAGCCGTCCTCGAAACTCCACTCTCAAGCCTTCTTATAGGCGAAATAGGTTTACGAGAAAGCCCAATAACCGTCGCTGACATGGCAAATATGACACGTCACTTCGTCATGGAAATCACGGTCTAGTACAAGTTTCCACAGCCGTGTTTTTGGCCGTGTAACTTTCTGTTGTGCTCCAAATTCACTTTCCAGGATCCAATACCAATTCCACGGCCGTGATTTAGGGCGAGGAAATCCAAATCCTTTGTGAAAGCCTTTATTTCGTGATGTTCTTCACTCATACTCCTCCTTAGCTCCTTTAAAGCATCTCCTTGATTCCTAGCATGATCAAATACTCATTTCCTTCCACATTTTGCTCCAATTCAAGCCTTTATTCACTTATTTACAAAACAAAGCTAGTGTAGATCTCTATATTGACAAAGTGGGTGAATGAGCTCACAAATGCTTTAAACTCATATCTATATACACATAAAAGAGGGAAAAACAACTAAAACAAGTGCCTAAAATATAGTCATATTTCATGCTAACAAAATACCCCATACTTGTCGCTTGCTTGTCCCCAAGCAAGGTTTTCAAAAGCTTAGAACATAAGGTAAAATGAAATATGAATGCAAAACAAAACCAAACAAAACAATCTTTTTGGTAATGTGCTTCTAATCAATAGATCATCCTCAAATCTTTCTTCACTCATCTCTGAAAATGTTCATACACATAAACCAAAGCATGCAAAGCAAAGGAACTTCATAAATTGCCTAAACTTCATGACAAACATCATAACCTTCAAGCATTGTCAAAATCAAGCATGTGAAACTTCAATTTAGATCACCAACTCAAATAACACTCTTATGATCTCAAGGACTTTCAAGTAAGGCCAAGAATATGGAAAGGTGGGAGACTTGTAAAGGAATGTGGTGTATGAATCCGGGAAGAAGGAACAACACAAACTCTTTTCTTTTCACCATTTGAACTAACCACCAACTTAGAGCTTTGCTCTAGACTTTTTGCACATAATTTTTCGACTTTACTTTTTGAGTTATGGACAGCGGTGCACAAAAACCGAAGCCTACGAGATTGGCGTTTCTCAATTTCGAGATGCCTCAAACCCTTGATGCACATACCATAATCAGTTAGGAATATCGCTCAATCTGACTTTGGCAAGACAAAAACACCCGGCTATGTGAATGGTGTCGAGTTACTCATTATCATGATTGACTTCCCCAAACCTATTTTCCTACACTTTGAATTCAAACAATTGCTTTCATGGCCCTCCCACATCAAACATGCCAAAATCAACTCTTCCTAAATCCCGGATAGGTAAAGGAGGCAAATATTTTCATTGAGGGGCTAAATGATCAACGAAAGAAATAAGAAAATCGAGGTGCCTTAATCATCTCATAAAGAAGTATAAGAACTTATATTATGATTTCAACCTTCATTTCTCAATATGATTTAGATAAAAACTTTCACATTATAAAACTTGCAAGAAAGGATAAATAGCATACTTAATCTCTTCACATTTCATAATTCAAGTATATAATTGTCATCAAAAACTCATTCCACAAGTAGATTCATCATAGAAATCATCTCTAATTTAGAAGCACAAAAATTTTCAAAATTTTCAAATTTTTATGGTTTTTTCAAAGCCATTTTCATGCAATGCAATAATGAAACGTGTGACAATGAAAGGAAACATGCAAGTGTTCATAGACATAAGCAAACAAAGTGAGTCGAGTTATTACAAACAAGAGTCACACCCCACCCCATACTTGAGATACACATTGTCCTCAATGTTAAAAAGAAATAAAGAAAAGAAAAGAAACAAAAGACTCAATAATGGCGGTGGAGCGGCTCTAACCGGCGAATCATCTCATCATCATCACTGGGAAGGAGGCGGCGGAAATGGATAAAAGTTGGAGCTGAAAGGCCGCCCAAATTGCTGGCGGTAGACGTCCCTCAAGATCCGAGTGTTCTACTGGTGCTCCACGTCAAGAGCTTGATGATGGACCTCTAAGTCTCCTACTCTCCTCGAAAGGTCATCCGCCTAATCTGGAAGCTGCGAAAACCAAGGTGGCGGCTAGCCATACCATGAAGGCGCGTCCTGAGGAAGAGTCTGTGCCACCGGTGGATGATCATACCATGGAGGAGGAGCTCCCATCCATGATGGCTGCGCCCCATACCAAGCAAGTGGGGTCTCCATCCATGTCGGTCTCTCACTCACACTAGCCCTGCATGAAGAAGAGGAACCGGAAGGTCTAGAAGGGCGGGGAGATCGCCTAGGCGGCTCCGGGAAGTCGGCCGGCTGGTCCGGCAATGTACCAAAATCATGCTCAGCGCCTCCTGCATCATGGTCATCTCCTCCTCTCATCTCCTCATCATCATCCTCAGCTGGAACCTCATCCGGTACATATGGAGGAGCTACAAGTCTATTGGCATGCATGGGTACAAATGCCTCCTTCCAATTGTGGCGGCCTAGCATGATAGAATACTCGGGAAGCCATGGAATGCCCCTACCACCTCTCTCCTCCCAAGGCATGATTGCGGTAGGTGAAGCACGGTGGCGGGGAAAGATGATCCCTCTAGTCATAAGCCCATTGAGATCCAAAGGTCTCGCCGCTATCCTAGTGCAAACGGAATAGTCAATCCCCAACTAGTTGGCGATGTGAGTCACCATGCCTCCATAACCTATGTTCCCGGCCTCTTTGTTCAGCAACTTCCTAATGGTGGAGGCAAGTAGGGTGGCACAATCGGCGGGAGTACCGGTGAGCATGCAATAGAGGAGGAAAATCTCATCGGTCTTGATCTTTTGTGGTGTTTCGGTCCTAGGGAAAAGACATTCTGAAAGGACACTATGGGCTATCTTCAAGGCTAAGTGGTATATGAGTTTAGCCTTGGTGTCGGCCGGTTGCCAACAATCCTCACTAGCATAGATCATAGCAATGTCTTCCCAAAAGTCTTTAGCATACACTCCCCCGGGAAACCTTCCATTAAAACTCTCATAAAACCCAAAGAAGGTTCCAAACTGAACTATGGAGAACTCATAGTTCCCCTCCATCAACCTAAAATACACCGTTCGCTTAACGGCACTATGCTCAAAGGAAGTCACAAACTCCCTTGTTATCTCCTCATAAGCATCTTCTCTAATGGCGGAGAAGATGATCAATCTAGCTCTATCCAATAGCCAAGTTAGATCATTCACTACATTGAGCTCTTCAAGCTCCTCTAGGACAAGGTTCCTAGGTCCTATGATCGGTCTTTTTGAAATCCTTTCTAAGGCTCCTTCATAATCCTTATGGATTCTAGGAATTCTAGGAGGTGGTGGTGATGGTGGTTCACTAGGAGGGGGTTGGGAGGAGGAGGAACTATCACCTTTCTGCTTCTTGTTCCTACTAGACTTCCTTCTAAACATATTTTCTCAACAACAGAAAAAACCACGATCTGTTCTTGGGATTCCACGGCCGTGGAAATGTACGGAAACGTGGAATTGGTCTGTCTCTCTAAAATCTCAGTAATTTCACACCAAATTCAACAATCACAGCCCTAGACTACTTCTAATTCCAATTTCAATCAGTTCTCCTAAATTCTTGTAAAGAAATTGAACCAAATTGACCAAGAAGAGAGTAGAGAATAAAACCTAGGTTTGGATTTGAAAAATCCAAAATCCTTCTTCAATGTGGATTGTTCACTCAGTTTGATGCTTGGATCTTGTAGATGATTGAAAATGCTCCACTTTTGGTTGAAGAATCGAGTGAATTGGAATCCGGATGAAGAATTACGGGATGAGGAAAAGTGGCGGCAATTTGGGCGTGGTTCTGGTTGTGGAAGGAAAGGTTGGATGTGTTTTTGTGAAGGAAAGTGGTTTATATAGTGGCAGTAGTTTTTTGGAAAACCACGGTCACTCGAGACATTCCACGGCCGTGGAAATGTACGGACCCGTGGTTTTGCTTTGATTTGTATCAAAATTTGGAAAATTACGGCCATCTGTTACTTCCACGACCGTGGTTTTGGGCGTGGAAGTCTCTGTTGTGTGCCAAAATCAAAGTTTCGTCAACTCTTTCCAACTTTTTCTTCCTTCCATTGCCCATTTCTTATTCCTACATCCAAAAACATAACATACCGGCAGTAATCGAGGGGAAAACAAAGCAAAAACAACTAAACTAAATAATCTAAGAAAGAAAAACAAAAACGCAAATGCAATACCTTGGGTTGCCTCCCAAGAAGCACTTGTTTTGGGTCCGTAGCTAGACCATTCCTGAGTTTATTCGAGGACAATCGGAGCGATTTCCTTAGCTGGGAGCTCTGGTGAATACTTCTTAAGTCGTTGGTCATTCACCTTGAAACTTCCGCTCTTTTCACCCCATACTTCAACTGCGCCATGGGGAAAAATACGTTTAATCAAATAAGGTCCAGTCCAACTAGATTTAAGCTTACCTCGAAAGAGCTGAAGTCTCGAATTGAAGAGGAGAACTTGATCTCCTTCTTTAAGGTCCATTGCAATGATATGCTTATCATGCCAACGCTTCACCCTTTCTTTGTAAATCTTTGCGTTCACGTAGGCGTTCAAGCGGAGTTCTTCAAGCTCGTTAAGGTCCAAGAGGCGCTTCTCGCCCGCTTCCTTCATGCCGAAATTCAACCACTTCACAGCCCAGTACGCCATGTGTTCTAGCTCCACCGGGAGATGACAAGACTTCCCATACGCAAAGGTTGTATGGTTTTGTACCTATGGGAGTCTTGTATGCAGTCCTATACGCCCATAACGCATCATCTAGTTTCAAAGACCAATCCTTCCTTGTCTTTTACACCGTCTTCTCAAGGATGCACTTGATCTCTTTATTCGAAATTTCCACTTGCCCACTCATTTGTGGATGGTAGGGAGTGGCGATATTGTGAGTCACCCTATACTTAGCTAGTAGAGCTTCATATCGTCGGGCAATGAAGTGTGAACCTCCGTCACTAATGATGGTTCGTGGTGTCCCAAACCTTGGGAAGATAGTTCTATTAAAGAACTTTACAACAACCATGACATCATTAGTTGGAGAGGCAATAGCTTCAACCTATCTCGAAACATAATCTACAGCTAGAAGTATGTATTGGTTTCCACAAGAAGAAGGGAAAGGTCCCATGAAGTCGACTCCCCAAACGTCGAAGATTTCCACCTCCTGAATGTTATTGAGAGGCATCTCGTTTCTCCTAGAGATATTTCCTGTTCTTTGACAAGCATCACAACAAGAAAAAAAGGTTTGCACATCCTTAAATAAATTAGGCCAAAAGAATGTGGATTGCAATACCTTAGCGCTAGTTTTATTGGAACTAGCGTGTCCTCCACAAGGTAGTGAATGACAATGACGAATGACACTTTGCATTTTGTCTTCCGGCACACATCTCCTAATGATGCCATGGTACCTCTCTTGAAGAATAGAGGTTCATTCAAAAAGTATTGCCGGACATCCCTAAAGAACTTCTTTTTTTGTGCATAGGATAGTCCAGGAGGTATTTCCTGACAAACCAAGTAATTTACAAAATCAGCAAACCAAGGTTCGTTACCTCTAGAAATTTTATCGATGCACTCTTCCATGATGTGTAAGTGCTCATCCGGGAAGGAGTCATCAATGGGTAGATCGTTGTCTTCAATGTGTGGTAGACGACTCAAATGATCTGCAACAGAATTTTTCGAGCCTTTCTTGTCGCGGATCTTTAGATCGAATTCTTGTAGGAGAAGAATCCATCTAATCAGCCTTGGTTTAGCATCCTTCTTGGCGAGTAAATACCGGATTGCTGAATGGTCTGTGTATACAATCACCTTCGCTCCTACAAGATAAGAACGGAACTTTTCCAATGCATATATAATGGCTAAAAATTCTTTCTCCGTTGTGGCGTAGTTGAGCTGCTCTTCATCTAGCGTGTTGCTAGCATAATAGATGGCATGAGTCCGGCCTTCCTTCTTTTGCCCTAGCACCGCTCCAACAGCTACGTCACTTGCGTCACACATAACCTCGAACGGGACATTCCAGTCCAGAGGTTGGATAATCGGGGCTGAGATGAGAGCTTCCCGGATCTTATAGAAGGCGTCTAAACAATCTTGCAAAAAATCTAAAATTGCATCCTTCATCAATAGATTAGTTAGCGGTTTCGAAATCTTAGAAAAGTCCTTGATGAATCTTCTATAAAATCCAGCATGTCCTAGAAAACTTCTTATCCCCTTCACCAAAGATGGAGGAGGAAGTTTCTCTATAGTCTCTATCTTAGCCTTGTCAACTTCAATCCCTGTATTAGAGATCAATTGTCCTAGTACAATGCCTTCCTTAACCATGAATTGACACTTCTTCCAATTAAAAACTAGGTTAGTGTCTTCACACCTTTGCAACACAAGCGAAAGGTTAGAAAGATAATTGTCAAATGAGGAACCATAAACTGAAAAGTCATCCATAAAAACCTCCATGATTTCCTCAATATACTCCGAAAAGATGGCCATCATACACCTTTGAAAGGTGGTTGGAGCATTGCAAAGTCGGAATGGCATCCTCCTATAAGCAAACGTACCCCATGGGCACGTGAATGTGGTCTTCTCTTGATCGTCCGGATGGATCGGAATCTGGAAGAAACCACTATAACCATCAAGATAACAAAAATAGGAGTGTTGTACTAACCTCTCAAGCATTTGATCTATGAATGGTAGCGGGAAGTGATCCTTCCTAGTTGCATTGTTCAACTTGTGGTAGTCAATGCACATCCTCCAACCCATCACGGTTCTTGTAGGAATGAGCTCATTGTTCTTGTTGGTGATAACCGTCATTCCTCCTTTCTTCGGGACAACTTGAACGGGGCTCACCCACTTGCTATCGGAGATAGGATAGATGATACCTGCGTCAAGTAACTTAAGAATTTCCTTCTTAACAACCTCTTTCATGATCGGATTTAACCGTCTTTGAGGCTGTAGCGAAGGCTTGAAATCCTCCTCCATTAGAATCTTGTGCATGCATAAAGATGGTTTAATTCCTACAAGATCCTCTATGGTATAACCTAAGGCTCTCTTATGTTTCCTTAGAACAACCATTAGTTTCTCATGTTCATCTTCATTTAAATCGGAACTAACAATAACGGGAAAGGTAGAATTAGTTCAAAGAAATGCATACCGAAGATGTGTGGGAAGTGGCTTCAATTCCATAGCTATTGATGCCTTTGATGAGTCTTGAGGTGTGTCCGACGCTTCCTTAGAAGTCTCTAAGGTTGTAGGAGTGATTGAAGAAGACCCAAAAGTAGTTGTGGAAAGAACGAAGTTATTCTCACAATATCCCAAAGTTACGGCACCACTGTTACTCCCACGGCCGTGGTTTTGGGTGTGGAACTCTCTGTTGCTCTCAAAATAGCAGTTTACGGCCAGTTTTGGTGAAACCACGGCCGTGGAATAGCACGACTGACCGTGGTTTCTCACATTTTCTGAGCAATCGTATAGTTTCTCAAACTCTTCCTCTTGTACTTCCTTTAGCTCTTCCAAGGCTTCAATCTCAACATTGCATTCCTCTTCCTCTCCCTTTTCCATGATGCTCATGGTTATGACCTTTTGCAATGGATCTTTGAATAGAATCGAGCTCACTTCCTCTCTAGACGCTTCTTCGTCATAGATGTTGAACATATCCTCTCCAAGTGCTAGCTCTTTCACCAAAGTTGAGAGAACAAACTCAACCTTCACTTCTCCTATGTCAAAGGCTAGTCTAGCGTTCTTGCAATCCACCATACAACCGGATGTTGCAAGAAACGGTCTTCCGAGTATGATCGGAACCGGACAATCTACAGGAATGGCAAGCACAACAAAGTCTATTGGAATATAGAACTTACCGAGCTTGACTGAGACGTGTTCAATGATACCGACGGGAGGAGTTATGGATCGATCCGCCATGTACAACGTCATCTTCACCGGTTTAAGTTTGCCTAAACCGACCTTCTTACACAAAGCAAGCGGGATGATACTTACGCTTGCTCCTAAGTCACAAAGAGCGTCATATGTGACTTCTCCTACTCCAATTGGAATGCAAAATGACCCCAGATCTCTCAGCTTTGGGGGCATTTTTTTTGTCATCGTTTTGATGAGCTCCGAAGATTCCGAACTCACATTGACTTCTCCAAAGTCTTCTAGCTTCCTCTTGTTAGAGAGGAGCTCTTTCAAAAACTTCCCGTAAGCGGGCATACCTACAATTGCATCAATGAAAGGTATGTTAATATGCAGTTTGCTCATTAGTTCAATGAACTTACCGAATTGCTTGTCTAGACGCGCTCTTGCTCTAGATTGCGGGAATGGTAGAGGAGGTTTCTAAGCTGGAGGAGGAACATAGACATCTTCCTTCTCCTTCTCCTTATCTTTTCCCTTCTCAGCTGGGACTTCCACAATCTTGGGATGCGGGTCGGTGGTTGTCATGCCACTCCTAGTAATGATAGCCATCACCCTTCCCTTTGGATTGTCCTCCGTCTTTCCGGGAAGTTTCCCTTGATCTCTAGGAACTTCTCCGGCCTTGCTAAACATATGGTTTTCCAAAGCTTTGTGTGCTTTATCAACCGAAGTTATGCAGCTCTCCAAACCTTGTAGCTTTCCTAGGATTGTCTCCAACATAGGATCGGGCTTCTCCTTCTCCGTCTTGTTTGAGATATTTGATGCTTGCCGCTGGCTTTTCAAAGGGGTAGAAGAAGATGGAGATGTTAAAGCATTTTCAACATGTGAATAGGGATTAACTGGATTTTGCTGGTTGGATCTCCAATGGTTGTTGTTGGAGTTCCTATTGTTGTTATTCTAGTTATTGTTCCGGTTGTTGTTCCGGTAGTCATTCCTATTACCTTGGTGGTTGTCTCTCCCTAGATAATTGACCTCTTGCTCCTTTGCCTTTTGAAGGCTAGCTTTTATGACTTCCTTCAACTCTTTGATCTCATTGTTTAGGGAGAATATTTGAGTTTGCGCAGCTTGATTCAACTTAGCTCCTGGATCCCCTTGATTCCAGTTATTAGGATCCACCTTCCTGTGGGAATACTTCTCAATCACTTGGGCTTGCTTCTCAATGAAGTCTCAAGCGTCATCTTCTCTCATGTCCATAAATGTACCACAAGAAAGAGATTGGAGATTGAATTGTGTTTCCACATCCAACCCCTTGTAGTAGATCTCCAATAATTCCAGCTTTGAAATGCCATGATGTGGGCAATCCAATAAGAGATCCTGAAACCTTTCCCAAGATTGAAATAAACTTTCGTTAGATTTCATAGAAAATGCATTAATCTTACCTCTCAACTCCGCCGTCTTGGATGACGGAAAGAACTTGGTGAGGAACTCCGAAGATAGATCCTCCCATGTGTTAAGTCTTCTAGCAGGAAGAGCTTGATACCAAGACAAAGCCTTGTCCTTCAAAGAGAAGAAGAACGGTTTGATCTTGTAGTTGTTGTTGTTAGCCCTTTTCGGCTTCAATGTCTCCATGAGAATCCCAAAATCCTGCAAATGTTGGTGTGGAGATTCAGCACTCGTTCCACCAAATTGACTTTGGCGAACCATGGTGATAACTTGCGGGCTAAAACTGAATTCCTGGATATCTTCGGCTCCGAAATTCACACCTAGACGGCGCGGTTGCTGAATTGGATCCATCCTTTTCCCAAGAGTCCGTGGTTCATCCCCTTCATGAGCAACTCTCACATCTCCAACGGGAATGCGAGGAACAACCGGTGGTCTAGGGTTGTTACGAACGGGATGGATCACCGGACCAATGTCCTCTAATGGCGGCATATCCTCATCCTCATCATCGTATGACTCATCTCTAATGGACTTTGGTTTCTTGACCTTCTTCTTCTTAGCATCATTCATCTCCAACTTCATGTCTAGCATCATAGGCTTGAGCTCATCTATTTGGAATTGATGACGCTGTAATTCTTCTATACGAGCCTTCTCACTCAACTTGAGTTGAAGTTGAGCTTCATCCAACTCCGCTTGGATGTTTCTCTCGTTGTTTTCAGCCATCTTTTTCTCTTTCAACTTTCTTCTCAAAGTTTTCTCAAGTTTTGGATCGAAAGGAACTAGATCTTTGGTAGATCTAGTTTTTTTCATATACCTAAAGAAATAGCAAAAATCACTCAAAAAGAGATATCAAATAACAAGAGAAAAACTCCCAAGCTCGACAACCGAGAACCGAAATTTGGTCTAGACTAAGTCCCCGGCAACGGCGCCAAAAACTTGTTCGCTTCAAAGTGTGCGTGTAAATAAGTTTTAATGTATAAAACAGAAATTAAGCAAGCGAACCCGCGGTGTACGAATCGACGTAGTAGAGCAAGAATTCCAGAGTATCGAACTCAGGGATTGGTTGAAACAAAATCAGTTTTGAATATTCGAGCAATCAAAAATTTAGAAGCTTTGCAAATAATTGGGAAAACATCAATCCTAAAGATCCAAGTATCCAATTGTGGTAATCGATTCAAGATATTCTATAAGTATAAGGACAGAGTTGAGGTTGCAAAGGTATAACTAAGGTAAGGTTGAGTACGGTGAAGTTCCAAAACCTTATATGTCTAACCCAAAGACTCTCTCTATAAAGGTTGTTGAGGCTGCAGTGTAGAAAGGATCTAAGGACAAGAATTACTCTCAAATACCCATGTCCAGACCCAAGGAATCAAAGATAGGCTAAAACGGTTAAGGTTGTGACACTCGAAACCAAAATAGAGGATGTTGAGTCTCACTACTACCTAGGAAAGGCAAGCCAAGTCTAGGTTAAAGCAAATCTTTAACTTTGGATTAAAGCAAAAGCAAGGGTCGTAAAACAGAGAAAATCACGGTTGGATCTTGTGATTCCATGGCCGTGGAACTCAAGAACAGACCGTGATTTAGGGTGTTGACGAGTTTTCTCACACTCTCAGGGTCCAATCAGTTTACGATCGATCTATCATCATCTAAGCCACAACTGTCAACCCTTCACCTTAAAATTGCTAAGGGTTTTAGCCAACAATCATATTCATGATATCAAAAATCAAGTTTAAAAGAGAAAAGGTATAAAACTCCGCAAACTCAATAACTATCCAATAACAAAACTCGAATCCACAACAATGTATGTTTGATGAATGCAGAAAAGTAGGAATAGAAATCCTCACAACGATCTAGGGAAACAACAAAGAACAGGTGTCAATCCGTCCTCCAATGTAAACCCTAAGATATCTCAAAAGTACTCAATCTTCAAAATCACGTCTTTTTCCAAGCCACGATCCGAAATCTCCAATTCTTCGTCTCAATCCCCAACGTCCGATTGCAAGCGAAGGTAAAATGAACCATAAAACAGCCGTCCTCGAAACTCCCCTCTCAAGCCTTCTTATAAGTGAAATAGGGTAACGAGAAAGCCCAATAACCGTCGCTGACGTGGCAAATATGACACGTCACTTTGTCATGAAAATCACGGTCTAGTACAAGTTTCCACGGCCGTGGTTTTGGCCGTGTAACTTTCTGTTGTGCTCCAAATTCACTTTGCACGATCCAATGCCAATTCCACGGCCGTAATTTAGGGCGTGGAAATCCAAATCCTTTGTGAAAGCCTTTATTTTGTGATGTTCTTCACTCATACTCCTCCTTAGCTCCTTTAAAGCATCTTCTTGATTCCTAGCATGATCAAATACTCCTTTCCTTCCACATTTTGCTCCAATTCAAGCCTTTATTCACCTATTAACAAAACAAAGCTAGTGTAGATCTCTATATCGACAAAGTGGGTGAATGAGCTCACAAATGCTTTAAACTCATATCTATATACACATAAAAGAGGGAAAAACAACTAAAGCAAGTGCCTAAAATATAGTCATATTTCATGCTAACACTTTCCCACAACTTTCAAGCAATCACCCCTAGAATCGCATAAAGAACTTAGCCAACAATCATCATGATACAAATAATAAAATTTATAAGAAAGGAATCAATATTCAAACAACAAAACATTAACACAAAGTTCTCAATAACTGAATTAAACAAATAAACAATCAACGTTCCTCAATCACAAATCAGAAAAGACAACAAAACCAAAAGCCAAACTAAGAAGATCTTACAAACTCCTTCAAATCCAACTTCAACTTTATTTCTTCCTTCCTTGAACTTCAACCTTCAAAACTTCCTTCAAACTCTTTAGAAAATTCTGCAGAAAAATCCTTGATCCGAAGATGGGTGATCTGTAGATAATCAGCCCTTTATATATAGGAGAATTATCTTCCAAAGATAAAATATCTTAAAAAAGATAATTTCCTAGAAAATATATCCATATCTCTAAAAATATATCAGCCAAATATAATATCTTCCTTCTAGAAATCCAGCCAAATATATGTGATATTCTCTTTCAAAAAATAGAAGATCTCGGCCAAAAATAAAGATCTTGTCGGCGGTAAGGTGTTCGCCACGGTTGGGACGCTCCTGAAGATCACCTCGGTCGAGGTTGTACTGTAGCTGACCGAGGTGAATCTCAGCTGAATGTAAACAATCTCGAATCTGGTCAAAAATCAATCCTCTAAATCATTTCCATGCTTCCTGAGATCTTCTTATAGCTCTTCAATGCTCCTGAATGTAGCTCAAATGACTCCTTACCTTCCTTAGCTCCATTTCGGTCCAAAACGTGTCATTTTCCCTACAATTACAACGATACTAGGTGTAGACCTCGATTCCCGCAAAGGTAGACAAAACAACAATATAATCGCAGATTATACATCCATACATGCAGATTTATGAAGATAAAACGTCTAAACCAACCCCAAAATATATACTATAATACATGTTATCAGTTCCGACTCAAGATCTCAAAAAATAACGTGGACAAAGCTGAGGTTTGCAAAGGGAAGGTGTTTCTAAGGTGGGAATAGATCACCGGGTAAGTCTCACTACTCACTATCCCAAACCAAAGATCCTTTTACCGGGTAAGTCTCAAGGTACTAAGGAAAGGAACTATAATCTCAAACCAAGACACCACCCAAGGCGATAGAATCAACCTTTACCGGGTAAGTCTCAGGCTAAATCTCAAAGATAGGATGAAGGCACACTCAAACCCCAATAAAGGATAAACCTTTATTACCTACACTCATGATCTTGGGTATACAAACAAAGGAATTACCGGGTAAGTCTCATCCTAGGCTTGCATTGAACCAGAAAAGCTATAACAAGGATAGGATTTGACAAACTGAAACCTCAACTCAGATAAGGATTAGAAAAGGTCTCACCTTGTTCAGTTATATCCCATCCCGGCTGAGATGTTCTATAATTGACCGAGGTGTTCATCGGTTAAGGTAAAGGCTCGAGCTTTCAGGGTCCACTGGGGTAAAGGCTCATTCTTTCATCGTCTTTCCCACAACTTTCAGCCAATCACCCTAGAATCCCATAAAGAACTTAGCCAACAATCATCATGATAACAATAATTAAATATGTGAGAAAGGACTCAATATTCAAATAAGAAAACCTTAACACAAAGGTCTCAATAACTGAATCAAACAAACAACAATCAGCCAATCAGCGTTCTTCAATCACAATCAGAAAAGACAACAAAACCAAACCAACTAAGAAAATCTTACAAAACTCCTTCAAAGCCAGTTTCAAACTTGATTCCTTCCTTCCTTGATCTTCAACCTTCAAAACTTCCTTCAACTTCCTTCAAACTTCCTTCAGAGAATTGGTGATCCGGAGATGATCCAAGGATGGTTGAATTGCAGAAAATCCAACCCTTTATATAGGAGAATTATCTTCCAAAGATAAAATATCTTAAAAAGATAATTTCCTTAAAATATATCTCCATATCTTCCAAAATATATCAGCCAAAAATATATCTTCCTTCTAGAAATCCAGCCAAAAATATGTGATATTAACTTTCCAAAAATAGAAGATCTCAGCCAAAAATAAAGATCTCGCATCCGGTCATCACTTCGCCTCAGTCCAGACGCTCCTGAAGATCACCTCGGTCGAGGTGATACTGTAGTTGACCGAGGTGAGTCTCAGCTGAGAATAAAACTCTCTAATCTGGTCAAAAATCAATCTTCCATCTCATTTTCACGCTTCATGAGATCTTCTTATAACTCCTCAATGCTCCAGAATGTAGCTCCAATGACTCTTTAGCTTCCTTAGCTCCATTTTGGTCTAATATGTGCCATTTTACCTACAATTACAACGAAACTAGGTGTAGACCTCGATTCCCACAAAGGTAGACAAAACAACAATATAATAAAAGAATATACATCCATACATGCAGATTTATGAAGATAAAATGTCTAAACCAATCCTAAAACATAAACAGAAATGCATGCTATCACTCTATATAAAGAGCTCTAATTCTCTCATTCTTATCACACCATCCAAATTTACTTCTTCTCCTCTCCTCACCTTCCGAGCTTCCTTCTCTCGAGTGTGCAAAGCACCAAATACTAGTTCGTAGGCTTCTGGTAAATTACGAAGGCCAAATTGGAACCACAGTTGTATCTTGGGATTCTTAAACACCAGTAACTTTCGTGATACAGAGTGTTTCTAATATTAAGGAAAGAGATTTCGATCTCGACTCTGCTCAACATACACACTTGAAGTGGTATAAAATTCCAAATCATATCGTTATTATGCATGCAGTTGGGCCATCATTTGACTCCGAATTTGGGGGCAGTGGTTGAGTGGATCAACTTGACTCCCAATTTGGGCCATTTAATGGGCTCCGATTTTCTTGGGCCCAGATCTGTAACAACATCCCTCAACCTCTATATAAAGAGCTCTCATGCTCTCATTCTAATCACACCATTCGAATTCACTTCTTCTCCTCTCCTCAGGTTCCGAACTGCCTTCTCTCGAGAGTACGAAGCACTAAACAATGGTTTGTAGGCTTCCGGTAAATTGCAAAGGCCGGATTCGAACAATAGTTGTGTCATGGGATTCTTAAACACCGGTAGCATTCGTAATACGGGGTGTTTTTAGAATTAAGAAAAGAGATTCCTATCTCGACTCTGCTCAACATACGCACTTAAGGTGATATAAAATTTCGACCCTTATCGTTATTATGCATGTAGTTGGGCCCTCCTTTGACTCCAAATTTGGGGGCAGTGGTTGAGTGGATCAACTTGACTCCCAATTTAGGCCAGTCAATGGGCTCCGAATTTCATGGGCCCATATCTGTAACAACCTCCCTCAGCCTCTATATAAAGAGCTCTTCACACCATCCGATTTCACTTCTTCAGCTCTCCTCAGCTTTCGAGCTTCCTTCTCTCAAGAGTGCAAAGCACTTAACACTAGTTCATAGGCTTCCTGTAAATTACGAAGGCCGGATTCGAACCGCATTTGTATCTTGGGATTCTTAAACACCGGTAACCGTCATAATACGAGGTGTTTCTAGAATTGAAGAAAGAGATTCCGATCTTGACTTTGCTCAACATACGCACTTAAGGTGATATAAAATTCCGACCCTTATGTTATTATGCATGCAGTTGGGCTCTCCTTTGACTCCAAGTTTGGGGACAGTGGTTGATTGGATCATCGTGACTCCCAATCTTGGCTAGTCAATGGGCTCCAAATTTCTTGGGCCCAAATCCGTAACAACCTCCCTCAGCCTCTATATAAAGAGCTCTCTTTCTCTCATTTTAATCACACCATCCGAATTCACTTCTTCTCCTCTCCTCGGCTTCCTTATCTCGAGAGTGGAAAACACTAAACACTGGTTCGTAGGCTTCCGGTTAATTGCGAAGGCCGGATTCGAACAATAGTTGTATCTTGAGATTCTTAAACACCGGTAAACGTCATAATACAGGCTGTTTCTAGAATTAAGGAAAGAGATTCCGATTTCGACTCTACTCAACATACGTACTTATGGTGGTATAAAATTTTGACTCTTATCGTTATTATGCATGTAGTTTAATTAACATATTATAGGGTTCCTACAGTCTTAATTCCAAAAAAAAAATTATAATTTGTTTTCAAAATCTATTTTTAAAACAAAACAAAACAAAATTTTGTTTTAAACTTTACATTCGATTTAATTTTAAATCGAAAACAAGTCAGTTCTTGTACGGAATTCAATCAAAATTTATAGTCGGTTTTGAGTTTTGATTTCCGAACGAAAAATGAAAATATATACTGACTGTGGTTCTTTCCGTGTAACAGATATGACTGATAAAATCAAACAAACTACCGAGGGTGAGAACACTTCCGATGATGGAAGTATCCTCAACATCTTGACTGCTGCTACGGGTGGAGGAAGCGGTGAGCCGACGTCCCAAATCCAATTTGGGAGTGGTCTACCACCGGTTGTCCTGTAAAATCCAACGACCAAGACTAATCTACCTCAAAGTGGTGCACAGTCCGGCAACAACTTGTCCCTCAAACAATACCAATGTCTGGCTCTTTGAGCGCATGATTGTTGTCAGACAAGTTCGATGCAACTAACTTCAAAACCTGACAACAGAAGATGTTATTCTTCCTGCTCATGAAAAAACTGGACAGATATGTGACCGAGGATACCCCTCCAAGCTACTCTGAACGGTGAATACATGTGCAAAGGGGGGATTTTGAGCCGCCTGTCAGACCCACTATACCAAGTGTACATCATGGTTGGTACTTCTCGGAAACTCTGGGTTGCTCTAGACAAGAATTACAAGACTAAGGATGCAAGCCATAAGAAGTTCATCGTTCAACAGTTCATGAACTTCAAAATGGTAGATCACAAGCCCGTCATGGAGCAAGCTGAGAAGCTGCAACTTCTAGTCCATGACATCATTGTTGAAGGCATGAATATATGTGAGTCATTCCAGGTAGCAACATTCGTCGGCAAACTCCCCCATCATGGAAGGACTTCAAAATTTACCTCCTTCACAAGACAAATGAAATGACTATGGAAGACTTCATGGTCAAGTATCAAGCAACCGCAAAAACGCAGAAAGGGAAAAGTCAGAGAAAGCTCATCTGACTGAATCAGAGGACAAGAAACTGAAGTTTCAACCTAAGGTCCCCAACAAACAACCGGCAAAGAAGAAGTTCATAGGAAAGTGATACAACTGTGGAAAATGGGTCACAAGTCAAACGAATGTCGGAGAAAGGGAAACCCATGGAAAGGAAGGGGCAAAGCACAAGCCCAAGTAGTTGAAGGCGATCTAATGGTGGTTGAAATGGTTGTTGTGACGTCTGAAGTGAACATGGTCGGGAGCAACCCGATGGAGTGGTGGTATGACATTGGTGCTATCCGCCACATCTGTTATGACAAGGAGATGTTTACCACCTATCAAAAGAATAAACAAGGTGAGGAACTGTTTATGGGGAATTCATCCACATCAAAGGTCGAAGGTTATGACAAGATCGTGATGAGAATCACGTATGAGAAAGAGTTGATTCTCAACAACGTCATACATGTGCCAGACATTCAGAAGAAGTTGTTGTCCGGATCTCTGCTGAGCAAGCACGGATTCGACGTGAAAGTAGGATCCGATAAGATAACTCTCACTAAACGTGGGATTTATGTAGGAAGGGATATCAAAGGGATGAGTTGTTCAAAATGTGTGTATTGAGTCATCCCCAAAATTGTAACAGATGATGTTTCAATGAATAAAACTTTCATTGCTTATGTTGTTGAGTCTTTCAATATTTGGCATGAACGATTAGGACATGTAATTATAAGTCTATCCAAAGACTGATGAATTTAAACCTAATTCCAAAATGCAAACTAAACAAAGACAAATGTGAAGTCTGTGTACATGAAAAACTCACAAAAATGTCATCTCCACACGTGGAGAGAACAACCGAACTTCTAGGCTTAATTCACGCGGATTTGTGTGATTTGAAGTTATACAAACTAGAGGATGTAAAAAGTATTTCGTCACATTTATTGACGACTGTACAAGATATTGTTATATCTACTTGCTAAAAAGTAAAGATGAGGCCTTAAAAAAGTTCAAGGAATAAAAGTTGGAAGTTGAAAGCCAACTTAGTAAAACAATAAAAATCATATGCACTGATAGAGGAGGCGAGTACGATGAACATTTCAACGCATTCTGCAAAGAACACGGAATAGTTCATCAAACAATTGCTCCCTATTCACCTGAGTCTAACGGAGTTGCGGAACGGAAAAACCAAACTCTAAAAGAGATGATGAATGCATTGTTGCAGGATTTTGGGTTACCCCGGAACATGTAAGGGGAAGAATTGCTTACCACCAATTATATCCTCAACAAAATACCTCATAAAGTAAATGGAAAAACGTCATATGAACTTTGAAAAGGTAAAGTATCATCATACAAATACCTCAAAGTGTAGGGGTGCCTAACAAAAGTGGTTGTACCATCTTCTAAAAAGGTCACCATTTGACCTAAAACCGTTGATTGTATTTTCATAGGATATGCACACAACAATAGTGTTTATCGGTTTTTTGTACATAAATCAGATATACCAGATATACATGTCAATACAATAATGGACTCAAGGAATGCATCTTTCTTTAACGTGTTTCCGTGTAAGGATAAAGAAAATCCAAAACGAACTCGTGAACAAAGGGAGGCTGACACTTCTGGGAATGAAATAGTAGAGGAAGAACTCGAATGGAAAAATCGTTTGGGGATGACTTCATAACGGCATTTCTCATGGAGAAAGAGCCAAGAAGTTATACAAAAGTCATGTATACACCTAACGCACCTTCATGGAAGGAAACGGTCAAAAGTAAGATTGACTCCATTATGCAGAATCATACATGAGAGTTAGTTGACTTACCACAAGGGTGTAAAGCACTTGGGTACAAATGGATTTTCAAAACTAAGTTGAAAACCAATAACTCAATAGAAAAATGCAAGGCTAGACTTGTGGTGCAAGGATTCCGACAAAAAAAAGGGTTGGATTTCTTTGACATCTATTCTCCGGTTATGAGAATAGCTTCTTTAAGAATGCTGATAGCAATAGTGACATTAAGAAACCTAGAAATCCATCAAATGGATGTGAAAACTGCATTTCTAAATGGAGAATAAGAAGAGGAGATTTACATAAAAAAAAACTTGAAGGGTATGTTGTGTCTGGACAAGAACACAAAGTGTGCAGACTTGTAAAGTCCCTTTACAGATTCAAACAAGCTCCTAAGCAGTGGCATGAAAAAATTGACAATGTAATGATGTCAAATGGCTTCTACATCAATGAATGCGACAAATGCATCTATATCAAGACTACTCCTACGGGATATGTCTTGTTATGTTTGTATGTCGATGATATGCTTATCATTGGAAGCAACAAAGACATGATCAACCGAACTAAGAACTTACTTAAGGGTCAGTTTTACGTGAAAGATATGGGATTAACGGATGTGATTCTAGGGATTAAAATCACTAGACACTCCGAAGGAATTACCCAATGCAAAGCTCATTATGCTGAAAAGATACTTGAGAGGTTGAAGAACTACTCAAGTGCAACCGCAAAGAGTCCAGTGGATCCTCAACTCCACCTGACCAAAAAAAAGGGGAACTTAGTGTCACAGCTGGAGTATGCACGTGTAATTAGGAGTCTTATGTACTTAACCAAGTGTACACGCTTGACTTGGAGCACTCAATCAATGTACTAAGTCGCTATACAAGTAACCCCGGACATAAACACTGGAAATGAATAACTAGAATATTAAACTATCTACATTATACTCAAAGTTATGGGTTGCACTATGGTAACCATCCTGCAGTTCTAGAAATGGTTGTCACGCAAACTAGATATCTGACTCTAGAAACTCAAAATCTACAAGTGGGAATGTATTTACACTTGGTGGTGCAACAGTGTCTTGGAAATCTTCCAAACAAACGTTATTGGCCAGATCCACAATGGAGTTTGAGTTCATTGTGTTAGACAAAGCATCAAAAGAAGCTGAGTGGCTTCGGAACTTTCTAGAAGACATTCTGATGTGGGAAAAGTCAATGTCGGCATTATGTGTACACTGTGATAGTCAATCATCTATAGCTCAGGCACTAAGCGTTTTGTACAATGGAAAGTCCCGTCATATTAGACGACATAAGTCCATTAGAAAATTGATCTCAACAGGTATAGTCTCGATAGACTATATCAAATCAGCTGACAACCTAGCGGATCCATATACTAAGGGTTTGTCAAGAGATCAAGTTTTAAGATCATCAAGAGAAATGAGTTTTAAAGCCTATTACAAAAGAGGATGCTTGAAGAACAACCCAACCTATGTGACTAAAGATCCCACGATGTCGGTTGAAGGGGAAAATCTAACCAAGCTTAATCAAGAGGAGCACTATCTCTACCCAGTTCCTATGATGATAAACAATGCACATTGTATGAGTTAAGTTTAAGCTTGACTTTTAATGTTTCCATCACCTTGAAACAAAGGGGTATGAAAGATACTTTTTATGGCCAATAACCTTGTGAGTGTGACATGGGGCCGTGTCTAGGAGAATAAGGTGAGGATGAATTCTCCAAATTTACTCATGAATAACCAGGGATGTTCAAGGCCAAAATGAAAACAACCAGAGAACCAACGTTCTACGAGAAAACGAAACTATGTGATAGTTGTTGTCTCGGTTTACATAAAAGTCCGGATGGTTCAAGACATCATGGTCACTACCTAGTCGAGTAAATCCGACAGCTATTCACTATGGAAGGTTCAAGCCTGAAACATGGCACCAGTCCAGATGTAGTGATTTTTCGACTTTACTCTCGAGAATTTCGTTTGTTTTTACAATACAGGAGCAACATAAGTTTAGAATCATTTATATTCATGTGGGGATTGTTGAAACTAAACTAAATAAAGCTATGAATAAAACATGTTTTAACACATGGATGCGCCGGACACTTTCCGGACACATTTCCTGTGGGCTCCGTCCATTGTCAACACTGGAAAGTGGGATTTTTGGCTTCGTCTCCGCGAGCTCTTGCTCGTGGTATATTCATACGTTAAATTTGAGTTCCGTTTGAATGAGAAATGGAAGCCCGAAGTTGGTTGCGTGATTGGCAATAACTTGGAAAAATAGTCAAAAAATGGGAGCTTCACACATCAACTATATGGAGGGAAATCTAATAGGATATATAGAGGAAATATGCACTAAGGCTCGTAGCCTTGGGCCACTACCCATTTTCAATGGGGAACGGCGTAGGCAAACCACCACGCGCGCGCCGAGCTAAGCTCGTGCCCGTGGTCGTGCCGTGCCGAACCGAGTTGCGTTACGACGAGACGGGAAAAGGGGAGCTATTTGGGTCAGTTGTTGACTCCGATTTTTGTGTAGTAGTTGGGCCCTCCTTTGACTCCGAATTTGGGGCAGTGGTTGAGTGGATCAGCTTGACTCCCAATCTGATATATAAAGAGCTCTCATTTTAATCACACCATCCGAATTCACTTCTTCTCCTTTACTCATCTTCCAAGCTTCCTTCTCTCGAGAGTGCAAAGCACTAAACATTTGAACGAACAACAATTGTGTCCTAAGATTCTTTAACACCGGGGGTGTTTCTAGAATTAAATTTGCTCAACATACACACTTAAGGTGATATAAAATTCCGACCCTTATCGTTATTATACATGCCATAGAGTTTAACTTACGTATTACAAGTTCCTACAAATGGAGTCATGGTTAATTGCAGAAGGAGATGAGAATGTGTGTCAGAGCCGGAAGCCATGAGAAAAGAAAAAAAATTGTAACGGTGATCGATATATTTAATTGAAGCTTTGATGGCATAAGGGAAAGATAATGCTTAGGAAAATGTTCATTGCATTGATTTCAGCGTAAAGCTTCCAGATATATATACAACACATGATCAGAACATACTTAACATTTCCTAAACTTAAGGAGAGTGAGCTCCTGGAATTAAGGAAACAACTTTCCACCTACTGAGATAATAGGTCTCGATTACTGCTCGATAATATAACCATTTAAGACCTTCCATCTTCGCCTTGCCCAGGTTTGAACAATTCTAACCCTAATCTCTAACTTGTATTTCTGTTTCTAGTTTTATTCAAAGTGGTTATGTTGATTAGTGATCCTAATTCTCTAATTTGGGTTTCAGTTTCTACAATTCAAAATGGATCAGTTATGTTGATTAGTGATCCTCCTTTAAATGTACCACCTTATGTGTTACAATTTGTTTCACAATGGAGAAGTGCAAGCCTTATGTTCTCTTTCTGTAAGCTTGTTTTAATTTGTTTTCCGTTTTTATTTTTTTGGGTCAAACAGATATTAACATGTTAAATTCTAAACGGATTTGGACGTTTTACAGAAAGCATGAAAACGCAAGGACGTCACTCGGGCTACAAAACAAACTTCGGGGAAAATCCGAAAAACCCAATGACACAATCCGGAAAATCTCAAAACAAAAAATAAAATCTTACTACAAGTGGTCGATATTATCCTGGTCTAGTAACTCTGCTGCCTCTAACCTATATATATAATGTCTCACGTACCATTTTAGCAAAAATAAAATAAAATAACCACAGCATATCAAGGTATATGGAGGAATATCGACTGCTCATATTCAAGTGTACCTTATCATCAATTACTTTTCAATGGACTATGCAACTGCACGAAACAAAGTATATCTAATCTAGTGTAACAGCTGTTGGGTTTCTGGCACATTTGATTTTGCATGTCAACTGCACTGACATGGAGACGAATGAATGATCTGCTTATTGTAGCTAACAAAAATATTGCAGAAGATCATGTCAATTTGTAACAAATTAATAGTAGAAAACCACAAATTTGGTTCGAAAAGTTTACCTTATTTAGAGATCTACACCGACTCTTAACCCATCGTGTGCTAGCTGCACTGGAATACCTTCCCTAGAAGAAGGAAACAAATCTTTGCCAGTTCAAGCTAGGAAGAGAAAGATCAAACGAGTATATATGCACAATGTGAAGGTAATCAACCATGTAACGGCTTCGTGGCCAAATTTAGCAGAAACAAAATAAGGGGACAAACTAAACTAGAATAAATTTTGAAAGCAAATGAGTAAAATCATGAGGCATGGACATTAATAACATCATGTAATGGAAACAGCAACATGGAATATTTCCGTTGCATGTCTTCTTCGTACCTTGTGGACCACTCATTAAGAAATGCATTATCCTTGTCATGATCAAAAGTATGGGTCATCCCAATCAACAGGGCACGTTTTGGACAAATTCGCTTCACTGCATCAAGAGTCTTTTACAAAAAAATGTATTTATCAAATGAGTAGCAGTATCAAGGCAACTCCATATAAAAATTAACATTCATGAGAGAATAAAGCTCACCTGAGGAAAGCAAAAATGAGTATTATGAGATCCAGTCTGCGGAAAGAAGGGGGAAAAGCAGGAAAACTATGTAAGAAGGATTTCCATCCTTGATAAATAAAACTTTGCATTTTACTGATTCATTTCAATTTTCTACCCTACTTCAAAGGATATTCCCTGCGAGACCTATAACAATGTTAAAACTTTCTCACTAACTTATTCGAATTTCCCCCTCTTTTGACAGTTTGCTCCAACTCTAATGTCACAGGCTGTTGCTTGTAGAACATATGCCGCCTATGATTCAATAATAGCAGCAATTCACTAACAGACAAGCTGTTCTCATATATATTAGGTGGAATGCAGATGATCAATCTATAGTCCACTAGTAATTTCATAAGAATAGCATCTAATTACAGCAGCTACTTTCCCACAGAGAACCAATACTAACAGAGCAGTGATACACATCTTGGACGGTCAATTAAACAAACTGCAGATAACTTACCCTGTAAAGTGTGTCTAAGATAAGAAGGTCAACTTGCCCGCCTCCTTTTTTTGATATAACTGTGCAATACTTATACAAGGAATGAGTGCCATATACATGTAAATTCACTCCATCAAGTTGCCAATACTATAACAAGCACATAAATGAGTTTCAATTATCTACAGAGTTGTTTTCTAAAAAATCACCTTCTACAAATGTGTTTTGACGAACCACCTTTTTATAATTTTTTCAAGTGAAACCGCCTTATATAAAATAAATTATGAAATTGAACCACCCATAATCATTTTTAGTAAAATATTAGATTATTTAACAGAAATACTTCTAAATTATCAATTAAAAATTAGTATTTTTGTTATTATTTGAATAAACACTTCAGCTTAAAACTTTATATATAATTAGTTTATTTTTTCGTTTATGAAACAATTACTTTTTAGATAGTTAAATAAAAATAAGGCACTTTCACCTGATTATAAAAACTATTAATCATATTTTGTAAATACGTTTAAATATCCTTATTACAATAGGTCTATTTCGAGAAATGATTTAATTCACGAATTAACAATCTTACAAATATATAGCTAAAATCAATAAAAATAATTAACAAAGGGCATTCTAGTCATCTAACATATATTTTCTTTGTAAAGTGGCTATTATTGGGTAGTGAAAGACATGATATAAGGTGGTTTTTCTTTAAAAGAATATAATGTGCTTTTTCCGATCTTATTTAAAATGAAGTGATTAAAGCTAGCAAGACACTGTATCCAAAAAAGAAGAAACTCAATAGCACAAAAGCCACAAGAATTTACTACAAGAAGGCTTACCAAACTCAGTGTCAGGAAGGAATCGTGAAACATCAGATACATATGCTACTTTATAATTCTGACCAAAAAGAAAACCTAAAGCAATATAGTCTTCACCATGCATCACCTGCAAAAATTAATCAACTAGTAAGTAAACATTACAAATCCATGGAAAGGAGACAAACAACAGTATACAAGGCGACTTATCCAGAGAAAGTTACAGGTAAGGGAATAAATTGCAGCCCTGACACCACAAATGGTTTATCACAACTGCTTTCAATAATCTTCCAATCAAGCTGTGCCACTCTTCTTATTTCTTGACCTTCTTTAAGCTTCTTCTGAACCAGATATGGAAATTTTGTTGCAATGCTGTTTAATATAAACACAAATGAGAACTTGAAAGGAGATATGAAGATGTTGAATAGGAAATAAAATTGGTTTGTGGGCTGTTATTGTACAAATGAGCATAATCAGGGCTCTTATGTTTTTAATGGGATAATGTAGGCCCCTGTTATTTCTTACAAAAGATTAAATAGGAAATAAAAAAAGATTCTGCCCATAATTGCTTTATATTTTACAGGCAATAACCCACATGTTTACCTTTAATTTTAATTAAGAAAATTAAGGGGCCTAGTTTGTATCAGCGTTACAAAAAAGGCTTTAGTAACTCATTTTTCTCAATATAAGGAAAAAGGAATGATAAAAGAAAGTGAAGCAAGGAAGATAAGGATCCATAATTTTTGTTCATAAATTACTTCTTGCCAGATTTTCTGCCCTTTAGTTTGTCGGTTCACCTCGGGGTGTCAATGAGGCACGGAATCCTCAATACCTGTCTCGAGAATGAGGATGGGCAAATTAAATGAGGATGAGGATGGACAAATTAAATGAGGATGGGGACGAAGATAGGGCCAAATGTTATTCCCCGCGCGGGGATAGAGATGGGATTAGTGGTCCCGACCCCTGCCCCTTTCACTAATATATTATAGTATTTTATGAAATTAGATTAATATTTCTTTCGTACAAAGTTAAATATGTTATGATACAAATTAGTCCATATATTTAACTTATGTGTAGCTGTAAATGGGATGTGGGATGGGATTTCGCACAACAAGGATGAAAAACCGACAGAGATGTGGATAAATTTTAATCTCGACAGGGATGGGAAGGCTACTTCCTGCTCTGTTGACACCCCTAGATGCACCTCATGCATTCTCTCCGTTTCTATTCTAGCTATTCATAACCAAAAGAAAAATGTGCATTCCTCATTAAGCAATTTTTATTGGAGAAAAATTTGAGGTCAGTGATATATGAAAGATACCATCTTGACAGCCGTTAAGGCATAAAAAAGTTGGTACAGATTTCAGAAGCAGACCATGTTCACCTGTGCTTCTACTTATTCACCCAAAACATCTAGTTAAAAGATAACACTTTCAGGAGATAAAAATAATTTAGAATGCAACACAGTCAACAAACTGAAGCAAGATGATACAGTCCTAGTAGGCTCCAATTTGGTGTAGCAAGAGATTGCTGTTCCAAAGCCAATATGTTATGATTTATTGACTTTGAGATCATCTTATCCACATTTTTTAAGTACTTCTCCAGACTTTGAGATCATCTTATTTACATTTTTAAGTACTTCTCCAGACTTCGTCTTTGAGAGCAATTGAAATAGTCTTTTATAAAAGAACTTTATCCACAACTGAAGCACCTAATTTGCATTCACTTCCTGGTGGCATATAAATCTACACTATGGAAACTATGTGCTGGCATTAAACTTTTATTCTAAGACAAGCATGCCAGGGTAACAGATATATAGCCTAAACATCCCATGACATAGATGACAGCAAGCAAAATTTCTGAACTGCCTTATTAACTGCTTATAAAGAGACAACAGCACTTATCTAAGGTACTTCCTTCTCGGTAATCATAGTTCTTCATCAAAAGACAAAAGTGGTGTTTTGAAACTAATACCTGCTCATAGAATCTTCTGTGAGGTAAATAGGAGTAGGGCTAATGTCATTTGTTGGGCTATATGGCTGCACAGCACGTACATCATCTAGACCAAGAATGGCATCAGCGTGTTCGTGTGTCAATATAACCTGCAAGAACACCCTGTTAAAGAGATTTTGAAGATAGCTGTTATACAGGAAGATAAACAGACCACAAAACCACACATGAACACAGAAAAGAGAAAACTCCTGGAATACCTAATCCTCCTAAGAGCCCAAGTAAAAATGCATAATACAACGACAAATTTCTGGATAATCCATTCTCTCTGCTAGTCCTTCTTGGTAATCATAGTTCCACATTTAAATCACTCACATATTAGAGTTAAGAAGTAAGAACGATCACAGTTTTGAAAAGTAAAACTTGAGTCACAAGGAATGATCTATTTCAACAAAGTTCTCAATAACATTAGGTTAACAGGTTTAGTAGACACTGGACAGTCAAGAGACCCATCCAAGCAAAAGATTTTGTTCATAAATCCAATTTATGGTGTCTATGCTGGTGAATGAAAGCTATATATAATAATTTTAAGTTTTTCAACTCACGGAATCAACTTGTGGAATATTATATAAAGTGAACCATCGAAGGACTTGTTCGCGGAATGTCTTTCCAACATCAATTAGTATATAGCTGTGTTCACCGTTATCCTGGCAATAGTCGATAAGAAGAGACGTATTGCATCTGCACATTAAGAATAACAGATGAAGACTATGAATCACAGGCCATACTTTACAGAAAGAAAATACAACTTAGAGAAACAAAATGAGATCAGATCACATATTATCACATTCGTAGAAGTCATTAGCAGATTTATGAACAAAATCATCTCCAAAAAGATGTTACTCGGTCTCGGTCCACCAGCTATGTAAATTAGATCTAAATCCCCAATGAACACCAGTTCATAAGGCCAAACATGGTAATGTCACGCATAAAAAGCAAGAAAATCCAACAGTTGATAAGGGCGAAGTGGAGGTGGAGGCTGGAGCTGGACCTGTAGTTAGGGTTCTGATCAGGAGGGAGAGATAAGGACTGGTGGCAGACTTGGCAGGGAGGATCGGACGGCTGGATCAAGCACATGGCGTTCGGTAAAGCACTGGAACAGCCTGTCCCCAAGAAAATAAGCGCCGACCTAGGATTACAGTCGCCATTGCCGTTCTCCATTCCCAAAAGCTCGAAGTCCATACACTACAGAGGCAGGGAAGAAAATGGGAATATCCGAGTGTAGCGTCAATTTGGTGGGCCTGGGAATGCCACGTCCCTCTTGAGTCTTCGCTTCCTAAAAATAAAATAAAATAAAATAAAAATTCTTTTGGTGAACTCGAGTTTTCCCTTTTCCCGGTTGGTATTGACAAAATTTTATTTTCCGTTTGATGATCATAAATTTTGTGTTATTTCGGTCAGTATCTACTTTCATCCAAAATGTTAGTTTATTATTAATTCAGTTAGTATTTAAAAAAATAAATGTATTGAAATAAATTGAAATGAAAGAAATATGATACAAGAGTACTTTTATTTGTTCGTTGGTCTTTGTTGTTTTGCTTTCAATTTTATCTACTTCTAAAGAGGAAAGTCTCTCTTTGGAGGGTGTCGCTCAAGAGTAGAACACTGTAGATAACAATTCAAAAAATAATTGATTGAGGAAAAATGTCAACTTTTTCTTTTTGGTTAGATGTTAATGGAAAAATAAGTCTTTTTTGTTGAGATTGTCTCATCATCTCCATACATTTTTAGACTAATTTATAAGGCAGTTAGTTAAACTAGGATCAAGCCAAAATCTAGTGGACAATTTTGCAAAAGAAAGTAAAAATAGACAAATATGCTATATCATCTTCTACAAACAAAATTTGAACTTAGAATATTTAGCAAATCAAAGAGAACATGTACAAATAACGAAATTGCATCCTAATTTTGTACATGTTATGATATCAAATTACCCCATATATGCTCCACACTACATATGTTGTTAGTTGATATTGTAACACTCAAGTCTAACATTTTACTAGGTCTGCTACAACATCAGCGATTTCTTTATTACTACTGAAATCCGTCTCAGGCTAGTTAACAAGACTTCAACGAGTTATATAATAACATATTTATTATGCATCAACTTATACTTATTTACATATATTAAAATATAGATTTAAGTGTAGTTATTTATATAAACTTCTAAGGGAGGGTGAAAGGTGATCAGGTGTAACTCCGGGGTGCTTCCAATACTTCATCTCCTACTCACCTTAACCTGCCAATAAATCAAAGTACAAACAAAAAACACAAAAAAAAAACATAGGTCAGTTTATCGGAAAAACTAGCAAGTTGGATTAACCTAATTTTTAAAAACACTTAAAATCATATAATAAATACTATTCATAGTTTCAACCTTACTAAACATTCAATCCTTAATTAAATTAAAAGGAGAGCACTTAATTGCATTAGCGTTACGCTAGCAATTTCAGCGTGGATACCAGGTCTGATTTTAACCATTAATCAACCGAAAGACAAGCCTTGGAGAACCTCTTGGTAAATCCAAGACTCCTAAATTTGCCTATCGGTAGCGAGATCGGAATTAGACGATCTAATTCCCGGGGTCCACTAAGCCCCAACGGACATTTCTAATAATACTGCGAGCCGTCATTATTATTTACCCATAATGTCCGCACCCTTTAATGACACACGTTTCACATTTTCATCGGTTCGTATACTATCACTTTACCGATCAAGTAATTATTGAACCAATAAATATACGTCAGTCTAGTACAAAAAATATATGTATATAATTTTACACATCTCGATTGATATACCTATAATTATTACTGCTCTCATACATATATAATATATATAAGCATTGCCGATTACGATAGTTATTTAAAATAACTATAACTCACTTGCCTTATTACAACGGAGACTATTGCTAGCGCGGGAAATTTTCCGTACGTTGACTTAGCGCCAGATGTTTTTGTGTATGCTTTAGGAATATGATTCAATTGTGCTTAAAAGCTCGCTTTATATAGTAAAATTTTTCTTACTCATTAAGAATCCTATTTACTTCTCTTTTTTTTTACCTTATAGTATATGTGGCCATCTCATCATTTGCCTAAGAATTTGAAACTTACTATTTGTTGCATGCATGCTTACAAGAATCTACTCTACACACTATTTACCTTTTCAAATATACTATAGACCTTGGTGCTATATTTATTTAAATATAACCCCCCTTTAATATACATATTTACCCATAAATTCCTATTTATTTACCACTTCTATAGATAATTATGTAAAATCAACTAGTATTTAGACGGTATAAGCCTATATAAATTAGACTTATATCTAAACTTGTAAAAATTAATAGTGTACCTTATTTAACGGGGTATTATAGTCTCCCCTTCTAAGATATATACTTCGTCCCCAAAGTATCATATTCTAAAGAGGTGAGGATATCGATTTTTCATATCGCTTTCAGTTTCCCATGTTATCACATCGATTCCTTGTTTTGACCAAATAACTTTTACTAAGGGAATGATCTTATTCCGCAAATATTTTCTCGATGCTCCAAAATTTGGACGGGTTCCTCCGAATTTGTGACGTCTTCTTGTATTTCAATGTCAGCATAGTTAATTATATGGGATAGATCAGGGATGTATTTTTCGAAGTAGTGACACATGGAAAACATTGTGTACTTGGTAGGTAGGTGGTAAGGCCAAACGGTATGCTACTGGGCCTATTTTTTCTAGGATCTCAAAGGGTCCTATATACCTTGGTTTAAGTTTTCCCCGTTGTCCAAACCTGAATACTCCCTTCCAAGTGAAACCTTTACAAAGACTTTGTCTCCTACTTCGAAATTTATTTCTCGGCGCTTGAGGTATGCATAGGACTTCTGTCGACTTTGTGCTGCAAGTAGTCGTTTTCTGATCATAGCTACTTGTTGGGTTGTCTATGTTAGTAGTCCTGGTCCAATTAAAATCGTGTCAGCTCGATCGTTCCAACATATTGGGGACTTACATCGTCTTCCATACAATGCTTCAAATGGAGCCATCTTTATCGAATTGTGCCAACTATTGTTAGAAGTAAATTCTATGAGAGGTAAACATTGAAGCCATCCTTGAGGTCTATTTAGTACACAAGCCCTTAATAGATCTTTTAGGGTCTGGATGGTTCTTTCTGACTGCCCATCTGTTCGGGGATGATATGATGTACTGAACTGCAGATTCGTTCCTAATCCCTTATGGAGGCTTTTCCAAAATGTGGACATGAAACGACCATCACGGTCCGAAATTATTGATCGTGGAATCCCATGGAGATGAACTACTTCTCGTAAGTAAACATCTGCCAACTCCGTTGGTCCCCAAGTTGATCGGATAGACAAGAAATGAGTTGTCTTTGTTAATCGATCGACTATTACCCATACAGAATCCTTTCCTCCGGTGGTTTTGGGTAAACCCATCACAAAGTCCATAATATCTTCCCATTTCCATTCCGGCACTGAAAGAGGATGAAGTCCCCCCCCCCCCCCGGGGTTTCTGTGCTCAATTTTAACTTGTTGACAAGTTAAGCACTTGACCACATATTTGGCGATCTCATTTTTCATGTTCGCCACCAAAAACTCCTTTTTAAATCTTTGTACATTTTACTCGAACCCGGGTGTATAGAGTACGCAGAGTTGTGTGCTTCTCGAAGAATTATTTCCTTAAGTTTCTCATCAGTTGGCACACATATCCGATCTTGGAACCATAAAGACCCATCTTCTTGTATTATGAATCCAAGAGCCCTGCCAGAACTTACATTAGTGCATATCTTTATCAAATAAAGGTCATCAACTTGCTTCTGTTTGATCTCTTCTACCAAGGTTGCCATGATTTCAATCATACTCAATTGTCCTTGTTGGGGATATAAAACCTCTATCCTTGCTGAATCCTTGTGTTGAATTCAATTTGTGAGACATGTCATGTATTCTTCTTGGACCTTTTTCCGACTTAAAGCATCAGCTACTACGTTGGCTTTTCCAGGATGATATTTAATCTCAAGATCGTAGTGCTTTAAAATATCCAACCACCTTCTTTGTCTCATGTTCAAATCTTTTTGAGTAAATATATACTTTAAGCTCTTATGATCAGTGAAAAGTTGACAGTGTACTCCATAAAGATAATGACGTCATATCTTGAGAGCAAAAACTACCGCAGCTAGTTCTAGGTCATGGGTTGGGTAGTTTTCCTCATATGATTTTAGTTGCCGGGATGCATAAGCAATAACCTTATCATGTTGCATCAATACACATCCTAGGTCGTGTTTTGAGGCGTCACTGTATATCACATATTCTTTTCCTCCTATGGGTAGGGTTAGGATCGGGGCACTAGTCAATCGTCTTTTTAGCTCTTGGAAAATAGTTTCACACTGTTGACTTCACTCGAACTTGTGGGACTTACGTAGAAGACAAGTAAGAGGTCTGGCTAACTTGGAAAATCCTTCCATGAACCGCTTGTAGTATCCAATAAGTCCTAGAAAACTGCATATATCTTTGACTGTGTGTGGTTGTGGCCAATTTGCAACAACTTCTAAATTTTGGGGATCCACCATGACTCCTTCTTCCGAGATCACATGCCCGAGAAAGGCGAATTTGGTCATCCAAAAATCACATTTAGAGAGCTTGGCATAAAGTTGATGTTGTCTTAATAGGCTCAAAGTGCTCCGTAAATGTTGAGCATTGGCCTCATGGTTTGGCGAGTAAACCAATATATCATTGATGAAAACAATTATGAATTGGACTAGATAGTTTTGGAAGCACCGATTCATAAAATCCATGAATACAGACGGAGCATTGGTTAATCCAAAAGGCAACACTATAAATTCATAGTGCCCATACCTACTTCTAAATGTTGTCTTCGGAATATCCTTTTCGCAAACTTGAAGTTGATGATATCCAGATCTAAGATCGATTTTAGTGAATACCTTCGCGCCTTGAAGCTGATCTAGTAAATCATCAATCCGAGGGATTGGGTACTTGTTCTTGATTGTGACCCTATTCAACTCCCGATAATCAATGCAAAGTCATAATGACCCATCTTTCTTTTTAACAAACAACACAGGTGCTCCCCATGGCGATACACTAGGGCGAATGTATCCTTTGTCCAATAGCTTCGTCAACTGCTTCTTCAATTCTTGCATCTCTTGTGGGGCCATTCGATATGGTGGTTTAGAAATTGGGGAGGTTCCTGGTTCTAGATCGATGGTGAACTCGACCTCCCGCTTAGGTTGCATTCCTGTAATTTCCTCTAGGAATATATTTGGAAATTCTTGTATTACAGGTATCCTTGTTATATCTACCCCCTTTGTTTCTTCCCCCACTAAATGACATAAATACCCAATACATCCTCGTCTGAGTAACTTTACTGCCGTCATTGCATTTATTATCGTACCCTCTTCATATGGATTCCTTCCTTTGAACTTACACCTAAAGTTTCCATTCCCCTTGATGGTAACTGTATTAGACTCAAAGTCGATCTTGGCACCGTGGTAGGCTAGCCAATCGACTCCTAATATAATATCGTGGGGGCTTATCTAGATAACTATTAGGTTGGCAGAGAATTTTCGACCTTCAATCAAGATTGGAAAATCAACAAGTTTTGTGGTACCTATCAACTTATTTCCATTTGGTAAGATAACAACATATGGTTCACATGAGTTCTCACTTTTTACCCCAAGTTGCTTAGCACATTATTTCAAAATAAAAGAGTGTGTTACCCTAGAGTCAAAAATAATTTTTACTGGCTTTGAATAGTTATGAAGGGTACCTTGGGTAACAGGTGTATTAGTCTCTCCTATTTGCCGCATTTCGTACAGACGGGGGCCTGTCTTAGAAGTCCCGGTTGCTTGCCTCTCCTTGTTTTGTATTGTCTGGTGTGACATTGATGGAGCAGCTGATCGAACTTGTTGAGATGGATTAGCTCTTGGATTATTGGTGGACGTTTGATGAGACATTGTTGGCCTTTGTACAGTATTTCTGCAAAATCTTACCATGTGTCCAATCTTTCCACAACCTCTACACTCACGAGCTTCTTTGTCACAATCTCGTCGGAGGTGATTTGGATTTCCACAATTATAGCATCTACGCTCTTCTTCTGATGCCTTGGGATTTTGAAAGGTCGTTTGTCGGCTAAATTGAGTCGATCCCCTTCTTTCTGATTCCAAAGGTGGTGCCGGTCTTTTAAATCCCACACTCGATTGTCCTCCTTTCTTCCGATTCTCGTTCTCCATCCGTTTATTCGCATTGTCTATTGCAGCTTCCATACGTAAAGCTTCGTCCATGAATTGTTCCAAGGTAACACAATTGTGTCGTATCAGGGACGGTGCAATCTCAGGGGGTAACCATTCGTAAAATTGTCGGATCTTATCTTCCTCATTCCTAATTATTGATCCGGCATAGGGTAATAACTGCTGAAACTTTTCTGCCAACTGGGGTATTTTGAGTCCGTCATTATGCGGAAATAAGAACTTCCGTCTCTTTTCCTCTCGTCTAGCTGATGGAAAGAAATGATCCATCAACTTGGTCTTAAATAACTCCCAACTTATGGAATTATCATCCGCGGTTTTGGTTGTTTCCCACCAGAAATGGGCACTGTCTCGAAGGTACAACGCAACAATACGAATTTTGGTTGCCTCTAAACAGTTGACTCCTCTGAACCTTTGTTCTATGTGACTAAACCAATGTTGTAGCATCATTGGTTTGCTAATTCCGTCATACTTATCGGGTTTCATAGCCCGTATCACCTGATATATTGGTACGGTCATAACTTGTTAGCATGAAATATTGCAATATTCTAGGCACTTATTTTGGTTGTTTTTCCCTTATTATTGTGTACATGGATGAAGTTTAGAAGCATGGTTAGCTTGTTAGTCCATTTTGTCGATATGGATGTCTACACTAGCTTTGTGTTGATTGTAGGTGAAAATAAGCTAAATAAGAGCAATTGAGAGAGAAAAGAGAGTAATCGATCATATTCAAGGATTAGGAACACATCAAGGAAGCTAAGGAAGGAGCTAGGATGAAGAATGTCACGACACAAAGGAAATTACAAGCATTTTACACTTCCACGCTCTAAATTACGGCCGTAGAAGAGTCCACGCTCTAAACCACGGCCGTGGATCTTGGCATCATGAGCGTGAAGCATTCCAGTAAGTTACACGGCCTAAAGTACGGTCGTGGAAGTCACAAGACACCGTAACCCTCTTCCACGCTCTAAACCACGGTCGTGGAAACCCTTGAGACCGTGATTTAGGCGATCTTTTGACGTGTCTTTATTTGCCACGTTATCTACGTAATGGGCATGGATGGTTATTCTGTCTCGTCTTATAAAAAGGTCGAAAAAGGGAGTTTTAGGGACGGACGCTTATCGCCGCTTAGATGCCGCACACATCTTGCATACACTTCGGGATAGACGACCGCTTGCCTTGCTTTGGAGCATTCTTACCTAGGGTTGATTGAAGATCGCCGGAGGTTTAGCCTCTTTCTTAGGTTTTGATATTGAAGACGGATTGACAACCTGTTCTTCATACTTGCCTTAGATTCTTGTGAGATTTTGTGTTATACATTCTGAATCCATTAAACATTGCTTCTTGTGTTTCGGATTTAAGAATTGGTTTTGAAGTTTTATTAAGTATTTGAGGGTTTTCATCTTTCATTCTCTTTAATTTGAATATTGATATCATGACAATGGTTATTGGCTAAAATCCTTTAGCAATTCTAAGGTGAAGAGTTGATAGTTGTGGCTTAGATGATAATAGATCGAGCGTAAATTGATTGAACCCTGAGAGTTAGAGAGATCTCGTCGACATTTCTAAATCACGGCCTGTTCTTGGGTTTCCACGGCCGTGGTTCTCAAGATCTGACCGTAATTTACCCTAGTTTATGAACTTTGCTTTTATTTTGATCCAAGGTTAAAGATTAGCTTTAATCTAGTCTTGGCTTGCCCTTTTCTAGGTAGTAGTGAAACTCATCATCCTCTATTTCGGTTTCGAGTGTCACAACCTTAATTGTTTTAGTTTATCTTGATCCCTGGGTTACAAGTTTGGGTGTTTGAGATTAATTCTTGTCCATAGATCCTTTCTATACTGCAGCCTCAACAACCTTTATAGAGAGTATCTTTAGATAAGTCATATAAAGTCTTGGAACTTCACCGTACATTACTTTACTTTAGCATACCTTCGCAACTCTTGACTCTGTCCTTAGTTCTTTAGTACGTCTTGAATCGATTGCCACAATTTGATACCTAGATCGTTAGGGTTTTTGTTTTCCCAATATTTGCAAAGTTTTACAACTTATTTGCTTGACAACTTCGAATTGGATTTTGTTTTACCAAATCCCTATGTTCGATACTCTGGAATACTTGCTGATCTACGCCGATCCGTACACTGCGGGTTCTCTTGCTTTTATTCTAGTTTTATAAATATAAAGCTTATTTGCACACACGTTTTCGGGCGAACAAGTTTTTGGCGCCGTTGCCGGGGATTTGGTCAAGACCAAACTTCGGTTTTCGGTCTTGGGAGCTTTGCTCTTGTTATTTGATATCTCTTGTGAGTGCTATTTGCAGGTTCTCTTAGGTATATGCGCAGGTCTAGATCTAACAAATACCTCCTACCTTTTGATCCGGAACTTGAGAAAATCCTTAGGAAGAAAGCTAAGGAAAGAAAGATGGCTGAAAATAAAGAGAGAGATTACCAAGCGGAGTTAGAGGAGTCTCAAGCTCAATATTGGTTTAGTGAGAAGGCTCGTAAGGAAGAAGCGGAGCGTCATCAATTCCAAATTGATGAGCTAAAAGCTATGATATTGGACGTGAAGTTGGAACAAGGTAGTGCCAAGAAAAAGAAGGTCAAGAAGCCAACTAAGTCCATTAGAGTGGAATCATCCGTTGATGAGGAATTCGATCTGGATATGCCGGAATTAGAGGAGATTGATCCAATGATCAATCCACTCTGGATTAATCCAATACCAGCCGCCATTCCTCGTGTCCCAGCTGGGGGTGCGAGAGCCGCTCGTGTAGAAGAAGAGCCAAGAACTCTTGGCCAAAGGACGGATCCGATTCAGCAACCACGCCGTCTAGGTGTGAACTTTGATGCTGACGATATTCAGGGGTTTAGCTTTAACCCACAAGTTATTACCATCGTTCGCCAAAGCCAGTTTGGAGGAACGAGTGCTGAATCTCCACATCAACATTTATAGAATTTTGAGATTTTGATGGAGACAATGAAGCCAAAGAATGCAACCACCAACAATTACAAGATCAAGCCATTCTTCTTCTCCTTGAAAAGGAAGGCTTTATCTTGGTATCAAGCTCTTCCAAATGGAAGACTCAACACATGGGAGGATCTATCTTCGGATTTCCTAACCAAGTTATTTCCGCCATCCAAGACAGCGGAGTTGAGAGGTAAAATCAATGCTTTTTCTATGAGATCTAATGAAAGTTTGTTTCATGTGGCACATTCATGGAAATGAGGGAAGATGAAGCTAGGGACTTCATTAAGAAGCAAGCCCGAGTCATTGAGAAGTACTCTCACCGGAAAGCGGAAGCTAACCGAGTAGAGCAAGGAGCGAAGCTGACACAAGTTGTGCAAACTCAAATCTTTTCTCTCAACACCGAGATTAAAGAGTTGAAGGAAGTTATTAAAGCTGGCTTTCAAAAGCCTAAGGAGCAAGATGTTGGTTATTTAGGAAACAACAATAACCATAATGGGAATGAGAACACCAATTGCAACAGCCGGAACAACAACCGGAACAATTAGAACCACAACAACCGGAACAATTGGAACAACAATAGGAATTCAAACAACAACAATTGGCGTTCCAACCAACAACAAAATTCCGGTAATTCTTATCCCAATTCAAGAAATTCACTAACTTCACCATCTTCTTCTTCCATTCCTTTGAAAAGCCAGGGGCAAATATCTAATAGTGGAAGCACTTTAGGGAAAGAGAAGCCCGATCCCATGCTGGAAACGATCTTGGGAAAGCTTCAAGGGCTAGAGAATCACATCACAAAGGTTGATAAAGCTCAAAAGATTTTAGAAAGCCAAATGTTCAACAATGCTGAGGAAGTTCCTAGAAACTAAGGAAAACTTCCAGGAAAGACAGAGGATAACCCGAAGGGAAGGGTGATGGCTATCACAACTAGGAGTGGAGCAACAACTACCGACCCGCAACCTAAGTTTGTTGAAGTTCTCGTCGACAAGGAGAAGGAAAAGGGGAAGGAGAAGGAAGACATCTACATTCCTCCTCCAGCTTACAAACCGCCCCTACCATTCCCACAATCTAGAGCAAGAGCGCGTCTAGACAAGCAATTCGGTAAGTTCATTGAACTCATGAGCAAACTGCATATTAATATACCTTTCATTGATGCAATTGTAGGTATGCCCGCTTATGGGAAGTTCTTAAAGGAGATCCTCTCTAACAAGAGGAAGCTAGAAGACTTTGGAGAAGTCAAGATGAGTTCGGAATCGTCGGATCTCATCAAAACAATGAAGGAAAAGATGCCCCCAAAGCTGAAGGATCCGGGGTCATTTTGTGTTCCAATTGAAGTAAGAGATGTCACATATGATGCATTATGTGATTTAGGAGCAAGCGTTAGCATCATTCCGCTTGCCTTATGCAGGAAGATCGGTTTAGGTGAACCTAAACCGGTGAAGATGACGTTATACATGGCGGATCGATCCATAACTCATCCCGTCGGTATCATTGAAGACGTCCCGGTCAAGCTTGGTAAGTTCTATATTCCAATAGATTTTGTTGTGCTTGACATTCCTGCAGATAGTCCGGTCCCGATCATACTCGGAAGACCGTTTCTTGCAACTTCCGGTTGTATGGTAGATTGCAAGAATGCTAGACTTGCCTTCGACATAGGAGAAGAGAAGGTAGAGTTTGTTCTTTCCACTTTGGTGAAAGAGCCAGCTCTTGGAGAAGATATATTCAATACCTATGACAAAGAGGCATCTAGAGAGGAAGTAAGCTCGATCTTATTTAAGGATCCATTGCAAAAGGTTATCACTATAAGCATTATGGAGAAAGGAGAGGAAGAGGATTGCAATGAGGAAATTGAAGCTTTGGAGGAGCTAAAGGAAGTGCATGAAGAAGAGTTTGAAAAACTCTACGATGGGTCAGAGGACGTGAGGAATCACGGTCAATCGTGCTATTCCACGGCCGTGGTTTCCACCAATATGACCGTAATCAGCTATTCGGAGGAATCTAGAGAGTTAGACGGCCAAAACCACGGCCGTGGAACTATCAGAGGTGCCGTAATTGACTTCCACGCCCAAAACCACGGCCGTGGAAGTAACAGTGGTGCCGTAATTTTGGGAAATTCCGAGAAAAATTACGTCCTCTCCACCAATGTTCTTGAGTCTTCTTCAACCACTCCTACACCCTTAGAGACTTCTAAGGAAGCATTGGACACTCCTCAAGAGCCATTAGAGACTCCAATAGTGATGGAATTGAAACCACTTCCCATGCATCTAAGGTACGCATTTCTAGGAACTAATTCTACTTTTCCGGTAATTATTAGTTCCGATCTAAGTGAAGATGAACATAGTAAGCTTATGGTTGTTCTAAGGAAACATAGGAAAACCTTAGGTTACACTATAGAGGATCTAGTAGGAATTAAGCCTTCATTGTGTATGCATAAGATCCTAATGGAAGAAGACTTTAGACCTTCGCGACAACCTCAAAGATGGTTAAATCCGATCATGAAAGAGGTTGTCAAGAAGGAAATTCTTAAACTTCTTGATGCAGGTATCATCTACCCTATCTCCGATAGCAAGTGGGTGAGTCCCGTACAGGTTGTTCCAAAGAAGGGAGGAATGATGGTTATTACCAATAAGAACAATGAGCTCATTCCTACAAGGACCGTGACTGGATGGAGGATGTGCATTGATTACCGGAAGCTAAACAATGCAACTAGAAAGAATCACTTTCCATTACCCTTCATTGATCAAATGCTTGAAAGGTTAGCACAACACTCTCATTTTTGCTATCTTGACGGTTATAGTGGCTTCTTTCAGATTCCGATTCATCCGGACGATCAAGAGAAGACCACATTCACGTGCCCATGGAGTACGTTCGCTTATAGGAGAATGCCGTTCAGGCTTTGCAACGCCCCAACCACCTTCCAAAGGTGCATGATGGCTATCTTCTCGGAGTATATAGAGGAGATCATGGAGGTTTTCATGGATGACTTTTTTGTTTATGGTTCCTCTTTTGATGATTGCCTCTCTAACCTTTCTCTTGTGCTACAAAGGTGTGAAGACACTAACCTAGTTCTTAATTAGGAGAAGTGTCAATTTATGGTAAAGGAAGGCATTGTACTCGGACACTTGATCTCTAGTAGAGGGATTGAGGTAGATAAAGCTAAGATAGAGACCATAGAAAAGCTCCCTCCTCCATCTTCAGTGAAGGGGATAAGAAGCTTTCTAGGACATGCTGGATTTTATAGACGTTTTATAAAGGATTTTTCTAAGATATCAAAACCGCTTACTAATCTATTGATGAAGGATGCAGTTTTTGATTTCTCGCAAGATTGTTTAGATGCGTTTCATAAGATTTGGGAAGCTCTAATCTCAGCTCCGATCATCCAACCTCCGGATTGGAATCTTCCATTCGAGGTTATGTGTGATGCAAGTGAGGTAGCTATAGGAGCTGTGCTTGGGCAAAAGAAGGAAGGCCGAACCCATGCTATCTATTACGCTAGCAAGACGCTAGATGAAGTGCAGCTTAACTACGCCACTACTGAAAAAGAATTTCTAGCTATTGTTTATGCGTTTGAAAAGTTTCGTTCTTATCTTGTAGGTGAAAAGGTGATTGTATACACGAATCATGCTGCGATCCGGTATCTACTTGCAAAGAAGGATGCGAAACCAAGACTGATTAGATGGATTCTTCTCCTACAAGAATTCGATCTAGAGATCCGTGACAAGAAGGGTTCGGAAAATTTTGTTGTGGATCATTTGAGTCGTCTACCTCATCTAGAAGACGACAATCTACCTATAGATGACTCCTTTCCGGACGAGCATTTACACATCATGGAGGAGTGCATCGACAAGATAACTAAAGGTAACGAACCATGGTTTGCCGACTTTGTTAACTATTTGGTTTGTCAGGAAATACTACCTGGACTATCCTATGTAAAAAGGAAGAAGTTCTTTAAGGATGTCCGGGAATACTTTTGGAATGAACCTCTACTCTTCAAGAGAGGTCCTGACGGCATCATTCGAAGATGTGTGCCGGAAGACGAGATGCAAAGCGTCATCCGTCATTGTCATTCACTACCTTGTGGAGGACACGCTAGCGCGAACAAGACTAGCGCTAAGGTATTGCAATCTGGATTTTTATGGCCTACTTTATTTAAAGATGTGCAAACCTTTGTTTCCTGTTGCGATGCTTGTCAAAGAACAAGGAACATATCTAGGAGAAACGAAATGCCTCTTAATAACATTCAAGAGGTAGAGATCTTTGACGTTTGGGGAGTAGACTTCATGGGACCTTTCCCATCATCTTGTGGAAACCAATACATACTTCTAGCTGTAGATTATGTTTCGAGATGGGTTGAAGCAATTGCCTCTCCAACTAATGATGTCATGGTTGTGGTTAAGTTCTTTAATAAAACTATATTCCCAAGGTTTGGGACACCACGGACTATCATTAGTGATGGAGGCTCTCACTTCGTTGTCCGACGATTCGAAGCTCTACTAGCTAAGTATGGGGTGACTCACAAGATTGCCACCCCTTATCATCTACAAACGAGTGGACAAGTGGAGATTTCGAATAGGGAGATTAAAGGAATCCTAAAGAAAACAGTTTCGAAGACAAGGAAAATTGGTCTTTGAAACTAGATGATGCACTATGGGCGTATAGGACTGCATACAAGACCCCCATAGGAACAACACCATACAACCTTGTGTATGGGAAGTCTTGTCACTGACCGGTAGAGTTGGAACATAAAGCGTATTGGGCGGTTAAGTGGTTGAACTTCAGCATGAAGGAAGCGGGTAAGAAGCGCCTTTTGGACCTTAATGAGCTTGAAGAACTTCGCTTAAACGCTTATGAGAACGCTAAGATCTATAAGGAGAGAGCAAAGCGTTGGCATGATAAACATATCATTCCAAAAGACCTCAAAGAAGGAGATCAAGTTCTCCTCTTGAATTCGAGACTTCGGCTCTTTCCAGGTAAGCTTAAATCTCGCTGGACTGGACCTTATCTAATCAAACATGTTTTTACCCATGGTGCAGTTGAAGTATGGGGTGAAAAGAGCGGAAGTTTTAAGGTGAACGATCAACGACTCAAGAAGTATACACCGGAGCTCCAAGCTGAGGAGTTTGCACAAACCACACTCGAATAGATGCAAGTACAATCTAGCTACGGACCTTAAACAAGCACTTCTTGGGAGGCAACCCAAGGTATTGCACTTATGCTTTTGTTTTTCATTCTTAGAATAGATTAGTTTAGTCGTTTTTGCTTTGCTTTGCCCTCGATACCTTCCGGTATGTCGTGTTTTTGGATGTAGGAACAATAAAATAGGCAATGGGAAGAGAAAAAGTTAGAAGGAATCGACGAAACTTGGATTTTGACACATTACAGAGAGTTCCACGCCCTAAACCACGGTCGTGGAAGCTACAGAGACCGTAATTTGCAAAAATCTGAGAAAAATCACCAAAACCACGGTTCCGTACAAAACCACGGCCATGGAATACCCCGAGTGACCGTGATTTTCAAAAAAATTTACGGTCACTATATAAACCACCTTCTTCACAAAAACAACACAAAAATCCCATTTCACGCCCCTATTCCACGACCGGAACGCCAAAACCACTCCCCCTCTCTCAAATCTTTGTTCGAAGTCCGATTCGAACGATTCTTGAGCCTAAAGTGAAGCAAATTCGATCATCTACAAGATCCAATCAACAAATCAAGTGAACAATCCCTTCAAAAGACGGAATTTGGATTTTAAGAATCCAAAAACCTAGGTTTTCTTCTCTTTCTCTACTTTGTCGATTCGGCTAAATTCTTGCAAGATTTTTTAGGAGAACTGATTGGAATTGGATTGGAATTAGTCTAGGACTGTGCCTGATGAATTTGGTGTGATTTGGTTGAGATTTGAGCAAAACAGAGCCGAACCACGATCCTTGTAGGTTCCACGGCCGTGGTTTCTGTAGAACAAGCCGTGATTTTTCTTCTGTAATGGATTTGTTTAGGAGAAAGTCAACTAGGAACAAGAAGAGGAAAATAGACACTTCCTCTTCCTCCCAAGTACCCCCTAGTGAGCCACCATCACCCCCACCTCCTAGAATTCCAACCATCCATGAGGATTACCTCGATGCCTTGGAAAGGAACGAGAAGAGGGTGGTCATAGGACCGCGCTACTTAGTGCTTGAGGAGCTAGAGCCGCTGAATGTAGTGAATGACTTGATGTGGCTTTTAGATAGAGCAGGTTTGATTGTCTTCTCCGCTATTAGGGAAGACGCTTATGAGGAGATTACTAGGGATTTCGTGATTTCTTTTGAGCACAGTGTCATGGATAGGACAGTTTCTTTTAGGCTGATGGAGGAGAACTATGAGTTCTCAATATTGCAGTTTGGAGCCTTTTTTGGGTTCCAAGAGACCTTCAATGGTCGGTTCCCTAGCGGTGTATACACTAAGGACTTTTGGGAGGACATAACCATGATCTATGCCAGCGAGGACCGTTGGCAACCAGCTGAAACCAAGGCTAACCTTATCTATCACTTAGCCTTGAAGATATCCCATATAGTCCTTCTTGAGTGCCTTTTCCATAGGACCGAGACCCCTCAGAAGATTAAGACTGATGAGTTGTTCCTTCTTCATTCTATGCTTCACGGTAGACCTGCTGACTGTGCTACCCTCCTAGCCTCCACCATGAGTAAGCTCAAGAACAAGAGAGCCGGTAACATTGGATATGGTGGTATGGTTACCCACATTGCTAGGCAGCTAGGGATAGACTTTTCTGCCTGTACTAGGATTACAGCGAGACCTTTGGGTCTCAATAGCTTGATGATGAGGGGTATCATCTTCCCTAGGCACCGCGGTCCACCTACCGCCGGTATGCCTTGGGAGTAGGAATGGAAATGGGTCGGTTTATGGGTGGAAGTTCCACTTCCACCAACCGCTCACGTTACTTAAACTCTCACCCACCCCGCCCACCACCCACCTAACACTTCACCCGTCACCCACCCACCCATCACCCACCGGGTGTCGGGTGGTTCGGGTGAAATAACCGGGTGTGTATTGTGTAGTATATCTTTCAGTTTTAACAATTACCTGTATAAAGTAATTTATATTTTAAAGTAACACAAATATAAATCTACTAAATTACGGAACATTATCCAACATTACAAACCAACGTGAAAAATGAATTCCAATTAGTACAAAACTATGCACATAAACACAGTATTTTTTAATACAACAAACGTAAATCAACGTATACCACAATCAAACTCCCTTAGAGGTCGATGTAGCGATCCTACAATCTTCCGCAAACAATGGTAAAATGATAGTTACTATTGATCATCAGCCTATCTACTCTCATATTCTAAAACGTCCGAAAATTTTGGATTGGTATATTATAGAGAGATAATATGCACAAGTTTTCGCAAAAAGGCACCCATGAGTAACTAATGATATATCTTGCAAAGAAGATTTCTTCATCCAAAATTATCAAACTAAAACAGTAATCCAAACACATGGTAAGAACTAAGAAGATGTATGTATGTATTGTATAACTAACTAAACGCTTGAAGTGAGTGCTGTATTGAGGGGAGCGTGTGGCTCCAAAATCGAATATAGATCTGATGAGAAGATGGAGAGAAGACACTTGTGAATATTAAGTGCCTATTGAGGGAATCAAGCAAGCGATGCGAAAAAGAGAGTGGCCGAACGGGGAAGGGAGCATGTGGCTCAACAGCGGTAAACTGAGGTAGTCAGGTATGACGATTTGGCGAAGGACTGAAGGTTTTAGCGAGTATAGCGACTAGCGAATTAGCGATCGAAATTAAAAATTCAGATTGGGGAAGGGGTAAGGTGAATGGTGATGCAGATGCACTCTTGTCTTTGATAATTTAGGGTTTTTATGTTTTTATATTTTTAATAACTTTTATATGGGTAGAATTTAAGGTTTTTTATTTTTATTTTTTTAAATACTTTATACGGGTGATGCGGGGCGGGTGGGGCGGGTGGTGGATGGTTCGGTTGGTGGGTGGTTGTACCTATACCCATACCCACCCACCACCCATAAATTTCACCCGTCAACCGCCCACCACCCGGAATTCTTCGGGTTTTCACCCACGAATTCGGGTCGGTTGCTCGGTTGGATCGGGTGGTTGTGCACCCATTTCCATCCCTACTTGGGAGGAGAGAGTAGGTAGAGGCATCCCGTGGCTTCTTGAGTATTCCATTATGGCCAGACGCCATAATTGGAAGCAGACTTTCACTACTATGCATGCGAACAGGCTAGTGGCACCTCCCTATGTCCCCGATGAGGTTTTGGCTGCAAATGTTGTGGAGGAGGTAGGAGGAGGTGATGGTTTTGAGGGAGGAGGTGATGAGCAGGACTTTGGCACTTTCCCGGATGAGCCGGCACACTTCCCTAGCCCTCCTAGGCGTTCACCATGACCCGCTGGACCTTCTGGAGCCTCTTCCTCTCGCCGTGCTAACGTGAGTGAGAGGCCGACTTGGATGGACGCTCCTTCCGCTTGGTACGGAGCGAAGCCAAAGTGGATAGGAGCTCCACCACCTTAGTATAGTTAGGCGCCAGCAGCACCAGCAGCACCGACTCCACAGGACGTACCGGCATGGTACGGTCAGCCACCATCATGGTACCAGTAGCTACCGGAGTGGGCTACCGACCTCTCTAGGCGAGTTGGTGACTTGGAGATCCATAGAGAGGCGTATGAGACTAGGAGCCGGGAGCATGACGAGATGATGAATGATATCTACCGCCAACAGTTTGGGCGGTAATACAACTATGACTTCCGCCCATTTCCACCACCGCCGCCTCCGCAGTGATGAGCTATGAGGATTGACAGTTTCAGCCACCCCACCACCATTTTAGTGAGTTCATTTTTCTTTTCTTCTTTTCTTTATTTCTTTTTGAACATTGAGGACAATGTATGTTCTAAGTACGGTGTGGGGTGTGACTATGTGTTGTAATAACTCTACTACATTTGCTTGCTTCTATCCATAACACTTTGCATGTTTCATTTTCATAGTCACACGTTTCATTATTGCATTGCATGAAAAAGTTTGAAAAACCCATAAAAATTTGAAAATTTTGAAAGAGTTCTTGTGCTTCTAAGATAGAGATGACTTCTATGATAGCTCTCACTTGTGGAATGAAATTTTGATGACAATTGTATGCTTAAATGAAATAATGAATTGAAAAGAAATTGAATGTGTTGTTTATCCTTTCTTGCAAGTTTCATAATGTGAAAGTTTGATCTAAATCATATTGAGAAATTGAGGTTGAAATCACATGATGAGTTCTTATACTTCTTTATGAAATGATTAAGGCAACTCGATTTTCTTTCTTCTTTCTTTGATCACTTAGCCCCTCAATAAAAGTAATTGCCTCCCTTACCTATCCGGGAATTTGGAGGAGTTGATGTTTGGCATGTTTGATGTGGGAGGGCCATGAAAGCAAAAATTTTGCATTCAAAGAATAGAATTAATAGGTTTGGGGAAGTCAATCATGACGATGAGTAACTCGGCACCATTCACATAGCCGGGTGTTTGTGTCTTGCCAAAGTCAGATTGAGCGATATTCCTAACGAATTATGGTATGTGCATCAAGGGTTTGAGGCATCTCGAAATTTGAGAAACGCCAATCTCTCAGGCTTCGATTTTTGTGCACCTCTGTCCATCTTTCAAAAAGTAAAGTCGAAAAATAATGTGAAAAAGAAGAGAGCAAAGCTCAAAGTTGATGGTGTTGCAATTCAAAGTAAAAAGAAAAAGAGTTGGGTTATTCATTTTCCCGGATTCATGCACCACATCCCTTATAAGTTTCCCTCCCTTCCGCATTCTGGACCTTACTTGAAAGTCCTTAAGATCAAAAGAATGTTATTTGACTTGGTGATCTAAATTGAAGTTTCTTATACTTAATTTTGACAATACTTGAAGGTTACGATGTTTGTCTTAAAGTTTAAGCGATTTATGATGTTTCTTTGCTTTACATTCCTTGGTTTATGTATACAAATGTTTTCAAGGATGAATGAAGCAAGGTTTGAGGATGATCTATTAACTAGAAGCACATTTACCTAAAAGATGGTTTTGTTTCGAGTTGCATGCATATTTCATTCTAACTTGTATTCTAAACTTTTAAAAACCTTGCTTGGGGACAAGCAAGTGACAAGTATGGGGTATTTTGTTAGCATGAAATATTGCGATATTCTAGGCACTTATTTTGGTTGTTTTTCCCTTATTATTGTGTACATGGATGAAGTTTAGAAGCAATTGATAGCTTGTTAGTCCATTTTGTCGATATGGATGTCTACACTAGCTTTGTGTGGATTGTAGGTGAAAAGGAGCTAAATAAGAGCAATTGAGAGAGAAAAGAGAGTAATCAATCATATTCAAGGATTAGGAACACATCAAGGAAGCTAAGGAAGGAGCTAGGATGAAGAATGTCACGATACAAAGGAAATTACAAGCATTTTACACTTCCACGCTCTAAATTACGTCCGTAGAAGAGTCCACGTTCTAAACCATGGCCGTGGATCTTGACATCATGAGCGTGGAGCATTCCAGTAAGTTACACGGCCTAAAGTACGGTCGTGGAAGTCACAAGACACCGTAACCCTCTTCCACGCTCTAAACCACGGTCGTGGAAACCCTTGAGAACGTGATTTAGGCGATCTTTTGGCGTGTCTTTATTTGCCACGTTATCTACGTAATGGGCCTGGACGGTTATTCTGTCTCGTCTTATAAAAAGGCCGGAAAAGGGAGTTTCGGGGACGGACGCTTATCGCCGCTTAGACGCCGCATACATCGCATACACTTCGGGATAGACGGCCGCTTGCCCTGCTTTGGAGCATTCTTACCTAGGGTTGATTGAAGATCGCCGGAGGTTTAGCCTCTTTCCTAGGTTTTGATATTGAAGACGGATTGACAACCTGTTCTTCATACTTGCCTTAGATTCTTGTGAGGTTTTGTGTTATACATTCTGAATCCATTAAACATTGCTTCTTGTGTTTCAGATTTGAGAATTGGTTTTGAAGTTTTATTAAGTATTCGAGGGTTTTCATCTTTTATTCTCTTTAATTTGAATATTGATATCATGACAATGGTTATTGGCTAAAACCCTTTAGCAATTCTAAGGTGAAGGGTTGATAGTTGTGGCTTAGATGATGATAGATCGAGCGTAAATTGATTGGACCCTGAGAATTAGAGAGATCTCGTCGACGAACCTAAATCACGGCCTGTTCTTGGGTTTCCACGGCCGTGGTTATCAAGATCTGACCGTAATTTACCCTAGTTTACGAACTTTGCTTTTATTTTGATCCAAGGTTAAAGATTAGCTTTAACCTAGTCTTGACTTGCCCTTTTCTAGGTAGTAATGAGACTCATCATCCTCTATTTCGATTTCGAGTGTCAAAACCTTAATCGTTTTAGTTTATCTTGACCCTGGGTTACAAGTTTGGGTGTTTGAGATTAATTCTTGTCCATAGATCCTTTCTATACTGCAGCCTCAACAACCTTTACAGAGAGTGTCTTTAGATAAGTCATATAAAGTCTTGGAACTTCACCGTACATTACTTTACTTTAGCATACTTTCGCAACTCTTGACTCTGTCCTTAGTTCTTTAGTACGTCTTGAATCGATTGCCACAATTTGATACCTGGATCTTTAGGGTTGTTGTTTTCCCAATATTTGCAAAGCTTTACAACTTATTTGCTTGACAACTTTGAATTGGATTTTGTTTTACCAAATCCCTGTGTTCGATACTCTGGAATACTTGTTGTTCTACGCCGATCCGTACACTGCGGGTTCGCTTGCTTTTATTCTAGTTTTATAAATATAAAGCTTATTTGCACAAACGTTTTCGGACGAACATAACTCCATTCTTCGTTCTACACCAATGGTTGCAAAATTGGTGGAGGTGATGATTCAGCTATCCTAGATAAACCAGAGGATGCACGATGCATCGCTCTATCTACCGCAGCTTGGATCAGATTATACAAGGCCTGTGGTCTCATTGTGTTTTACGGAATGTTAATTGGTGGAATTTGGGGTGGGTGAGATCGTACCGCTGATTGTTGTGGTGCATTCATATTTCCTTCAATCTCTTCGTGAGATTGCTCATAAGAAGCCATTTCAGGTTGGTTTTCTGCCGTGTGTTAATGTTGTGTTTGGTTGTTCATCTGAATGCCAATATTTGGCCCTTGTTAGTGACATTCTTAAACATATCATTTTATAACATATACTTATTTCATACATATAAGATTTTATTTTGCATACACACAACGATATCATTTCCTTCCCCTGTGTACAATCTGGAAAATTCAGGGTTCACGCTTTGCTTCTCTAGAGCTAGACTTACATAATATTCACACACCCACACTTCTAGTCATTTATATATATGGGTCTTTACAAACTTGGTCCCATTTTTCTTAACCTAGTTCTTATTAGCGTTTTTAATCCTAAGGACGCGGTTACCCTTCTTATTGGTGGTCATTTCTGTGTTTGGGTCTGAACAAGGGGTTTTCTCAGCTTGGGTTTCCTCTATCTTCCTGAGTTCGTTTTCCACGTCCTGCAGACGAGCTCTAAGTTCCCTTCTTTCTTCTTGCAGTTCTTGGAGTCTTTTAGTTGTAGGTTTTGGTTTAGATGTTACTTCTTCTTCTGAGAGGGTACTTCCATGCGTTGATCCTTGAATTGAACCTTCATCCCTGCAGTAGTCTATATAATCATATCTTGGCTCCTGAGGAGCGTATATGGGTATTAGAGGTCCGGGATAGTACATCTCTTGGGGTTAACCTTGAGCCTCTCCAGGATATACTACAAGGGTTTCCCGTTGGGTCATACTGAAAATCTTGTGGTGGGGCATATATGTTGTAAGACTGAATTAGGTTGGGCATGGTAATTCCAAAAATGAAGATATTGGGTTTATATCTCCTTTATCTTCATACCACTGAGCTGGAGGTGGACTATATGGTTCGACTTTTATGGGTTTTTCCTTTAAGATTCTTCGTTGTTCACTGGAAGTTGGCATCTAGCCATAGAAAATTTTTGCAACACCATAATAATTGTTACCATTATATGATGAAATAATAAAATAAATGAAGTCAATACAATTAAGGTGTAGAGATGGCACTTGGATTTCACCTGATCACACCCTTGTCCGATTGCCTTTTTGTATATATACTACTTAGTTAGTATTACTATCACTATTCCCACCAAAAAAATATTACTATCATTATTTTGTTATATATATAAAACCTAGGCTCTATACCAACCATTGTAACACCTCAGTCTAACATTTTACTAGGTCTGCTACAACGTCAACGGTTTCTTTATTACTACTGAAATCCGCCTCAGGCTAGTTAACATGACTTCAACGAGTTATATAATAACATATTTATTATGCATCATCTTATACTTATTTACATATATTAAAACATAGATTTAGGTGTAGTTATTTATATAAACTTCAAAGGGAGGGTGAAAGGTGATCAGGTGTAAATCCGGGATGCATCCAATACTTCATCTCCTACTCACCTTAACTTGCCAATAAATCAAAGTACAAACAAAAAAAACAAAAAAAATATGGGTCAGTTTATCGGATAAACTGGCAAGTTGGATTAACATAATTTTTAAAATAACTTAAAATCATATAATAAATATTATTCATGGTTTCAACCTTACTAGACATTCAATCCTTAATTAATTTAAAAAGAGAGCACTTAGTTGCATTAGTGTTACGCTAGCATTTTCACCGTGGATATCAGGTGTGATTTTAACCATTAATCAACCGACAGGCAAGCCTTGGAGAACCTCTTAGTAAATCCAAGACTCCTAAATTCGCCTACCGGTAGCGAGATCGGAATTAGATGACCTAATTCCCGGGGTCCACTAAGCCCCAACAGACATTTCTAATAATACTGCCGAGCCGTCATTATTATTTACCTATAATGTCCGCACCTTTAATGACACACGTTTCGAATTTTCATCGGTTGGTATACTATCACTTTACCGATCAAGTAATTACTGAACTAATAAATATACGTCAGTCTAGTACAAAAAATATATGTATATAATTTTACACATCTCGATTGATATACCTATAATTATTACTGCTCTCATACATATATAAATATATAAGCATTACCGATTACGATAGTTATTTAAAATAACTATAACCCACTTGCCTTATTACAACGGAGATTATTGCTAGCGCGGGAAATTTTCCGTACGTTGACTTAGCGCCAGATATTTTTGTGTATGCTTTAGGAATATGATTCAATTGTGCTTAAAAGCTCGCTTTATATAGTTAAAATTTTCTTACTCATTAAGAATCCTATTTACTTCTCTTTTTTTACCTTATAGTATATGTGGCCATCTTATCATTTGTCTAAGAATTTGAATCTTATGTGGGTTGCATGCATGCTTACAAGAATCTACTCTACACACTATTTACCTTTTCAAATATACTATAGACCCTTGTGCTATATTTGTTTAAATATAACCCCCCTTTAATATACATATTTACCCATAAATTCCTATTTATTTACCACTTCTATAGATAATTGTGTAAATCAACTAGTATTTACACGGTATAAGCCTATATAGATTAGACTTATATTGAAACTTGTAAAATTTAATAATGTACCTTATTTAGCGGGGTATTATAGATATTGTTGTCTGCTCATCTAATTTATTGTCTTTGTAGTTCCCGAGACAAATAACAAAATTGCATTATGATTTTACTTGCATTTTTGAAAACTAGTTACAACGTAAATTCAAGTTTGATACTACTTGTTGCAGCAAAATCAAAAGTAAACTTCGAGCTAAACCCAAATCCAAACCCCAAATTTGAACATTATTTTTTAAGAGGGGTAAAATCATGAGTGACACTGACGCCTACGATGCCCTAGTTTTATACTTGATTTTCAATGAGGGATGAATTTATAAACAAATGTCGCACGGAAGCATGTATCATCTCTAAATTGAATTGTTGCCTACGATGCCCTACCTCCTGAGTGACACCCTCTGTAATAGCTAGGATTTCCGAATTATAATTAATGTTGATTAACTTAATCGTCGATAGTAATTGACATATAACTCGTGAAGATTTCACAAGTGATGAGTATGAGTCCCACCGTTATGTTCCTGGCGTAATTTTGGACGTTTGGGGAAATTTTTACTTTTTTCCTGGGTAATTATTTTACCCTCCGGTGTTATTTTGGAGCATTTGGGAGTTCCAATTAATAAAAATGCAGTTGAGAGAAATGATCAGGACATCGGATATGTCCTAGATATGAAATAACATGGAGAGGCCAAACAGCCAAAAGAGTCGCTATTTCGTTTCTTAACGGCTAAGAAAGACGGCTTAGGAATACACGTTTTTTCGAGGCAGTTGTGGAATAATTATCCCTACAATATTCCAGAATTATTGTTCCAATCTTGAGAAGTTTGGAGAAGGAGGTTCGACCCGCCATTGGACCGGTTAAAGGATAATTATCGACTTCGCTAAAGAATAATTATCGTCTTCACTATAAATAGCGGAAAATCCTTTATCAATTCATTTCCTTTCACATTTCCTCGTAAAAGCTCTTATTTCTCTCAACCTTCAAACTCAGATCTACTCTCCGTTTCTAATCCGATTTCAATTCCGTTTGAGTTTCTGGATTCCTCTCTTCATTATCTTCATATCGGTATCGGGTTTCTGCATTTCCGAGCAGATGACGAGCTGGTCGAGCATATATGTCACCAAGCAGGTTCCGTCGCTCAGATTCCGTGAATTTGATGATGTTCATGCGTAGTATGCATCGTTGTGATTCCGAATCTTCTTTCAGATCGTCAATCGGGTTAGTAACGAATAAGTTTTGAATTTATTCGTTTTTCGTACTGCGATTTGGCCTATATTGACTTTAGGCTTGTCAAATGGATAATTAGAAATTCCTTTATGGTTGTTATATAATTCTGGTGATTATTGGTAGTTTGTTTGATGAAATATGATGACAAGTGGGTTTAGAAATTGCCTACGGGCAAGACGTTATTTTGGCGAAATTTAATTAATTAATTAAAGGTTAATTAATTAAATTAGGATTAGAATTGAGATTGAGGAATGTCGATTAGATACTACCTTGAGATTTGAGGAATTGTGAGTTATGTTGAGATATTGAGGTTTAGTTGGTTGTGAGGCTTATAGATTGAGTATGATCTTTACGGATCCCTTGGGTCTAGGTGTGACCTTTTTGATTGATAGGAGTATTGATATCTCTTTATGCCTTGTTATTAGGCAGTATCCCTCTCAGGATTGGAGGTTGATCGTGATTGTGATTGTACGAGTTTGAGGTAAGTCCGTAGGACTTACTTAGCTGTCATCCTTATATTGGGTGTTTGCATGAGTGATGCGTGCTTTATATGGTTGCTATGATAGCATGAGACGTCGTATATACCGACCTATGTTTTATTGATTGTCCCGTATGCGTGGCTGTGATAACCTTTCCCTTTTATCCCACCGTGGAGTCTGGGAGGTTCTCTGATGTCTTGCCATACCTGGTATACGGGGAGGACACAACACCACTCCCATAGGGTACACGGATTGTGTGACCGATTCCACTTTAGATGGCTAGCAGGCTCAGAGGCGAGGATGTATCGGTCCTTGTGTCACATATTTTCATCTATGGATATATATACATACGATTTGAGTGAATGACCATTATATAAAGATGATAAAATGGGTAAATGTGTGATAGCATGCTGATGTGTTTATCTTTCATGATTGTGTTTGTGCTTATGCATTCCCTCATATATGTATAGTTAGCTAACGGTTTCATACCGTGTTGTAGATGTTTACAGGTTAGGCGCTGTTGAGTGATTTGACAGGGTGACAGGCCGAGGACTCTCGTACATTAGGTGGTTGATTTGGGTTTGTTGTGTTTCCGTCTTGCGTGAGGATGATCTTTTGTACCTCTTGTGTGAGGATGTCGTTTTATATACTCGGCTATGTTGTTGTTTACTTTGGGTCGTATAATTTATACTGTTTTATGTATTTGTTTGATATTTGTCAGTGTCATGTTGTAAGGTCTAGTTACTTTGTTGTCAGGCTAGGGTCTGGGTCCATTGTGAGATCCTAGCCCAATGTGGCATCCCGAGTCCCGTGGATTCGGGGTGTTACACCCTCCTCGCCATAAATGGATGAAATCAGAAGCAAACCAATGAAGATCGTCGAACAAAGGAAGATTCGACTTGTAACATGTTTCTTTTCATTTTTATTTTTTTTAAATAATAATGGAATTAATAATAAACTAACGTTTAAATAAAAAAAACCTAATGACACCAAATGAAAAAATTAAACTTTGTGGTCACCAACCGAAAAAGGTGAAACCTCGAGGGCACCAAACGAAATTTTTCAAAAAAACGAAAGTCCATAATTATGAAATAAGATTATAAATTTCCATCTCTAATTTTTCCTATATTCTCATCATATATCCTTTATACTTTGAAATTTTGTTTTATCAATATTTAAATTGTACTCAAGGGATGATTTTTTTTTGTCAAATTCAACAATTTGAGGGCTTAAAAATCTACACCAGACAATCTACGTATTTGAAGTATAGCTTTTCTAAAAAGAAAGGATCAGACGCCGATGTTTACGAAGGCGTTGTCGTTTGTAAAGGGTCAACATGAACAAGTCATATGCACGTTGGTAACACACGTGATACAATACTACTTGCATTGGGTCTTGGCGTGATAATCCTTATTAACATTGGGTGTTGGTGTGAAGAATCATTTGTAGCATTGGGTGTTGGTTTGAAAATTCTTTATTAAGGTTGAGTGTTAGCGTGAATAAGCTTTACTAATCTTGGTGTTCAGCATGGTTGAGTTCAATTCATGTCGGTCATCATCATAATGAAGAGTGTTAAAAAAAATTCGATCCGCCAATTAACCGACGATCCGACTTGGGAATATCCGATTTTTGCTCAATCTGGCGGATATCTATCTGTATCCGCTACAATCCGTCTAAAAATTTCGAAAATACGGATCGGATACAAATCTTTTTTTTTCTAGATATCCGTTATCCGATTTTGTAGAAAATATTATGATAATTAATTACTTCAGTTGCAACAACTCAGATGGTGGAAGGGGGATAAAGTATTTTCTTCATTCATATAGGTCTCTGGTTCGATCCTTCTTGCCCTCTTTTTTTGTTCTTTTTTTAATTAAAAAAAAAGAAATCATAATCTTAAGCAAAATGAGTATCATAACTTTATTCTCGGATATTTCTCACGCCGCTCTCTCTCTTGAGTCAGACCTAGACCACTCCCCGTTCTGACGTTCTCTATCTCTCTCGGACTCGAAGTCTTGGACCTCATCACACTTTCTTCCTCAAACATAGACAAATTAGTTTAGTTTTGCATAAAAATTTATAGATTCTTCTTCATCGTTGGGATTCAATATCCATCACCGGTTTTCGGATCCAGTCTGGTCGATCTTCCCTGTTGATGATGATCAATACCTTCCGGAGTTTGTCATCGTCGTCTATTTCACCGCCATGGGTGAGCGTGATCGCATCCATGCCCACCTCCTTACCTCCACTAGTTCCCACTCTGCTCCTCTCACCTTGGTAAACTGAAAGTAGATTTCACGGAATCAAATCAAAATTGCTTTGTCAACAACTTTCAGATCACTCGGATATCCGATTTCAGATATACATTCCGTTTTACCTTCTCGGATCGGATATCCGGCAACTTTTGGATCGGATTTGGATACCATATTTACAATAATTTTTCTCCGGATATCCAAACGGATCTGATATTCGGGAATGAACACCCCTAGTAATGATGAAAATCTCATAATCATATGTAATTACACAAAATCCCATTAGTAATAAGGATATATGCAAGATACTTTTTATCATACCTCCTCAATCAATACAAGAGGTGATTGGATGTGAGAATGAAGTGAAAATCAAGGAATAGGCTTCGTGGTAACCCCTTGGTGAAAATTTTGACATATTGTTATAAGGATGACAAATGCAAAACACAAACTTTACCGATGGCAATTCGTTCATCATAAATCTTTACTGAATGTGACATTGGATCTATACCTTATTTTTCTTTTGAATCTCAAAAATTTTCGATCTAGTATAACCCTGTATTGTATGTAAATAAATTACATATTCAAAGACCAGACGAATCAATGATTCACCAGAATTTGTCGAATCCTTTTATTTTTGGGTCGGTTTAGAAAAGAGGTCAAAATACTTTGATTTATGAAATTTGTGAAGATTAAAAGTTGAGGTCGATCTCAACACGCTTTGTTTGTTGATGTGATTTGAGATATGTGCATCGATTCTTTAATGACAGCTTTGTAACGTCTCAATAAAACTAATATTCCTATTGGTGTGGTTGGAAATGAAAAACTCACGAGTACTACTTTCTAAGTTTTTTTTAAAGGTCTACAACTTTGTAGTTTGCAAGAAAGTCCAAATCTAGTGGAAAGATGACCGAAAATGTCTAACAAGATGCCGTTGATAATCTTGAGGGTTTATCCATGGAGCGAGATTCGTCATCCAGCTCGTTTGACACCTCAACCCGGTGATTCCTTATTATTTGTTATACTTTTATTGTTATTTTTATTTTAGTTGTTTATTTATAGCATCCATTTTAACATCTTTTTCATAATCATTATTATCCATTCCTTAATCTTTTTGGACACATTAGCATGACTTATCAACATATTTCCTTATCTTTTGTGCTTTGGAGATCTACCGGTTGGTTTATGTCATTGTAGGTATTCTAAGCATTTGTAGATATGAAGTGGAGCTATTTGCGATAAAATTACCTTAAGCGCACTAAGAGTCTCCCAGCGGTCAAAGAATTCAAGATGGAACTGATTGAGATCTGAGAGTGAAGATCAAGAATTGCTCGAGTCTAGTGTCAGTTGATCGATCATTGTTCACTAGTCAATCGATCACTCCTTCCACATGTCTAGAACGTCTCCAGTAGTCAAGAGCAATTATGTTGTGCGGAACTTTGAGAAAGAACAAAATTCAACAAATAAGAAAGACAACACACACATACTTATAGTAGTTCACCCAATAATGGTTACATTCACATTCCGGGGAGATTTTATTGAGGAGTTTCTTAATGTAGATGAACAGATGGATAACTAGATTGTAACCAGATTATTGAGGCTGAGGGAATGTTACAATATATAGAGTAACGAAACCCTAAGTTGTACTTGGGCACCAAGTTTAAGACTGGATCAAATAGTAAATGTCAAATAGATGACAAGCCCAATTCAATGCATATCAACAAATCTCCACCTTGACTTGAATGCTCACATACATATTAGATGCATTAGTCAATGCTCAAACTAACTCATCTCTCTATCCAGATGTGTCTTATGGACACTTAACAATTTTTTACATTTAGCAATTCAATCCAAACAATGTTGGAACTTATTGCGGGGTACCGGCTTGGTGAAAATATCAAATAGTCCCTTCTTTCTTCACCTTGATCCTCTTCTCACTTCTCAAGAAATGATACCTGACGTCAATATGCTTTGTCTTCTCATGATGAACCAGATCTTTGGCCAAATATATGGCACTCAAACTCTCTTAATATGCAATAGCTTGATTGTGATGTATGCCTACATCACTAACCAATCCCTTCAACCAAATTCCCTCTTTAGCAGCTTTTGTTAAAGCCATAAATTATGCCTTTGCGTGGTAGACAAAGTGACCGTTGGTTGTAAGGTTGCTTGTTCGCCCCTAAACGTGCGTGCAAATAAGTTTTAATTATAAAACTAGAATAAGAGCAAGCGAACCCGTAGTGTACGGATCGACGTAGATTAGCAAGTATTCCAGAGTATCGAACACAGGGATTTGGGTGGGTACGAATTCAATTGTAGATTGTCAAGCGAGTTAATATGAGAGTTCTTGCAAATATTGGGAAAACAACAATCCTAAAGATCCAAGTATCCAGTTGTGGCAATCGATTCAAGATTTACTATTGATATAAAGACAGAGTTGAGATATGCAAAGGTATGCTAATGTAAGGTAATCGTACGGTGAAGTTCCAAAAACCTTATATGACCCACCTACAAGAATCTCTCTATACAGGTTGTTGAGGCTTCAATATAGAAAGGTTCTAAAGGCGAGAATTAATGTCAAATACCCAAACTTGTAATCCAAGGATCAAGACTAACTTAACCGATTAAGGTTATGACACTCGTAATCGAGGTAGAGGTTGTTGAGGCTTCACTACCACCTAGAAAAGACAAGTCTAAACTAAGTTAAAGCAAATCTTTAACTTTGGATTAAAATAAAAGCAGGTTCGTAAACTTAAGGGAAATTACGGTTGGATCTTGAGATTCCACGGTCGTGGAACTCAAGAACAACCCGTAATTTAGGGTTCGTCAACGATTCTCTCAAACTCTCAGGGTCTAATCTATTTACGATCGATCTATCATCATCTAAGCCACAACTATCAACCCTTCACCTTAGAATTGTTAAGGGTTTTTAGCCAATAACAGTCATATTGATATCAATTCAAGAATTAAAAGATTGAAAGATGAAAACTTCCGAAAACTTTCAATAAACTCCAAACCAATCTCAAAGTCACAATCAAGAACGAATAATGTCACTAATTCCAGAATAGAACAAATAAACACAATCTTAGGTAAGAAGGAAGAACGGGATGTCAATCCGTCTTCTAAATCAAACCTAAACAAGAAGAGAAGTCTTCTTGCAAGAAACCTCCGAATCTTCCTTCAATCCGGGAATTATGGAAATCCCGACGGAAATCTCCACCAAAGTGCGAGATTAGGGCAAATCCAAGCTCGAACGTAGATCTCCAATGAGATCTCCAAAATACCTCTAAACGAGGATCTATGCGTCACTAAGCGGTGATGCAAAGCGAGGTGTAAGCGGGCATGACGGAATCTCCCTTCGTCCGTCTTTTTATAGGGCAGGGCAAAATGTCGGCCCGGCCCAATCTTCAAAAGACCGTGGCTTCAAAGTGTGGCGAAAAAGATCGCCAAGATCACGGTCGTGGAAGATTCCACGACCGTAATTTAGAGCGTGGAAAGTGTCACGGTTTGAACCATGGTTTCCACGACCGTAATAGTTACTGGAATGCATCACGCCTCTCTTTGCAAGGTTCCACGGCCGTGGAACTGAACGTGGTTTGTAATACGGCCGTATTTTAGAGCGTGGTTTAGGGTAAGAACGTGATTCTTCCCTAGCCTCGTGCATTCCTCAAGTTGAACTCCATTTTGCTCCTAAGAATGCCCTCAATCCATGGACATATCAAATCAACTCTTCTTTGCTCGATTCCGTTCGGAAATAGCTCTTAAGTACCTATAATCAACATAAAGCTTGTGTAGACATCTATATCGATAATATAGGTAAACTAGCTCACATATGCAACAATGCTCAATCAAAGACTATCAATATGAATCAAATACGTTTAGAAAACGTGCCTAAATTATCACAATATTTCATGCTGACAAATAACCCCATACTTGCAACTTGCTTGTCCCTAAGCAAGGTCTCTCAAAAAGCTTTTAGAATAAGAGTTAGGATGAAATATGCGTACCTTCTCAAAGCAATACTTCTTTTGGATGAATGTGCCCTCTAAAGAATAGATCATTCTCAAACCTTGCTTCAATCGTTTATAAGACTTTCATACACTTATCCAAAGAGTAAAAAGCAAAGAAAACTCATGAATCAATTAAACTTCTAAACAAGCATCATAACCTTCAAACATTATCAAAATCAATCATAAGAAACTTCAATTTAGATCACAAAGTCATATAACATTCTTTTGATCTTAAGGACTTCCAAAGAAAAGGTCTAGAATGTGGAAGGGAAGGAAACTTTTAGGGAATGTGGTGCATGAATCCGGGAAAGTGGACAACTATTCCTTCTTCTTCTTTTGCGGTTTCCGCATCACTTTCAACTTAGAGCTTCGCTCTCTTCTTTTCATTTTTCGACTTTACTTTTGGAGTTATGGATAGAGGTGCACAAAAACCGAAGCCTAGGAGATCGGCGTTTCTCAATTTTTAAGAGATGCCTCAAACCCTTAGCGCACATACCATAATCCGCTAGGAATATCGCTCAATCCGACTTTGGCAAGACACAAACACCCGGCTATGTGAATGGTGCCGAGTTACTCATCGTCATGATTGACTTCCCCAAACCTATAATTTCTTTCTATTCTTTTGATTGCAAATAATTGCTTTCATGGCCCTCCCACATCAAATATGCCTTTTTCATTCACTTCTCCAAGTTCCCGGATAGGTAAAGGAGGTTAATATTTCTATGAGGAGCTAGATGATTAAAGAAAGAAGAAAGAAAATATCGAATTGCCTTAATCATCTCAACAAGAAGCATAAGAACTTATAGTGTGATTTCAACTTCAATTTCTCAACATGATTTAGATAATATTCTTCACATTATAAAACTTGCAAAAGAGGTAAAATTCATTCATTCAAATTCTTTTCAATTCACTATTCTTTTAAGCATGCAATTGTCATTAAACTCAATTCACAAGTAGTGATTATCATGGAAATGATCTCAATTCATTAGAAGCACAAAATTTTCAAAAATTTTCAATTTTTATGAGTTTTTAAAGTTCTTTTTCATGCAATGCAATAACGAAACGTGCAACAATATAATGAACATGCAATGATAGTCTCGAATAAAAGCAAGCATAGTGAGTAGAGTTATTATAAACTTTTAGTACATCCCACCCCATACTTAGGACGAACATTGTCCCTAATGTTCAAAATAAAGAAAGAAAAGAAAGAAAAGAAAAAGAAACTCACAAAGTGGCGGTGGAATGTCTAAAGCGAACGGTCATGCATCAAATCACTGCGGCGCTGGTGGAGGCGGGAATGGAGAGAAGCTGGAGTCATAAAACCGCCCAAACTGCTGGCGGTAGACGTCCCTCATCATGTGGTCGAGGTCGTCTAAGCGTCCATCTCTAGCATCGGCTCGGATCTCCAATGCTCCAACTCTCTCTGAAAGGCTAGTAGCCCAATCCGGCATCTGCTCGTACCATCCCGGGGCCTGACTGTACCATGCTGGGGCGTCGGATGGTGCTGGAGCTGGTGGTGGTGCTGCTGGCTGCTCTGTGGACCAAGGAGGGGGAACGTCATACCATGTGGGAGGTGTGGTCATCCACGTAGGCCTCTCACTCACGCTAGCGCGGCGAGAAGACAAGCCTGAGGCTCTAGCTGGACGTGGAGAACGTCGACGTACATCGGGGGCCGCCTCCGGCTGATCCGGAAACATGCCAAACTCCTGCTCGGCTCCTCCTCCACTCTCAAACTGATCTCCCATATCCTCCTCCTCGACAACCGGTGGTGGGACATAAGGGGGAGCTACTATCTTGTTCGCATGCATAGCAGCGAACGTCTCCTTCCAATTATGGCGTCCCGCCATAATGGAGTACTCTGGCAGCCACTCTATACCCATGCCCGTCCTACTCTCCCAAGGCATGCCCGCATAAGGCTGACCTCTATGTGTGGGGAAAATGAGACCCCTAACCATGAAAGCATGTAGCCCTAAAGGTACGGCTGGTATGCGGGTGCAAGCAAAAAAATCAACACCTAAGCTCCTAGCAATGTGGGTAATTATCCCACCATATCCGATGTTTCCCTTCTTCTTGTTCTTGAGCTTGCTCATAGTAGCAGCCAAGAGAGTAGCACAATCAGCACGGCGTCCATAAAGTATGGAGTAAAGCAAGAATAGCTCATCCGTCTTGATCTTTTGGGGCGTCTCCGTCCTAGGAAAGAGACACTCCGAAAGAACACGGTGAGCAATCTTCAAGGCTAGATGGTACATCAATCTAGCCTTGTATCAGCGGGTTGCCAACGGTCCTCGTCGGCGTAAATCATCGCAACCTCCTTCCAAAAGTCCTTGGCGTAAACGCCACTAGGAAATCGACCATTAAAGGTCTCATGAAACCCGAAAATGGTCCCAAACTCACGGATGCTAAGATGGTAGTCTCTCTCCATGAGGCGGAAAGAGACGGTCCTATCTACGTGGCTGTGCTCGAAAGACGTCACAACCTCCCGTGTAATCTCCTCATAAGCGTCTTCCCGGATAGCCGAGAAGACAACTAGTCCGGCTCTATCTAAGAGCCAAGTAAGATCATCAACAATGTTGAGAGGAGCTAGATCCTCCAACAACAAGTATCTAGGGCCAATCACTGGCCTCTCCTTGATCCCCTCGAGTGCATCGAGATGATCCTCATGTATGGTCGGGATTCTAGGGTGAGGGGGTGAAGATGGAGATGAAGGTGAGGATGGAGGTGAAGGGGAAGATGGTGGTGGTGCCCTAGAGGATGAGGAGGAGGAGGGATTACCCTTTCTCTTTTTGTTCTGATCATTTTTCTTTTCCTTAATCCTCCCCGAAACTCTTCTCACAAAATCCATTCTGCTCAAAATTACGGTCTGTTCTTCAGAAACCACGGCCGTAATTCCCCCAGAGACCGTGATTCGTCTCAGAAAATCACAAATCTCAGCAAATCAGCAATCAATCTCCGCAACAGGCAGTCCTAGTCTAATTTCTTCCAATCTCAATCAGTTCTTCCTAAAAATCTCTAACAAAAACGAACCAAATTGGCAAGAATCAAGAAGAGAGAAAAAACCTATTTTTCGGATTGAAAAATCCGAATTGTGCATTCGTTGGTGAATTTCCGCTCGATTCGTCGCTTGGATCTTGTTTGTGGTTGAATTTGCTTCAGCTTAGGAAGAAGAATCGTTAAAAACGATTAAGAAACGAGGATTTGAGAGAGGGTCGTGGGTTTTCGGCAATTAGGTCGTGGAAAGAGGGGTTTTGGGTGATTTTTGTGAAGAACGTGGTTTATATAGTGGCCGGCAAAATTTTTGAAAATCACGGTCTGTCGAGGTGTTCCACGGCCGTGGAAATGTACGGAACCGTGATTTTGGTGATTTTTCAAAGGCTTTTGGAAATTACGGGCACTGTAGCTATGACGACCGTAATTTAGACCGTGGAACCCTCTGTAAAGCTCCAAAGTCCAGATTTCGTCGCTTTTCTTCAACATTATCTTCCCTTTTTCCTATTCCATCGATCCTACAACCAAAAACACGAACATACCGGAAGAAATCGATGCAAAAACAAAGCAAAAACGTCTATTCTAAGCTAAACTATGAATCGAAAATAAAAACGAAAATGCAATACCTTGGGTTGCCTCCCAAGAAGCGCTTTGTTTAAGGTCCGTAGCTAGACCAATCTCGCACTTATTCGAGTGCGGTAGGCGCGAACTCTTCAGCTTGGAGTTCCGGCGTATACTTCTTTAGTCGTTGGCCGTTCACCTTAAAACTTCCGCTCGCTTCACCCCATACTTCAACTGCACCATGGGGGAAAATACGCTTAATCAGAAAAGGTCCGGTCCAACGGGATTTAAGCTTACCTAGAAAGAGGCGAAGTCTTGAATTGAAGAGGAGAACTTGATCTCCTTCTTTGAAGTCCTTTGGAATGATATGCTTATCATGCCAACGCTTTGCTCTCTCCTTGTAGATTTTAGCGTTTTCATAAGCGTTCAAGCGAAGTTCATCCAGCTCATTAAGGTCTAGGAGACGCTTCCCTCACGCTTCCTTCATGCTGAAATTCAGCCACTTGATAGCCCAAAACGCTTTGTGCTCCAACTCCACCGGCAAGTGACAAGACTTCCCATACACAAGGTTGTATGGTGTGGTTCCTATGGGAGTCTTGTACGCAGTCCGGTACGCCCATAATGCATCGTCAAGCTTCAAGGACCAATCCTTCCTAGTCCTTGAAACCGTCTTCCCTAGAATTCCTTTGATCTCCCTATTTGAGATCTCAACTTGTCCAGTAGTTTGTGGATGATAAGGGGTATCGACCTTGTGAGTAACCCCATACTTAGCTAGAAGAGCTTCAAAGCGACGGGCTATGAAGTGAGAACATCCATCACTAATGATAGTCCTTGGCGTCCCAAATCGCGGGAAAATGGTTTTGTTGAAGAACTTAACCACCACCATGGCATCATTTGTGGGAGAGGCAATTGCTTCCACCCATCTAGAAACGTAGTCTACCGCCAATAATATGTATTGGTTTCCACAAGAGGATGGGAATGGTCCCATGAAATCAACTCCCCAAACGTCGAAAATCTCCACCTCTTGGATGTTGTTGAGGGACATCTCATTCCTTCTAGAAATATTGCCTGTTCTTTGACAAGCATCGCAACAAGAAACAAAGGATTGCACATCTTTAAATAAAGTAGGCCAAAAGAATCCAGATTGCAATACCTTTGCGCTAGTCTTGTTTGAACTAGCGTGTCCTCCACAAGGTAGTGAATGACAATGGCGGATGACACTTTGCATCTCATCTTCCGGCACACATCGCCGAATGATGCCATCCGGACCTCTCTTAAAGAGGAGAGGCTCGTTCCAATAGTATTCCCGGACGTCCTTAAAGAACTTCTTCCTTTGTGCGTAGGATAGTCCGGGTGGTATCTCCTGGCAAACCAAATAGTTAACAAAATCAGCAAACCATGGTTCGTTACCTTTGGAGATCACGTTGATGCACTTTTCTATGATGTGTAGGTGTTCGTCCGGAAAGGAGTCATCAATGGGCAAATGGTCGTCCTCTAGATGTGTTAGGCGACTCAAATGATCCGCAACAGAATTTTCTGAACCTTTCTTGTCGCGGATCTCAAGATCGAATTCTTGTAGGAGAAGAATCCATCTAATTAGCCTTGGCTTCGCATCTTTCTTCGCAAGGAGATACCGGATCGCAGCATGATCCGTGTAGACAATCACCTTTGCACCTACAAGATAAGAGCGAAACTTGTCAATAGCATAGACAATGGCTAAAAACTCTTTCTCGGTAGTGGCGTAGTTGAGTTGTGCTTCATCTAGCATCTTGCTAGCATAATATATGGCATGGGTTCGCCCTTCCTTTCGTTGTCCAAGAACAGCTCCAATAGTTACGTCACTAGCATCGCACATAACCTCAAAGGGAAGAGTCCAATCCGGAGGTTGGATAATGGGTGCTGAAATTAGAGCTTGCCGAATTGTGTTAAACGCATCCAAGCATTCCTGCGAAAACTCAAAAACTGCATCCTTCATCAATAGATTAGTGAGCGGTTTTGATATCTTAGAAAAATCCTTAATGAAACGTCTATAGAATCCAGCATGTCCTAGGAAACTTCTTATCCCTTTCACCGAAGTTGGGGGAGGAAGTTTCTCTATAGTCTCTATCTTAGCTTTATCCACTTCTATCCCTCTACTAGAGACTAAGTGACCTAATACGATTCCTTCCTTAACCATAAATTGACACTTTTCCCAATTAAGAACTAGGTTAGTGTCTTCACACCTTTGTAAAACAAGAGAAAGGTTAGAAAGGCAATAGTTAAAAGAGGAACCGTATACGGAGAAGTCGTCCATGAAGACTTCCATGATTTCCTCTATGTATTCGGAGAAGATGGCCATCATGCATCGTTGAAAGGTGGTTGGGGCGTTACAAAGCCCGAACGACATTCTCCTATAGACGAACGTACCCCATGGGCACGTAAATGTGGTCTTCTCTTGATCATCCGGATGTATCGGGATCTGAAAGAAACCACTATAACCGTCAAGGTAGCAAAAATTTGAATGTTGTGCTAACCTTTCAAGCATTTGATCAATGAACGGCAACGGGAAGTGATCTTTCCGCGTAGCATTGTTGAGCTTGCGGTAGTCTATGCACATCCGCCATCCTGTTACGGTCCGGGTAGGAATGAGCTCGTTGTTCTTGTTGGTGATGACCGTCATTCCTCCCTTCTTCGGAACCACTTGAACAGAACTCACCCACTTACTATCGGAGATAGGGTAGATGATACCTGCATCAAGAAGCTTAAGAATTTCTTTCTTGACAACCTCCTTCATGGTCGGATTCAACCGCCTTTGAGGTTGTCTTGAAGTTCTAAAATCCTCCTCCATTAGTATCTTGTGCATGCATAGGGAGGTTTTAATTCCTACTAAGTCCTCTATAGTATAGCCTAAGGCTTTCCTATGTTTCCTAAGGACAGTCATAAGTTGATCATGTTCATCTATGCTAAGATCGGAGCTAACAATAACCGGAAAGGTAGAATTAGGTCCAAGAAAAGCGTAACTTAGATGAGTAGGAAGTGGTTTTAGTTCCATTACTTTCGGAGCTTCCAATGATCCTTGAGGAGCATCCGATGTCTCCTTAGAAGTTTCTAAGGGTGTTGAGTGTGTTGGAGAAGAATCAGATAAAGTTGAAGAAGTGTCCCGATCACTTTCTTCCACGGCCAAAATTACGGGCTCCCCATATGTTCCACGGCTGTGGTTTATAGCGTGGAAGGAAAATACGGTTGTCACATCTTCTCCACGACCGTATAAATCCCTGGAATGGAGGACAATTTTGGTTGTGAAATCCACGGTCGTGGAATACAGGGTATGACCGTGGATTCTAACATTCTCAGCCTCATCGTGGAGTTTCTCAAACTCCTCTTCATGCATCTCTTCTTGTGCTTCCAAGGCTTCAATTTCCTCTCTGCACTCTTCTTCTTCCCCTACATCTGTTAGACTCATAGTAATGACTTTTTGTAAAGGATCGTTAAAGAGAATCGCACTTACCTCCTCCCTAGACAAACCTTCTTCATCTTGGATATCGTATATATCCTCGTCAAAGATTGGCTCCTTCACTAGAGTGGAAAGAACGAACTCTACTTTCTCTTCTCCAATATCAAAAGCGAGTCTACCATTCTTGCAATCGACCATGCAGCCGGAAGTTGCAAGAAACGGTCTTCCGAGTATGATCGGGACCGGACTATCTGCAGGAATGTCAAGCACGACAAAATCAATGGGAACAAAGAACTTACCTAGCTTGACCGGGACGTCTTCTACAATACCGACGGGGCGAGTGATGGATCGATCCGCCATGTATAACGTCATCTTCACCGGTTTAGGGTCGCCTAAACCGATCTTCCTGCACAACGCAAGTGGTATGATGCTCACACTTGCTCCTAAGTCACATAAAGCGTCATATGTGACATCTCCCACTCCAATGGGAATGCAAAATGACCCCGGATCCTTCAACTTTGGGGGCATTTTCTCCTTCATGGTCTTGATGAGATCCGAAGAATCCGAACTCATCTTGACCTCACCGAAATCTTCTAGCTTCCTCTTGTTAGAGAGAAGCTCCTTCAAGAACTTGCCATAAGCCGGCATACCTACAATAGCATCAATAAATAGTATATTAATATGCAGCTTGCTCATGAGTTCTATGAACTTACCGAATTGTTTGTCTAGGCGCGCTCGCGCTCTAGATTGAGGGAATGGTAGGGGAGGTTTGTAAGCTGGAGGAGGAACATAGACATCTTCCTTCTCCTTCCCCTTCTCTTTGTCCTTCTCTACGGGGACTTCAACGAATGTAGGCTGCGGATCGGTGGTAGTCACTCCGCTCCTAGTTATTATCGCCATCACCCTTCCCTTAGGGTTGTCCTCCGTCTTTCCTGGAAGCTTCCCTTGATTCCTAGGAACTTCTTTCGCGTGGTTGAACATTTGGTTTTCTAAAACCTTTTGAGCTTTATCAACCTTAGAAACTTGATCATCAACCTTGATGAGGCGGTTCTCCAACCCTTGAAGCTTTCCCAAGATCGTCTCCAACATGGGATCGGGCTTCTCCTTTCCCGAAGTGTTTCCTCCATTTGATGTTTGCCCCTGGCTTCTCAAAGGAGTAGAGAAAGAGGAAGGTGGAGTTAGTGAATTTGAATTGGAAGGATAAGAGTTACCGGAATTTTGTTGATTGGAACGCCAATTGTTGTTACTTGAACCCCTATTGTTGTTCCAATTGTTGTTCCGGCCGTTATTATTGTTGTTGTTGTCATTCCAATTGTTGCTCCGGTTATTGTTCCGGTTGTTGTTGTTGTTGCGGTTTGTGTTATCACCGCCATTGTTATTGCCCAAATAACCAACATCCTTCCCTTGTTGCTTTGGAAAGTTGGTCTTGATAGTCTCCTTCAACTCTTTGATTTCATTGTTAAGGGAAAAAATCTGATTTTGAGCTTCATGTGTGAGCTTTGCTCCTTGCTCCACACAATTTCCCTCCACTTTCCGGTGGGAATACTTCTCTATGACTCTTGCTTGCTTCTCAATGAAGTCCCAAGCATCATCTTCTCTCATGTCCATGAACGTTCCACATGAGAGGGATTAGAGGTTGAATTGCGTTCCCGCATCCAGCCCCTTATAGTAAATCTCCAGCAAGGCAAGCTTGGATATGCCATGATGAGAACAATCCAAGAGCAAATCCTGAAACCTTTCCCAAGATTGAAACAAACTTTCGTTAGGTCTCATGGAAAAAGCATTAATCTTACCTCTAAGTTCCGCCGTTTTGGAAGGCGGAAAGAATTTGGTGAGAAACTCCGCGGAAAGGCTTTCCCACGTATCTAGTTTCCCATTAGGAAGAGCTTGGTACCAAGACAACGCTTTCCCTTTCAAAGAGAAGAAGAAAGGCTTGAGCTTGTAGCTGTTGGTAGTAGCATTCTTCGGTCTCATCGTCTCCATCATACACTCAAAGTTTTGCAAGTGTTGGTGTGGAGATTCGGCGCTTGTCCCGCCAAATTGGTTTTGGCGAACAAGAGTAATGACTTGAGGGTTAAAGCTAAACCCTTGTACATCTTCAGCATCAAAATTCACGCCCAAACGGCGTGGTTGTTGTGTTGGATCCATCCGCTGGCCAAGAGTTCTTGGCTCGTTATCCACACGTTCGATCCTTGCGTTCTTAGGTGGAACACGACGATCAGTATCTCCTTGTGGATGGAAAGGATTCACATTGACCGTGGGATCAATCTCCTCTAACGGTGGCATGGAAGAGTCACTATCATCAGCGGATGAATGACTTCTTCTCCTTCTTGATCTTGATGCTCTTTTTGAGGATTTCTTGCTTCCCTTATTCTTAAGGTCAGTTAGTTCTATTCTCATTTGGAACATCTGATCCTGTAGATTGTTAACTTGGGATTGATGGCGATCCATCTCATCCCGGCGAACATTCTCATTCCATCGGAGTTGAGCTTCTTTCTCCGCCAACTCCGCTTGAAAATCACGTTCGTTTTCTTCAGCCATCTTCTTTTCCTTGCGCTTTTGCCTTAAAGTTTTCTCTAGCTCTTGATCAAGAGGTAAGAGATCTTCGGTATTCCTAGACCTGCGCATGCACTCAAAGTAATATCAAATAGCGAGAGCAAGCTCCCAAGCTTGACAACCGGTAACCGGATTCGGCCGAAACCAAATCCCCGGCAACGGTGCCAAAAACTTGTTCGCCCCTAAAGGTGCGTGCAAATAAGTTTTAATTATAAAACTAGAATAAGAGCAAGCGAACCCGTAGTGTACGGATCGACGTAGATTAGCAAGTATTCCAGAGTATCGAACACAGGGATTTGGGTGGGTACGAATTCAATTGTAGATTGTCAAGCGAGTTATTATGAGAGTTCTTGCAAATATTGGGAAAACAACAATCCTAAAGATCCAAGTATCCAGCTGTGGCAATCGATTCAAGATTTACTATTGATATAAAGACAGAGTTGAGATATGCAAAGGTATGCTAATGTAAGGTAATCGTACGGTGAAGTTCCAAAAACCTTATATGACCCACCTACAAGAATCTCTCTATACAGGTTGTTGAGGCTTCAATATAGAAAGGTTCTAAAGGCGAGAATTAATGTCAAATACCGAAACTTGTAATCCAAGGATCAAGACTAACTTAACCGATTAAGGTTATGACACTCGTAATCGAGGTAGAGGTTGTTGAGGCTTCACTACCACCTAGAAAAGACAAGTCTAAACTAAGTTAAAGCAAATCTTTAACTTTGGATTAAAGTAAAAGCAGGTTCGTAAACTTAAGGGAAATTACGGTTGGATCTTGAGATTCCACGGTCGTGGAACTCAAGAACAACCCGTAATTTAGGGTTCGTCAACGATTCTCTCAAACTCTCAGGGTCTAATCTATTTATGATCGATCTATCATCATCTAAGCCACAACTATCAACCCTTCACCTTAGAATTGTTAAGGGTTTTTAGCCAATAACAGTCATATTGATATCAATTCAAGAATTAAAAGATTGAAAGATGAAAACTTCCGAAAACTTTCAATAAACTTCAAACCAATCTCAAAGTCACAATCAAGAACGAATAATGTCACTAATTCCAGAATAGAACAAATAAACACAATCTTAGGTAAGAAGGAAGAACGGGATGTCAATCCGTCTTCTAAATCAAACCTAAACAAGAAGAGAAGTCTTCTTGCAAGAAACCTCCGAATCTTCCTTCAATCCGGGAATTATGGAAATCCCGACGGAAATCTCCACCAAAGTGCGAGATTAGGGCAAATCCAAGCTCGAACGTAGATCTCCAATGAGATCTCCAAAATACCTCTAAACGAGGATCTATGCGTCACTAAGCGGTGATGCAAAGCGAGGTGTAAGCGGGCATGACGGAATCTCCCTTCGTCCGTCTTTTTATAGGGCAGGGCAAAATGTCGGCCCGGCCCAATCTTCAAAAGACCGTGGCTTCAAAGTGTGGCGAAAAAGATCGCCAAGATCACGGTCGTGGTAGATTCCACGACCGTAATTTAGAGTGTGGAAAGTGTCACGATTTGAACCATGGTTTCCACGACCGTAATAGTTACTGGAATGCATCACGCCTCTCTTTGCAAGGTTCCACGGCCGTGGAACTGAACGTGGTTTGTAATACGGCCGTATTTTAGAGCGTGGTTTAGGGTAAGAACGTGATTCTTCCCTAGCCTCGTGCATTCCTCAAGTTGAACTCCATTTTGCTCCTAAGAATGCCCTCAATCCATGGACATATCAAATCAACTCTTCTTTGCTCGATTCCGTTCGGAAATAGCTCTTAAGTACCTATAATCAACATAAAGCTTGTGTAGACATCTATATCGATAATATAGGTAAACTAGCTCACATATGCAACAATGCTCAATCAAAGACTATCAATATGAATCAAATACGTTTAGAAAACGTGCCTAAATTATCACAATATTTCATGCTGACAAATAACCCCATACTTGCAACTTGCTTGTCCCTAAGCAAGGTCTCTCAAAAAGCTTTTAGAATAAGAGTTAGGATGAAATATGCGTACCTTCTCAAAGCAATACTTCTTTTGGATGAATGTGCCCTCTAAAGAATAGATCATTCTCAAACCTTGCTTCAATCGTTTATAAGATTTTCATACACTTATCCAAAGAGTAAAAAGCAAAGAAAACTCATGAATCAATTAAACTTCTAAACAAGCATCATAACCTTCAAACATTATCAAAATCAATCATAAGAAACTTCAATTTAGATCACAAAGTCATATAACATTCTTTTGATCTTAAGGACTTCCAAAGAAAAGGTCTAGAATGTGGAAGGGAAGGAAACTTTTAGGGAATGTGGTGCATGAATCCGGGAAAGTGGACAACTATTCCTTCTTCTTCTTTTGCGGTTTCCGTAGCACTTTCAACTTAGAGCTTCGCTCTCTTCTTTTCATTTTTCGACTTTACTTTTGGAGTTATGGATAGAGGTGCACAAAAACCGAAGCCTAGGAGATCGGCGTTTCTCAATTTTTAAGAGATGCCTCAAACCCTTAGCGCACATACCATAATCCGCTAGGAATATCGCTCAATCCGACTTTGGCAAGACACAAACACCCGGCTATGTGAATGGTGCCGAGTTACTCATCGTCATGATTGACTTCCCCAAACCTATAATTTCTTTCTATTCTTTTGATTGCAAATAATTGCTTTCATGGCCCTCCCACTTCAAATATGCCTTTTTCATTCACTTCTCCAAGTTCCCGGATAGGTAAAGGAGGTTAATATTTCAATGAGGAGCTAGATGATTAAAGAAAGAAGAAAGAAAGTATCGAATTGCCTTAATCATCTCAACAAGAAGCATAAGAACTTATAGTGTGATTTCAACTTCAATTTCTCAACATGATTTAGATAATATTCTTCACATTATAAAACTTGCAAAAGAGGTAAAATTCATTCATTCAAATTCTTTTCAATTCACTATTCTTTTAAGCATGCAATTGTCATTAAACTCAATTCACAAGTAGTGATTATCATGGAAATGATCTCAATTCATTAGAAGCACAAAATTTTCAAAAATTTTCAATTTTTATGAGTTTTTAAAGTTCTTTTTCATGCAATGCAATAACGAAACGTGCAACAATATAATGAACATGCAATGATAGTCTCGAATAAAAGCAAGCATAGTGAGTAGAGTTATTATAAACTTTTAGTACATCCCACCCCATACTTAGGACGAACATTGTCCCTAATGTTCAAAATAAAGAAAGAAAAGAAAGAAAAGAAAAAGAAACTCACAAAGTGGCGGTGGAATGTCTAAAGCGAACGGTCATGCATCAAATCACTGCGGCGCTGGTGGAGGCGAGAATGGAGAGAAGCTGGAGTCATAAAACCGCCCAAACTGCTGGCGGTAGACGTCCCTCATCATGTGGTCGAGGTCGTCTAAGCGTCCATCTCTAGCATCGGCTCGGATCTCCAATGCTCCAACTCTCTCTGAAAGGCCAGTAGCCCAATCCGGCATCTGCTCGTACCATCCCGGGGCCTGACTGTACCATGCTGGGGCGTCGGATGGTGCTGGAGCTGGTGGTGGTGCTGCTGGCTGCTCTGTGGACCAAGGAGGGGGAACGTCATACCATGTGGGAGGTGTGGTCATCCACGTAGGCCTCTCACTCACGCTAGCGCGGCGAGAAGACAAGCCTGAGGCTCTAGCTGGACGTGGAGAACGTCGACGTACATCGGGGGCCGCCTCCGGCTGATCCGGAAACATGCCAAACTCCTGCTCGGCTCCTCCTCCACTCTCAAACTGATCTCCCATATCCTCCTCCTCGACAACCGGTGGTGGGACATAAGGGGGAGCTACTATCTTGTTCGCATGCATAGCAGCGAACGTCTCCTTCCAATTATGGCGTCCCGCCATAATGGAGTACTCTGGCAGCCACTCTATACCCATGCCCGTCCTACTCTCCCAAGGCATGCCCGCATAAGGCGGACCTCTATGTGTGGGGAAAATGAGACCCCTAACCATGAAAGCATGTAGCCCTAAAGGTACGGCTGGTATGCGGGTGCAAGCAAAAAAATCAACACCTAAGCTCCTAGCAATGTGGGTAATTATCCCACCATATCCGATGTTTCCCTTCTTCTTGTTCTTGAGCTTGCTCATAGTAGCAGCCAAGAGAGTAGCACAATCAACACGGCGTCCATAAAGCATGGAGTAAAGCAAGAATAGCTCATCCGTCTTGATCTTTTGGGGCGTCTCCGTCCTAGGAAAGAGACACTCCGAAAGAGCACGGTGAGCAATCTTCAAGGCTAGATGGTACATCAATCTAGCCTTGTATCAGCGGGTTGCCAACGGTCCTCGTCGGCGTAAATCATCGCAACCTCCTTCCAAAAGTCCTTGGCGTAAACGCCACTAGGAAATCGACCATTAAAGGTCTCATGAAACCCGAAAATGGTCCCAAACTCACGGATGCTAAGATGGTAGTCTCTCTCCATGAGGCGGAAAGAGACGGTCCTATCTACGTGGCTGTGCTCGAAAGACGTCACAACCTCCCGTGTAATCTCCTCATAAGCGTCTTCCCGGATAGCCGAGAAGACAACTAGTCCGGCTCTATCTAAGAGCCAAGTAAGATCATCAACAATGTTGAGAGGAGCTAGATCCTCCAACAACAAGTATCTAGGGCCAATCACTGGCCTCTCCTTGATCCCCTCGAGTGCATCGAGATGATCCTCATGTATGGTCGGGATTCTAGGGTGAAGGGGTGAAGATGGAGATGAAGGTGAGGATGGAGGTGAAGGGGAAGATGGTGGTGGTGCCCTAGAGGATGAGGAGGAGGAGGGATTACCCTTTCTCTTTTTGTTCTGATCATTTTTCTTTTCCTTAATCCTCCCCGAAACTCTTCTCACAAAATCCATTCTGCTCAAAATTACGGTCTGTTCTTCAGAAACCACGGCCGTAATTCCCCCAGAGACCGTGATTCGTCTCAGAAAATCACAAATCTCAGCAAATCAGCAATCAATCTCCGCAACAGGCAGTCCTAGTCTAATTTCTTCCAATCTCAATCAGTTCTTCCTAAAAATCTCTAACAAAAACGAACCAAATTGGCAAGAATCAAGAAGAGAGAAAAAAACCTATTTTTCGGATTGAAAAATCCGAATTGTGCATTCGTTGGTGAATTTCCGCTCGATTCGTCGCTTGGATCTTGTTTGTGGTTGAATTTGCTTCAGCTTAGGAAGAAGAATCGTTAAAAACGATTAAGAAACGAGGATTTGAGAGAGGGTCGTGGGTTTTCGGCAATTAGGTCGTGGAAAGAGGGGTTTTGGGTGATTTTTGTGAAGAACGTGGTTTATATAGTGGCCGGCAAAATTTTTGAAAATCACGGTCTGTCGAGGTGTTCCACGGCCGTGGAAATGTACGGAACCGTGATTTTGGTGATTTTTCAAAGGCTTTTGGAAATTACGGGCACTGTAGCTATGACGACCGTAATTTAGACCGTGGAACCCTCTGTAAAGCTCCAAAGTCCAGATTTCGTCGCTTTTCTTCAACATTATCTTCCCTTTTTCCTATTCCATCGATCCTACAACCAAAAACACGAACATACCGGAAGAAATCGATGCAAAAACAAAGCAAAAACGTCTATTCTAAGCTAAACTATGAATCGAAAATAAAAACGAAAATGCAATACCTTGGGTTGCCTCCCAAGAAGCGCTTTGTTTAAGGTCCGTAGCTAGACCAATCTCGCACTTATTCGAGTGCGGTAGGCGCGAACTCTTCAGCTTGGAGTTCCGGCGTATACTTCTTTAGTCGTTGGCCGTTCACCTTAAAACTTCCGCTCGCTTCACCCCATACTTCAACTGCACCATGGGGGAAAATACGCTTAATCAGAAAAGGTCCGGTCCAACGGGATTTAAGCTTACCTAGAAAGAGGCGAAGTCTTGAATTGAAGAGGAGAACTTGATCTCCTTCTTTGAAGTCCTTTGGAATGATATGCTTATCATGCCAACGCTTTGCTCTCTCCTTGTAGATTTTAGCGTTTTCATAAGCGTTCAAGCGAAGTTCATCCAGCTCATTAAGGTCTAGGAGACGCTTCCCTCACGCTTCCTTCATGCTGAAATTCAGCCACTTGATAGCCCAAAACGCTTTGTGCTCCAACTCCACCGGCAAGTGACAAGACTTCCCATACACAAGGTTGTATGGTGTGGTTCCTATGGGAGTCTTGTACGCAGTCCGGTACGCCCATAATGCATCGTCAAGCTTCAAGGACCAATCCTTCCTAGTCCTTGAAACCGTCTTCTCTAGAATTCCTTTGATCTCCCTATTTGAGATCTCAACTTGTCCAGTAGTTTGTGGATGATAAGGGGTATCGACCTTGTGAGTAACCCCATACTTAGCTAGAAGAGCTTCAAAGCGACGGGCTATGAAGTGAGAACCTCCATCACTAATGATAGTCCTTGGCGTCCCAAATCGCGGGAAAATGGTTTTGTTGAAGAACTTAACCACCACCATGGCATCATTTGTGGGAGAGGCAATTGCTTCCACCCATCTAGAAACGTAGTCTACCGCCAATAATATGTATTGGTTTCCACAAGAGGATGGGAATGGTCCCATGAAATCAACTCCCCAAACGTCGAAAATCTCCACCTCTTGGATGTTGTTGAGGGACATCTCATTCCTTCTAGAAATATTGCCTGTTCTTTGACAAGCATCGCAGCAAGAAACAAAGGATTGCACATCTTTAAATAAAGTAGGCCAAAAGAATCCAGATTGCAATACCTTTGCGCTAGTCTTGTTTGAACTAGCGTGTCCTCCACAAGGTAGTGAATGACAATGGCGGATGACACTTTGCATCTCATCTTCCGGCACACATCGCCGAATGATGCCATCCGGACCTCTCTTAAAGAGGAGAGGCTCGTTCCAATAGTATTCCCGGACGTCCTTAAAGAACTTCTTCCTTTGTGCGTAGGATAGTCCGGGTGGTATCTCCTGGCAAACCAAATAGTTAACAAAATCAGCAAACCATGGTTCGTTACCTTTGGAGATCACGTTGATGCACTTTTCTATGATGTGTAGGTGTTCGTCCGGAAAGGAGTCATCAATGGGCAAATGGTCGTCCTCTAGATGTGTTAGGCGACTCAAATGATCCGCAACAGAATTTTCTGAACCTTTCTTGTCGCGGATCTCAAGATCGAATTCTTGTAGGAGAAGAATCCATCTAATTAGCCTTGGCTTTGCATCTTTCTTCGCAAGGAGATACCGGATCGCAGCATGATCCGTGTAGACAATCACCTTTGCACCTACAAGATAAGAGCGAAACTTGTCAATAGCATAGACAATGGCTAAAAACTCTTTCTCGGTAGTGGCGTAGTTGAGTTGTGCTTCATCTAGCATCTTGCTAGCATAATATATGGCATGGGTTCGCCCTTCCTTTCGTTGTCCAAGAACAGCTCCAATAGTTACGTCACTAGCATCGCACATAACCTCAAAGGGAAGAGTCCAATCCGGAGGTTGGACAATGGGTGCTGAAATTAGAGCTTGCCGAATTGTGTTAAACGCATCCAAGCATTCCTGTGAAAACTCAAAAACTGCATCCTTCATCAATAGATTAGTGAGCGGTTTTGATATCTTAGAAAAATCCTTGATGAAACGTCTATAGAATCCAGCATGTCCTAGGAAACTTCTTATCCCTTTCACCGAAGTTGGGGGAGGAAGTTTCTCTATAGTCTCTATCTTAGCTTTATCCACTTCTATCCCTCTACTAGAGACTAAGTGACCTAATACGATTCCTTCCTTAACCATAAATTGACACTTTTCCCAATTAAGAACTAGGTTAGTGTCTTCACACCTTTGTAAAACAAGAGAAAGGTTAGAAAGGCAATAGTTAAAAGAGGAACCGTATACGGAGAAGTCGTCCATGAAGACTTCCATGATTTCCTCTATGTATTCGGAGAAGATGGCCATCATGCATCGTTGAAAGGTGGCTGGGGCGTTACAAAGCCCGAACGGCATTCTCCTATAGACGAACGTACCCCATGGGCACGTAAATGTGGTCTTCTCTTGATCATCCGGATGTATCGGGATCTAAAAGAAACCACTATAACCGTCAAGGTAGCAAAAATGTGAATGTTGTGCTAACCTTTCAAGCATTTGATCAATGAACGGCAACGGGAAGTGATCTTTCCGCGTAGCATTGTTGAGCTTGCGGTAGTCTATGCACATCCGCCATCCTGTTACGGTCCGGGTAGGAATGAGCTCGTTGTTCTTGTTGGTGATGACCGTCATTCCTCCCTTCTTCGGAACCACTTGAACGGAACTCACCCACTTACTATCGGAGATAGGGTAGATGATACCTGCATCAAGAAGCTTAAGAATTTCTTTCTTGACAACCTCCTTCATGGTCGGATTCAACCGCCTTTGAGGTTGTCTTGAAGTTCTAAAATCCTCCTCCATTAGTATCTTGTGCATGCATAGGGAGGGTTTAATTCCTACTAAGTCCTCTATAGTATAGCCTAAGGCTTTTCTATGTTTCCTAAGGACAGTCATAAGTTGATCATGTTCATCTATGCTAAGATCGGAGCTAACAATAACCGGAAAGGTAGAATTAGGTCCAAGAAAAGCGTACCTTAGATGAATAGGAAGTGGTTTTAGTTCCATTACTTTCGGAGCTTCCAATGATCCTTGAGGAGCATCCGATGTCTCCTTAGAAGTTTCTAAGGGTGTTGAGTGTGTTGGAGAAGAATCAGAAAAAGTTGAAGAAGTGTCCCGATCACTTTCTTCCACGGCCAAAATTACGGGCTCCCCATATGTTCCACGGCCGTGGTTTAGAGCGTGGAAGGGAAATACGGTTGTCACATCTTCTCCACGACCGTATAAATCCCTGGAATGGAGGACAGTTTTGGTTGTGAAATCCACGGTCGTGGAATACAGGGTATGACCGTGGATTCTAACATTCTCAGCCTCATCGTGGAGTTTCTCAAACTCCTCTTCATGCATCTCTTCTTGTGCTTCCAAGGCTTCAATTTCCTCTCTGCACTCTTCTTCTTCCCCTACATCTGTTAGACTCATAGTAATGACTTTTTGTAAAGGATCGTTAAAGAGAATCGCACTTACCTTCTCCCTAGACAAACCTTCTTCATCTTGGATATCGTATATATCCTCGTCAAAGATTGGCTCCTTCACTAGAGTGGAAAGAACGAACTCTACTTTCTCTTCTCCAATATCAAAAGCGAGTCTACCATTCTTGCAATCGACCATGCAGCCGGAAGTTGCAAGAAACGGTCTTCCGAGTATGATCGGGACCGGACTATCTGCAGGAATGTCAAGCACGACAAAATCAATGGGAACAAAGAATTTACCTAGCTTGACCGGGACGTCTTCTACAATACCGACGGGGCGAGTGATGGATCGATCCGCCATGTATAACATCATCTTCACCGGTTTAGGGTCGCCTAAACCGATCTTCTTGCACAACGCAAGTGGTATGATGCTCACACTTGCTCCTAAGTCACATAAAGCGTCATATGTGACATCTCCCACTCCAATGGGAATGCAAAATGACCCCGGATCCTTCAACTTTGGGGGCATTTTCTCCTTCATGGTCTTGATGAGATCCCAAGAATCCGAACTCATCTTAACCTCACCGAAATCTTCTAGCTTCCTCTTGTTAGAGAGAAGCTCCTTCAAGAACTTGCCATAAGCCGGTATACCTACAATAGCATCAATAAATGGTATATTAATATGCAGCTTGCTCATGAGTTCTATGAACTTACCGAATTGTATGTCTAGGCGCGCTCGCGCTCTAGATTGAGGGAATGGTATGGGAGGTTTGTAAGCTGGAGGAGGAACATAGACATCTTCCTTCTCCTTCCCCTTCTCTTTGTCCTTCTCTACGGGGACTTCAACGAATGTAGGCTGCGGATCGGTGGTAGTCACTCCGCTCCTAGTTATTATCGCCATCACCCTTCCCTTAGGGTTGTCCTCCGTCTTTCCTGGAAGCTTCCCTTGATTCCTAGGAACTTCTTCCGCGTGGTTGAACATTTGGTTTTCTAAAACCTTTTGAGCTTTATCAACCTTAGAAACTTGATCATCAACCTTGATGAGGCGGTTCTCCAACCCTTGAAGCTTTCCCAAGATCGTCTCCAACATGGGATCGGGCTTCTCCTTTCCCGAAGTGTTTCCTCCATTTGATGTTTGCCCCTGGCTTCTCAAAGGAGTAGAGGAAGAGGAAGGTGGAGTTAGTGAATTTGAATTGGAAGGATAAGAGTTACCGGAATTTTGTTGATTGGAACGCCAATTGTTGTTACTTGAACCCCTATTGTTGTTCCAATTGTTGTTCCGGCCGTTATTATTGTTGTTGTTGCCATTCCAATTGTTGCTCCGGTTATTGTTCCGGTTGTTGTTGTTGTTGCGGTTTGTGTTATCACCGCCATTGTTATTGCCCAAATAACCAACATCCTTCCCTTGTTGCTTTGGAAAGTTGGTCTTGATAGTCTCCTTCAACTCTTTGATTTCATTGTTGAGGGAAAAAATCTGATTTTGAGCTTCATGTGTGAGCTTTGCTCCTTGCTCCACACAATTTCCCTCCACTTTCCGGTGAGAATACATCTCTATGACTCTTGCTTGCTTCTCAATGAAGTCCCAAGCGTCATCTTCTCTCATGTCCATGAACGTTCCACATGAGAGGGATTAGAGGTTGAATTGCGTTCCGGCATCCAGCCCCTTATAGTAAATCTCCAGCAAGGCAAGCTTGGATATGCCATGATGAGAACAATCCAAGAGCAAATCCTGAAACCTTTCCCAAGATTGAAACAAACTTTCGTTAGGTCTCATGGAAAAAGCATTAATCTTACCTCTAAGTTCCGCCGTTTTGGAAGGCGGAAAGAATTTGGTGAGAAACTCCGCGGAAAGGCTTTCCCACGTATCTAGTTTCCCATTAGGAAGAGCTTGGTACCAAGACAACGCTTTCCCTTTCAAAGAGAAGAAGAAAGGCTTGAGCTTGTAGCTGTTGGTAGTAGCATTCTTCGGTCTCATCGTCTCCATCATACACTCAAAGTTTTGCAAGTGTTGGTGTGGAGATTCGGCGCTTGTCCCGCTAAATTGGTTTTGGCGAACAAGAGTAATGACTTGAAAGTTAAAGCTAAACCCTTGTACATCTTCAGCATCAAAATTCACGCCCAAACGGCGTGGTTGTTGTGTTGGATCCATCCGCTGGCCAAGAGTTCTTGGCTCGTTATCCACACGTTCGATCCTTGCGTTCTTAGGTGGAACACGACCAGTAGCTCCTTGTGGATGGAAAGGATTCACATTGACCGTGGGATCAATCTCCTCTAACGGTGGCATGGAAGAGTCACTATCATCAGCGGATGAATGACTTCTTCTTCTTCTTGATCTTGATGCTCTTTTTGAGGATTTCTTGCTTCCCTTATTCTTAAGGTCACTTAGTTCTATTCTCATTTGGAACATCTGATCGTGTAGATTGTTAACTTGGGATTGATGGCGATCCATCTCATCCCGGCGAACATTCTCATTCCATCGGAGTTGAGCTTCTTTCTCCGCCAACTCCGCTTGAAAATCACGTTCGTTTTCTTCAGCCATCTTCTTTTCCTTGCGCTTTTGCCTTAAAGTTTTCTCTAGCTCTTGATCAAGAGGTAAGAGATCTTCGGTGTTCCTAGACCTGCGCATGCACTCAAAGTAATATCAAATAGCGAGAGCAAGCTCCCAAGCTTGACAACCGGTAACCGGATTCGGCCGAAACCAAATCCCCGGCAACGGCGCCAAAAACTTGTTCGCCCCTAAACGTGCGTGCAAATAAGTTTTAATTATAAAACTAGAATAAGAGCAAACGGATCGACGTAGATTAGCAAGTATTCCAGAGTATCGAACACAGGGATTTGGGTGGGAACGAATTCAATTGTAGATTGTCAAGCGAGTTAATATGAGAGTTCTTGCAAATATTGGGAAAACAACAATCCTAAAGATCCAAGTATCCAGCTGTGGCAATCGATTCAAGATTTACTATTGATATAAAGACAGAGTTGAGATACGCAAAGGTATGCTAATGTAAGGTAATCGTACGGTGAAGTTCCAAAAACCTTATATGACCCACCTACAAGAATCTCTTTATACAGGTTGTTGAGGCTTCAATATAGAAAGGTTCTAAAGGCGAGAATTAATGTCAAATACCCAAACTTGTAATCCAAGGATCAAGACTAACTTAACCGATTAAGGTTATGACACTCGTAATCGAGGTAGAGGTTGTTGAGGCTTCACTACCACCTAGAAAAGACAAGTCTAAACTAAGTTAAAGCAAATCTTTAACTTTGGATTAAAGTAAAAGCAGGTTCGTAAACTTAAGGGAAATTACGGTTGGATCTTGAGATTCCACGGTCGTGGAACTCAAGAACAACCCGTAATTTAGGGTTCGTCAACGATTCTCTCAAACTTTCAGGGTCTAATCTATTTACGATCGATCTATCATCATCTAAGCCACAACTATCAACCCTTCACCTTAGAATTGTTAAGGGTTTTTAGCCAATAACAGTCATATTGATATCAATTCAAGAATTAAAAGATTGAAAGATGAAAACTTCCGAAAACTTTCGATAAACTCCAAACCAATCTCAAAGTCACAATCAAGAACGAATAATGTCACTAATTCCAGAATAGAACAAATAAACACAATCTTAGGTAAGAAGGAAGAACGGGATGTCAATCTGTCTTCTAAATCAAACCTAAACAAGAAGAGAAGTCTTCTTGCAAGAAACCTCCGAATCTTCCTTCAATCCGGGAATTATGGAAATCCCGACGGAAATCTCCACCAAAGTGCGAGATTAGGGCAAATCCAAGCTCGAACGTAGATCTCCAATGAGATCTCCAAAATACCTCTAAACGAGGATCTATGCGTCGCTAAGCGGTGATGCAAAGCGAGGTGTAAGCGGGCATGACGGAATCTCCCTTCGTCCGTCTTTTTATAGGGCAGGGCAAAATGTCGGCCCGGCCCAATCTTCAAAAGATCGTGGCTTCAAAGTGTGGCGAAAAAGATCGCCAAGATCACGGTCGTGGAAGATTCCACGACCGTAATTTAGAGCGTGGAAAGTGTCACGGTTTGAACCATGGTTTCCACGACCGTAATAGTTACTGGAATGCATCACGCCTCTCTTTGCAAGGTTCCACGGCCGTGGAACTGAACGTGGTTTGTAATACGGCCGTATTTTAGAGCGTGGTTTAGGGTAAGAACGTGATTCTTCCCTAACCTCGTGCATTCCTCAAGTTGAACTCCATTTTGCTCCTAAGAATGCCCTCAATCCATGGACATATCAAATCAACTCTTCTTTGCTCGATTCCGTTCGGAAATAGCTCTTAAGTACCTATAATCAACATAAAGCTTGTGTAGACATCTATATCGATAATATAGGTAAACTAGCTCACATATGCAACAATGCTCAATCAAAGACTATCAATATGAATCAAACACGTTTAGAAAACGTGCCTAAATTATCACAATATTTCATGCTAACATTGCTTTCCAACTCACAACAAAACCACCAAGAGTGAAAACATAACCGGTCATAGATTTTCTAGTATCAACATCTCCTGCATAATCAGAAATAGAGTATCTTTTGACCAAACATTGTGTATCATTCCCGAAAATGAGCCCAATGTTAGATGCATCTCTAAGGTACTGAAATATCATCTTCACAACTTGCCAATGTTATTTACCTAGTTGCCTCATAAACCTGCTCACTACACTAACAACTTGTGTCAGATCTAGTCTTGTGCATACAATAACATACATCAAACTCCCTACTACACTAGCCTAAGGGACTCGTGACATATACTCCTTCTTCTCATCCGACTGAGGTGAAAAAAGAGTAGTTAGATGAATATTAGCAATACTAGTGTATCAATAGGTTTGACTGATGACATCCGGAACCTTGACAACACCTTTTCCAATGTTGCCTTTATGTGATAAGAAAAGTTTCTTGTGACCTCTATCTCTAAGAATCTCCATTCCTAGAATTTTCTGAGCTGCTCCTAGATCTTTCATCTCATCTCTCACTGCTACAAACCACTTTGCAACTTCAGATCCAGATACAACTTCTCTATAGGTGGATGGTTCATGAGTATGCACCTCTTCAATAACATATAGAGTATAACCAACCATATTCTCAAAACTATACCTTTGTAGAGGTCTTACTCTAACTTTTCTTGAGCGTCCCTCAACTAAGCTCTAGTGAAAAAAAGCTTCTGATGGTTGAATTTCTAATCTTGTAGATTTAGGTAGCTTAACTTCTAACTATGGATGTTCCTCTTCTTCTTGAGGAAGAAATTGGATCTCCACCTATTTATCAACACTGCTACTCTCCCCTGATTCCACTAGCTTCACTATCGAGTTAAGTGTAGAACTCTCATCAAAGATGACACTTCTACTTAGAATAACTCTTTTCTCGGATAGAGACCATACTTTGTATCCCTTGACACCATCTTCATAGCTTGTAAACACTCCTTTCTTTGCTTGAGGCTCTAGTTAACCCTCACCTACATGGTAGTAAATGGTACAATAAAAAACCCTGAGATTAAAATAGTCAACATACTTAGCAAACCACACCTCATAAGGTGTTTTACAGTTTATGCCAGTATGGGGTCCGCGGTTTATTAAGTAACATGATGTAGTCATTACTACTGCCCAAAACCTCATATCTATTTTTCCATTAGAGAGCATGCATCTCACTCTCTCTAGTAGACTCTAGTTAATCCTCGATCTCAACTACACCATTCTATTGTGGTGTATGGTTGATTGTATGATGCCAAGGCAGTCAACATGTCTTCCTCCTTTTCAAATCTATCGAGAAAGTATCCATTAGGTAGGTTAAGGATAGTCTAGTCTCTAGACGGTTTTCAGAGAATTTAGAGAACTTTCTCAAAGGCTCCAAAAGAAATCATGCGCCCTAAAAGTTTAATAACAATGGAAATTCTTCATGGTGCATTTAAGATTTGCATAACATCAGGGGAAACAATAATGTTTGGCGGAGATTTCTTGCCGTAGGATAATGAATATGTACTTTGCCATTCTCTATTAAATTGTCAGGCAATATAGGTAATCTTTTCCACGCGTTGGCTCCAAAAAACAAACGACTCCAGTCAGCAGCCAAATATGGCAGCTTTTTTATTGGCACTAGGACCCTAGGAGGAGACACATCTGGACATGTATCAATTGGAGGTTTGCGGTTGGTTGACGGGAGAAGGGGGAGGGAGGCGGCACTGGGGGAATCATGTCAAAGGCCAATGTCCTTGTCACATGTGGAGACTCTAGCGGAGGCTAATTAGGGTTTTTGCACTACTTTTTATGATATGCCTCTACTAGCGTCTCCACATGCGACAAGGACGACAAAGGGATATTGTGCTGTTTTTAGAGCTTTGAAACAAAGATTCATCCATAGGAACATGCATATCATACTTAGGAGTCACGTAAGGCCTAAACCCCAAGTTTTTTTACATTTTTCACTACTTTGTCTTTCCCCTTTTTCCAACTTGTTCCCAACTAGTACCAAACCCCAAGCTTTTTTTGCATGTTTCCACTACTTTGTCTTTCTCTTTTTCTAACTTGTACCCAGCTAGTAACTCTTTCCTTTGTATGTTCTTTCTCTTATTTTTTAGATCATCATTATTTTCCTACATAACATATTCTTGTACTCTGTCTTAAAGCCCTTATAGTGTCCTTTGTTTTAAATCTTCTAAGGGGACAAACGTAGGAAGAATCTACAATCATTGAATCAACTAATAATTGTTCAAATATAACATGTATTTGATCAACTAAAAAATGTTCAACTATATTTGTAATATGCGAATATGTCAATTGTTCGACTATATTCAAAATTGTTCGACTATAGACTAATTATTCAACTATATTCGAAATTGTTCAACTACATAACTAATTGTTCATATGTTAATTTATATGTTCAGTTGTTCAATTTAACTTTTGTTCAAGTATATAACAATTATTAATTAATTTGGACAAATCACAACTCTTGATTATTTTGATTCAAGGGTTGTGAGTTCTTCTCACTTTTGATCATAAAGTCCCTTTCTATTTGATCCAAACCCTATATATATAGACACACAAACATGCTTGCATTATACATTATGCAATCGTAGAAAAATATCAAAATTTGTATTTATATATTTTTCTCCATATTTCTATAAATACGATCATATTTTCAAAATGAATGGATCATATATTCATGTTACATGGTAATAATATCATATATAGGCAAAACAATAAATGAATCATGTTCATTTTGTTTACAACATACACACATGTTATTTTAAATTACGATCATATTTTAAATTGTTGCTTTATAAATATGTCATGTATTTACTATTGTATTTATAAATATGATCAAATGTTTTATAAATATGATTATACTTTTAACGTCTTCAAATTAACATAGTATAACAATAAGGCAAAATGTCTTTGTTTAATAAAACAAAACAAAGACAATATATACACTTTAAAATGTTAAAGATAAGTTTACCATTAATATAGATAATAATAATGAATGTGATAACTAACACTTTTAGTTATTTTGTGTCAAATAAATTTCGTTAAGAATCAACTTCTTTAAAAACATGAATACATGATGTATGAAATTTTGATTCAAATATTAATTTACTTAATTCCACAAATTTATATTTATTACGTATAATTACTATACATATTAAATATTATAACTTTATAACAAGCTTTTTAATTTTGATTCTTATCATCCTCTTAAAGATAAGATATGTGGTAAATTTTTAAATATAATTTTTTTCATTAGGAAAATTCCGGATGGTACCCTCGTGGTTTGAGATTTTTCGGATTTTGCCCAACAGTTTTTTACAGTTCGGATGGTACCCTTAAGTTTTCGTTCTTTCTGGATTTTGCCCAAATTTATTAAACTTCTTCAAATTCAGTTAACAACATATTTGCCCACAAAAACTAAAAGAAAGAAAATAAATTAAAAATGATAAAAAAAATAAAAAAATAGAAATACTTATTTATTTATTTTAAAAATAAATTAAATAGTGAATTTTTTTTGATTTTTTTGAGAAGAATCCTTATCCGATTCATTTATTTTTAAAATAAAATAAAACACTGATTTTCTTTTAATTTTTAAAAAAATCATCTGATTGATTTATTTATAAATTATATTTAAACACTTTTATTTTTTTTAAAAAAAATACTATTTTACTTTATTTTTAAAATAAGTAAATTAGTCTTTCTATTTTAATTTATTTTTCAATTTTACTTTATTTTCTTTCTTTTAATTTTTTGTGGGAAAAATGTTGTTAATGGAATTTGAAGAACTTTAATGAATTTGGGCAAATCCGGAAATAACGAAAATTTAAGGGTACCATCCGAACTTGAAAAAACTACTGGGAAAAATTCGGAAAACCCCAAACTATAAGGGTACCATCATGAATTTCCCTTTTCATTAATATAAATAATGATGATAATTATAATTTTAGTAAACTTTTTTGCCATAGTAACTTTCCAAAAGACTTCTATAGAAAAATGATATAAATAAATTTGGATCCAGATAAATTTAACTTTATACTTTAATTCTACAAAATCATTTTTTAAAATATATTATATATAACTTTCGGTTTTAACTTCTGATTCACTATACAAGAATACAAGTATGTACACATACTACGTATATGAAAATTTATACGCACTCTCAAATCGCAATCGGTCCATCTTGTCGATTCTGCATACTCCCAATCGTTCTTTCTTCGAAAATCGGATCCAAGAAGATAAGGAAAAATCCCAACAAGATAAAAGGTCGTGGGATTGAAGTTCAGAAATAATCGGGAGTGACACGAGCAATGACACGGTCAACCTCACGGGGTGACATGGTCAAGTTGACCGTGCCATGACCGCGTTACTCACTTCTTCGGCGCGAAATCATATCTTGACTTCAAGACTCTGTCAAGGTGTTCTAAGGGTAGGATTTGCTATTTGATTCCTCGATCCTCAGTTGTATATGATGATTATGTAGCTCTTGACCTCAAGGAAGATCGAACACTCGCATTCCAATTAGAAACGCGTCGATAATGCCTCGAATGCCTGAAACAAGAAATAAATCGGAGTAGACATCGAAATACGGAATATGAATGTTTTCTACACTATATGAATGCAAAACATAAGAAAGGAGATGTGAAATGCATCAATCTAACAACCAAAACCATACATGAATAGATGACACCATCAATGATGGTTAAAATTTTGTTGATAACAAGCGTAAAAGGGTATCATTTAGGTGTGGTTGTAGAGCTAAGTTGTCCATTTAATTTTGTAACCCTCAAGGTTTTGTTGTCAAACATTTTGAAGAGCGACACACACATCCGATGTTATCTTTATACCATAAGCCATTTGCATCTGATAATCGTACAATAGTGCCCTTTATGAAGCTTTCATGATGAACGACAATAAAGCTAACATTGGTACTACCCAATTTTTTAAATTGTATAAAATAATTTGGATAATTTTGGATGATACCCTTGTGGTTTGGGATTTTTCGGATTTTGTCAAAGAGCTTTTTTTAGTCCGAACGGTGTCCTTATGCTTTACACTCTTCCGGATTTTGCCCAATTTTGTTAAGATTACCAAACGGTCCTTATCTTTAATAATAATAAATTAAATAAAAGCAGATTATAAAGTTTATTGTTCTTTGATTTCCCTTATATATATATTTTTCAAGCCAATAATCCTAATTCACGTTGTTTACAATTACTCCCGTTAATAGTTAGGCTTGACTTCATCTCTCTTCTTCTTGTTGGGTTCTACAATAGGCCATACAAATAGAAGAAACCAAGAAAATCTATAGATCCAAGTTTTCAGGCTTGGCTTCATCTCTCTTCTTCTTGTTTTTCAACTCTACTTGTCTCATGATCCATTTAGGCTTCTTTGTCGGGATGAGGGTTTTTGATTGATCAATAATTGCTTGCATCTGATTGTTAGAGTAGTATGTCAATCTTTTTATATTGAATTAAACTGATCAATACCACAAAATGAAGATGGAGAATAACGAAGACGGAGCTTCCAAGGACGCCGTCACCGATCAGAAATTGGAGAGTGAAAAAAAAAGACGGAGTCACCGTCTGAGGCCGCGCCGATCGGAAAATTGAGAGTAACGAAGATGAGCTGCCGGTATGAGGTTGTCGCCGCTCTTCCACGGATGGAGCCAACGGTCTTCATTGTATATGGAGAATAACGATGTGGAGCGAAAAGTTTCTAACGGGATTGATTGATTATTTTCTCTTAGGCAAAATCCGAAAAAATGTAAGGTTTAAGGGTATCATTCAGACTAAAAAAAACTTTTGGACAAAATTCGGAAAAACCCAAACCACAAGAGTACCATCCGGAATTTTCAAAAAAATTTTGATCTTATTTTAGAATTGGTGTAACTATTATTGATTTCTAGAATATTAGAGGAGATTTGAATATGTTTTATAAGGGGTGTGATGCCCAATGGTTATATCCAAGTTCTCACCAAAAAGGAGAGATGCAAGTCATTCTATTTAACTATGATGTTGGTTATGATCAACAATTGTCGGTTATTTTGTTGTGATCCCATTGATAGGAAGAACTTTTCAATATTTCGGAGATGTTGTTTTTGCTGATGCTATATACAGTAAGAATTAGTATTTTTCTTTCTACTTTTTCCCTTTTCATATGTTTTTCACTTTGTTAATTTTCTTATATACATTTTATATTTTTTTCCAGATGTAATATGCTTTTCTGTCTCTTTCACTAGAGTTGATAATCACAATAGTTCTATTACATTTGCTATTGGTTTACTTCTTAAGGAAAAGATTGACTCATATGTTTGGTTGTTTGAGCATTTCAAGAAGGCTATGTGCCATCAACCGAAAACGTTCTTACTGATCAGGGTCCTCAAGTTATGGTTGTTTTTTTTATCGAGTTTTCTCATTCTATCCATCGTTTCTGAAGGTGGTATATATTGTTCAAGTTCCCAATGAAGGTTGCATGTGGCATATATATCATGTTCGTTGTCCATGAAGATGTGTAAGATACCTTCCGCCCCGCCCGGCACGCATATTCGTAAATGATGGCCAATCAAAATGCCTTTATAAAAGACGGAGCCGGGGGCAGTTTCCCCTTTGACCCTAAGTAGAAGGCTGGAAGGAGACAACCTCCAAGAAGGTATTGTAGACAAAGAAGCAAGGATGAAAATGGTTTTCTCCCTTAAAAGAACACTGCCTAAAACGACGTTATTAAAGAGATTCAAATCCTTGCATTATTGATTCACCCTTGTGGCCTTACGTTGTAGTCCGGCAGTTGAGTCTTCAAAACAAGTGGTTCAAAAAAAGAAGAGAAAATAGCACAAATGACAAACACACAGAAACCTCCATACACACTATTATACTTCAACAGCTTCAGTTGTGGAGTATTTACACTGAAACACACACTACATCACACACACTTGATCTGAGAACAGATAGATCATTATGGAAACTGTTGTATGGACATATAACATAGATACATGAAGCCGTATTACATTAGAATGCCGTCGAGTTCTTCCTCCTTGATCCCATCCCCAGTTTTCCAGATGACGTCTTTCAACCCAGTTGACAGGTTCTTGTAGAACTGATTATCCACAACATAAAATGTCAGTCAGGCAGTAACAAATCTGACAACATTTTACAAACAATTTCCAATGAACTGATTATTTGCACCAAAAACTCACCAAGTGAAATTCAAGGGTATCTCCTTTGGACTTGCGAACCTCGACCATGTGCAAGGAAGGGGCGACTTCAAAAATCTACAACAAAGAACACCCTTATAAAAACCGAATAGCCATTGAACTTATGAGACATGTTTACGTGCACACCTCTGTTGCAACAGCTAACTGACCCTTGCGTCCAACCTTCTCTCCCTGTAGCTTCATCTGAGTGTTGCAAAATTTTCACAAGAAGCAAAATTTAGTTGTACAACATTATTCTTCCTACATATATGACAACTTTATGTATAGCAAATATTTTAGATTATGATAGATCAAATGATAGTAGAAAATAGTCTAAAGCTGACAACTACAAGCACCAAATAGTGTGAAAGAAAACGGATACTTTTCCACCAAATATTAATGGAAATACAGTTTTTACCAAGAGAATTTAGTCTCAACCTACAGAAATTTATCGTTAAGAAGGAAGTTAAGATTTCAAACTGGAGAAAAAATGGACATTAACTCACCTTAAAGTTATGTTTCTTTATTTCAAAACCCATTGGTCCAGCCATTTGTTCGATTTTTGATATAATCTCATCTGCAGAGCATTTGGATGTAAACCTTGTTTCCTTTTTTGCAAGCCCCTTACAGTTCAAGCATGGTATGTCATACTTCAGGTAATCCACCAAATAAATAATCAATGATGATAAAAAATGTTAGCCAAGATCACAACTTACCATTTTCTTTTCAAAAAGTATGCCAAGATTAAGACCCTGAGATGTAGAGATGAGATCAAAAGCATTCATTGCAAGAGGTGATGCAGGCAATCCCGGTTGTTCTTCTCGTCTCTCCACAACAAGTTGTCCAGACGACTGTTTGAGAGGTGCAAAGGAACCGTACATCAATTAGATCAATCATTCTTATTATATTCATATGAACATACTATAAAAGAGTCAAATACGATATGATCAATGTATCCATGTCAACTTACCATAATCTGATCAAACGCAACATCTATGTCATTGAGGCTAATATTAGGTTCTTCAAAAACAGGTGGCCTGTAACCTTTTCTAAACCACTCATTCTCAATCACCTCAGCAATTGTAATGCGCTGTTCCAAGTCACGGAATACATAGAATAAGACATCAAAGTTCAATCAATTTGAAAATAAACATTAGGCTTGTATACCAATAAAAATGCAACTATCGTAAACGAATTTTTCAAAAAAAAAAAGCAGCAGGAAAAAGCATACACTTGAAGGATTAGGGTCTAAAATTCTCATTATCAACTTCTTTGCACTTGTCGAGAACCATCCTGGGCAAGTGAAGTCGGCCTTGTGTATCTGCCACCAGTTGGGAGTGATTTAGAAGCTCTCAGAAAAAAAAACAAATGCTAAACTAAAAGCGGATAAATACAAATACATGAACAAAAACTCACAACCCTCAAATGCAGAAATTGGAATGGCAGCATTTGAAGGACAACTATTAGTTTCGTTATCATAAGTTTCTAAATTGACATCCTTTATATAACAGTTGGTACATTATTATAGAAAGAACACCACCTCTGATATAACTGCAAGTAATGCACCCAATTACCAAATTTCCAGACTCTAAACAATAAAATCAGTGTATTTCACCTTTTTATACAGGGCCATGAGGTTTGAATCTTCAAACGGTAGGTATCCAGCCATAAGAACAAACAAAACTATACCACAGGACCACAAATCAGCTTTAGCTCCATCATACCCTTTGTTTTTGATAACCTACATACAAAAGGAACAATTTAAGAGAAAAAGTTGAAAAATTCAACGGCTGAATAGAAATTCAGAATTAATGAATAGTACACCTCTGGAGCAACATAATTTGGAGTTCCACATGTCGTATGTAGTAATCCATCTTCCTGGACAAGGACATTGATAAATCATTAATAGATAGCAACTAACTGTCTCATCAACTGAAGAAGTGAAATAAAGCAGCGAAATTTTAAAAGACTTAAAAAAAATCAAAGTTGCTGAAACTAGGTCGTCCGGATGAATTGCATTGAGCTTATCAAACTCACCCGAACTTGCTGAGCTAGTGCACTCAATCCGAAATCTGAAACTTTAAGGAATCCATGTGCATCTAGCAAAAGGTTCTCTGGCTGTTAGAGGACAAAAATAAAGGACACAAAATCACTAATTTTTTTCAGGAAAAAACATCCTTTCATATACAGAAAAGGCACAGTGGAAAGAATATTAGAGAGAATTTCAAGTGACTAATCACAGAGTGTATCATTTACAGTTATTGTGAACCCAGTCACCTTTAAGTCTCGATGGAAAACACCCCTGCTGTGACAATAATCAACAGCATTTATCAGCTGCTGGAAATACTTTCTTGCTTCATCTTCCTTCAATCTCCCTTTGCTTTTCTGTCTCAAGCAACAAGCAGATTGATACAAAAAAATGTTTACAAAATGGAGCACAGAAAAAATGGAAAATAACTTAAAAATTTGTGTGCTTACAATTTTATCAAAGAGTTCACCTCCCGTGACATAATCTAGAACAATATATATCTTGGTCTTGCTGGCCATAACCTACACAACAACTACCAATCAATACCAAAATAAAAAGTGGCTCTAAATTGGATGGTAGAAACTGAGAACATGTAACTCTTACCTCGTGTAAATGGATGACATTAGGGTGACGAATTAGTTTCATGGTTGAAATTTCACGTTTAATCTGTAATCAAGTGAAAAAGGATTGGTATTTCTTTACAGCAATTTGACAGCTCTGAAATATAATGCTAAATATAAAAAAAGCGAGAAACTTTATCAGGAACTCATGCTCAATCATTTTCAGATCAAAGCTCATAAAATTATACTTTGGCATTGACATTTTCCGTTCATATTACCTTTTTTTATCTGTTTTTTTTATTGGAAAAGATCGAATAGAGGCCAACATAAGCAGAGGCCAGATAAAAAAAATCGAAAGATCCATAAAGTAGAATGTCCACGAGAAATATATAATACGTTTTGTGCCACTTTAAACATCTCTAGCGACTGAAAGAAGGATAAAAAGCGAATATACCAGCAGGCTTTACAAATTAAAAACTGTAAATACAAGGTCAAACTTAGATAGATTCTAAAGATGAAGCGTGAGAAAATATGTTCCTTCTATCCAAATCATGGTAACATAAAGGAATTAATGAACATCATGCTTCTGATCGCTAGCTCCTATAGAAAGAATCATGAACTGCTAAACTGAGCTCGCAAATCAAGATCCCACCAAGAACAAGGACGATCATGCGGAAATTAGAAAAACTGAAAACCAAAGACAATCAAAACAATCCATATTCAAAACCATGGAAAAGCAATAAACCCATGATGAAAAATTGCTACCTGGTTGATCATGTTATGCTTGAGAAGCTTCTCCTTCTCGAGGATCTTGACGGCCACATGGTCTCCAGTGTCAACGTTTCTTGCAAACTTCACTTTTCCGAAATTCCCCTCTCCTAAAGTCCGCCCCAACTCGTATCTTCCTACCCTTGTCTTACTAACACTACCTCCTGCATTACCGGGTGAGGTCCCTCTTGAGCTCATAACTACCTTCTTAAAATCTCACTTCCTCTCTCTCTCTAAATTTACAAGTTATATCTCCTCTGTATGTTTGATTTGTTTTTCTATGTTCAGTAAAACCTCTTCTTCTTACAAGGCTGCCAAACCTGACTCTTCTCCACCATCTTCCAACTGTGGAATTAAATCAAACAGTTGGTGGACAACGAAAAACAGGCCCTAAATCCGTCCACAACAGAAGAGTGAATTCCACATCCAATCAAATACAGAGAAAAACAATGGCTTCTGGGTAAGAAAAAGGAAGCGACGAATTGGGGTATATGTCAAAGGAAGAAGTTGGGTGTGGATGTGTGTCGTTGGAGGTGCTTCCGCTTTCTCTTCCTCTTCTTATCTCTTCCAAATAGGCAAATACCAGATTGGGAATATGAAATTGGAAGGGAAGGCGGAGCCGACATCATTGACAAACGGTGGAGGGGATTATATTAAATATTATTGAGGGAGATGATTGCAGTTTACACTTGCAGTTTGTTTATTGGACATCGCTGAGTGCACGTACGAGGAAGGTATTATCTCCTTTTCAGCCTTTCAGTTACTAGACAGCCACGCCAGCTGTCGCTAACCTTTTCTTTTTTTCCTTTATTAATATTTTAACCGCAGCCGATGTAAATCATCACCTATTCATCCCACTCGGTCGCCGGTAACATTATCCACGTGGGACATTTAAATTTTAATTCTCACATCACATCTAAATGAGTATAACATATATTTAATTTTAGACCCTCACTGAAACCATCTCATACAATTTTTTTTAGTAGCACTTATTATAAATAAAAAATAAAAAACAAGAAAAATTAAATGACGAGATTTGTTTTACTAACGTAAAAAAGTAAACGCATTTCGGTGGCGCTCAACCAAAAGAAAACAGAAAAAGGTTTTGGGCGTCAGCGCCATGCATCGCGCCCAAATATTAAAAAAAGTTTTGAATTTTTTTTTTAAAAAAGTAGCCCAAAATAGAGAAAATAGAGTTTTGAGCATCAACACCATGCGCCGACGCCGTTTGCCGGCGCTCAAATTTAAAAAATATAAAATATGTTGAGCGCAACACAAAGCGTTCATATTCAATACCAAGTAAATTCAAAGTTGTGTATATAACACGCCATGTTAAGTGATCAACACAAGGAATATGCCAACCCCTTACATCGTCATTTAAAATATCAATTATACTCTTAGGAGGGTCAAACAATACACTTATGCCAAAAGTAAAAGATAAAGCTAAAAATTAGATATATAATCCGCAACTATATTCGTCGTGGTAGGCATGACGGAACTAGATAATTCAGTCTCCTTTAATGTTGTAGTGGCATTACATGCTAGACTATGAAGGAGATGGTGACGGGGAAGTGCCAATTGTGAATCAATTTCAAAGATCACCCGACGGAAACCACTCTCCCAGGCTATATGTAACCCATATAAACATATATCAACCAAGGCCAGAATACATAGGTCAACATTAAGACCAAACCCATGAAGCCACTCCCCTTTGACGTTTCTAATAAGACCTCCTACTGAAGTTAATCCATCGTGATTGTAACGCCCCAAATTTATCAAATCTGAGACATCATGACGTTTTGATTCATACAATGAAATTATCGATAATAGCTTGACACAACAACAACCATTGGGCGTTTCAACAAGGACACGCAAATATAGGAACACATCCAACATGTTTAATAAGAAAAGGTGTGGAAAATGATAGTGTATATGTAGACAATTTAGACAACCCAAAAGATCATAACAACCTAAAAAAAGTTTCAACATATGAAAAAGTCTAAACCAAGCAAAGACCAACGTCTAGCAAGAAGCCTAACAACAAAAGATAACCCAATCCTAAGACACCCACAAGTCCGACTGAACACCATTGAGCTGAAAGGTAACCTCGGTAGCGTACCTAGAATCAGGAGCCGAACCTAACAACAAATGAGAGAAAAACTTGTTAGCTAACACTCCCACAAATTAGGGTCAAGCCCTAAGCATAAATAGTCAATGTAGAGAGTTCGGTAAAATTGACTTTCCCGCTGCTCTAGCTGAAACTACGTGACATATGAGTATTAATTTTGAAGCTCTTTCAAAGATCTATAACTTTGCAATTGACATGATTTTAAAAATCCAAAGGGACGATGGTTTAAACCATAAATCTTTCAGAGGTAGACATAAAATGATATCCAACTCTAATGGTTTCTACTTGGCTTCTTCGGTCTTTGGTTGATCTTGATATTTCTTTGTATTCTCCGATTTCAGGGAATATTGAATCCTCGTGCTATGGTATCTTCATACTACTATGTTCCATAAATGACCTTGAATGTTTGAAACACGAAACAAATCGAAGTAGACACCGAAATATAGAAAGTGAACATTTTTCATACAAATAGAGATGTATGAGAGAGTAACAGAGGTATGAAATGTATGAATCTAAGGTCTAAAACTGTTACATTTGACACTCATCAAAATACCCCATACTTTTTGCTCATACTCGAGTAAGATCTTGTAGTATGCATACTATGTGTAAGAACAAACGGTTGCCTCACTTAAGAGGAAAACAAACAACTCAAACCATGTCAGCAAATCATCAATCATTGTAAGAGAATAAATAAAGAATCATAGTCATGCAACTGCTCAAGGGTAATGTGTTTTCTCTCAATCTCACAAGATGTGTTTAGGGATATATCAATAAACTCTCAAACTCAATAGGCATAGATAGATCTTAACATAGGCTTATCAGGGCATTCTCGAGCTCCACCTGTCAAGTGAAACTAAAATGCATACACATTTACTTCTTGAGTTCACTTCCACACTTCATGGTAACACCCCATACTTGATTTATTCAATCTTCTTTTCCATCACAACCCTAAATAGGGTCTAATGAGGTTACCTCCAAAGCATCGTAGACAAATCAAGTGTAATAGCATGATATATTCCAATATTTTGAGGTATAAATGATGAAAATCTACTCAATCTACGCTAAAAATAATATTTTTGTGGTTTTGTGTTTATGAATGCATGCGGAAAGGTAAAAGACTCAAGAAAAGAGAAACATGTTCACTATTTTTAGAACACAAAACAAATCACCGGCAATGGCGTCAAAAACTTTTTCGCTCCAAAAATGATGCTTAGTTTTAAAATTTATATTTCTTGCAATAGATACCGAAAACTACTTAGCAACCCCACAATGTTTGGGTCATTTCGTAGCAAGGTAAGTACTCCAAGGTCAAACACAAAGACTAAGGTGAATTTGGTTTGCAATTTGATCAAGAATAATATAAGTCTAGAATAGGAAATTAGGGAGATGGAAAAGGGTTAGGATGTCCATATTTTGTTGAGTTTTGATTGGTTGTTGATCAAGGAGCAAAATAAAATAACAAGTAAATCAAGAAAACACAAACAACAAGATGATAACAAATAATCGGAAAAACGGATTCTAAGGTTTCAAGATCATTGATTATAGCAACGGATTTAAGCTAACTCCTAAAAGACTTGGTTTGATTGCTAGAGGGTAAGTCTCAAGACACTAAGGACAAAAATTCAACACAAATCAGTTTATCTACCTAAGTATTAAATCAAACCTCACCGGGTAAGTCTTGTGTTTAGCCTAGCTTACTTAAAGAACTGATACATTTCATCCAATAGAGGTTTCTACACCTCTATTACCTAGAATTCATCATCATCTATATCCAAGGAAGGACATTACTGGGTATGTGTATTTGGGGCAAATTTCTAGTATGTGATTTTCAAGGGGAGATCATCTCGGTAAGTTCATTACCCATTGAACCACCTAACAACTTTCTTGCTTCCAATATGCTGGATGTTCTTTTGGAAAGGCCACCCGGCCTTGATCTCCAAATTGCTTTCCATGGAGAAACTGCAAGATCTTGAATGAGTATTCGTATTCATATTCGTATTAGTGACTAAGCTAAGTTTTCTTTTTGTTGAAACTCCGTCATCTTCGGACGTCTCCAAATCAGGGACTTCAGACTAGTTCTCACCAGGAATGAGATGCTCAAATTTAAGGAAGCTCGGTTATGAACTCTTCTATGGGCTACTAGATTCAAATCCAAAGTTAGTACTCTTCAAGAATCAAATTATAGGCAAAAGGATATGATAAATTAGCACCAAATCTGCCATTTGGTCATTAGAGCTCCTTCGGAAGACAACTTTGCCTTTATGGATGTCGACTACTTCAATTCTCGAATCCAAATGCACGCAAATGCCTCCTCCGTTCTTTGTAATTCAAATTCAAATTCAATCAACACCAATTGATCAATTTATTGGTCAATTAAGCAAGGGGTTAGGGTTCGTTAATTGTTACCAGGTAAATCTCAGGGCTCGCACTTGTAGAGATCGATTTCAAGGATGATTTTGAGCTCGATTTTTCGACCGGTGATCTTCCGATCAAGGTAGTAACGACGAGCTCTTCATTAATTGTTACCAGGTAAATCTTAGGGCTCGCACTTGTAGAGATCGATTTCAAGGATGATTTTGAGCTCGATTTTTCGACCGGTGATCTTCCGATCAAGGTAGTAACGACGAGCTCTTCATTAATTGTTACCAGGTAAATCTCAGGGCTCGCACTTGTAGAGATCGATTTCAAGGATGATTTTGAGCTCGATTTTTCGACCGGTGATCTTCCGATCAAGGTAGTAACGACGAGCTCTTCATCTGTGGGATGGAATCGGATGTAAGATTTTATTAATATTATTATTATTAGTGGGCTTACATATTATAATAACCAATTAGATTATATGACCAAAAATATTAGCGGGCTAATAAAAGTGATTCAATCGAGTAAAACCCGTAGACTTTAATTAAGCGGTATGAGCTTAATGAGTGGATACCAAACTTTGGCCCAATAGGCTTAATGAGATTCTATTAGGTCATTATATAAACGTTATTAGGTTATGTTCCCAATACGTCAAATCAATCTACCGCTTTCCATTCTCTACCCATCAGAGAGAAAACCTAAAACCCTAAGGAGGTTTGACTGAGGAAGACTGTATATCTGCGGCGCTCATTCGGATCGTAGATTCCGCACTAAGGTTTGATCCGATTGCTATTGATTCATCCAATTGCTACTATGGAACCAGGTATGTAAATTCTAGATTCCTTAATAGTCACAGCATGATATTGATCCTTGCGTTTACGGTTTAGGGAATTTGATTATTCCAACAAGTGGTATCAGAGCCGGTTATCCTGCTATGTTATTAGAAAAAAATCGTTTTTTATGATCGGTTTTGTATTCGTATATTTTCATATCTGGTATTCTGTGTTGTTGTATACGTATAAGAGTATTCTTATTTCTTTTTCTGTTTTGAAAAAGCACTGTGTGTTTTGCAGTACAAGTGAGATGCTTCTCTGTTCTCTATGATGCTTGCGCACGAGTTTCTTTTGTGTATTTTGCATGGTTTTGCATACATCTTTATTTTGGTCATGATTGACTTCAATCCTACAGAAAAGGTGTTGAGATACTTTTTTAAAAAAAGCGTATTGCTTTATAGAATAATATATGTTTTATATTATGTGTATTGTTGTATATATTTACAGTGACGCTTTTATATATTTTTGTTATATATACATATTTTAATATCATCACAATGCATCGTGAATGATATATAAAGATTCAAGCTTTTGTATATTATTTTGTTTTATATACTCTACAGTAAAGGCTTTGTTTTTTTAAGTCCTTTTATTCATTATGTATATATATTTACGTATTGGTTCACTCGTTTGTTTTCGATACATGAGTTATGCTTGATTTATATTCAGACACGATATATATTGTGGTTGTTCATATGAGCGTAAAATTTAGATCTTTTCCACTATATTTTGTATCGATTAAAGATTATCGAGTCTAATATTTAGATTTTATTTACACGAGATATATTTAAGGATCTATATATTTTTAAAGTTTATTTTAAATTAAATTAATTGAAACAATATGCTACCAAAGTAGTCTATGTTGTGTAAATTATTTTAATTTAAAATTATAAAGGTTAGTGTATCGTTTGCTTATGCGGATATCAATCGGCCCAAAGGAAGTTTGATATTTGGTCAAACATTAAATACACTAGTGATTATACATATTTATGCGAATATTGATCGGCCCAAAGGAAGATTAATATTTGGCCAAACAAAATCACATTAAGGATAATATATTGATTAATCAATTGTGTCTTCATTAATTATGCGGATATGGATCAGCCCAAAGGAAGGTCAATGTTTGGCCAAATAATGAAAGCGCATGTGACAATGAATAACGATAAATATAAAGATTATCCATGTGAATGATAGTCGGTCCAAAGAAAGGCTATTGTTTGACCGGATTTATTATCAATATTTGATTGTTGCATTGAGAGTACTATTTACAATTGATGTTTTGTGCAGACACCGAATGTCAAGTTGTGTTGAGTATCTTGTTTAAAATTTAATTGATTAATTGTGTTATTTCTTTGCTTTTATGTATAGTTTCAGCAACTACTACTAATGTTTCTGCTCAAGTCAGTTCCATTCCAATGCTCAATGGGACAAATTTTAAGGTATGAAAGGAGAATGTGGAAATCGTTCTCGGATGTATGGATCTAGACCTTGCGCTAATGACTGAACGACCCACTTTGGTTGAGGATAACTCCAATGAAGCGAAAGTAGAGAAGTGGGATCGCTCTAACCGCATGTGTCTTATGATCATTAAACGTTCCATTCCGGAAGCGTTTCGGGGCTCTATTTCTGAGAGTAAAGATGCTAAGGAATCCTTTGAGGCAATTCATAAATATTTTGTCAAGAATGAGAAAGCAGAAACAAGCAACCATTTAGCTGCTCTGATTTCTATGAGGTACAAAGAAAAAGGAAACATAAGGGAGTACATTATGAAAATGTCAAATCTTACGGGAAAACTAAAGGCACTAAAGTTAGAGATAAATGATGATGTACTCGTGCATTTAGTTCTCCTGTCTCTTCCCACACAATTCAGTCATTTTAAGGTGAGTTATAATACTCAGAAGGAAATGGATTCTTAATGAACTCATTTCGCAATGTGTGCAAGAAGAGGACAAGATAAAAAGAGATAAGACAAAAAGTGCTCACTTTGCATCAAGCTCTCAAAACGAATCAAAGAAGAGGGCTAAGGATACTGCAGCTGGTACACATTTGCAGAAAAAGGCGAAGAAACAAAGTGATGAACTCACTTTTTTTCCTGTAAAAGGGAAGGACATATGAAGAAAGCATGTCCTAAGTACGCTGCTTGGCGTGAAAAGAAGGGTAAAGTTCTCACTCTAATTTGTTCTGAAGCTAATTTAGCTTCTGTACCTATTGACACGTGGTGGGTAGATTCTGGTGCTACTACTCACATTTGTGTGTCAATGCAGGGTTGCCTTTGGAGTCGACCACCAAGTGATGCTGAAAGATTCATCTATGTTGGTGATGGCAATAAAGTTCCCGTGGAAGCAATAGGGCATTTTAGATTAAACTTAACTACTGGATGTTATTTGGATTTAAAGGATACTTTTGTTTCTCCGTTATTTAAACGGAATTTAATTTCTACTTCCTGTTTGGACAAAGGTGGATACCTTTGTAGTTTTAGAAATGGAAAATTCAGTATTTCCTTAAATTCAAATCTTGTTGGTACGGTATCTTAATTGATCGTCTTTATATGCTAGAAACGATTGCTTACCATAATGAAATCCTGCACACAGGTTCTAGAGGTACAAAGGGAAAATTGGATGAAGATTTTGGATTCTTATGGCATAAGCGCTTAGGTCACATCTTTAAACAGAGAATTCAAAGGCTTGTATAAGAAGGAGTTCTTGATTCCCTTGATTTGACAAACTTTCAAGTTTGTATTGAGTGCATCAAGGGAAAATTAACAAACATTAGAAAGTTAGGTGCCAACAGAAGTACAAAAGTCTTATAACTAATACATACGAATATTTGTAGTCCATTCCCTACAGCTACGTGGAATGGTCAACAATACTTTATTACGTTCATAGACGACTACTCCAGATATGAGTACCTTTACTTGATACGTGAGAAATCACAATCTCTGGATGTTTTCAAGGCTTACAAAGCTGAAGTTGAACTTCAATTTGGTAAGAAGATTAAAGCCGTTAAATCTGACCGTGGTGGAGAATACTATGGCAGATATGATGGATCAGGAGAACAACGTCCAAGGCCCTTTGCTAACTTCCTAAAGGAGTGTGGAATTGTCCCTCAGTACACTATGCCGGGCAAACCCAGTATGAATGGTGTTGCTGAGAGACGGAATAGAACACTATTGGATATGGTGAGAAGTATGATTAATCATTCTTCTTTACCTGGATCACTTTGGGGAGAAGCGCTAAAAACTGCAGTATATATATCCTTAATAGAGTACCTAGCAGTTCGGTAGCTAAAACCCCATATGAAATGTGGACTGGGAAAAAGCCCAGCATAAAGCACTTACACATTTGGGGATGCCCAACTGAAGTAAGGCCTTACAAAAGAAAGAAAGTTGAACTCTAAGACAACTAGCTTCTACTTTGTTGGATATGCTGAACGCTCTCGTGGGTTTAAATTTTATGATCCCGCTACCCAATCATTTTTTGAGTCGGGAAATGCCAGATTTCTTGAGGATGTAGAATTTGGAGGGAAAGGATTAAGGAACGTCACTCTTGACGAAGTTGTCCATGAGGAAGAGGAATTTATCTCTCTTCCCAATATTGTTATTGAAAGTGATCAAGATACAAATCTTGACATAGAGCAAATTCAACCACCTCAAGAAGTGCCTTTAAGGAGATCCGATAGAGAAAGAAGATATGTAATTCCGGATGACTACATTGTATATCTAGTAGAACAAGAAGATCCTGTCGGAGAGATACCAAATGATTACATCGCGTATCTTATAGAACAAGAAGATTCTGCATGCATTGCAGAGGATGATCCAATCAATCTTCTTTAGGCACTTCAAAGTTCTAACTCTCAATACTGGATGAAGGACAATGTCGATTTGCCAAAAGGTGCAAAACCCATTGGCTATAAGTGGATATTCAAAACCAAAAGGGATGCAAAAGGTAATATTGAAAGATATAAGGTTCGTCTAGTTGCAAAGGAATTCACTCAAAAGGAAGGTATTGACTTTAAAGAGACCTTTTCTCCGGTTTCATCTAAGGACTCTTTTAGGACAATAATGACACTAGTAGCTCATTTTGATTTAGAGTTATATCAGATGGATGTAAAAACAGTGTTTCTCAATGGAAACATTGATGAAACCATTTATATGGTTCAACCAAAACATTTTGAATCCAAAGATTCAAAATCTATGGTTTGTAAATTAAAAAAAATCCATCTATGGGCTTAAATAGGCATCAAGGCAATGAAATAATAAATTTCATCAAGTGATCACCTCCTTTGGATTCGAGGTGAATAAGGTTGAAGATTGTGTGTATCACAAATTTAATGGGAGCAAATCTATCTTTCTGGTATTGTATGTTGATGACATACTATTGGCTTATAACGATATAGGCTTATTGCACGAAACCAAGAAATTTCTCATTAGAAACTTTGAGATGAAAGATCTTGGGGACGCCTCTTTTGTCTTAGGAATTCAGATACTAAGAGATCGATCTCAAGGTATCCTCAGGTTATCACAAAAGGGCTATATCGAAAAGGTACTAAGCAGGTTTAACATGAAAGATTGCTCAGCTGGAGATACACCAATAGCTAAAGGAGACAAGTTTAATCTCAAATAGTGTCCCAAAATAGATCTTGAAATAAAGGAGATGCAAAAGGTCCCCTATTCCTCAGTGGTAGGTGTTCGCCCTAAAACGTGTGTGCAAATAAGTTTTAAATTTATAAAACTTGAATAAAAGCAAGCGAACCCGCAGTGTACGGATCGACGTAGATTAACAACTATTCCAGAGTATCGAACTCAGGGAATTGGTGAAACAAAACCAGTTTCAAGTAATCGAGCAAGTAAGAATGTAGAAGCTTTGCAAATAATTGGGGAAAACAGCAACCCTAAAGATCCAGGTGTCTAACTGTGGCAATCGATTCAAGATATACTATATATATATAAGGACAAAGTTGAGAATTGCAAAGGTATACTAAAGCAATGTAATGTACAGTGAATTTCCAAAACCTTATATGTCTAACCCAAAGACACTCTCTATAAAGGTTGTTGAGGCTGCAGTATAGAAAGGATCTAAAGGTAAGAATTAATCTCAAATACCCATGCCCAAACCCAAGAAATCAAAGACAAGCCAAAACGGTTAAGGTTGTGAGACTCAAAACCGAAATAGAGGATGTTGAGTCTCACTACTACCTAGAAAAGGCAAGCAAAGGCTAGGCTAAAGCTAATCTTTAACTTTGGATCAAAGCAAAAGTAAAGTTCGTAAACCAGGGGAAATCACGGCTAGATCTTGAGAATCACGGCCGTGGAAACCAAGAACAGCTCGTGATTTAGGGTGTCGACGATATTTCTCACACTCTCAGAGTCCAATCAAATTACGATCAATCTATCATCATCTAAGCCACAACTATCAACCCTTCACCTTAGAATTGCTAAAGGGTTTTAGCCAACAATCATTTTCATGATATCAATATTCAAATTAAGAAGAATAAAAGATGAAAACCCTCGAAAACTCAATACAAACTCAAACTCAATCTCGAAAGCCAAACACAAAATCGTATGTTTATGAATTCAAAAGAATAGGAATAGAAACTCTCACAAAGATCTAGAGAAGTCACAAAGAATGGGATGTCAATCCGTCCTTTAATGAAAACCCTAAGAAATATCCAAAAGTACACAATCTCCGAAAATGCGTCCTTTGCGAAATCTCCAATCCTTAAGGTTCAAATGAAACCTTAAGCTCGTCTCCAAACTCCAAGTGAAACCCTAAGCAGCGGCTAAGTGTCTGTAAGCGAAGGTCCCGAAAACTCTCTTCTCGAGCCTTTTTATAAGGCGAGGTAGGGTTACGAGAAAACCCAATGACGTGGCTGACGTGTTAAAATATGACATGTCACAGAATCACCAAAATCACGGCCAAGGACAACTTTCCACGACCGTGGTTTAGGGTGTGGAACCAGATTACGGTGCCATATGATTTCCACGACCATAATTTAGACCGTGTAACTCTCTGGAGTGCTCCAAACTCAAGTTCACGTTCATGTTGCCAAATCCACGGCCGTGGTTTAGAGCGTGATTCTTCAAATCCTCTTCCACGACCGTATTTCAGGGCGTGGTTCTTCCAAATCCTTGTTTTTGCCTTAGTTTCGTGACATCCTTCATCCATGCTCCTTCCTTAGCCTCTCCAATGCATCTCCTTGCCATCAAGTGTGGTCAAATACTCCTTTCCTTCCTTATTTTGCTCCAATCCAAGCTTTATTCAACTAAAAACACAATGAAGCTAGTGTAGATCTCTATATCGACAAAGTGGGTGAACTAGCTCACAATTGCTTCAAACACATATCTAAGAATACAATAAAGAGGGAACAACAACTAAAACAAGTGCCTAAAATATAGTCATATTTCATGCTAACAATAGGGAGTCTAATGTTGCTCAAGTTTGTACCCGTCCTGACATAGCATTTATTGTGGGACTTTTGGGCAGATACTTAAGTAATCTTGGATCGGATCATTGGAAAGCAGCAAAAAGGGTTCTCCGGTATTTGCAAAGAACGAAGAACTACATGTTGACTTACAAGAAATCAGACAGATTGGAGATCGTTGGATATTCTGATTCTGATTTCGCCGGTTGTATTGATAGTAGACGATCCACCTCAAGCTATGTCTTCATGTTGGTTGAAGGAGCTATATCTTGGAAAAGTGTCAAACAAACACTTGTAGCTACTTCCACTATGGCTGCAGAGTTCATGGCTTGCTTCGGAGCATCCATTCATGGGATATGGTTGCGCAATATTTTTACAGGCCTACGTGTGGTTACTGGAATTGAGAGGCCATTGAAGTTATTTTGTGACAATAAGGCTGCAGTTTTGTTCTCCAATAACAACAGAAGCTCTGTAAAGGAGAAGCACATTGACATCAAGTTCTTGTCATTGAAGGAAAAAGTTCAAAGTGGGCAGATTCGTATAGAACATATAAGCACAAACTCCATGATTGCGGATCCGTTAACTAAGGGGTTGCCTCCTAAGGTTTTTCATGAGCACACTACTCGTATGGGGTTTGACAATTTTGTAATCCCTTGACTTAGTGGGAGTTTGATTAGATGTTTTATGTTATTAGTTTATGCATAATAAAGTTGCCGTCATTTACATTTTGAACTAAAGGTTGTTTTGGATTGATCTCCGAATAAAGAAGAACTAGTTGAAAATAGACATGTTTATGAGATCACATTTCATGTAATTACTCATCCATACTTGATCTATGTCATCGAATATACTAATGTGGTGAACACGGAAGCTTTAGTCACGATGATGTGACGAAAGCCGCCGTGATCTCATATTGATATATGAGGTGGACCGGATTGATTAAAGAATAAGTCTACATAAAATTAGTCATTACGTGTACACATAAAGAATTTTGGATAATATAGTTGTTTATTTAATATGTAGCCCAAGTGGGAGATTGTAAAATTTTAATTAATCTTATTATTATTATTAGTGGGCTTACATATTATAATAACCAATTATATTATATGACTAAAAATATTAGCGGGCTAATAAAAGTGATTCAGTCGAGTAAAGCTCGTAGACTTTCATTAAGCGGTATGGGCTTAATGAGTGGATACCAAACTTTGGCCCAATAGACTTAATGGGATTCTATTAGATCATTATATAAACGTTATTAGGTTATGGTTCCCAATACGTTAAATCAATCTACCGTTTTTCATTCTCTACCCATCAGAGAGAAAACCTAAAGAAACCCTAAGGAGGTTTGACTGAGGAAGACTGTATACCTGCGGCGCTCATTCGGATCGTAGATTCCATGTAACGACCGGATTTTTCTTTACGCTTGGATAGAGTTAGATGAGGGTAGAAGCCGGGTGCAAGGGCTCACGCCCTTGCGGCTTTGGCGACGCAATCGAGTAAGCCGCAGGTACGGCTAAGATTCCCGCTGGGGCGGTGACACGCGTGGGCGGGGTAGCAGCGTTTTGGGCAACCGTTCACATTCCGATCCTTTTTAACTCTCCTCTTAAATTTCATGAGGAGTTAGGGGCTGGAGACCTTTGGTATCCTCCCTCTTTTATGCAACCAACTCTTCTCCTCCTCTCATTTTCTACTCACGTTACTTTCTTCCTCCTACCCACTTACTCCTCTTGCATTTCCTCTTACATCCTTCTCCTCCATTCTTCCCTTGGAGTGCTCCAGCTTGGATCCACCTTTCGTGAGGATGGGACTGTAGTGACGGGGCGTGGGTAAGGTTTCCTCTATTCTTCTTCCTTCTTTCTTCTCCTTCTTCCTTCTTCCTTTCCCTTCCATGGCTTGAATGGAAGGCACTCTTGAATCCTTGCTCAACGATCTATCATTGTTTTGTTGGTTCGATGATGAAGCTAGACCTTGGAGGGAGGCTAAGACCCAGTGGGAGAAGTAGAAGACGTTCATAGCACCAAAGGAGACCCGAAAGGACCGGACGCACAATCGAAGAACTCAGCCGACGGACTTCCTGCACAGACAGGCGCAGGGGCGGATTTACCGAGGCGTAGGGGCGGCTTCTGTCACGCACAGGGGCAGACCCAAATCGACGCAGGGGAAGACCCAGATAGGCGCAGGGGCAGCTCAGGCAGGCGCAGGGGCGGTTTTGCTCTAGTGAGTCCCGAATCTCGTTCTTGCTTTTCCTTCTTTCTTTCCTTAAACCCGTTATACCCTAGAAGCATGTTAGGCTGGCCTAGGGTAGTTGAACTAGAATGCTTTAGATTGGTTGGACCTTAGAAGTCTAGTGTGAGTTACGTAAGGCTTGTGGTGATATGTTGTTGAGGGTTAGTTTCGAGCTTTGTGGAGGTAACCTTTGTATATATCGTTATGTTGAGAGTTGGATAGGTCATGGACTGATAGTGTAGTCTTCTTGGACTAGGTGGTTGAGGAGTTGAGCCTAGAAGTCTAAAGACTTCTAGTGGACTAGATTGTGGTTTGATTGTGTGCCTTGTCTTGAACAGGCATTGTACGTTTTCCCGAGGGAACTTTCGAGTGAGGTGATCTTGTGCGCTTCGCAGACTGGTAAGTCTACGGACTTACTTAACTGGCTTCTTGTATGAGTGTATTGTGTATGAGTGGTGTTAGCTAGTTAAGATAATAACGAAACCGGATTAGGCCAACTTTATTATATTATGTAATTGACCCAAGTGTATGATAACGGGTTGTGACATCATCTGCCTAGCTCTTGCGAGAGTCTAGGAGGTTCTCTGTACCAGCCCAAGCAGGTAGACGGTCAGATGCATTAGCATCATTCCTTGTTGGTAAATGGGATCAGGGGCGAGGTTTGGGAATCCCTCGTGTCACAAGATAAGTATCATTAGTAATGACATATCACCTAATTAAAGATAACAAAAAGGATTGAGTGTTGCATGCTGATTGTGTATGTTGTGTGTTTGTGCTTTTACCTTTATACTTATGCATAGATTGTCAGCTAACGGTATTAGACCGCTTGTAGATGCCTTGCAAGTTAGAGAGGCGTTCGAGTGATCCAACGGTAGTGGGTAGCTGGGGTTCCGTGCATTATAGGACGGAGCTGTTATCTTTATATTTCATGAATGTTGAGACTATGTTGTTCTTTGGTTTTGAGACTCGGCTGGATTGTTCCTTTTTCAGATTTGTACTTTTTACTTCCGCTCATGTTATAAAACTACGTGTTTTGCCTCTTTATTTGTGTCATATTGTAAGGTCCGATGAAGTTGTTGCCAGCCTAAGGGACGGGACCCATTGTGAGGTCCCAGCTCGTAGCATTCCGAGTCCTCTAGGATTTGGGGTGTTACAATATGGTATCAGAGCCAGATTGGCAACAACGGCACTCGCTATCTTCAAAAGGCCGAATAAACAAATAAACGGAAACCGCAAGGGTTCCAGGCCTTTTAAAACGAATTTTTGTTTTCAAAACCATGAGCATAAATGGGTTGGGATAGAATGCACGGGCCGCCACTACCTCCGCTGAACTCGATGGCATAATTTATTGGACTCTTGTTATAGATTGTGTTTAATAGTTGCATTGTGACCTTTAGAAGCGACCTAGAGTAGTAAGATAGTTATGTCCTTATTAGCCATTAAAGTAGTCTTACACCAATCACATCTCTATCAAATGGCACATACGAGAGCGACAACTTACGTTGGACGAGGAGGGGGCCGACCTCCCTTTCCTCCTGGAGCTCCGGGACCGGGACATGTGGGCAGGCCTTAGAGGGGCCGAGGTCGTGGACGTGCTCCCGTTGTAGATCCGCCAGCTGTGGACGTTCCTGCTAAGGAGGTAGCTGAGAGCATTGTTCCCGAGGTTAGGGATGGGACCGCTGCTAGGTCCGGAGTACGAAGTGCGGGGCCTGCTGATTCTGGCCGTGTGTCGATTGGAGCATCGGAGTATCGAGCGTATGTCCAGCAGGTGCAAGAGGCATACAGAGCTGGAGCATCACCTCCAGTACCGCCAGTGCCAACTAGGTCGGTTGAGGTCTCTCAGAGGGTGACTCAGGTGGTAGTTCCACCGGTGGTAGCTGCACTAGTAAGGGTTGTTGATGATAACCGAGTGAGAGAGGAGCTGAGGGTACCGAGGCCGGACGAGTGGTTAAAGACTTTTAACCATGAGAGAGTTCCCACATTCAACGGGAATGTTGGACTTGAGGTAGAGCATTGAATTATCCATGTGGAGTCCGCACTGGAGGCTATCCGCTGTCTTGAGAGTCGTAAAGTGGAGCTGGTTCATACCTTGTTTAGAGACCAGACATAGTTCTGGTGGAGGACCGTGCGGGGCGGAGTGTCCCGATTTGAGCAGCTGCTGAGCCTTGTGCGGGAGACTTTTTGTCCTACCTCACTAAGGAGAGACCGAGACGATCAGGAGGTTCCGGGAGGAGCTGTCACTGCTGGGTCCTGCTGCACCACCTGTGGACCAACACGTGTACCTGTTCTCTCGGAGACTGAGGGAGACTACACGCGCCTATCTGACAGGGTTTCGCTGTGACTCCTTAGCCGATTACCAGGATCGGGCTTCAGCATTTGAGAGGGACCGACTGGGTCCTAAGAGAGCTATGCAGTCTGGAGGGTCATACAAGAGATAGAGGACCGGACCGGCCAGCACAGGAGCTGGAGGTTCAGGTCATGGGCGTGGTCAACCTTAGGGCCGCTCTAGCTACCAGGTTGTATCACCGACAGTTTCTAGGGGACGTCAGTGCTATAATTGCGGAGAGTATGGACACATTAAGCCGGAGTGTAGGAGACCATCAGTTACATGTTTTACTTGCGACCAGCTAGGCCATAGAGCTACCTTTTGTCGACAGGGCAAGATGACATCACAGCAGGGGTCCTCGCCTGCTGGTACCTCAGGAGGAGGAGAGAGGCAACGACAGCGAGCTTCTGGTCAGGCATATTCACAGGGTTTGGCTCGAATTCCCGACAGAGGTAGAGGGCGTGGCGGAGGCACTTCAGAGACCAGAGGTACTCAAGCTCGAGTCTTTGAGTTGAGGAGCGCCGTAGATCCAGCAGCACCCGCAGCCACAGGTACTATTACGATTCATGGCTTTCTAGTCCGAGTACTTTTTGATACGGGTGCGACACACTCTTTCATATCTGATGATTGCATTGATAGGTTGACCTTAGATACAGTAGAGGGGGAACCTTTCCTTATAAGGTTACCCGATGGGAGTAAGGTTCGCGGTACTTGAGAGATTCACGGTTGTTCCATCCGCTTGGGAGATCGTGACTGGTTAGCCGACTTCCATGTCATGCGCTTAGTGCATGAAGAAGTCATACTTGGGATGGTCTGGATGGACCGCCATAGAGCTATTCTAGACGTCAGTAAGAGGACAGTGACGGTCACCACGGAGTCTGGGCAGGAGGAGGTCTTTCGAGGGTGGGACCTTGGAAAGATCGGGACAGTCGATAGTGCGGTCCGAGCCGCAAAGCTCATAGGTCAGGGGTGCGAGGCCTTCTGGTGTTACGCCATGAAGGAGGAGACGAGATCATGTTTAGCAAAGACCCCGGTAGCTTGTGAGTTCGAGGATGTCTTTGGCGAGCCGCCTGGCATACCACTGCAGAGGAGCGTAGATTTTGGAATTGAGTTGGAGCCCGGCACGAGGCCGATATCCAAGGCTCCATACCGCATGACACCAGTCGAGATGCTTGAGCTCAAGAAGTAACTCGAGGATTTGGCAGAGAGGGGATTCATCCGACCTAGTGTATCTCCCTGGGGTGCACCTGTCCTCTTTGTCAGGAAGAAGGACGGATCTATGAGGCTTTGTATCGACTATCGAGAGTTGAACAAAGTCACCGTCAAGAACAAGTACCCGTTACCGTGTATTGATGATTTGTTGGATCAGTTACAGGGAGCTACGGTGTTTTCCCGCATTGACTTAAGGTCAGGATACCATCAGCTGAGAGTACGGGAGGAGGGCGTACCGAAGACGGCGTTTCGGACCAGATACGGTCATTATGAGTTCGTAGTGATGCATTTCGGGCTCACCAATACTCATGCGGTCTTCATGGAGTTGATGAATGGCATCTTCATCGACTTCTTAGACCAGTTTGTGGTAGTTTTCATCGACGACATCTTAGTATACTCCCGGAGTAGGGAGGAGCGCGCCGGACACCTGAGGACGGTGTTGCGGGTTTTACAGGATAGGGAGCTTTATGCTAAGATCTCTAAGTGTGAGTTTTGGATGCCAGAGGTTGCCTTCCTTTGCCACATTGTCTCCGCCGAGGGTGTCAAGGTAGACCCGGCGAAGATAGAGTCAGTTGCATCAGGGCCTCTTCCTAAGACGGTCAAGGAGGTACGCAGTTTTCTAGGTTTGGCCGGATACTACCACAGGTTTGTGAAGGGTTTTTCTGTGATTTCCAGGCCACTCACTTCCTTGTTAAGGAAGTCCATCAGATTTACATGGTCCGAGCCTTGTCAGCGGAGTTTTGAAGAGCTGAAGGGGAGATTGACTTCCGCTCCCGTGCTAGCACAACCGGAGGGCGTTGAGGACTTCGTCGTTTACAGTGATGCATCCAAGCTAGGTTTGGGATGTGTCCTGATGCAGAGGGGTAGGGTCATTGCTTACGCGTCTCGACAGCTGAAGACGTATGAGGAGAATTACCCTACTCACGACCTTGAGCTAGCTGCAGTCATTCATGCATTGAAGATCTGGCGTCATTACCTCTACGGGGCCACCTGTCAGATCTTCACAGACTATAAAAGTCTGAAGTACATATTCACTCAGCGGGAGTTGAATAACTGCCAGAGGAGATGGTTAGAGCTGATTAAGGATTTTGACTTAGAGATCCTTAATCATCCGGGGAAGGCAAATGTGGTAGCCGATGTCCTGAGTGGGAGGACACCCCGCGAGGCCGCGGTAGCTAGATCGACCGTTCAGACCCAGTTGCAAAGAGATTTGATTTGGTTGGAGGTAGACATCCGGTTTCCGGATACTGACGGTTATTTGTCAGCATTAGAGGTTTCACCGGATCTGACGGAAGAGATCCGGCAGAAATAGGAGGGTTGTCCCGCACTGGCGAGGATCAGGGATAGAATGTCAAGAGGGGAGGCACCACAGTTTATGGTGGGTGCAGACGGGATTTTGAGGCGCCAAGAGCGCATATGTGTACCCTCCGACAGAGAGTTGAGGGAGCGTATACTGCAGGAGGCCCATTCAACACCTTATTCCATCCACCCGGGCGCGAGTAAGATGTATCAGGATATACGACGATCTTATTGGTGGGGCAGGCTCAAGCCCGACGTGGCTAGATATGTAGCCCAGTGTGCGACCTGTCAGCAGGTCAAGATCGAGCACCACAGGCCCGGAGGAGAGCTCCAACCGCTTCCGATTTCACAGTGGAAGGGGGAGGACATTTCTATGGACTTCGTTACCGGCTTGAGGTTGAGCAGAGGCTTTGATGCGATATGGGTTGTGGTGGATCGGTTGACAAAGACGACACGATTTATTCCTATTAAGGAAACGTGGCCGGTGTCTCGTTTAGCCGAGGAGTTTACCCGACAGATTGTGAGGTTCCGTGGGGTGCCGAGGATGATCATCTCGGATAGAGATGGGCGTTTTACCTCGAGATTTTGGCAGCAGGTACACGCCGTCTTAGGTACGAGCTTACAGTTCACCACGACATACCACCCTCAGACGGATGGACAGTCGGAGAGGACGATTCAGACCCTCGAGGACATGTTGAGGGCATGTGTTCTTGATTGGGGCCAGGTGTGGCCCGACCACCTCCCTTTGGTGGAGTTTTCTTATAACAATAGTTGACATGCGAGTATTGGGATGGCTCCTTACGAGGCACTATATGGATGGAAGTGCCGTACACCCTTGTGTTGGGATGAGCCTGGGAGGATGAGTGGTGTGGCACCCGAGCAGGTGCAGGATGATATGGCTCGGGTAGCTTTGATCCGAGAGCGGATGTTGGCCGCACAGAGCTGTCAGAGATCTTATGCTGATAAGAGACGCAGGCCTCTGGAGTTCAGGGTTGGAGCCCAGGTATGGTTGAGAGTGTCGCCGACGAGGGGTGTTAGACGTTTCGGCATTAAGGGAAAGTTAAGTCCTCGATAAGTCGGGCCCTTTGAGATTCTTGAGCGGATAGGAGAGGTTGGGTATAGGTTGGCATTTCCACCCCGATTGGAGGGAGTTCATCCAGTATTTCACGTGTCGCAGCTACGAGAGTATGTGCATGACCCGAGACACATAGTGAGTTATGACGACCTAGTGGTCGAGCCGGATCATACATTTCCAGAGCACCCGATAGCAGTTTTGGAGAGAGGTGTGAGACGCCTTCGATCGAAGGTAATACCCATGAGGAGAGTGCAGTGGTCGAGACGGGGGATTGACGAGGCCACTTAGGAGACGGAGGATAGTATCCGACGGAACTACCCGGAGTTTTATGCGGGTCTAGAGACGTCTATAGGACTGTTAGGTAGTCTACCCTCTTGTTTTGGTTGCTTACAGTGTTGTATGTGTGATATATCTAGTGTGCTTGCGTGTGACCCTTAGGTGGCCTTGATGTGGTAGTTTGTTAGTCATAGGGCTTGCTTATATCTTATGACCGCGGTTAGTACCCCTAAGTTTCGGGACAAAACTTATTTTGAGGGGGCGCTTGGATAGAGTTAGATGAGGGTAGAAGCCGGGTGCAAGGGCTCACGCCCTTGCGGCTTTGGCGACGCAGTCGAGTAAGCCGCAGGTGCGACTAGGATTCCCGCTGGGGCGGTGACACGTGTGGGCAGGGTAGCAGCGTTTTGGTGAACCGTTCACATTCCGATCCTTTTTAACTCTCCTCTTAAATTCCATGAGAAGTTAGGGGCTGGAGACCTTTGGTATCCTCTCTCTTTTATGCAGCCAACTCTTCTCCTCCTCTCATTTTCTACTCACGTTACTTTCTTCCTCCTACCCACTTACTCCTCTTTCACTTCCTCTTACATCCTTCTCCTCCATTCTTCCCTTGGAGTGCTCCAGCTTGGATCCACCTTTCGTGAGGTCGGGACTGCAGTGACGGGACGTGGGTAAGGTTTCCTCTATTCTTCTTCCTTCTTTCTTCTCCTTCTTCCTTCTTTCTTTCCCTTCCATGGCTTGGATGGAAGATACTCTTGAATCCTTGCTCAACGATCTATCATTGTTTTGTTGGTTTGATGACGAGCTAGACCTTGGAGGGAGGCTAAGACCCAGTGAGAGAAGTAGAAGACGTTCATAGCTCCAAAGGAGACCCGAAAGGACCGGCCGCATAATCGAAGAACTCAGCTGGCGGACTTCCTGCACAGACAAGCGCAAAGGCGGATTCACCAAGGTGCAGGGGCGGCTTATGTCAGGCGCAGGGGCGGACCCAGATCAACGCAGGGGCGGACCCAGATAGGCGCAGGGGCGACTCAGGCAGGCGCAGGGGCGGTTTTTCTCTAGTGAGTCCCGAATCTCGTTCTTGCTTTTCCTTCTTTCTTTCCTTAAACTTGTTTTACCCTAGAAGCATGTTAGGCTGGCCTAGGGTAGTTGAACTGGAATGCTTTAGATTGGTTGGACCTTAGAAGTCTAGTGTGAGTTACGTGAGGCTTGTGGTGATATGTTATTGAGGGTTAGTTTCGAGCTTTGTGGAAGTAATTTTTGTGTATATCGTTATGTTGAGAGTTTGATAGGTCATGGACTGAGAGTGTAGTCTTCTTGGACTAGATGGTTGAGGAGTTGAGCCTAGAAGTCTAAAGACTTCTAGTGGACTAGAGTGTGGTTTGATAGTGTGCCTTGTCTTGAGCAGGCGTTGTACGTTTTCCCGAGGGAACTTTCGAGTGAGGTGATCTTATGCGCTTCGGAGACTGGTAAGTCTACGGACTTACTTAGCTGGATTCTTGTATGAGTATATTGTGTATGAATGGTGTTTGCTAGTTAGGATAATAACGAAACCAGACTAGGCCGACTTTATTATATTACGTAATTGACCCAAGTGTATGATAACGGGTCGTGACATCATCTACCTAGCTCTTGCAAGAGTCTAGGAGGTTTCCTGTACCAGCCCAGGCAGTTAGACGGTCAAATGCATTAGCACCATTCCTTGTTGGTAAACGGGATCAGGGGCGAGGTTTGGGAATTCCTCGTGTCACAAGATAAGTATCATTAGTAATGACATATAACCTAATTAAAGATAACAAAAAGGATTGAGTGTTGCATGCTGATTGTGTATGTTGTGTGTTCGTGCTTTTACCTTTATACTTATGCATAGATTGTCAACTTATACCGCTTGTAGATGCCTTGCAGGTTAGAGAGGCGATCGAGTGATCCGGCGGTAGTGGGTAGCCGGGGTTCCGTGCATTATAGGACGGGGCTGTTATCTTTATATTTCATGAATGTTGAGACTTATGTTGTTCTTTAGTTTTGAGACTCGGTTGGATTGTTCCTTTTTCAGATTTGTACTTTTTACTTCTGCTCATGTTGTAAAACTATGTGTTTTGCCTTTTTATTTGTGCCGTGTTGTAAGGTCCGATGAAGTTGTTGCCAGGCTAAGGGCCGTGACCCATTGTGAGGTCCCAGCTCGTAGCATTCCGAGTCCTCTAGGATTTGGGGTGTTACATTCCGCACTAAGGTTTGATCCAATTGCTACTGATTCATCCGTTTGCTACTATGGAACCAGGTATATAACTTTTAGATTTCTTAATAATCACAGCATGATATTGATCCTTGCGTTTACAGTTTGGGAAATTTGATTATTCCAACATCGGAAGCCAGGTGGAAAACTTCTTGGCGCCATAGCTAATTGATTGTTTAAGCTTGATTGAGAAAGAGAGAAAAAGGAGAGAAAGAGAATGAGGTTAGGGTTCATTAAGCGACGGGCTCTCTATTGCAGGAGAAATTCACGTTCCCGTCATATGGTGGCCCCACTCTCATGTAGTAGAAACCTACACATATATGGAGAGTAAAAAATTTTTGGGGTACATTTACTTAATAGGTTTATGCTATTGGGCCTAGTTAGTAGAGTAAAATATAAAAAAACGTACTTAACAAATTTGGCCTACTTGCAAAGTATGTAACACCCTAGTCTAACATCTTACTAGGTCTGCTACAACGCCAGCAATTTCTTTATTACTACTGAAATCCGCCTCAGGCTAATTAACAGGACTTCAACACGTTATATAATAACGGATTTATTATGCAACAACTTAAACTCACTTACATATATTAAAACATAGATTTAAGTGTAGTTATATATAAACTTCCAAGGAAAGGTGAAAGGTGATCAGATGTAACTCCTGTGTGCTTCCAATACTTCATCTCCTACTCACCTTAACCTGCGAACAGGTTGATAAACAATCAAATCAAAGCACAAAAGAGAAAAGGAAAAATGGGTTAGTTTATCTGATAAACTGCAAGCTGGACTAACCTATTTTTTTTAAATAACTTAAAATCGTATGATAAATACTATTCATAGTTTCAACTTTACTAGACATTCAATCATTAATCAATTCAAAAGGAGAACAATTAATTGCATTAGCGTTACGCTAGCAATTTCACCGTAAATACCAGGTCTGATTTTAACCATTAATCAACCGAAAGACAAGTCTTGGAGAACCTCTTGGTAAATCCATGACTCCTAAATTCGCCTACCGGTAGCGAGATCGCAATTAGACAACCTAAATCCCGGGGTCCACTAAGCCCCAACGGACATTTCTAATAACGTTCCCAAGCGGTCAATGTTATTTACCCATAATGTCTGTACGCTTTAGTAACATACGTTTATTATCACTTTATCGATCATGTAACTGCCGAATAAGTAAAATATACGTTATTTTAGTACAAAATTATATATATGCAATATCGATTAAATGGATACAATAGTTATTTAAAATAACTATAACCAACTTGCCTTATCGTACAGAGACTCTTGCTAGGTCGGGTCTTAACTCGTAAATTTTCTTTGATCGAGTGGATGTTGTTGTGTATAACTCAACTTATCATTCTTCATATGTGTGTCTTTTATTTGATGTTTCTCCCCTTCTCATATAGCGCCCATTTCTGTAATAACCGAAAGTTTTAAAGTTCCGGAAAACTGTAATTAACCAAATTCCGTTGCAACAAGCGTAAATAAATAAAATAAAATAAAACAAGTTTGGTTCTATCGATTTATGTGACCTAGATTCACATAAAATGACGAAAACTCTTAACCGGAAATAATATACGAACTTAATTTAAGGATAATAATAATTTATAAAATACGGAATTTAATCCCGTATTAAATAATTTCCGCACATAATTAACGAGTTACGAGTTCCGCTTTTAATTTATTAGACCACCGCTCCTTTGGGCCAGCCCACTTCTTAAGCCCAAATTAACCCTTAATTAAAAAAACCCTAATTAATCTAATCTTACCCTAATTACTCTACCCTTCTCGACTCTCTTCTGGACAAAAGAGACCAGCGCCGCTCTTCCTCTCTCACGATACTACGACCGATCTTCCTGCCGAGTCCTGCCACCACCGCCACCTTGCCTGCGCCGTCTTTGCCGAGATCCTTCGTCCGCCGCGACCACCAAGGCCGCCAGGTGAGCCGCCTCCCCCTTCCTCCTTCCTTCCGCCTCCCTCCTTTCTTCTGCCTCTGTTGCGAATCCGAAGATGTAAATTCGTCTTTCTTCTGTCGGTATCCACAACACCACACTGCTGTTTCCGACCACCCGGATCTCACCACCGACGCCACTGCAGTAGAGAAGAAGGGACGCCGGAACGCCAGTCACTGCACCGGACCGCCATTGTTCCGTCTACCTCTCCTAGCCGCCGGCGACGTCCTAGGTAAGCAGCTCCGGCCAATTCTTCCTCTCCCTCTCTGCACGTTCCGATCTGCAGCTATCTAACCGGACTGTACGAACAGGTGCGAGTCAGCCAGCCTTCGACTCCTTGCAACCGGTGAAGACGACTCGGCCGACGCAGATTCCGGTTCTGCAGTAAGTAAGCTTACCGCCCTCTCTTCGGTTTCATAAGCGTTACTGGAATATACCTGTAAGAATAAACTATGTATAGGTATATATATATACGTTAGTGTAGGTTACGGATACAGTGATAGTGTGGAGGTTTGAAGAAATTCGTATACGGACATATATATACATATACATATATATATATATATTAGACTTTGAGTAAGGTACCATAGTGTATATATACTTATACATATAGGTACGTAAATTATATATTAGCCTATACTTATAGGGATAAAATTAGTGTATAAAAATATAAGAGAGGGTATGCAGAGTACATGAATATACGTATATAATTTATATAAAGTAAAAGTATACTTATGAGTTAGTTGGATAATTTATAAAATATGTGAATCTATATATATATATATATATCCAACTACCTAAGAACTTCGGATGTTATATAATTGGAAGGAAGGTTTAGATGCACGAGAGTATATATATATATAGATATGTAGATATATAAGAGTTGTTAATACCCGAAAACGAAGTAAAGGGTTTCCAGACGACGAGTGGACGAGACTAATTTTTATAACCTTAGTAAACTAATTGGGAAGAAATCTTAGATGTGAAAAGTGTTTCAAGGGAAATATGAGAGGTCCAGAAGTGACCCGGAGAATTATCTACCCTAAGGGTAAAACGGTCTTTTACCGTATGAGAATCTTTTCCGTAATTCCTTAGCATGAGGTTGGACATCGGAATGTGATTTTGATACACATGCCTTATTTGACAGGCATCTGAGTTACCACGAGTACGGACTTTTTGAGACGTGTTAGAGTGTACCTTGACTCAGGTAAGTCCTTGCGACTTACTTAGCCGGTTTTTGAGTGTTAGTTGAGTGATAGTAGTGGTGTGTGCTATTGCTTGTTTTAATAATAATAACTTGCTAGGACGACTGTTATTATTTTACGTAAGGCCCAAGTGTATGTATAACGGGCCGTGACATCACTGCCCAGCTCTGACAGGAGACTGGGAGGTTCTCTATACCCAGACCATACAGGTACAAGGTGAGATGCATCGGATCCATTCCTGATGGTTACACGGGGGCGGAGGCGAGGTTTGGGAATCCCTCGTGTCACAAAATAAGTATCACTAGAGTGAACGAGTAAATTAAAGAAAGATAATAAAACGGGCTTGTTTGAAAGCATGTTGAGTGTTTATGTTTATCTGAGTGTGTTTGTGCTGCTATTATTCTGCTAATATTTAGATAACTAGCTAACGGTGATTGTTGTTGTTGTTTTAGATTTACCGCAGGTTAGATCAGCAGCTGAGTGAACCGGAAGTAGTGGTCAGCCGGGTCTCCGTACTCCTTAGAGTGGGGTTGGGGTTGTTTGTCTTTCCTTTCTTTTGGTTAAGACAGTTGTTCTTTTCTCTTGTTTAAGTACTGTAGGCTGCTAGACTTTGTTGCATTCATTACTCTAAAAACATGTTTTTATGAATTTCGGTTTCCTTATTTGTGTCTTGTTGCAAGGTCCTAGTAATGTTGTTGTCAAACTGAGGTCGGGACCCATTGTGAGGTCCTAACCAGTAATACTCCGAGTTCTGAGAATTCGGGGTGTTACAACATGGTATCAGAGCTCTAGGTTGGCAACAATGGCACTTGAAATCTTCTGAAAGACCGAATAAGTTTAAGCAGAACCCGAAAAGGGATCTGAGTTTAAAAAAGAAAACTTTTGGTTTTAAATGCATGCATAGTCTGGTTGGGAATAGAAAAGTACGGCTGACCACCACTACTACCGCGGATCTCAGTGTGCTTAGTTGGACTTTAGGTTACTGTAGTTGGACTTTTGGACTTTCAGCTAGTAGTAATTATAGTTCTTATTCTTGTACAGATGGCACGTACTAGAGCTACGCTAGCTACTGGTCGAGGCAGAGGTCGTCCACCTCTCCCTCCAGCTGGACCAGGTAGGGGAGATAGGACCCCTACAGTTAGAGGACGCGGCCGTGGAGGTAGACCCCCACTAGCCCGAGGCCGAGGTCGAGCTCCACGAGAGGATCCCCCAGTAGTGATCATGCCAGAGGCTGGGGTGGAGGAAGTAGCTGAGAGTGTTGGTCCTGAGGTCAGGAATGAGACCGTTGCTAGGTCTGGAGCACAGAGAACACGTTCGACAGAGTCAGGGCGTGTTTCCATTGGAGCGACTGAGTACAGAGAGTACCGAGCCTACGTTGAGCGTAGGGAGGAGGCTGCTAGGACAGAGAGACTTACCCAGATTCCACCAGTACCGGCTAGATCTGTCCAGGTGACACAGGAAGCGCCTCAGGTGCCAGCTGTACCTGAGAGGAGAGTTGTGGCTGGTAGAGCGCCTACTGGGACCAGAGCACCCAGGCCAGATGAGTGGTTGAAGGCTTTCAACTCTCAGAAGGTTCCCTCATATAATGGAGAGATAGGATTGGAGGTGGAGCACTGGATTGGGCAGGTAGAGACTGCTTTAGAGGCGATACGCTGCCCAGAGGATCGACAGGTAGACTTGGTGCAGACTTGCTTCACTGGAGATGCTCATTCCTGGTGGCGGACCATGCGTAGTCGAGTCACCACTTGGGAGCAGATGAGGAGCATTGTTAGAGACAGATACTGCCCTGTTTCGTTGAGGAGAGAGAGATTCCAGGACTTCATTGAGGCTGGATTTGAGGTGTTCCGATCGCTGCTGCCATCAAGAAGTTCCAGAAGGAACTGACACTGCTTGGACCAGCTGCACCTCCTGAGGAGCAGCATGTCTATCTCTTTTCCCGGAGATTGAGAGAGAGCACTCGGTCTTATCTGGCAGGATTTCGCTGTGAGACTCTGTCAGACTATCAAGATAGAGCATCTGCGTATGAGAGAGACAGACCAGGGTCTAGGAGAGCTGCTCAGTCTGACAGGCCGGATAAGCGGCAGAGGACAGGTTATGCCAGTGGTGGTTCAGGAGTAGCTGCTTTTGGACGGGGACAGACTCAGGGGCGACAGAGCCATACAGCTACTGGTCAGACTTCAGCTGGTAGCTTGCAGTGCCACAACTGCAATAGTTATGGACATATCCGATCGAACTGCACGAAGCCAGCAGTGACTTGCTTTCAGTGTGGCAAGGTTGGACATAGAGCTGCATTCTGCCGTCAGGGCAAGGCTCCATCTCAGCAGGGTTCTTCTCCTGCAGGCTTATCAGGGAGTGTACAGAGACCGCCACAGTACCGGACTCCGAGTCAGCAGCAGCAGTACAGAGCTCCTAGTCAGCAGCAGTCTTACAGAGCTCCAGGACACACCCCACCACAGAGTTCTATGCAGGGATCAGGTCGGGGTAGAGGACGTGGTAGTGTGGCTGATATTAGAGGAGCTCAGGCACGAGTGTTTGAGTTGAGAGATGCTGATCAGCCAGATGCACCTACTGCCACAGGTACGATCCAGATTCATGACTTACCTGTACGAGTTTTATTTGATACGGGTGCTACACACTCCTTCATATCTGATGCATGCGTAGATAGGTTGTCCTTAGCTACTGTAGAGGGGATACCTTTTACGATAGGCTTACCTGATGGGAGTAAGGTAAGAGGGACTAGAGAGATCTTTGGATGTCCTGTTCGCATGGGAGATCGAGACTGGCTAGTTAATTTTCTAGTCATGCCCTTAGCTCATGAGGATGTCATTTTAGGGATAGACTGGATGAGGAAACACGGCGCAGTCTTAGACATTGGTAGGAGGACAGTGACCGTTGCCACGGAGGAGGGTCATAGGGTAATATTCCGAGGTTGGGACCTCGGAAAGTCAGGTACAGTTATCAGTGCAGTGAGAGCAGCGAGACTGATAGCCCAGGGTTGCGAAGCCTTCTGGTGTTATGCCATGAAGGAAAGCAAGAGCCTGACTATAGAGGAGATACCTGTTGCATGCGAGTTTGCAGAGGTATTCAGCGATGACCTGCCAGGGCTACCCCCACAGAGGAGCGTTGATTTCAGCATTGACTTGGAGCCGGGCACGAGACCTATCTCGAAGGCCCCGTACCGTATGGCACCTATAGAGCTGCTTGAGCTGAAGAAGCAGTTGGAGGAGCTGGCAGAGAAGGGTTTTATACGCCCCAGTGTGTCTCCTTGGGGTGCGCCGGTGTTGTTTGTGAAGAAGAAGGACGGATCGATGAGGCTGTGCATAGACTACAGAGAGCTGAACAAAGTAACCATCAAGAACAAGTATCCACTGCCACGCATAGATGATCTGTTGGACCAGTTGCATGGAGCATCCGTGTTCTCGAGGATATACTTGAGGTCAGGTTACCACCAGTTGAGGGTGAGGTATCAGGACATACCTAAGACGGCATTCCGGACTAGGTATGGTCATTATGAGTTCGTAGTGATGCCATTCGGGCTCACTAATGCACCAGCAGTGTTCATGGAGTTGATGAATGGAATATTCATTGACTTCTTAGACCAGTTTGTAGTGGTCTTCATTGACGACATCCTAGTCTACTCTAGGAGTCGGGAGGAGCATGCCGGACACTTGAGGACAGTACTGCAGATTCTACAGGATAGCCAGCTGTATGCTAAGCTATCCAAGTGTGAGTTTTGGATGTCAGAGGTGGCTTTCTTAGGACACGTGGTGACTGCTGAGGGCATTAAGGTCGATCCGGCGAAGATCGAGTCAGTATCTTCTTGGCAACCTCCTAAGAATGTTAAGGAGGTTCGCAGCTTTTTGGGTCTAGCAGGTTACTACCGCCGATTTGTGGAAGGGTTCTCTTTGATTGCCCGCCCACTTACTTGTCTTCTGAGGAAGACCACTCGGTTTGTCTGGTCTGAGCCGTGTCAGCAGAGTTTTGAGGAGCTGAAGAGGAGATTGACGTCCGCTCCGATATTAGCACAGCCTGAGGGTATTGATGACTTTGTGGTATACAGTGATGCATCCAAGCTGGGCTTGGGGTGTGTCTTGATGCAGAGGGGTAAGGTCATAGCCTATGCGTCTCGACAGCTGAAGACGTATGAGGAGAACTACCCCACACATGATCTAGAGTTGGCTGCAGTAGTCCATGCTCTTAAGATATGGCGTCACTATCTCTATGGGGCGACATGTCAGATCTTTACAGACCACAAGAGTCTGAAGTACATATTCACTCAGAGAGAGTTGAATAACCGCCAGAGGCGGTGGTTAGAGTTGATCAAGGACTTCGACCTCGAGATCCTTTACCACCCCGGAAAGGCGAATGTGGTAGCTGATGCTTTGAGCCGGAAGACGCCTAGAGAGAGAGCGATAGCTCGGTTGACAGTACAACCACAGTTGCAGAGGGACTTGGCTTGGTTGGAGATAGAGGTTCAGTTTCCCGATACGGAGGTTCAGTTGTCTACCATGGAGTTACTTCCTGATCTGTTGGATGAGATCCGACAGAAGCAGGAGACTTGCCCTACTTTGACCAGGATCCGAGACAGGATGTCTCGAGATGAGGCCCCACAGTTTACTATTGGTGCAGATGGAGTGATGAGACGTCAGGATCGCGTTTGTGTACCGTCAGACGGTGAGTTGAGACAGAGGATACTAGGTGAGGCTCATGCTACCCCATACTCAGTACATCCTGGAGCGAGTAAGATGTACAAGGATGTGAGACGGTCCTTCTGGTGGGGTGGGTTGAAGCCCGATGTGACTCGATATGTAGCTCAGTGCGCGACCTGCCAGCAGGTCAAGATTGAGCACCGTAGGTCTGGAGGAGAGCTCCACCCACTCCCAGTACCACAGTGGAAGTGGGAGGACATATCTATGGATTTTGTCACTGGTTTGAGGCTCAGCAGAGGATTTGATGCTATTTGGGTAGTGGTAGACCGCCTGACGAAGACCGCACGTTTCATTCCGATTAAGGAAACGTGGCCGGTGAGTCGTCTGGCTGAGGAGTTCACCAGACACATTGTGAGACTCCATGGGGTACCGAGGACTATCGTCTCTGACAGAGATGGACGTTTTACCTCGAGATTTTGGCAGCAGGTACATACTGCTTTGGGGACGAGTCTCCACTTCACTACCGCCTATCATCCACAGACAGACGGACAGTCGGAGAGGACCATTCAGACCTTAGAGGACATGCTTCGGGCGTGTGTACTAGATTGGGGACAGGTATGGCCAGATCATCTTCCACTGGTAGAGTTTTCGTATAATAATAGCTGGCACGCATCTATTGGGATGGCTCCCTATGAGGCTTTGTATGGGAGGAGATGTCGTACACCATTATGTTGGGATGAGCCCAGCCGAGTTGATGGTGTAGCTCCAGAGCAGATACAGGATGACATCGCTCGGATCGCCCTAGTCCGAGAGCGGATGTTAGCAGCTCAGAGTCGTCAGAAGTCCTACGCCGACAAAAGGCGTCGACCTTTGGAGTTTAGAGTGGGTGCTCAGGTGTGGTTGAGAGTGTCACCCACGAGAGGAGTCAGGCGTTTCGGCATTAAGGGGAAGCTGAGTCCCCGATATGTCGGACCTTTCGAGATCTTAGAGAGAGTTGGAGAGGTGGCCTACAGACTAGCACTACCGCCGAGACTAGAGAGTGTCCATCCGGTCTTTCATGTATCTCAGTTGAGAGAGTACATTCCGGATCCGAGACACGTCATCAGCCATGAAGATCTGACAGTTGAGCCTGACCATACATTTGTAGAGTACCCAGTAGCTGTCTTGGAACGCAGTACCAGACGTCTGCGATCCAAGGAGATACCTATGCTGAGGATCCAGTGGTCTAGGAGAGGAGCTGATGAGGCCACTTGGGAGACTGAGGAGAGTATTAGACGTAACTATCCCAAGTTCTTCGCTGGGTTGGAGATTACTTCTGTTTGACGAGTTAGTACTCGGATGTTGTGTTGTTTGACTTTTCAGGTTGTTATATGGATTTGAGTGTTTCTGTTTTTGTGCTACTTGTCTGTTTGATGCTTGAGTAGTTGCGTGATAGAAAACGAAAAGGTCGAGAAACAAAAATATACCGAAGAAATGTGGGAGTAAGGGAAATATTCTAAGTTTCGGGACGAAACTTCTTTTAAGAGGGCACTGATGTAATAACCGAAAGTTTTAAAGTTCCGGAAAACTGTAATTAACCAAATTCCGTTGCAACAAGCGTAAATAAATAAAATAAAATAAAACAAGTTTGGTTCTATCGATTTATGTGACCTAGATTCACATAAAATGACGAAAACTCTTAACCGGAAATAATATACGAACTTAATTTAAGGATAATAATAATTTATAAAATACGGAATTTAATCCCGTATTAAATAATTTCCGCACATAATTAACGAGTTACGAGTTCCGCTTTTAATTTATTAGACCACCGCTCCTTTGGGCCAGCCCACTTCTTAAGCCCAAATTAACCCTTAATTAAAAAACCCTAATTAATCTAATCTTACCCTAATTACTCTACCCTTCTCGACTCTCTTCTGGACAAAAGAGACCAGCGCCGCTCTTCCTCTCTCACGATACTACGACCGATCTTCCTGCCGAGTCCTGCCACCACCGCCACCTTGCCTGCGCCGTCTTCGCCGAGATCCTTCGTCCGCCGCGACCACCAAGGCCGCCAGGTGAGCCGCCTTCCCCTTCCTCCTTCCTTCCGCCTCCCTCCTTTCTTCTGCCTCTGTTGCGAATCCGAAGATGTAAATTCGTCTTTCTTCTGTCGGTATCCACAGCACCACACTGCTGTTTCCGACCACCCGGATCTCACCACCGACGCCACTGCAGTAGAGAAGAAGGGACGCCGGAACGCCAGTCACTGCACCGGACCGCCATTGTTCCGTCTACCTCTCCTAGCCGCCGGCGACGTCCTAGGTAAGCAGCTCCGGCCAATTCTTCCTCTCCCTCTCTGCACGTTCCGATCTGCAGCTATCTAACCGGACTGTACGAACAGGTGCGAGTCAGCCAGCCTTCGACTCCTTGCAACCGGTGAAGACGACTCGGCCGACGCAGATTCCGGTTCTGCAGTAAGTAAGCTTACCGCCCTCTCTTCGGTTTCATAAGCGTTACTGGAATATACCTGTAAGAATAAACTATGTATAGGTATATATATATACGTTAGTGTAGGTTACGGATACAGTGATAGTGTGGAGGTTTGAAGAAATTCGTATACGGACATATATATACATATACATATATATATATATATTAGACTTTGAGTAAGGTACCATAGTGTATATATACTTATACATATAGGTACGTAAATTATATATTAGCCTATACTTATAGGGATAAAATTAGTGTATAAAAATATAAGAGAGGGTATGCAGAGTACATGAATATACGTATATAATTTATATAAAGTAAAAGTATACTTATGAGTTAGTTGGATAATTTATAAAATATGTGAATCTATATATATATATATCCAACTACCTAAGAACTTCGGATGTTATATAATTGGAAGGAAGGTTTAGATGCACGAGAGTATATATATATATAGATATGTAGATATATAAGAGTTGTTAATACCCGAAAACGAAGTAAAGGGTTTCCAGACGACGAGTGGACGAGACTAATTTTTATAACCTTAGTAAACTAATTGGGAAGAAATCTTAGATGTGAAAAGTGTTTCAAGGGAAATATGAGAGGTCCAGAAGTGACCCGGAGAATTATCTACCCTAAGGGTAAAACGGTCTTTTACCGTATGAGAATCTTTTCCGTAATTCCTTAGCATGAGGTTGGACATCGGAATGTGATTTTGATACACATGCCTTATTTGACAGGCATCTGAGTTACCACGAGTACGGACTTTTTGAGACGTGTTAGAGTGTACCTTGACTCAGGTAAGTCCTTGCGACTTACTTAGCCGGTTTCTGAGTGTTAGTTGAGTGATAGTAGTGGTGTGTGCTATTGCTTGTTTTAATAATAATAACTTGCTAGGACGACTGTTATTATTTTACGTAAGGCCCAAGTGTATGTATAACGGGCCGTGACATCACTGCCCAGCTCTGACAGGAGACTGGGAGGTTCTCTATACCCAGACCATACAGGTACAAGGTGAGATGCATCGGATCCATTCCTGATGGTTACACGGGGGCGGAGGCGAGGTTTGGGAATCCCTCGTGTCACAAAATAAGTATCACTAGAGTGAACGAGTAAATTAAAGAAAGATAATAAAACGGACTTGTTTGAAAGCATGTTGAGTGTTTATGTTTATCTGAGTGTGTTTGTGCTGCTATTATTCTGCTAATATTTAGATAACTAGCTAACGGTGATTGTTGTTGTTGTTTTAGATTTACCGCAGGTTAGATCAGCAGCTGAGTGAACCGGAAGTAGTGGTCAGCCGGGTCTCCGTACTCCTTAGAGTGGGGTTGGGGTTGTTTGTCTTTCCTTTCTTTTGGTTAAGACAGTTGTTCTTTTCTCTTGTTTAAGTACTGTAGGCTGCTAGACTTTGTTGCATTCATTACTCTAAAAACATGTTTTTATGAATTTCGGTTTCCTTATTTGTGTCTTGTTGCAAGGTCCTAGTAATGTTGTTGTCAAACTGAGGTCGGGACCCATTGTGAGGTCCTAACCAGTAATACTCCGAGTTCTGAGAATTCGGGGTGTTACAATTTCTTACCCACTAAGACATTTATTTACCTTTTACCTTAAAACCCTTTTTTTACCTTTGCATGGGTGGCTTACCTTCTTGCAAAGCATACCTATTTTTAAGTGGATGCATACAAGGATATACAACAAGCAATCCTACCTAGCTTTCATTTCCATTAATTACATAATAGGTCCCTTCCATTTTAGTTTATTAGAATAAATTCCCATAATATATATATCTACCTAGGATTTTCCCCTTATTTACTACTTGTATAAATAGTTATGTAAAATAACTAATATTTACACGGTATAAGCCTATATAAATTAGACTTATATCGAAACTTGTAAAAATTAATATTGTACCTTATTTAGCGGGGTATTATAGTCTCCCCTTCTAAGAAATATACTTCGTCCCCGAAGTATCATATTTCAAAGAGGTGAGGATATCGATTTTTCATATCACTTTCGGTCTCCCACGTTATCACATCGATTCCTTGTTTTGACCAAAGAACTTTTACTAAGGGAACAATCTTATTCCGCATCAATACTCCAAAATTCGAATGGGTTCCTCAAAATTGGTGACATTTGCTTGTATTTCAATATCAGCGTAGTTGATTATATGGGACGGATCAGGAATGTATTTTCGAAGTAGTGATACATGAAAAACATTGTGTACTTGGTAGGTAGGTGGTAAGGCTAAACGGTATGCTACTGGGCCTATTTTATCCAGGATCTCAAAGGGTCCTATATATCTTGGTTTAAGCTTTCCCCGTTGTCCAAATCTGAATACTCCCTTCCAAGGTGAAACCTTCACAAAGACTTTGTCTCCTACTTCGAAATTTATTTCACGGCGCTTGAGGTCTGCATAGGACTTCTATCGACTTTATGCTGTAAGTAGTCGTTTCTTGATCATCGCTACTTGCTGGGTTATCTCTGTCAGTAGTTCCGGTCCTATTAAAATAACGTCAGCTCGATTGTTCTAACATATTGAAGCCATCCTTAAGGTCTATCCAGTACACATACCCTTAATAGATCTTCTAGGGTTTGGATTGTTCTTTCTGACTGCCCATCTGCTCGGGGATGATATGCTATACTGAACTGCAGATTTGTTCCTAATCCCTTATGGAGGCTTTTCCAAAGTATGGACATGAAACGACCATCACGGTCCGAAATTATTGATCATGGAATCCCGTGGAGACGAACTACTTCTCATAAATAAACATCTGCCATCTCCGTTGGTCCCCAAGTTGAGCGGATAGCCAAGAAATGAGCTGTCTTGGTTAATCGATCGACTATCACCCATACATAATCCTTTCCTCCGGTGGTTTTGGGTAAACCCATCACAAAGTCCATGGCAATATCTTCTCATTTCCATTCCGGTACTAGAAGAGGTTGAAGTTCCCCTCTGGGTTTTCTGTGCTCAATTTTAACTTGTTGACAAGTTAAGCACTTGGCCACATATTCGGCGATCTCATTTTTCATGTTCGCCAATCGAAAACTCCTTTTTTAAGTTTTTGTACATTTTACTCGAACCCGGGTGTATAGAGTACGCAAAGTTGTGTGCCTCTCGAAGAATTATTTCCTTAAGTTTCTCATCAGTTGGCATACATATCCGATCTTGGAACCATAAGGACCCATCATCTTGTATTATGAATCTAGGAGCTTTGCCAGAACTTACATCCGTCCATATCTTTATCAAATAAAGGTCATCAACTTGTTTCCGTTTTATCTCTTCTACCAAGGTTGCCATGATTTCAATCATACTCAATTTCCCTTGTTGGGGATATATAACCTTTATCCCTGCTGAATCCTTGTATTGAATTTCATTTGTGAGACATGCCATGTATTCTTCTTGGATCTTTTTTTTTACTTAAAGCATCAGCTACTACGTTGGCTTTTCCAGGATGATATCTAATCTCAAGATCGTAGTCTTTTATAAGATCCAACCACCTTCTTTGTCTAATGTTCAAATCTTTTTGAGCAAATACATACTTTAAGATCTTTGATTAGTGAAAAGTTGACAGTGTACTCCATAAAGATAATGACGCCATATCTTAAGAGCAAAAACTACCACAGCTAGTTCCAGGTCATGGGTTGGGTAATTTTCCTCATATGATTTCAGTTGTTGGGATGCATAAGGAATAACCTTATCATGTTGCATCAATACACATCCTAGGCCGTGTTTTGAGGCATCACTGTATATTACATACTCTTTTCCTCCTATGGGTAGGGTTAGGACCGGGGCACTAGTCAATCGTCTTTTTAGCTCTTGAAAACTGGTTTCACACTGTTGACTCCGCTCGAACTTGTGGGACTTGCGTAGAAGACAAGTAAGAGGTCTGGCTAACTTGGAAAATCTTTGACAGTGTGAGATTGTGGCCAATTTGCAACAACTTCTACTTTTTGGGGATCCACCATGACTCCTTCTTCCAAGATCACATGCCCGAGAAAGGTGACCTTGGTCATCCGAAAATCACATTTAGCGAGCTTGGTATACAGTTGATGTTGTCTTAATAGGCTCAAAGTGGTCCGTAAATGCTGAGCATGAGCCTCATGGTTTGGCGAGTAAACCAATATATCATCGATGAAAACAATTATGAATTTGTCTAGATAGTCTTGGAAGCACCAATTCATAAAGTCCATGAATACAGACAGAGCATTAGTTAATCCAAAAGGCAACACTATAAATTCATAGTGTCCATACCTACTTCTAAATGTTGTCTTGGGAGTATCCTTTTCACAAACTCGAAGTTGATGATATCCAGATCTGAGATCGGTTTTAGTGAGTACCTTCACGCCTTGAAGCTGATCTAGTAGATCATCAACCCGAGGGATTGGGTACTTGTTCTTGATTGTGACCCTATTCAGTTCCCGATAATCAATACAAAGTTGTAATGATCCATCTTTCTTTTTAACAAATAACACAGGTTCTCCCCATGGCGATACACTAGGGCGAATGTATCCTTTGTGCAATAGATCCGTCAACTGCTTCTTCAATCCTTGCATCTCTTGTGGGGCCATTCGATATGGTGGTTTAGAAATTGGGGAGGTTCCTTGTTCTAGATCGATGGTGAACTCGACCTCCCACTTAGGTGGCATCCCTGCAATTTCCTCTAGGAATATATCTAGATATTCTTGTATTACAAGGGTCCTTGTTATATCTACCCCCTTTGTGTCTTCCTCCACTAAATGATATAAATACCCAATACATCCTCGTCTAAGTAACTTTACTGCCGTCATTGCATTTATTATCCTACCCTCTTCAGATGTATTCCTACCTTTGAACTTACACCTAAAGTTTCCGTTCCCCTTGATGGTAACTGTACTAGACTTAAAATCAATCTTGGCACCGTAGTAGGCTAGCCAATCGAGTCCTAATATAATATCGTGGGGTCTTATCTGGATAACTATTAGGTTGGCAGAGAATTTTTTTAACCTTCAATCAAGATTGGAAAATCAACAAGTTATGTGGTACATATCAACTTATTTCCATTTGGTAAGATAACAACATATGGTTCACATGAGTTCTCACTTTTTACACCGAGTTGGTTAGCACATTCCTTCGAAATAAAAGAGTGTGTTGCCCCAGAGTCAAAAAGAATTTTTACTGCCTTCGAATAGCTTTGAAGGGTACCTTGGGTAATAGGTATATTAGTCTCTCCTATTTTCCGCATCTCGTACAGACGGGGGCCTGTCTTGGAAGTCCCGGTTGCTTGCCTATCCTTGTTTTGTAGTGTCTGGTGTGACATTGATGGCGCAACTGATCGAACTTGTTGAGATGAATTAGCTCTTGGATTATTGGTGGACGTTTGGTAAGAGATTGTTGGCCTCTGTACAGTTTTCCTGCAAAATCTTACCATGTGTCCAATCTTCCCACAACCTCTACACTCACGAGCTTCTTTGTCACAATCTCGTCGGAGGTGATTTGGATTTCCAAAATTATTGCATCTACGCTCTTCTCCTGATGCCTTGGGATTTTGAAATGTCATTTGTCGGCTAACTTGAGTCGATCCCCTTCTTTCTGATTCCAATGGTGGTGCCGGTCTTTTAAATCCCACATTCGATTGTCCTCCTTTCTTCCGATTCTCGTTCTCCATCCGCTTATTCGCATTGTCTATTGCAGCTTCCATACGTAAAGCTTCATCCATAAATTGTTCCAAGGTAACATAATTGTGTCGTATCATGGAGGGTGAAATCTCAGAGGGTAACCATTCGTAAAATTATCGGATCTTATCTTCCTTATTCCTAATTATTGATCCGGCATAGGGTAATAACTGCTGAAACTTTTCTACTAGCTAGGGTATTTTGAGTCCGTCATTATGCTGGAATAAGAACTCCCGTCTCTTTTCCTCTCGTCTAGCTGATGGAAAGAAACGATACATCAACTTGGTCTTAAATAACTCCCAACTTATGGAATTATCATCTGCGGGTTTGGTTGTTTCCCACTAGAAATGGGCGCTGTCTCGAAGGTACAACGCAGCAATGCAAACTTTGGTTGCCTCTGAACAGTTGACTCCTCTGAACCTTTGTTCTATGTGACTAAACCAATGTTGTAGCCTCATTGGTTCGCTAGTTCCGTCATACTTATCGGGTTTCATAGCCCGTATCACCTGATAGGCACGGTCATAACTCCATTCTTCGTTCTGCGCCAATGGTTGCAAAATTGGTGGAGGTGATGATTCAGCTACCCTGGCCAAACCAGAGGATGCACGGTGCATTACTCTATCCACCGCAGCTTGGATCAGATTATACAAGGCCTTTGGTCCTACTGTGTTTTCTGGAACGTTAAGTGGTGGAATTTGGTGTGGTTTGGACCGTACCCCTGATTGTTGTGGTGCATACATATTTCCCTCAATCTCTTCGTGAGATTGCTCATAAGTATCAATTTCAGGTTGGTTTTCTGTTGTGTGTGAATGTTGTGGTTGGTCGTTCATCTAAATGTCAATATTTGGCCCTTGTTAGTGACATTCTTAAACATATCATCTTATAACATATACTTATTTCATACATATAAGATTTTATTTTACATTAAGTCCTTATATACAACGATATCCTTTCCTTCCCCTGTGTACAATCTGAAAATTTCAAGATTCAGGTTTTGCTTCTCTAGAGCTAGACTTATATAGTATTCACACACCCACATCTCTAGATATATATATGTATGTATGTATGTATGTATGTATGTATGTATGTATGTATGTATGTATGTATGTATGTATGTATGTATGTATGTATGTATGTATGTATGTATGTATGTATGTATGTATGTATGTATGTATGTATGTATGTATGTATGTATGTATGTATGTATGTATGTATGTATGTATGTATGTATGTATGTATGTATGTATGTATGTATGTATGTATGTATGTATGTATGTATGTATGTATGTATGTATGTATGGGTATTATACAAACTTGATCCCATTTTTCTTAACCTAGTTCTTTTTAGGGTCTTTAACCTAGTTCTTATTGGTGGTCATTTCCGTGTTTGACTCTAAACAAGGGGTTTTCTCAACTTGGGTTTCCTCTATCTTCCAGAGTTCGTTTTCCACGTCCTACAGACGAGCTCTAAGTTCCCTTCTCTCCACTTGCAGTTCTTGGAGTCTTTTAGTTGTAGGTTTTGGTTTAGATGTTACTTCTTTTTTTGAGAGTGTACTTCCATGCATTGATCCTTGCATTGAACCTTCATCCCTATGGATTCTGCAGTAGTTTATATAATCATATCTTGGCTCCTGAGGAGCATATATGGGCATTAGTGGTCCGGGATAGGACATTTCTTTTGGATAACCTTGAGTCTCTCCAAGATATATATTATAAGGGTTACCCGTTGGGTCATACTGAAAATCCTACGGTGGGGCATATATGTTGTAAGACCGAATTGGGGTTGGGCAGGACAATTCCCAAAATCAAGATATTGGGTTTATATCTCCTCCTCCTCCTTCTTCTTCTTCTTCTTCTTCTTCTTCTTCTTCTTCTTCTTCTTCTTCTTCTTCTTCTTCTTCTTCTTCTTCTTCTTCATGCCATTGAGCTGGAGGTGGACTATCTGGTTCAACTTTTATGGCCTTTCCTTTCACGACCTTCGTTGTTCACTGGAAGTTGGCATCTAGCCATAGAAAATTTTTGCAATACCATAATAATTGTTATCATTATATGATTAAATAACAATAGAATAAATGAAATCAAGACAATTAAGGTGTAGAGATAGCACATGGAGTTCACCTGATCACACCCTTGTCCGTTTACTTTTTCGTGTATATATATATATATATATATATATATATATATATATACTTATTTAGTATTACTATCACTATTATATATATATAGAGAGAGGCTAGTTCCGGTGAGGAGAAGCCTTATGGATAGGAATTAGGAGCTATGTGAGCCGTTGGATCAAATTTAAATCAATGGCTCACAAACACTTATCATTAGTGGGATCTTGTAATTACATAAATCTGGAAAAAAAAAAGTACAACACTCTCGCTGATCGACCGACTCACAAATCACAACACTCTCACATTCTTCATCCAACAAGCTCTATATTTGGCCGATTTTCAACCAAATCAAAGACGGATTATATAAAAATGATGGAATCAAAGAGAATACAAGACGATTTAGGTATTGTCTCTTCAAAATTTCTATTCTCAAGGTTTAGGTTTTTCATTCTTATAGTTTAGGAATCATTATGATTGATGTTTTATTTTTGAAATCAAATTTGTTGAATCATTTTTTTTTATTTTGATAGGTTTGATTGAGATCATATATGTATATAAATATGTTGAGTTGGTCTAATACTTCCAATTGAAACAATCTATAAGCTTTTTTTAGTGTGCACGCCAATTGTTCGACATATGTCTAATAGGAAAATAGTCTATAATATTTACATGAACATGAAATAAAAATTATGAACACCGAAAAATAAAAACATGAACAATGACGTATAAAAGTATGAACACCAATGAATAAAAAGTATGAACTTACACTAGTATATTTTTACATTGTTTTACAGATTCAGTGATGTTGGGTACACAATCATCCACAATCATTGTGTCGGGATTGAGGACGAATGCTCCATGTAATGAAGGTGAAACTATTATACAAGTAACTCTAAATTACTCTACCAATTGGGTTCTAATTTGTGATGATACATTGAAGCTACATGTTGGTCAACAATTTTTAAGTGTAGAGGAAGTTGAGGACTTCTGTAGGAGGCCTCTATTTGTGAATTTGAGATTCGTGTTTCATGTAATCAAAAACCCAACAATGTTGTGTTGGGGAAGTACTTTGGTATGGACAAGGGAAGGCAAAAAAAATGGCAAACATAGTACGGGCAAAAGGAAGACAACTTCCAATCGATGTGGTTATAATGCAAGAGTTGCGTTTAAGATTATGGAGGGTGGAAAGTATTTTGTGAAGTGGGTTCATGAAGCTCATTAATTTGGATAGTGTTTAATGCATTGATGTCTGTTTTATACATACATAACATATTATGATCATATTTACATGAACAATGACATATAAAAGTATGAACACCGATGAAAAAAAACATGAACAATGACGTATAAAAGTATGAACACTAGTGACTTATCTATAACTTTTACACATATATAACATATCATGATCATATTTTTACGTTTTGTGATGAATTTTTTTTGTGTGGTTATATATTGTAAATGAACATCTATGTATTATAAAATAAACACAAAAGAATAAATGAACATGACACTTTGATGAATAAAAATACTATGAACACCGATGAACAAAAACATGAACAATGACATATAAAAGTATGAACACTGATCACCTGTCTATGAACGTAGGGGATTTTTCCAAATTTTAAGTTAATTTACAAAAATGCCATTAATGATGAGCGTGTGTGAGCCCTTGATTTAAAACTCATCCAATGGCTCACAACCCTCCTAATTCTTATCTACAAGCTCTCTCCTCACTTGAACTAAAATCTATATATATATATATATATATATATATATATATATATATATATATATATATATATATATATATATATATATATATATATATATATATATATAACCAGTGCTTTGACACCAACCAATGTAACACCCTAGTCTAACATCTTACAAGATTTTCTACAACGCCAACGGTTTCTTTATTACTACTAAAATCCGCCTCAGGCTAATTAACAAGACTTCAACACGTTATATAATAACAGATTTATTATGCACCAACTTAAACTCACTTACATATATTAAAATATAGATTTAATTGTAGTTATATATAAACTTCCAAGGAAGGGTGAAAGGTGATCAGATGTAACTCAGGTGTGCTTCCAATACTTCATCTCCTACTTCCCAACCAAAAAAAAAAAAATTCATCTGCTACTCACCTTAAACTGCCAATAGTTTGATAACCAACCAAATCAAAGAACAAAAGAGAAAAAGAAAAATGGGTCAGTTTATTTGATAAACTAGCAAGCTGGATTAACCTATTTTTTTGTAAATAACTTAAAATCATATAATAAATATTATTCATAGTTTCAACTTTACTAGACATTCAATCATTAATCAATTCAAAAGGAGAACAATTAATTGTGTTACCGTTACGCTAACAATTTCTCCGTGGATACCAGGTCTGATTTTAACCATTAATAATCAACCGAAAGGCAAGTCTTGGAGAACCTCTTGGTAAATCCATGACTCCTAAATTCGCCTACTGGTAGCGAGATCGGAATTAGACGACCTAATTCCCGGGGTCGACTAAGCCCCAATGGACATTTCTAATAACGTTCCCAAGCGGTCATTATTATTTACCCATAATGTCCGTACGCTTTAGTAACATACGCTTATTATCACTTTATCGATCGTAACCGCTGAAAAAGTAAAATATACGTTAGTTTAGTACAAAATTATATATATGTATTATCGATTAAATGGATACGATAGTTATTTAAAATAACTATAACCCACTTGTCTTATCGTACAGAGCCTCTTGCTATGTCGGGTCTTAACTCGTAAATTTTCTTTGATCGAGTGGATGTTGCTGCGTATAACTCAACTTATCATTCTTCATATGTGTGTCTTTTATTTGATGCTTCTCCCCTTCTCATATAGTGTCCATTTCTTACCCACTAAGACATTTATTTACCTTTTTCCTTAAAACCTTTTTTTTACCTTTGCATGAGTGGCTTCCCACCTTCTTGCCAAGCATACCTATATTTAAGTGGATGCATGCAAGGATATACAACAAGCAATTCTACCTAGCCTTCATTTCCATTAATTACATAATAGGTCCCTTCCATTCTAGTTTATTAGAATAAATTCCCATAATATATATATATATATATATATATATATATATATATATATATATATATATATATATATATATATACCTAGGATTTCCCCCTTATTTACTACTTGTATAAATAGTTATGTAAAATAACTAATATTTACACAGTATAAGCCTATATAAATTAGACTTATATCGAAACTTGTAAAAATTAATATTGTACCTTATTTAGCGGGGTATTATAAAGTAAACAATAACAAGCGCAAACGACACAAACTTAGGCTTATTCATGCTAAACAAACGGGAAAATCAACTTAACTACATGCCTAAACTATGGTAATAAATCATGTTATCACAATACCCCATAGTTGCTCCTTGTTTGTCCCCAAGCAAGAATCAAACCTAAGACAAAATATGACATGATTTTTGTATGTAAAAACAAAGATAAAATATTTTTGCATAGTACTTCTAGTCATAGATCACCCTCAAAGTGTTGTTTCATGGCCAAAGAGATATCTCGTTAATGGTCATATAAAAGTTGGTACGAAAAGGATAATCACACTTTGCATCTTTATTAAATCAAGTCCAAGGTGTCTAACTTATTATGAGGAAATCAAATCTAGACTACTAAGTCAAACACATGTGCACATAGGTCATAAAGACTTAACAAGAAGAAAGTCCAAGAAACGTGATAGAGGTAGGATGATCTTAGGGAATGTGGTGTTAATCCGGGAATAGGAGAACGACACAAATAGACTCCGCTCAACATCCACCAAGAGATTTTCTCCTTAATTTATTTATTTTTCAAGAAAGACATTGGTGCACAATAACCGAAACCTTGATGATTAACAAGCCTTAAGACTATCCACATCCCACTCCGTTTATAATCCTATTTATGCACTCTATTTATATACTAAATCACGTATGCCCTCCGTCTATACATCTTTTTCTCACATCCCATGTTCCGTCTATAATATAATTGTATTCATTTTTGGGCTAATTAGGTAAGTAGGCTTTTTTTTTTATTATTGTACACTAAGTAGGCTTTTATTAGTTTTCCAATTAGTAAATATACCCCTCCCATATTTTTTTTACCCTCCAACCCTAATTTTTCCTGAGCCGCTTCTCTCACCTTACGACTTTTCCTCAACCTTCACTCTCTTCACTCACCTCCCCTTTCTGGTATGAGTTTACCAACAAATCTCAGATCTAGTCACCCCGTCGCTGCCCGTGTCGTCGCTCCGTTAACGCCAGGCCAGAGGAGGTGCGGCCCGCCGTTGTTGTCGTCGCGCTACCAAGGAGTAGTTGAGACCAGTGCGGGCCTGCAGTCACGATTTGTAGCAACTCAATTGTAATACCCGGAAAATTTTAATTTCCGTTTAAAATCCGATCAAACCGGATTCCGATCCGGTATTTTTTTAATTCCTTTAAATAAAAAGAACACGATAGTAAATTCTATCATTTTAGGTGACTTTGATTCACGTAAAATGATAACTTGTAACCCGTAAATAATTCCGTAAATAATCCCGTAAATAATCCCATACTTTTAACGGTTCCGAGCAAGTAACGAGTATTTGTTATTTTTCAGCTCATTTGTGTATTTGAGGAGCAGGCCCAATTCGGACCCAAAAGCCTCCAGCGGGAACCCTGAACCTCCTCGCCGCATCGACCGAGCCTCCAGCGGAACCCAGAACTTCCTCGCCGCATCGATTACGGACCAACGACGGTCGGACTTGGAGCACCCCTTTGCTGCCGGTAAGTTTCTTCAGTGCACTCCTTCCAGTTGCAGTCACACAAGTGCAGAGGGTAGTAGGCAGTGGGTTCCAAGGTTAGTGTACAGAATATGAAGTTAGAGAAGGTGTAGTAGCTGTCACCAGGTTTCGAACCCAGGATGGGTAGGAATAAACTTAATACTCCAGAATAGCTGACAGTGAGGGTCGAACCCCAGACCTCATAAACTTCTGATGCCCAGTTTTTTTGTTTAAGTGCATATAAACTGACTAGTTGGAGAATAAATTTCGATACCTTAGAATGATGATCCACCGTTCAATTTTTGATATTTTGTAGATTGCAATACGTAGTTTATTGTGTTAAAATTTTGGAGAAAGTTAACGGTCGGATTGGAACTTATAAGGTCTCAAAGTAGGACAGTTGGGCTGTTTTTCCAACTGAGGAAAAATTGGCTAAGTATAGAATTTCTGGATGTTTTAACCAATTTTAAGAATTTATGTAAGAGTAGTGGCTGGATAGTTTTGAGAGATCTTTGTCCCTATGAGTAGCATGTATATCCTAGAGGACCTAGAGAATTATTTCGTAATTTTTATATTTTTATTCGAGTCCCATATCTTGAGCTAAAGCCAGACCTTAGCGACTCTTTTGGGAAATCTATAATTTTAGTTAACTTTTATAAATCCTTATCAAACTATCTCTTGAGAACTAGATTATGGAAGTAGGTTCCAAAGAAAAATTGGAACTAAGTTATAGAGTATTTTGGAGATTTCGGGACTAGGGGTAAAATGGTCATTTTACCTTAAGAGGGTTTTTAGTAATTCCTCTTCATGAGATTGTATATCTTAGAAGTTTATAACTTCTAAGAGTTTGGGATGTGATTCTGATCCGCGTGCCTTGTTTGACAGGCGATTGGGTTTACATGGTTGCAGACCGAGTTGAGATTTTGGAGAGTTGTGATTTGATTCAGGTAAGTACTTGCGACTTACTTAGCTGGTTTCTGGATGTTAGTTGGATGACGATAGTGGTGTGTGTGTTGTGTGTTTATAATAACAACTTGTTAGGACGACCGTTGTTATTATGTGTTAAGGCCCAAGTGTATGTATAAGGGGCCGTGACATCACTGCCCAGCTCTGCCAGGAGACTGAGAGGTTCTCTATACCCAGACCATACAGGTACACGGTGAGATGCATCGGATCCACTCTTGATGGGTACACGGGGGCGGAGGCGAGGTTTGGGAATCCCTCGTGTCACAAAATAAGTATCATTAGAGTGAATGACTTAAATGAAGATAATAAATGGATTGTTTGAAAGCATGATGAGTGTTTATTATTTTATGTGTGTATGTGCTATTATTATTCTTCAAATGTTTAGATAACTAGCTAATGGTTGTTCTGTTGTGTTTTTAGATTTACTGCAGGTTAGAGCAGTAGCTGAGTGATCCGGAAGTAGTGGTCAGCCGGGTCTCCGTACTCCTTAGAGTGGGGTTGGGAAGTTTTCTTTGTTGTTCTTTCTTCTTGTTAAGACAATTAGTCTTTTTCGTTTTAAGTGCTATCGGCTGTTAGACGTTGTTGCATTCATCCTTCTAAAATACTAATTTTATAAATTTCGGTTTTTCTTATTTGTGTCTTGTTGCAAGATCCTAGTAATATTGTTGTCAAACTTAGGTCGGGACCCATTGTGAGGTCCTAACCAGTAGCTCCCCGAGTTCTCAGAATTTGGGGTGTTACATCACTCTCCGGCTATCTTCAACGCCGCACCACTGGAAGCTAGTCGCCGCCTAGAGGTCGCCTCTGTTGAGGGCTCTATAGTCGCTGCTGGAGGTCGCCTTCGCCGCTGAGGTCGCCTACGCCGTTGTTTGCTGCCTCCGTTTCCGCCGGTGAGAAATCGTTTCCTCTCGCTCAGCCTCACTTATTCCTTCACCTCTCCCTCACGTTTGGAGTTGTAGTGCCCATTTCAAAGCCCTAACTTACGACGAACACCTTGTCTTCGCCGAGATTTACCAAAGCCCTAACCCTATCTGGCATGAACAAGGAGAGAGAAGAATGTGAGTATGTCTTAACTTGTATGATGTTTGATTTGATCTAGATCTAGATTTATAGTATGATATTGCAGTCAAAATTGCATATTCTGAGTAGGCGTTTTTATCCATTGTAGAAGCTTGCAAAGGAGCTGTTAAGTACCTTCACAAGCTGGTAAAGAACAACAACTTTTTTTTTTCTAGTTTCTTCTAAATTTTGGATTAAAAACAATTGAAACTTTGTTGCTAGCACATACAAAAACAAACATTGAGGCTCTTATGATCACTACTTCCCTTGGCTGGGCCATCTTTTCGAGTAGGGCTCTTTGTCGCTTTCCGGAAATTCTTTGATATTGCGTTCTTGCTCTTTGAAAAAAGTTGTTGATTGTAAATGTTTGTGTTTTGTCCTTGTAATCTACCAGGATTCGTGATGCTTATTGGTATACAAATTTTCTGGTATGAATTGTTGTACCAGAAAATTCATACTAGAATTTTCTGGTATGATTTTTCGTATCAGAAATTTCTGGCATGAATTTTCATACCAGAAAACTCATATTTATGGTATGATAAAATTTATGGTATCAAATTTCTTGTATTTGATTTCTGGTATATAATTTGTGGTATTTAATTTCTGGTATCTAATTTTCGTATGATAATTTCTGGTATGAGAGTTCTAGTATGAAAATTCCGGTATGAGAAATTCAGTCCAGAAATTCATACCAGAAAGTAAAAAAATAAATAAGGATACAAAAAAAAAATAAAAAAAATTGGTATGTATTTCTGGTATGTATTTTTGAAATGTATTTCTGGTATGTAAATTCTGGTATGTAAAATTCTCGTATATAAAATTCTGTTATGTAATTTTGGTATATAAATTCTGATATGTAAATGCTGGTATGTAAAATTCTGGAATGTAATTCTAGTATGATAAAATTCTGGTATGATAAATTTATTCCAAAAAATAAAAAAAATAATAAAGAAAATAAAAAGACAATAAAATAAAATAAAATAAAATTAAAATTTAGTAATTAATAATTAAAACTTACACTTAAATAACAAATAACAAATGACAAACATCCTTTTTTTTAAATGGAGGGGTTAATTATTTGTACCTACCATTAAATGAAAGTGGTAAAAAATTTTGGGTACATTTACTAAATCATATTCTCAAAAAGGCCTAGTATATCAAATTCTCCCTTCATTTTTTTAATTACATATAAGTAAAGTTAAGGAAAGAGAGGGGAAAGATTTGATTTTTTAAAAGAAAAATTCAGAAAAGAGAGAGAGAAAATACTTGATTGGTTAATTTGTAAAAGACGTGGGTCTGATTTCTTTTGCACTCTGTCACATATATTCCAAATTTAAACAGAGTTAATTTTATTTTAACTCTTTTCACAGGGAGAATACAAGGGATGTGGAGATTATTTTGGATAAAAGTGTAAAATTTAACAATTTAACTTGGGGATGTAGATAGTCTAAGAGTTTTCTAAGGGGCCTTAAACCGGATGCACATACCAAACTCTCATTAGGACACTAGCTAATTTGACTTTGGCAAGATTACAAACACCCGATTATGTGAAAGCACCAAGTTACTCATCTTTATAGTCAATGTCCCCAAACACAATTTTTTTAACATTTTCATCACATTTTTATTTCTTTCTTCTTTTTCAAATCTCCTTCATAACATTCACCCCACACTTGATTTCAACACACCATTCAAGCCAACACATATCCTAGTTTTCGGATGGGTTAAAGGAGGCAAAATTTTTTTCAATGTTTGAGGGGCTAAAGGCATGATCAAGATAAGGAGAATAGAAAGAAATCGAATTGCCTTAATCATCCCTATGCAATGTGCAAGAACTTGTAATTTAGTTTCGACAATCATAACTCAATCAAGTCTAGACAAAAACGAATTCACAATATTACACAAATTCTAGCAAATTATTCAAATCCTACATATGTCATTAATCAAATTAAGATCAAAATACTCATTCTAGGTCAATCCACACACACATTTTTACCACAGGGATCATATCAATCTTAGAAGCACAAATATTTTTGTTGTATAATAGTTTTTTACGCAGGGATGCAATGTGTTAACATGTGACATGAAATGAAAACTAACCATCTAGATGCAATGCAAGTAAATGAAAACATGCAAAACTAATGCAAATACCCCACTCCATATTAAAAAAATCATATTGTCTCCACGGTAAAAAATAAATAAAGAAGTGAAAAAGAGCACTCACATTTTTTAAATGGTGGTTCTTGGTAAGCCTTTGCTCATGGATGTAGAAAACTAAACCCTTCATCCATTTCTCCCTCGTTTATTACCTAAACCCTTCAATACAAAGACAAAAAAACACAAAAAACAAAAAAACAAAAAAAAAGAAACAAAAAGGGAAGAAGTTTACCTTGAGTTGCCTCTCAAGAAGTGTTTGATTTTAGTTTGCTAGTTAGACCCAATTCCGTTGATGCCTCAGTTTACCTTGAAAACTACGGATTGTTCATTAAGTTCTAGCAACCATTCCTTTCTAGCTTCGCCTTGCCGGAGAGCAGGCCTATTCTCGAATATATCCTTCTCCAACTGCCATCCCTATTTTAGGACACGTTAGACCTTTGCCTCACCGGAGATCCCACCGAAGCCGTCGGAGAAGTGTCTTGCGCAGCCTTGACCCCTCTCGCCGTCTTCAACAACAGGGTTCATAAACCCATGTCCTTTGATTAAACCGGCCCCCTCCTTTTGTCATAATTATAATTTGTATCCTATGTTTCTTATTTATATATATGGCCCAAATTTTGTGGAGTTGCAAAAGTGTTCCCTATTGGATTAATCGTGAATTTTTTATAGCTTTCTGTTGTTGGTTACCACAAATTAATTATGGTAAAATATATATATAGGTTTAAGTTTTTTTATACCTTTATGTTGTTGATATATTAGGCGATAATTTGTGTATGAGTTAGTAAGTTCTAAATTTTGAATAATTTTGACACATGAATAATAATGAGAAAATTGGTGTAGGGAAGACCTTTTTGTATTCATGATACAATCTAGGCCCCTCCAATTTTCTCCCTAAAAATACAACTAAATTAAATTATAAAGAGACTATTAATTGGGGGACCACTCTAATTATAAAGATTTTCTCCCTTAATTAAGGAGGATAAATAACTATTAAAAATTATAAAGATAAACGAAATTAAAAAGATAAGTGAATATTAATTGTGTAGACCACTGTCATTAAAAAGATTATCTCCCTTAACTAATATGACTGTTTTTTAATTTAATAAACAATGAGAGTGGTCCCCATAAATTTTGTACATAATTTTATGTACATAATTTCACACGCAGATTATGTACATAATTTCGCACGCAGATTATGTACATAATTTCGAATGCAGATTATGTACATAAAATTATGTAATTAATTTTAATGCCAACAAATAAGCGACTCTTTGAAAAAAAAGCAATATTAATTAAGGGAGATAATCTTTTTAATGTTAAAACTAATTCTTTAATTGTAGGGGACCACTCTCATTTTCTTTTTTTATTTTAAAAAATTAAGGGAGAAAATCTTTTTAATTTTGAATAATTGTAGGGGACCACTCTTATTTTCCTTTTTAATTTTGAAAGTATCTTAAATTTTTTTAGATTTTATCTTTTTTTTCAAAATTACAAGGGGCCTAGTTAATACACATTGAAGCATAAAAGCCTACTTAATCTACATTTATACAATAAAAGCCTACTTACCCCTTTTACTCAATAATAATTTACATTATTTTCTTGATTACTTTCTATGATAAATTATTATATTTAACCAAAATATTGAAACTAATTATGATATTAATAAGTCTATGCTTTAATTTATTTTTTTCATGTAATTTTAATTAGTATAGGGTGATTAATTATAAATGTTAAAAATGAAAAGTGATTTTTATCAAAAAATAAGTGAGGGATAATTTATTGCAAACAAATGAATATTAAGACTAATTTTATACTTATAAATTTTAGAATTGTTGTTTTTTTAAAATTGATCATTATGAGTGATTTTGTGTAACTATTCTTAAAATTAAAAATCTATTTAACTCAACTGACAATTGAAAAAAGAGATAAAAGGGAAGTAGGCTAATTATGTATTAATGTAGATTAACTAGTCTCTTTTGTAAAAATGTAGATAAAGTAGGCCCCTACTAATTTTATGATAAAGATTAATTTCCAAATAAATTGATACCCCTGCTGGAAATTAAAAAATGCTGATGTGGCAGTTTTTTAAATAAATATGCTTATTTAATATGGTCCCCTACAAATCAGGATGTTGTTAGGATAACAAATATACTTTCCTTGTAAACGTGATCCCAGAATCACGAAATTCTCCATTTCTGAAGCCATAACCACCATGCTACAGAGTTATTCGTTTACTGTCAAAAACATTTTCTCTATTTTTTTTGCGATTACTGCCGATTTATTTCGTTTTGATGATCTGTTTCTTCAATTTGCTCTGCGTAATTTATGTATATTGTTAATATTATGTATTTCATATATTTATATGTCGGTGATTTTTTATGTGCTGAGTGTTGGTAATGATGAAGGGGACGAGCATAATTTTATGTCTGTATGTGTACATAAGTTTGTATATGTTTAAGTTTAAACCACTGTCGTTGAGAAGGTATTGTGATATGCCTGCGTATTTTATGTATCTACTAATATTATGTAGTTGTTAAATTTATGTGGCGTTGATTTTTATGTGCTGAGTGTCAGTAATGATGAAGGTGACGAACATAATCTTATGTGTGTATGTGTACATAAGTTCGGTTTATGTATCTGCTTAAAATTATGTAGTTGTTAAATTTATGTGTCGTTGATTTTTATGTGCTGAGTGTCGGTAATGATGAAGGTGATGAACATAAATGACTAATTTCAAAATTATGTACATAATCTTTTTATGTACATAGTTCGGTTTATGTATCTGTTTAAAATTATGTACATAATCTTTCATCACTATTGATTCGAATACATAAATTTCACAGAAATGGATAATTTCAAAATTAAGGTCATGTAGTTAAAGATCAACAATGACGGTTTTGAGTATGGATTTTAGGGAAAACGTTCATCAATTGTTTTCGGTTTGAACCAAAATCGAAGCCATTAAAATGGTATATTGTTGAGAGAATTTGGAATACTTGCAAGGATTGATTGTTGTTACACAAACAATAGACCAGAAAGGAGGTTGAAGACGGTCGAAGTTCACGATTTGAAGATGGAGGTTGCGAATGGAGAATCTTACGATCCAATGGGGGTTCCGAATGGCGCTTAATTTTTGGGATGAAATGTTTATGAAAGAAGACGAACCGAAGATACCTTATCATGCTATTGCTTTTTTTTTTTATTTAATATATCTTTAACTTTTAGGCAGTTATTATACTACATTACTAATTTGCTCTTAAATAACTACTTATTACCCATGATTTATAATTTCTTTTAGCTTTATTTTTTGAAGAAAAATAGAGGGGCCTATTTTGTATCATGGATACAAAAAGGGCCCTTCTACACCAATTTTTTCTGGAAAAAATTGAACTCTCGATTTTAAAATACCCACATCTTATCGTGTCGATACTTAAATACACGGACATAAATTAAAATTAAGCGAACAAATGAAACTCGAAATATTAATATTAAGTAGGAGAGTAAAATGATCAAGAAGAAACGTAAAGTTTATCAATAAGACTCGTAGCCATCGGAAGTGTTAATTGACTTTTCTTACTTTGAATGGGCAAATTTAGATATGAGCGTACAAAATAATTGAGGATGTATTATAACTATAAGAAAATCATTGTGAATATCATCATATCTAGGCGGTTTTGAGATGTTTTTTTTATTATAAAATATAAAATATCATTATCATCTCAATAATAATTAATTTGACATTTTCAATGTACTATATTTTAAGGTCAGTAATATTATTATAATAGAAAGACACTTGGACACTTTTTTGTGGTCATCTTGCGATTCAAACCCAAACCTCACCATTCATGTATATAATCGTCACAGGAAAGCGAAAAAGAAAGATAATATTTATAAAACGACTGAATCAGTTTTGGAATTAGAAAATTAAATGAAAATTATTTATTGCGATAAAGATTTTTAATTTTTTTTAAAAGACCGACACCTTGAAGTATTGTCACCATAATATATCGCGTTACTCTAAAGTACAACAACCACAAATTTACTTTCCAAGGTTGTGTTTGACATGCATTTTACACGAGTGTTTCTGAGTGTTTGGACGCTTTTCATGTTTAGACGGGTGTTAGACTCCTTGATACTAGTGATTAGTGTTTCTTGAAATGTTTTTGAAACACGCCTATTAGCAAGGGTTTTGGGCTAGAACACTAGTTTTTGTTAGTTGAAAATACCATGTTATCCTTATCATTTAACGATATTTACAAGTTTTACCGAGTAAAAGATGAACATTCTCTCACCTCTCAACACAACCAAAGGTATCGGAGGTCGATATAGAAGGGGCAACCGACGAAGAACGAGAGACACAATGACGAACACCTACATAGAGTCATCGTTGTCCAGGTACTTCTTCATTCCTTCCTGATTTATCCTCTCTAACAAATACGGAATTGTTGATATTAGGGTTAATATGTCAATGTTTGAAATAAATCAATTTTTTAAGTTTATGAGGATTTAGGGAAATCCGAGTTTTCAAATGTTCAATGTGATTGTGTTCATCTGTCTGATTTTGGTAGATTTTTTTTCAATTGGTGAGCGTTTTGCTGTAGATTGTTGGCTTCTTGGTGATGTACTCCTGCAACCTATAAAACTTTCAAACCTATTAATTTTCAAACCTAAAAAACCCAAAACAACACTAGTGGTTTTTATTTTTTATTTTTTTGTTCATGGAAAACAGTTCGAACCATTAGACGACGCGTCGTCTAGTGGGTCGAAAGGCCGAAAAGGATCGGCAGACGGACTCACCGTCATGAAGAACCACAAACAAAGGATAACAGAGATACACATAAATACAAAAAAAAACCCGAAAGCAAAAAGGTCTTCAAGGGAAAGCAGGATGATCCAGCCAATGAGAGGCAACGAGCATGGACGTTCATCTTCGAAGGAAGTACACAGGTAAGAAGCATGGGGAACAACTGTGGACACCTCAGATTTGGACTGCAACAGAGCCATCAGGAGTCGATCACAAATCCACGCCTCCTTCTCGACAAAACGCTCGAAACCGCCCACAAACGACATCATCAATCCTTGGAAGACGAAATTGAAAAAGACGGGAATCATGACGTATAAAGGTGTAGATCTTAATGGATAAATAATAAAGGTTTGAAGAGAGAAAAATTTTCACCTAATGTTGATTAAGAGTTGGTTTAAAACAATTAAGTGCTAATGTTATGATTGATCAATCAATTTTGTTTTTGGAGGGATTGACGGTCAATGGCCACACGAGACATTGTCCACCGAAAATAAGCTCTTGGTTGAAAATGCACGAGAAGCCATTGTCAAAATGCAAAGGATCGACTGAACACATCAAAGAGAGAGAATGAATAACCATGAGTTGAGCAAACGGACTCGGTGAAAGATCATTTCATGTAGATCTAAGTAAGTTAGGGATTATCCTAACAAAGCTTCAGATTGGTACATTCATGTAAAATGTTATAATTTTAGGGTGATTATCCTTCAAAATTTTGATTTTGGGAGGTCTTCCCATACAACGTAATGTTATCTTGTTGCAACAACAATAAAATTGATAGTAGGGCCAAAAAGGCCCAAACTTAATCTTAATAAATGTGAGTTGTTAACTAGAAAACCCTAGCCAGAAGCCACAACCGTCGAATGCACAAAACAAGGTAGCAAAAGGCAAGATGGATTGGCAAAGGGGTCCGAAACAAGGCGGTGAAGTCCGGGAACACATCAAAGAAGAAGGCGGGTTTCACCAGACAGTGACGCCATGGTGGTGGTGGGCAAGAGTTCAGTGACGCCATGGTGGTGGCAATAGGGGTGTGAAGCCGGTCCAGAAAACAGTCGGAAAAAAAACCGATACCCAACAACCTGTTGGTCACACAACAAGAAAGGTTGCAAAATGACGAAGGCTTTGGCGCCGACACCGTCTCCGAAGCCGCTCATCTCAGAACGGCGGAGAATCCGACTGTTGAGCTACCGTCAAGCATGCGGGGAGGGCTACCGCTAGGCACTAGCGAGGCTGATGTGTTTACTCCTGAAGAGTTATCGGATTGATGGAAATCGTTGGTGGTTGGTGGTTGGTGGTTGGCGGTTGAACACTGTTGGTGTTTATGTTTGATGTACTACTGCAACCTATAAATCACATTTTTGAAAACTAAAAAATCAAAAACAATGACGGTTGGTGTTTGTTACGATATTGAGCCTGTGTATTCATGCAGCAGTCGTATACATTGAGCAAAACAACACTAATCTAAACGAGTTTTCAATTTCATATTCACAACATATATACATACTAACATACGTCATAAAACTCTGTTTAACAAACACAACTGTTTAAAACCACACAAAACATCCTAGGCGGTAGCATCCCATAACAACCCACCTGATATGATCTCAAATCCAAGTGTGGGGTCCAACGTCATTACTTTGATCAGACCGAGTCTGAGTAGCTGAAAAATATGTGGATATAACAACAATGAGCCACAAGCTCAGTAAGGGTATAGAAATCACGCTCCCCAATATATATAAGTATCTAATATCCCGTCCCCAAAGAACACTCTATACCCTTTCTCACATTCTAAAGTCCATACATACGTATCCCCATTCACATTTAATTCCACAACCATTCATATCACATAACATATAAACATTCAAGCATGTAATCACACCACATACAAACATATCATCTCATATAAACATATCATATCATACCATCACATAAAAATAATCATAACATAACATAACATAACATAATATATAACATGTTAGACTCAATTGTATCGATGCATAGGTGATAATTAACTAACTAGCCCCAACTGATCGTACGATATATTTTCTCATGTGCTTTCGTATTTCTTTTCTCTTTAGGTTGCCCAACCCGATAGCGTCGTAGGCCCCCTTGTAGATCAAGCGCTGACCTCGGCTATCTAATCTTTGAGACCCCTCGTAGATCGAGCGCTGTCTCTATATATGTCCCCAGGTGGTGCAGGACAATTGCGAGGCCCCTCGTAGATCGAGCGCTGCCTCTGAGGCCCCTCGTAGATCGAGCACTGCCTCTGAGGCCCCTCGTAGATCGAGCGCTGCCTCTATATAGTTTCTCGTCCCCAGGTGGTGCGGGACTTTTCCGAGACCCCTCGTAGATCGAGCGTTGTCTCTATATATGTCCCCAGGTGGTGCGGGATATTTCCGAGGCCCCTCGTAGATCGAGCGCTGCCTCTATATAGTCCCCAGGTGGTGCGGGACCCAATTGGGCTAACTAATCAATTACCATCCTATATTATCACTTTTATCTCATAACTCAATCTCATGCTTTCTTCTCATCAAAACCATACTTCTCATGCATACATTACATTTCATATAAATATCATCACATTCTCACATTTGCATGCTTCACATTCAGATATAACACAACATCATTCTAATAATAGAATTCATTCACATAATCCACAAGGCATGCAAGAAATCATAATATCACACATATCATAACAACCACCTTGATGCATGCTTAAAGATTATACCATATCTCTTCATAATATTTCACATGTAAAAATATATATGTTATACGTAAAACTAAACCCATATTGAATACCTAATATATATTAAGAAAGTGTAATTTATATACACTTACCTCACAAGTAAGAACAGTAAAACCTCGCAAACCAACTATTGAGTCCGTTTCCCACTCGGACTATCCTCTTTTCTCGTATTCGGATATGCTCACAAAGCAATTAAGCTATAGTTAGACCGAAACCTTCAACAACACCTGTTGAGAATATCATATTTCTCGTATCAAACTTCTTGATTCAAACACCAGTTAAATTCATTCATTTGAATTTAATTAACTTATAACCTTCTCTAGAATCCCAATTTAATTAATTAAATTTCACCCGAATAATGTAACGAGTATAATGGAATTTCCAATTATCCATTTTGACAAGCCTAAGGTCCATTTAGGCCAAACCGTAATACGAAAAACGAATATATTCATAACTTATTCGTTACTAACCCGACTGACGATCCGAAAGAAGATTCGGAATCACAACGACGTAGACTACGCTTGGACATCATCAAATTCACCGAAATCTGAATGACGGAACGGGACAAGGAAGGATATGCTCGACCTTGCCCTAACTTTGTCAGAAAAGCGGAAACTCGGTACCAACATGAAGAGGACGAAGAAAGGAATCCGAAAACTTAAACGGATTTGAAATCGGATTACAAACGAAGAGAAGATCTGAATTTGAAGCTTGAGAGAAATCAAAGCTTTTACGAGGAATGTGAAAGAAAATGAATGAATTTCCGCTATTTATAGAGAAATCGATAATTATCCTTTAACTTTATCCTTTAGCATAATTGATAATTATCCTTTAGCATTATCCTTTAGCAAAGTCGATAATTATCCTTTAGCATTATCCTTTAGCAAAGGTTGATAATTATCCTCAAGCATTATCCTTTAGCAAAGCCGATAGTTACCCTTTTACCGATCCGAAGGCGGTTTGAGCCCTTTCTCCAAACTTCTCGGAATTGAAATAATAAATTCGGAATATTGTATGAATAATTATTCCGCAATTGTCTCGAAAAACGCATATTTCTAAGCCGTCTTTCTTATCCGCTAAGAAACGAAATAGCGACTCTTTTAACCGTTTTGCCTTTCCATGTTTTTTCATATCTAGGACATGTCCGATGTCCTGATCATTTCTCTCAACTGCATTTTTGTTAATTGAAGCTCTCAAATGCTCCAAATAACACCGGGTTGTAATATCATCTAGGAGCGGGTTATCTCGAAAGGTATCTCTTGTTAAAACGGTTTAATTCCCTTAAACCCGTTTAATTCCTTAATATTCCCGATTAGGCCATCTTCGATTTTTGACCATTACATAAAATCATCGTAGGGAGTAGAATATGGTTAGTTAGCCTCAAATTAGAATTTAAGTACGCATTCCGGGTTTTTGGAAGTTCCGGGACCAAAGGTAAAATAGTCATTTTACGTTAAATAAGCACTGTAATAACTTCTGCAAATAGAATCTTACGTCTTAGGAGTTTTAGACTTCAAAATACCCAGGGAAATGTGTTGACCCACGTGCCTCCTTTGAGAGGCAACTGAGTTTCTGCAGTTACCGACTTAGTGGTGGTTAAGAGAGAGTCGAGATTTGATTATGGTAAGTCCACGGACTTACTTAGCTGGCTTCTTGCATGAGTGTGATGTGTATGAGTGGTGTTTGATAGTTAAGATAAATAACGAAACCGGAATAGGCCGACTGTAGTATATTGTATAATTGACCCAAATGTATGATAACGGGTCGTGACATTATCTGTCTAGCTCTTGCGAGAGTGTAGGAGGTTCCCTGCGACCAGCCCAGTCCGGTAGACGGCCAAATGCATTAGTACCATTCCGCGTTGGTAAATGGGGACAGGGGCGAGGTTTGGGAATCCCTCGTGTCACAAAGTAAGTATCATTAGTAATGACGTATCAATTAATTAAAGATAATAAAAAGGAATGAGTGTTGCGTGTTGATTGTGTATGTTGTGTGTTTGTGCTTTTACCTTTATACTTATTCATAGATTGTTAGCTAACGGTTTTATACCGCTTGTAGATGCCTTGCAGGTTTGGGAAGCGATCGAGTGATCCGGCGGTAGTGGGCAGCCGGGGTTCCGTGCATTATAGGACGGAATTGTTATATTTTATTTCATGACTGTTGATCACGTCTCTACCAGATGACACGTACGAGAGCGACAAATTACGTTGGACGAGGCGAGGGCCGACCTCCCCTTTCTCCAGGAGCTCAAAGACAGGGACGTGTGGGTAGGCCTCAGAGGGGCCGAGGTCGGGGACTTGTTGCTGTTGCAGATCCGTCAGCTGTGGATGTACCTGCTGAGGAGGTAGATGAGAGTAAGGTTCCAGAGGTTAGGGATGGGACCGCTACTAGGTCCGGAGTACGGAGTGCAGGGCCTGTTGATTTTGGCCGTGTATCGATTGGAGCATCGGAGTATCGAGCTTATGTCCAGCAGGTGCAAGAGGCATACAGGGCCGGAGCACCACCTCCAGCACCGCTAGTGCCAGCTAGGTCAGCAGAGGTCTCTCAGAGGGTGACTCAGGTGGTAGTTCCACCGGTGGTAGCTGCACCAGTGAGGGTTGTCGAGGATGACCGAGTGAGAGACGAGCTGAGGGTACCGAGTCTAGATGAATGGTTGAAGACATTCAACCATCAGTGAGTTCCCACCTTCGACGGGAACGTTGGACTTGAGGTGGAACATTGGAGCAGTCATGTGGAGTCCGCGCTAGAGGCGATTCACTGTCCTGAGAGTCGTAAGGTGGAGCTGGTTCAGACGTTGTTTAGGGACCAGGCACAGTACTGGTGGAGGATAGTGCGGGGCGGTGTGACCCAATTTGAGCAGTTACTGAGTCTCATGAGAGAGGCCTTTTTTCCTACCTCACTAAGAAGGGACCGAGTGCAGGACTTCTTGGAGGCAGGTTTTGAGGATGTTCCGATAGCTGAGGCCATTAGGAGGTTCCGGGAGAAGCTGTTACTGTTGGGTCCTGCTGCACCGTCTGTGGACCAGCACGTATATCTGTTCTCCCAGAGATTGAGGGAGACTACCCGCTCCTATCTAGGAGGGTTCCGTTGTGATTCCTTAGCTGATTATCAGGATCGGGCTTCAGCATATGAGAGGGACCGACTGGGACACAGGAGAGCTATGCAGTTTGGAGGGTCAAACAAGAGGTAGAGGACCGGACCGGTCAGCACTGGAGTAGGAGGGTCAGATCATAGGTGTGGTAAGTCCTACAGCCGTTCTAGTTACCAGGTGGTACCGCCGATGGGGTCTAGAGTACGTCAGTGCTACAACTGTGGGGAGCAGGGACACATTAAGCCAAAGTGTAGGAGGCCACCAGTTACATGTTTTACTTGTGGACAATTGGGCCACAGAGCTACATTCTGCCGACAGGGCAAGACAACATCACAGCAGGGGTCCTCATCTGCTAGTAGCTCAGGAGGAGGACAGAGGCAGTCTCAGTATCAGGCTCGGGGTCAGCAGCAACGGGCTCCTGGTCAGGCATATTCAAAGGGTTCTACTCAGATTCTAGCTAGAGGTAGAGGGCGTGGTGGAGGCACTTCAGAGACTAGGGGTACTCAGGCTCGAGTTTTTGAGTTGAGGAGTGCCGTAGAGCCAACAACGACCCGCAACCATAGGTATTATCACGATTCATGGCTTTCTAGTCTGAGTACTTTTTGATACGGGTGTGACGCACTCTTTTATATCTGATGAGTGTATAGATAGGTTGACCATAGATACAGTAGAGGGGGAACCTTTCCTTATAAGTTTACCCGATGGGAGTAGGGTTCGTGGTACTTGGGATATTCACGATTGTCCCATCCACTTGGGAGGTGGTGACTAGCTAGCCGACTTTCACGTCATACACTTAGTGCATGAAGAAGTCATACTTGGGATGGACTGGATGGACCGCCATAGAGTTGTTCTGGATGTCAGTAGGAGGACAGTGACGGTCACTACGGAGTCTGGGCAGGAGGAGGTCTTTCGAGGGTGGGACCTCGGAAAGATCGGGACAATCATTAGTGCAGTCTGAGCCGTAAAGCTTATAGGTCAGGGATGCGAGGCCTTCTGGTGTTACGCCATGAAGGAGGAGACGAGTTCATCATTAGCAAAGACCCCGGTAGCTTGTGAGTTCGAGGATGTCTTTGGCGAGCCGCCTGCCTTACCACCGCAAAGGAGCGTAGATTTTGGAATTGAGTTGGAGCCCGGTATGAGGCCGATCTCCAAGGCTCCATACCGCATGGCACCATTCGAGATGCTTGAGCTTAAGAAGCAACTCGAGGATTTGGCAGAGAGGGGATTCATTCAACCTAGTGTGTCTCCCTAGGGGGCACCAGTCCTCTTCGTCAAGAAGAAGGACGGATCCATGAGGCTTTGTATTGACTATCGGGAGTTGAACAAAGTCACCGTCAAGAACAAGTATCCGTTGGCGTGTATTGATGATTTGCTGTATCAGTTACAGGGAGCTACGGTGTTTCCACGTATTGACTTGAGGTCAGGATATCATCAGTTGAGAGTACGGGAGGAGGACATACCGAAGACAACATTTCGGACCAGATACGGTCATTATGAGTTCGTGGTGATGCCCTTCAGGCTCACCAATGCTCCTGTTGTGTTCATGGAGTTGATGAATGGCATCTTCATTGACTTCTTAGATCAGTTTGTGGTAGTTTTCATCGACGACATCTTAGTATACTCCCGGAGTAGGGAGGAGCACGCTGGACACCTGAGGACGGTGTTGCGGGTTTTATAGGATAGAGAGCTTTATGCTAAGCTCTCTAAGTGTGAGTTATGGATGCCTGAGGTTGCCTTCCTTGGCCACATTGTCTCCGCTGAAGGAGTCAAGGTGGACCCGGCAAAGATAGAGTTAGTTGCATCATAGCCACCCCCTAAGACGGTCAAGGAGGTATGCAGTTTTCTAGGTCTGGCCGGATACTACCGTAGGTTTGTGAAGGGTTTTCTGTGATTGCGAGGCCACTCACTTCCTTGTTAAGGAAGTCCATCAGATTTGCATGGACCGAGCCCTGTCTGCGGAGCTTTGAAGAGCTGAAGGAGAATTTGACTTCCGCTCCAGTGTTAGCACAGACAGAGGGCGTTGAGGACTTTGTCGTTTACAGTGATGCATCTAAGCTAGGCTTGGGATGCGTCCTGATGCAGAGGGGTAGGGTCATTGCGTATGTGTCTCGGCAACTAAAGACGTATGAGGAGAATTACCCTACTCACGACCTTGAGCTAGCTGTAGTCATTCATGCCTTGAAGAGCTGGCGTCATTACCTCTACGGGGCCACCTGTCAGATCTTCACAGACCACAAGAGTTTGAAGTACATATTCACTCAGCGGGAGTTGAATAACCGCCAGAGGAGATGGTTAGGGCTGATTAAGGATTTTGACTTAGAGATCCTTTATCATCCGGGGAAGGCGAATGTGGTCGCCGATGCCCTTAGTAGGAGGACACCTCGTGAGGCTGCGATAACTAGGTTGACTGTGCAGACCCAGTTACAAAGAGATTTGATTTGGTTGGAGGTAGACATCCGGTTTCCGCATACTGACGGCCACTTGTCAGCGTTAGAGGTTTCACCGGATCTAACGGAAGAGATCCGGCAGAAACAGGAGGGTTGTCCAGCACTGATGAGGATCAGAGATAGGGTATCCAAAGGGGATGCACCACAGTTTATGGTGGGTGCAGATGGGATTTTGAGGCGCCAGGAGCGCATATGTGTACCCTCTGACAGAGAGTTGAAGCAGCGTATACTACAGGAGGCCCACTCTATACCTTACTCCGTCCACCCCGGCGCGAGTAAGATATATCAAGATATACAACGATCTTATTGGTGGGGTGGGCTCAAGCCCGACGTAGCTAGATATGTAGCCCAGTGTGCGACCTGTCAGTAGGTCAAGAACGAGCACCACCGGCCCGGGGGAGAGCTCCAACAACTTCCGGTTCCACAGTGGAAGTGGGAGGACATTTCCATGGACTTCGTTACTAGCTTGAGGTTGAGTAGAGGCTTTGATGCGATATGGGTTGTAGTGGATCGGTTGACGAAGACAGCACGATTTATTCCTATTAAGAAAACGTGGTCGGTTTCTCGTTTAGCCAAGGAGTTTACCTGCCAGATTGTGAGGTTCCATGGAGTGCGGAGGACGATCATTTCAAATAGGGATGGACGTTTTACCTCGAGGTTTTGGCAGCAGGTACACGCCGCCTTAGGCACGAGCTTACATTTCACCACGGCATACCACCCTCAGATGGACGGACAGTCAGAGAGGACTATTCAGACCCTTGAGGACATGTTGAGGGCATGCGTGCTTGATTGAGGTCAGGTATGGCCCGACCACCTTCCTTTGGTGGAGTTTTCTTATAACAATAGTTGACACGCGACTATTGGGATGGCTCCTTACGAGGCACTATATGGACGGAGGTGTCGTACATCTTTGTGTTGGGACGAACCTGGGAGGATGAGTGGTGTGGCGCCCGAGTAGGTGCAGAATGAGATGGCTCGGGTAGCATTGATCCGAGAGCGGATGTTGGCTGCACAGAGCCGTCAGAGGTCTTATGCTCATAAGAGGCGCAGACCTCTGGAGTTTAGGGTTGGAGCTCAGGTGTGGTTGTGGGTGTCACCGACGAGGGGTGTTCGACGTTTTGGCATTAAGGGGAAGTTGAGCCCCCGATATGTCGGGCCCTTTGAGATCCTTGAGCGGATAGGAGAGGTGGCCTATAGATTGTCATTTCCACCCCGATTGGAGGGAATCCATCCAGTTTTCCATGTGTCTCAGTTGAGAGAGTATGTGCATGACCCAAGACACATAGTGAGCCATGACGACCTAGTGGTCGAGCCGGATCATACATTTCCTGAGCACCTGTTAGCAATTTTGGAGAGAGGTATGAGACGCCTTCGATCGAAGGTAATACCCATGTTGAGAGTGCAGTGGTCGAGACGAGGGATTGACGAGGCCACTTGGGAGACGGAGGATAGTATCCGGAGGAACTATCCCGAGTTTTATGCGGATCTAGAGGCGTCTATAGGACCGTCAGGTAGTTTCACATCCTTGTTTGTTTGCTTTTAGTGATTGTATGTGTGATATGTTGATGTGCTTGTGTGTGAACCATAGGTGGTCTTGATGTAGTAACTTGTTAGTCATAGGGTTTGCTTACATTTTTGGATCTTGGGAACTACCCTAAGTTTCGGGACTAAACTTATTTTTGAGGGGGATCTGATGTAACGACCAGTTTTTTTTTTCCGTTACGCTTTGATAGGGTTAGAGAAGTTAAGAAATTAAAATTAAAGTTTAGTTAGACTAGGACGTACCAGTTTATTTATGGAAGTCGGATAATTAAGTACCTTGTCCTAAGTTTCGGGACGTAACTTATTTTAAGGGGGTACCGATGTAAGATCCGGAATTTTTATTCCGTTTAATTCCTAATCAAATCGGACTTCGAGCCGTTGACGGTTTTCCGTTCTATCTAGTTTTCTTTCTTCATAAAATTTATCATTTTACGTAGAATTTAAGTCACATAAAATGATAAAATTATATCAAGCTCTAATTCTTATAATTATTTATCATTTTATGTAGAATTTAATTCACATAAAATGATAGAATTATATCAAACCCTAATTCTTATAATTAATTCTTAACGACAACTTTAGACGAGATCATGACATGGCTGAGACGAGATCATGACAAGGCTGAGACGAGATTTCGACAAGGCTGAGACGAGACCATGACAAGGCCATGACACGTTTTGACAAGGCTGTGACAAAGCCAAGACAACTCTTTCAGCCCACTATTCCTACCTTGCTTCAGCCCAGTTCGCAACCCACAACAGCCAACTCTCCCTCGCTTCAGCCAGTGCAGCGCCAGCCCACTCTCTCGCTTCAGCCAGTGCCAGCGCCAACCCACTCCTATGCTTCAACCCATACCCTTGCTTGTGCTAGCCCAGCTACACGTTCAACCTAGGAAGAAGTAACAGCCGGCCCTTCCTCTCCCTTTTCTTCACAACGTAACCGCTGCTTAGTTAAAGAAGAGCTTTTGTAACGACTCCTTAATTTACACAACAAGGACCCATTCAGCCTGCACGTTCCCTTCCACCTCTCTGCGTACAGAAACTCGATCTGAGAAACAGCCGTTCAAGCTTCTTCACACATGTACAACCCCCGGGTCAAACGCTCCTGCACACAGCAAACGAATAGCCTCTTATCTCAAGCTGAGTTTAGGACTCCATCTGAGTGCACTCAAAAGTGAGAAGTGATAGCATGAATTATAGTCTATATTTTGGGATTTGTTTGGACATTTTATCTTCAATAATCTGCATGTTAGCATGTATAATATGTGATTATATTACCATTTCATCTACCTTTGCGGGAATCGAGGTCTACACCTAGTTTTGCTGTAATTGTAGGTAAAATGGCACGTTTTGCATCAAAAAGGAACAAAAGGAGCTATGGAGTCATTGGAGCTACATTGAGGAGCATAAGGAACCATCCAGGAAGCATAGCCATGGATTAAGATTCACTTTGGACCAGTTTTGAGAGATTTCACATTCAGTTATGACTCACCTCGGTTGACCAGAGATTCATCTCGACCGAAGTGATCCAGAGACGCCGACTCGACCGAGGCGAATACCTAGGACGCGGCGAGAATATTTTATTCTTGGCTGAGATCTTTATCTTTGGAAGGTGATCTTATATTTTTGGGCTTGGCTCCTGGAAGGAAGAAGATCTTATATTTTACCTATTTTTATGGGAAAAGATCTTTCTAAGATATTTTATCTTTGGAGGGTTATTTTCCTATAAAAAGGGTTGTATTTCCACAAATCCAAGAACCCGCTTAACCCGCTTACGGCTGAAGATCCCGCTTAGCACGTTATACACCATTGAAGGTTGCGAGATCCAGCATACATTGCTGCAACCATACTCCAGTTGGGAATTTTGAAGAACCTTTTTGAAGGTTGAAGGAAAATTGAAGATCATAGCTTTTATAGCTTTTGAAGGGTTTTGTAAGATTATCTTAGATTCCCTTCCTCGTTGTCTTGTCTTGTTGGATTGCTATCCAAGGAACGCTTTTGTTGTGATATTTGATTCAGTTATTGAAGTCTTTTCATTAAATTCTTCTTGTTCAAATATTCACCTTCTTCCCATATATTTGATTAATACTTTCATAATGATGATGAGTGGCTAATTTCCTTGTGTGATTCTAGGGTGATTGGCTGAAGGTTGTGGGAAAAACAATGATAGAATAGTCTTAGATTCCAGTAGGACCCTGAAAGTTCGAGTCTTTAACCTTAACCCTAAGCATCTCGTTCAGTCGATGAACATCTCGGTCGGGGTGGAATTTGGCTGACCGAGGTGGCTTATCCGATCCTAAACTAAGAGTTAAGTGTTAGAGTTTGCCAAATCCTATTCTTATTACACCTTTCCTGGTTCAAAGCAAGCCTAGGATGAGACTTACCCGGTAATTCCTTAGTTTGTGTACCAACGATCATAAGTGTAGGTAATAAAGGTTTATCCTTTATTGGGGTTTGAGTGTGCTTCCATCCCATCTTTGTGAGTTAGCCTGAGACTTACCCGGTAAAGGTTGATTCTATCCCCTTAGATGGTGTGTTAGTTTGAGGTTATAGTTCTTTATCTTGATTCCTTGAGACTTAGCCGGTAATAGGAGTTATGGTTTTGGATTAGTGAGTAGTGAGACTTACCCGGTGATCTACTCCACTTTAGTAACACCTCCCCCTTGCAAAAATCTCAGCTTTGTCCGCTTATCTTTAGATCTTGAGTTGGAACCCCAACTAGACGCTTTAATCCCTAGAATTGCATGTTTGCTTTATTGACTTCTTATTCATCTTTGATTGTGTTAATTGCTCTTGTGGTTAGTATTCACGAAGCTTACCGTTATCGACTTTGTTTCACCGAGTCCCTGTGATCGATTGGAATTTCTTGCTTTTTACTACGATTGACCCGTACACTGCGGGTTCGCATCCTTGTTTTAAGCTTAAGTCTAAGGTTATAAATTTAAAGCTTGCACACACCGTTTGGAGCGAACAAATTTTTGGCGCCGTTGCCGGGGACTTGGTCTAGACCGAGCCGGATGCGGTTTGCTTTCGGGGCACTTGCCCCTGTTGCTACTAACTACTCTTTCTTTGAGTTTTGTAGTTTTCAGGATTTCCAATGACTACATTTGATCCAGCCTGGATAGCAAGGCAAAGTGCTACGGCGAATCATTATGAATACTTGGAGGAGAAGTACTCCTTCTATTGGTTCAGCAATGAATGGGAAAGAGAAGAGGCCATTCAGCGTGAACTTACGAAGTGGGATGAACTTAATGTCCCTAAGAAGATTTGTGAGCAACCTCCGGAAGATTCTCTTGAATCAAGATGGGAGAAGTTGATGAAGAAGATGGAGGAGCTCAAGGAAAGCACCCTATCCTATGCTAGGCCGAAGGAGGAGCATAAGGAAGTGCTGCATGATTCAAGAATTCCACCCGTCGAACCAGAAATTTCTCCTGAAACTTCTGAGGGAGAAGAAGATCTGGAAGATTTTGATCTAACTGTTGAGACCTCGGCCGAGGTGAAAGAGAGATCGGCCGAGGTGGAGGAAAAATCTGTAGAACTGCAAGATACGGAGAACCTTGGCCAAATTACTGAGACTGTGGTCAAGGTGGAAGAAAGATCAGCTGAGTTGGGAGGGATTTCGTGTGTGGAATATCAACCCAACATGAAACTTGTCTCAAGCTTTGGAGAACTTTACGAGGTACATTCTCCTACTTCATTTGAAATCCCTATTAAAATTTCTGAATTTTTCAGGAATGCACCGGAGAGTTGGAGGTCTCTTCCGAAAGAACCTCCTAAAATCAAGATGAAACCTCCCATGAAACTGTTGGAAGAAGATGCTCCTTGGATTATAAGGAGTGAAGTTTGCAAGCACTACACCGTTAAGGCGATGAAGTGTCTCTTGTTCAAGTATGGGGTCCCTCGCATGCTAAGGACCTTGTACCATCCCCAAGCTAAAGATGGGGAAGCTACTAGGATTCTCGAGAAGCTGTTTTCTCGATCAAGGAAAGGATGGGACGCAAGGCTAGATTATGTCCCATTGAAGTGCAGGAAGGCTAGAACGATTCCGGTGAGAATCAAACCGTACAAGCTTGTACGTGGGAGATCTTACCATTTGCCGGTGAAATTAGGAACCGGAACCTTTTTGGAAGAATTTTTTGATGGATGTGATGAGCACTCATTGGTGTTCAAGGTACATTGAGTAATTCTATGGAGAAGGGTCCAGCTAGCGACCTTAAATCAAGCGCTTCTTGGGAGGCAACCCAAGGTATTGCTTTCTTCTCCCTTTTCTAGTTTAGTTTAGATAGTTGCTTTGTTTTTGTTTTCCTCTAGACAACAACCAGGTATTCCAAAAGGAAGGATCACAGTTCAGGAGCTACACTAGAAGAACGAAATTTCGAGAAGTTGAGGAAACGAGCTTTACTGAGATACATCTCGGGTACTGTCAGAACACCTCGACCGAGTTGTACTTCGCCAACTGAGATGGTCTTATCTGGGAGCTGTTTCTTACTTCTTCATGCAGTTTAGCTATGTTCGGTGAGTATCCTGTCCTTAAACTTATTTTAACCCACTGGGACAGTGTGTCTCAAGTATGGGGTATTTGTGTATTCTTTGACACTTATGTGATGGATGACTCTACTTGATCGGATCTTTATTTATATTTATGCTTCAGTTTTCTTCTATGTGTTTATCTGAGATTGCATGCATACATACAGGTTATTTGATTGAGAAAAACATCGGAAAACTGGGTTTAAAAAAAAAAAAAAATTTGACCTCGACCGGGGCAGTTCTGGCCGAACGAGGTGTTTCACCTCGGTTGACCTAAGAACACCTCGACCGAGGTAGGTTAACTGAGAGTTTTCGAAAATTATTTTTCTGTTACTTATTTGGATATGATCTCAGTGAAGATCTTGCTTACTGACTGGTTTTAAATTCTTTATGTGTTTGAAAGGTTTTATAATATGTTTAAGTTGCTAAATGCTTTGTTTGAAACTATTGGCATGTTTAATACTTCGTTTTTGTCTAAATTATGTTGAATTTGAAGGTTGACACCACATCATGAGTTCTCTCACTTTCTTCCTGGAAAGACCAAGGCAATTCATTCTTCTCTATCTTCTTCTTCTTATTCATGCTTAGCCACTCATATACATTTTGCCTCCCTTTACCTATCCGGGAATTTGGAAGCAAGCGAAGTGGTGAAAGCAAGTGAAGTTAAAGTTGAGAAGTTGGCTGGAAGTAAAAGTGTTAGAAAGTAATTTTAGGTTTGGGGAAGTCAATCATGAAGATGAGTAAGTCGGCACCATTCACATAGCCGGGTGTTTGTGTCTTGCCAAAGTCGGATTAAGCGATATTCCTAACGGGTCATGGTATGTGCATCAAGGGTTTGATGCATCTCAAGAAATTGATGATTGCTGATTTCCTAGGCTTCGGTTATTGTGCACCTCTGTCCATGCATCCCAAAAAGTAAAGTAAAAAGAAAAGTGTGAAATAAGCAAGACTTATTGGTGGAAGATATTGCAAGTCAAAGTGAAGGTGAAGTTTATCCTTTTCCCGGATTCTAGCACCACATTACCTTACATACATCCCTACCCTACACGTTTCTTGACCTTTTCTTTTGGGAAGCCCTTGAGACCTTGAGCTAGTTGATTGACTTAGTGGTTTAAACTGGATTATACATGATTAATTTTGATAATTATGACTTATTATGCATTCTATGATTTTATGCAAAGATGAACAACTTTCCTATATTTATAAAATGTTTTGATCATGTCTGGATTTTAAATTCCATGAAGTATTCTCTTAGAGTGATGTATGATTGTAACACACCATAAAAATGTTTTTGAAAGACTTTTCATTGATTTTCATGACTATTAATCCATTATATCTTGTCTTCTATATGCGGAACTTGCTTGGGGACAAGCAAGGGCTAAGTATGGGGTATTTTGATAGCATGAATTATAGTCTATATTTTGGGGTTTGTTTGGGCGTTTTATCTTCAATAATCTGCATGTTAGCATGTATAATATGTGATTATATTACCATTTCATCTACCTTTGCGGGAATCGAGGTCTACACCTAGTTTTGATGTAATTGTAGGTAAAATGGCACGTTTTGCATCAAAAAGGAACAAAAGGAGCTATGGAGTCATTGGAGCTACATTGAGGAGCATAAGGAACCATCCAGGAAGCATAGCCATGGATTAAGATTCACTTTGGACCAGTTTTGAGAGATTTCACATTCAGTTATGACTCACCTCGGTTGACCAGAGATTCATCTCGACCGAAGTGATCCAGAGACGCCGACTCGACCGAGGCGAATACCTAGGACGCGGCGAGAATATTTTATTCTTGGCTGAGATCTTTATCTTTGGAAGGTGATCTTATATTTTTGGGCTTGGCTCCTGGAAGGAAGAAGATCTTATATTTTACCTATTTTTATTGGAAAAGATCTTTCTAAGATATTTTATCTTTGGAGGGTTATTTTCCTATAAAAAGGGTTGGATTTTCACAAATCCAAGAACCCGCTTAACCCGCTTATGGCTGAAGATCCCGCTTAGCACGTTATACACTATTGAAGGCTGCGAGATCCAGCATACATTGCTGCAACCATACTCCAGTTGGGAGTTTTGAAGAACCTTTTTGAAGGTTGAAGGAAGATTGAAGATCATAGATTTTATAGCTTTTGAAGGGTTTTGTAAGATTATCTTAGATTCCCTTCCTCGTTGTCTTGTCTTGTTGGATTGCTATCCAAGGAACGCTTTTGTTGTGATATTTGATTCAGTTATTGAAGTCTTTTCATTAAATTCTTCTTGTTCAAATATTCACCTTCTTCCCATATATTTGATTAATACTTTCATAATGATGATGAGTGGCTAATTTCCTTGTGTGATTCTAGGGTGATTGGTTGAAGGTTGTGGGAAAAACAATGATAGAATAATCTTAGATTCCAGTAGGACCCTGAAAGTTCGAGTCTTTAACCTTAACCCTAAGCATCTCGTTCAGTCGATGAACATCTCGGCCGGGGTGGAATTTGGCTGACCGAGGTGGCTTATCCGATCCTAAACTGAGAGTTAAGTGTTAGAGTTTGCCAAATCCTATTCTTATTACACCTTTCCTAGTTCAAAGCAAGCTTAGGATGAGACTTACCCGGTAATTCCTTAGTTTGTGTACCAACGATCATAAGTGTAGGTAATAAAGGTTTATCCTTTATTGGGGTTTGAGTGTGCTTCCATCCCATCTTTGTGAGTTAGCTTGAGACTTACCCGGTAAAGGTTGATTCTATCCCCTTAGATGGTGTGTTAGTTTGAGGTTATAGTTCTTTATCTTGATTCCTTGAGACTTACCCGGTAATAGGAGTTATGGTTTTGGATTAGTGAGTAGTGAGACTTACCCGGTGATCTACTCCACTTTAGTAACACCTCCCCCTTGCAAAAATCTCAGCTTTGTCCGCTTATCTTTAGATCTTGAGTTGGAACCACAACTAGACGCTTTAATCCCTAGAATTGCATGTTTGCTTTATTGACTTCTTATTCATCTTTGATTGTGTTAATTGCTCTTGTGGTTAGTATTCACGAAGCTTACCGTTATCGACTTTGTTTCACCGAGTCCCTGTGATCGACCCCTGGAATTTCTTGCTTTTTACTACGATTGACCCGTACACTGCGGGTTCGCATCCTTGTTTTAAGCTTAAGTCTAGGATTATAAATTTAAAGCTTGCACACACCGTTTGGAGCGAACAAGAAGCTGATCTGTACTTGGCTGTTCAGCCGGCTCCAGGACGCGACATACTAGTAAGGTCATTATCTCCCTTTCTTCTGATTATATATCGTTCGCCCCTAGAGGTGTGTGCAAATAAGTTTTAAATTTATAAAACTAGAATCAAGCAGCGAACCCGCAGTGTACGGATCAATATAGTTAAGCAAGAATTCCAGAGTATCGAACACAGGGATTTGGGGAGAACGAACTCGATTGCAGATTATCAAGCAAGTAAATATGGGAGTTTTGCAAATATTGGGAAAACAACAATCCTAAAGATCCGAGTATCCAGCTGTGGCAATCGATTCAAGATATACTTAATGATATAAAGACAGAGTTGAGATATGCAAAGGTATACTAATGTAAGGTAATCGTACGGTGAAGTTCCAAAAACCTTATATAACTCACCTACAAGGCACTCTCTATACAGGTTGTTGAGGCTCAATATAGAAGGATTCTAGAGGCGAGAATTAGTGTCAAATACCCAAACTTATAATCCAAGGATCAAGACTAACTTAACCGATTGAGGTTGTGACACTCACAATCGAGGTAGAGGTTGTTGAGGCTTCACTACCACCTAGAAAAGACAAGTCTAAACTAAGCTAAAGCAAATCTTGAACTTTAGACTAAAGTAAAAGCAGGTTCGTAGACTTAAGGGAAATCACGGTTAGTTCTTGAGGTTCCACGGCCGTGGACTCAAGAACAGCCCGTAATTTAGGGTTGTTGGCGATAATTCTCCAACTCTCAGGGTCTAATCTGTTTGCGATCGATCTATCATCATCTAAGCCACAACTATCAACCCTTCACCTTAGAATTGTTAAGGGTTTTTAGCCAATAACAGTCATGTTGATATCAATTCAAGAATTAAAAGATAAAAAGATGAAAACTTTCAAGAACTTTCAATAATCTTCAATTCAATCTCAAAGTCACAAAGAGAATAAGCAATGTCAAAAGATTCACAATAGAACAAATAATCGTAATCCTAGGAAAGAAAAGAAAACGGGATGTCAATCCGTTTTCCAAATTGAACCTAATCAAGAAGAGATATCTTCTTGCAAAATCTTCCAAGAACTTCGATCTTCCGCAATTCTTGGGAATCTCCACGGCAATCTCCACCAAAAGTGCGAGATTCGAGGAATTCCAAACACGAACTTCGATCTCTTCAAAGAGATGTCAATTGCTTCCAAGCAAGCTAAGCAAAACGTGCTCGTGTCTAAGCGGTGATGAATGAGGGTAAACGGGGTAGCGAAGGTGACGGAATCTTGCTTCGTCCATCTTTTTATAGCGTCGGGCAAATGTCGGCCCTGCCCAATCTTTAAAAGATCGTGGCTTCAAAGTGTGGCGAAAAGATTCGCCAAGATCACGGTCGTGGAAGTGTTCCACGACCGTAATTTAGAGCGTGGAAACAAATACGGTTTGCAACATATGTTCCACGGCCGTGTAATCCCCTGGAATGAACATGAATTTCTGACTCCAAATCCACGGCCGTAATTCTGAACGTGGTTTGTGATACGGCCGTATTTTAGGGCGTAATTTAGGGCAGGAACGTGATTCTTCCCTAAACTCGTGCATTCCTCAAGCTAAGACTCCAAATTGCTTCCAAAGAATGTCTTCAATCTATGGACATATCAACTCAACTCTCCTTTGCTCGTTTCCGTTCGGAAATAGCTCCAAATCACCTATAATCAACATAGAACTAGTGTAGACATCCATATCGACTATATAGGTAATACTAGCTCACATATACACAAAGTTCAATCAAAGACTATCAATATGAATCAAATACGTTTAGAAAACGTGCCTAAAATATCACAATATTTCATGCTAACAAATAACCCCATACTTAACACTTGCTTGTCCCTAAGCAAGGTATTTCAAAAAGCTTAAAACAAGAGTTAGGATGAAATATGTGTACCTTTTTTTGGATGAATGTGACTTCTAAAGAATAGATCATTCTCAAACCTTGCTTCAATCGTTTTTAAAACTTTCACACACTTAATCAAAGAGTAAAAGGCAAAGAAAATTCATGAACCAACTTAACTTCTAAACAAGCATTATAACCTTCAAACATTATCAAAATCAATCACAAGAAACTTCAATTTAGATCACTAAGTCATATAACATTCTTTTGATCTTAAGGACTTCCAAAGATACGGTCTAGAACATGGAAGGGAAGGGAAAACTTTAAGGGAAAGTGGTGCATAAATCCGGGAAAGTGGACAACTACCTTCTTCTTCTTACGCGGTTCCCGCAACACTTCAACTTAGAGCTTCACTCTCTTCTTTTCATTTTTCGACTTTACTTTTGGAGTTATGGATAGAGGTGCACAAAAACCGAAGCCTAGGAGATCGGCGTTTCTCAAATTTTTCAAGAGATGCCTTAAACCCTTAGCGCACATACCATAATCCGCTAGGAATATCGCTCAATCCGACTTTGGCAAGACACAAACACCCGGCTATGTGAATGGTGCCGAGTTACTCATCATCATGATTGACTTCCCCAAACCTATAATTTCTTTCTATTCAATTGATTGCAAATAATTGCTCTCATGGCCCTCACACATCAAACATGCCTTTTTCTCATTCACTTCTCCAAATTCCCGGATAGGTAAGGGAGGCTAATATTTCAATGAGGGACTAGATGATCAAAGAAAGAAGAAAGAAAGTATTGAATTGCCTTAATCATTTCAAAAGGAAGTATAGGAACTTATAACATGATTTCAACTTCAAATTTCTAGCATGATTTAGGTAAAATTCTTACATTATAAAACTTGCAAAAGAGGTAAAATTCATTCATTCAAATTCTTTTCAATTCACAATCCTTTTAAGCATGCAATTGTCATCAAACTCAATTCACAAGTAGTGATTATCATGGAAATCATCTCAATTCATTAGAAACACAAAATTTTCAAAATTTTTCAATTTTTATGGGTTTTTCAAGTCATTTTTCATGCAATGCGATAAGGAAACGTGTAACACATAATGAAGATGCAACGATAGTCTCGAATGAAAGCAAACATAGAGAGTAGAGCTATTACAAACTTTTAGTACATTCCACCCCATACTTAGGACGAACATTGTCCCTAATGTTCAAAAGGAAGAACAAAAGAAAGAAAAGAAAAAGAAACTCACAAGTGGTGGCGGGAATGTCTAAAACAACGATCATGCATCAATCACTACGGCGCCGGTGGAGGTGGGAATGGAGAGAAACTCGGATCATAGTACCGCCCAAACTGTTGGCGGTAGACGTCCCTCATCATGTGGTCAAGGTCGTCTAATCGTCCGTCTCTAGCATCCGCCCGGATCTCTAGCGCTCCAACTCTCTCCAAAAGTCCGGTAGCCCAATCCGGCATCTGCTCGTACCATCCCGGGGCGTGACTGTACCATGATGGAGCATCGGATGGTGCTGGTACTGGTGGCGGTGGTGGTGCTGCTGGCTGTGCCGTGGACCAAGGAGGGGTGTATCATACCAAGTGGGAGGTGTAGTCATCCACGTGGGCCTCTCACTCACGCTGGCGCGGCGAGATGACGAGCCTGAAGCTCTAGCTGGACGTGGAGAGCGCCTAGGTACATCCGGGGCCGCCTCCGGCTGATCCGGAAACGTGCCAAACTCCTGCTCCGCTCCTCCACCACTCTCGTACTGATCTCCCATGTCCTCCTCATCCACAACCGGTGGTGGAACGTAAGGGGGAGCTACTAGCCTGTTCGCATGCATCGCAGCGAATGTCTCCTTCCAATTGTGGCGCCCCGCCACAATGGAATACTCCGGCAGCCACTCAATACCCCTGCCTGTCCTGCTCTCCCAAGGCATGCCCGCATAAGGTGGACCTCCATGTGTGGGGAAGATGAGTCCCCTAACCATAAAAGCATGTAGCCCTAAGGGAACCACCGGTATACGGGTGCAAGCGGAAAAATCCACACCAAACGTCCTAGCAATGTGGGTCACTATCCCACCATACCCAATGTTCCCCTTCTTCTTGTTCTTGAGCTTGCTCATCGTAGCAGCCAAGAGGGTAGCACAATCTGCACGGCGTCCATAAAGCATACAATAGAGCAAGAATAGCTCATCCGTCTTGATCTTTTGGGGCGTCTCCGTCCTAGGAAAGAGACACTCCGAAAGAACACGGTGAGTTATCTTCAAGGCTAGATGGTACATCAATCTAGCCTTGGTATCGGCGGGTTGCCAACGGTCCTCGTTGGCGTAAATCATCGCAACTTCCTTCCAGAAATCCTTAGGGTAAATACCGCTCGGGAATCGACCATTATAGGTCTCATGGAACCCGAAAATGGTCCCAAACTCAACAATACTCAAATGATAGTCTCGTTCCATGAGACGGAAAGAGACGGTCCTATCAACGTGGCTGTGCTCGAAGGATGTCACAACCTCTCGGGTAATCTCCTCATAGGCGTCTTCACGAATGTTCGTGAAGACAAGCAATCCGGCTCTATCCAAGAGCCATGTAAGATCATCAACTATGTTGAGAGGATGTAGATCCTCCAACAACAAATACCTAGGACCTATCACTGTCCTCTCCTTGATCCGGTCAAGTGCTACAAGGTGGTTCTCATGTATGGTTGGAATGCTAGGGTGAGGAGGTGAAGATGGAGGTGAAGGTGAGGATGGTAGTGAGGGAGATGAGGGTGGCGGTGCCCTAGAGGTGGAGGGATTTCCTTTCCTTTTCTTATTTTGTTCTCCTTTCTTCTCCTTTATCCTTCCTGACACTCTCCTTACGAAATCCATTTTTCAGCAAAATTACGGTCTGTTCTTGGGAAATTACGGCCGTGGTTTACCCAGAGACTGTGATTCGTCTCAGAAACTCGTGAATCTCAGCAAATTCACCAACAATCACCACAACAAGCAGTCCTAATCTAATTCCTTCCAGTATTTGTCAGTTCTTCCTAAAGATCTATAGCAAAAACGAACTAAATCCGCGAAAATCAAGAAGAAAGAAATAACCTCTTTTTCGGATTGAAAAACCCAAAATGCGTGTTTGTTGATCGATTTCCACTCGATTTGTGGCTTGGATCCTGTTCGTGGTTGGATTTGCTGCAGTTTAGGACGAAGAATCGTTGGAAACAATTAGAGAATGAAGAATTGGGAGAGGAGGAGGGTTTTCGGTATCTAGGTCGTGGAAATGGGGAAAATTTTGGTTAAGTTTGTGAAGAATGTGGCTTATATAGTGACCGGCAAAATTTCCAAAAATTACGGTCTGTCGGGGCATTCCACGGCCGTGGAAGTGTACGGAACCGTGGTTTTGATGATTTTTCAAAGGCTTTTGAGAATTACGGCCACAGTAGCTATGACGACCGTAATTCAGACCGTGGAACCTTCTGTAAAGCTTCAAAGTCCAAATTTTCGTCACTTTTCTTCGACATTATCCTCCCTTTCTCCTTTTCCATCGATCCTACAACCAAAAACACGAACATACCGGAAGAAAATTGAGGCAAAACAAAGCAAAAGCGTCTATTCTAAACTAGTCTATGAATCGAAAACAAAAACGAAGATGCAATACCTTGGGTTGCCTCCCAAGAAGCGCTTTGTTTAAGGTCCGTAGCTAGACCAATCTCGCACTTATTCGAGTGCGGTAGGCGCAAACCCCTCAGCTTGGAGTTCCGGCGTGTACTTCTTGAGTCGTTGGCCGTTCACCTTAAAACTTCCGCTAGCTTCACCCCATACTTCAACTGCACCATGGGGGAAAATACGTTTAATTAGAAAAGGTCCGGTCTAACGGGATTTAAGCTTACCTGGAAAGAGGCGAAGTCTTGAATTGAAGAGGAGAACTTGATCTCCTTCTTTGAAGTCCTTTGAAATGATATGCTTATCATGCCAACGCTTTGCCCTTTCCTTGTAGATCTTAGCTTTCTCATAGGCGTTCAAGCGGAGTTCATCCAGCTTGTTGATGTCTAGGAGACGCTTCTCTCCCGCTTCCTTCATGCCGAAATTCAGCCACTTGATAGCCCAAAACGCTTTGTGCTCCAGCTCTACCGGCAAATGACAAGACTTCCCATACACAAGGTTGTATGGTGTGGTTCCTATGGGAGTCTTGTACGCAGTCCGGTACGCCCATAATGCATCATCTATTTTCAAGGACCAATCCTTCCTAGTCCTTGAAACCGTCTTCTCTAGAATTCCCTTGATCTCCCTATTTGAGATCTCAACTTGTCCACTCGTTTGTGGATGGTAAGGGGTGGCGATCTTGTGAGTAACCCCATACTTAGCTAGAAGAGCTTCAAAGCGACGGGCTATGAAGTGAGAACCTCCATCACTAATGATTGTCCTTGGTGTTCCAAATTGCGGAAAGATGGTCTTGTTGAAGAACTTAACCACCACCATGGCATCATTTGTGGGAGAGGCAATTGCTTCCACCCATCTAGAAACGTAGTCTACCGCCAATAGTATGTATTGGTTTCCACAAGAAGATGGGAATGGTCCCATGAAATCGATTCCCCAAACGTCGAAAATATCCACCTCTTGGATGTTGTTGAGGGGCATCTCGTTCCTTCTAGAAATATTGCCTGTTCTTTGACAAGCATCGCAACAAGAGACAAAGGATTGCACATCTCTAAATAAAGTAGGCCAATAGAATCCAGATTGCAATACCTTTGTGCTAGTCTTGTTCGAACTAGCGTGTCCTCCACAGGGTAGTGAATGACAATGGCGGATGACACTTTGCATCCCATCTTCCGGCACACATCGCCGAATGATGCCATCCGGACCTCTCTTGAAGAGGAGAGGCTCGTTCCAATAGTATTCCCGGACGTCCTTAAAGAACTTCTTCTTTTGTGCGTAGGATAGTCCGGGCGATATCTCCTGGCAAACCAAATAGTTGACAAAGTCAGCAAACCATGGTTCGTTACCTTTGGAGATCTCGTTGATGCACTCCTCTATGATGTGTAGATGTTCGTCTGGAAAGGAGTCATCAATGGGTAGATGGTCGTCCTCTAGATGTGTGAGGCGACTCAAATGATCCGCAACAGAATTTTTTGAACCTTTCTTGTCGCGGATCTCAAGATCGAATTCTTGTAGGAGAAGAATCCATCTAATTAGCCTTGGCTTCGCGTCTTTTTTCGCAAGGAGGTATCGGATCGCAGCATGATCCGTGTAGACAATCACCTTTGCACCTACAAGATAAGAGCGAAACTTGTCAATAGCGTAGACAATGGCTAGAAACTCTTTTTCTGTAGTGGCGTAGTTGAGCTGAGCTTCGTCTAGCGTCTTGCTAGCGTAGTATATGGCATGGGTTCGTCCTTCCTTTCGTTGTCCAGGAACAGCTCCAATAGCTACGTCACTAGCATCGCACATAATCTCGAAGGGGAGAGTCCAATCCGGGGGTTGGATAATAGGTGCTGAAATTAGAGCTTGCCGAATGGTGTTGAACGCATCTAAACATTCATGCGAAAACTCAAAAACCGCATCCTTCATCAATAGATTAGTGAGAGGTTTTGATATCTTAGAAAAGTCCTTAATGAAGCGTCTATAAAATCCAGCATGTCCTAGGAAACTTCTTATCCCTTTCACCGAAATTAGGGGAGGAAGTTTCTCTATGGTCTCTATCTTAGCCTTGTCTACCTCTATCCCTCTACTAGAGACTAAGTGACCTAATACGATTCCTTCCTTAACCATGAATTGACACTTCTCCCAATTAAGAACTAGGTTAGTGTCTTCACAACGTTGTAAAACAAGAGAAAGGTTAGAAAGGCAATCGTTAAAAGAGGAACCGTATACGGAGAAGTCGTCCATGAAGACTTCTATGATTTCCTCTACGTACTCGGAGAATATGGCCATCATGCACCGTTGAAAGGTGGCTGGGGCGTTGCAAAGCCCGAACAGCATTCTCCTATAAGCGAACGTACCCCAAGGGCACGTGAACGTGGTTTTCTCCTGATCGTCCGGATGTATCGGAATCTGAAAGAAACCACTATAACCGTCAAGGTAGCAAAAATGTGAATGTTGTGCTAACCTTTCAAGCATTTGATCGATGAATGGCAATGGAAAGTGATCCTTCCGCGTTGCGTTGTTGAGCTTGCGGTAGTCTATGCACATTCGCCATCCAGTCACGGTTCGGGTAGGAATGAGTTCGTTGTTCTTGTTGGTGATGACCGTCATTCCTCCCTTCTTCGGAAATACTTGAACTAGACTCACCCATTTGCTATCGGAGATAGGATAGATGATACTTGCATCAAGAATTTTAAGGATTTCCTTCTTGACAACCTCCTTCATGGTCGGATTCAACCGCCTTTGAGGTTGTCTTGAAGTTCTAAAATCCTCCTCCATTAGTATCTTATGCATACATAGGGAGGGTTTAATTCCTACTAAGTCCTCGATAGTGTAGCCTATGGCTTTTCTATGTTTCCTAAGGACTGTCATGAGCTGTTCATGTTCAACTATGCTTAGTTCGGAGCTAACAATGACCGGAAAGGTAGAATTAGATCCAAGAAAAGCGTACCTTAGATGAGTAGGAAGTGGTTTAAGTTCCATCACTTTCGGAGCTTCCAATGGTCCTTGAGGGGCATCCGACGTTTCCTTAGAAGTTTCTAAGGTTGTTGAGTGGTTTGGAGAAGAATCAAAAGAAGTTGAAGAAGTAAGCCGATCACCCTCTTCCACGGTCAGAATTACGGCCTCTCCATGTGTTCCACGGCCGTGTAATCCTCTGGAATGGAGGTCGATTTTGGTTGTGAAATCCACGGTCGTGGAATACAGGGTATGACCGTGGATTCTTACATTCTCAGCCTCATCGTGGAGTTTTTCAAACTCCACTCCATGCATCTCTTCTTGTGCTTCTAAGGCTTCAATTTCCTCTTTGCACTCTCCTTCTTCCCCTACATTGGTTAGACTCATAGTGATAACTTTTTGTAAAGGATCGTTAAATAGAATCGCACTTACCTCCTCCCTAGACAAACCTTCTTCATCTTGGATATCGTAAATATCCTCATCAAAGATTGGCTCCTTTACTAGAGTGGAAAGAACGAACTCTACTTTCTCTTCTCCAATATCAAAAGCGAGTCTCCCATTCTTGCAATCGACCATGCAGCCGAAAGTTGCAAGAAACGGTCTTCCGAGTATAATCGGGACCGGACTATCTGCAGGAATGTCAAGCACGACAAAATCAATGGGGACAAAGAATTTACCTAGCTTGACCGGGACGTCTTCTACAATACCGACGGGGCGAGTGATGGATCGATCCGCCATGTATAACGTCATCTTGACCGGTTTAGGATCGCCTAAACCGATCTTCCTACACAATGCAAGTGTTATGATGCTCACACTTGCTCCCAAGTCACATAAAGCGTCATATGTGACATCTCCCACTCCAATGGGAATGCAAAATGACCCCGGATCCTTCAACTTTGGGGGCATTTTATCCTTCATAGTCTTGATGAGATCCGAAGAATCTGAACTCATCTTGACCTCACCGAAATCTTCTAGCTTCTTCTTGTTAGAGAGAAGCTCCTTCAAGAACTTGCCATAAGCCGGCATACCTACAATAGCATCAATGAAGGGTATATTAATATGCAGCTTGCTCATGAGTTCTATGAACTTACCGAATTGTTTATCTAGGCATGCTCGCGCTCTAGATTGAGGGAATGGTAGGGGAGGTTTGTAAGCTGGAGGAGGAACATAGACATCTTCCTTCTCCTTCCCCTTTCCTTTGTCCTTCTCTACGGGGACTTCAACGAACGTAGGCTGCGGATCGGTGGTAGTCACTCCGCTCCTAGTTGTAATCGCCATTACCCTCCCCTTAGGGTTGTCCTCCGTCTTTCCTGGAAGTTTCCCTTGATTTCTAGGAACTTCCTCCGCGTGGTTGAACAATTGGTTTTCCAAAACTTTTTGAGCTTTGTCAACCTTAGAGACTTGATCATCAACCTTGATGAGGCGGTTCTCCAATCCTTGAAGCTTTCCCAAGATTGTCTCCAACATGGGATCGGACTTCTCCTTTCCCGTATTGTTTCCTCCATTAGATGATTGCCCCTGGCTTTTCAAAGGAGTAGAGGAAGAGGAAGGTGGAGTTAGCGAATTAGAATTGGAAGGATAGGAGTTACCGGAATTTTGTTGATTGGAGCGCCAATTGTTGTTGTTTGAACCCCGATTGTTGTTGTTCCGGTTGTTGTTATTTCCATTCCAATTGTTGTTCCGGTTATTGTTCCGGTTATTGTTGTTGCGGTTGGTGTTATCACCGCCATTGTTGTTGCCCAAATAGCCAATATCCTTCTCTTGTTGCTTTGGGAAGTTGGTCTTGATAGTCTCCTTCAACTCTTTGATCTCATTGTTGAGGGAGAAAATCTGATTTTGAGCTTCATGTGTGAGCTTCGCTCCTTGCTCCACACGATTTCCCTCCGCTTTCCGGTGGGAATACTTCTCTATGACTCTTGCTTGCTTCTCAATGAAGTCCCAAGCGTCATCTTCTCTCATGTCCATGAATGTTCCGCATGAGAGGGATTGGAGGTTGAATTGCGTTCCCGCATCCAGCCCTTTGTAGTAGATTTCCAACAAGGCAAGCTTGGATATGCCGTGATGAGGACAATCCAAGAGTAAATCCTGAAACCTTTCCCAAGATTGAAACAAACTTTCGTTAGGTCTCATCGAAAAAGCATTAATCTTACCTCTAAGTTCCGCCGTTTTGGAGGGCGGAAAGAATTTGGTGAGAAACTCCGCGGAAAGGTCTTCCCACGTGTCTAGTTTCCCATTGGGACGAGCTTGATACCATGACAACGCTTTTCCTTTCAAAGAGAAAAAGAAAGGTTTGAGCTTATAGCTGTTGGTAGTAGCGTTCTTCGGTCTCATTGTCTCCATCATACACTCAAAGTTTTGCAAGTGTTGGTGTGGAGATTCAGCGCTTGTACCGCCAAATTGGCTTTGGCGAACAAGAGTGATAACTTGAGGGTTAAAGCTAAACCCTTGCAGATCTTCAGCATCAAAATTCACACCCAAGCGGCGTGGTTGTTGTGTTGGATCCATCCGCTGGCCAAGAGTTCTTGGCTCATTATCCACACGTTCGATCCTTGCATTCCTAGGTGGAATGCGGCGACTAGCAGCTCCTTGTGGATGGAAAGGATTCATATTGATCGTGGGATCAATCTCTTCTAACGGCGGCATGGAAGAGTCACTATCATCAGCGGATGAGTGGCTTTTTCTTCTAGACCTTGATCTCCTTCTTGAGGACTTCTTGCCTACCTTATTCTCAAGGTCGCTCATATTTATCCTCATTTGGAAGATCATGTCTTGTAGACCGTTAACTTGAGATTGATGACGATCCATCTCATCCTGGCGGAGAGTCTCATTCCATCGGAGTTGAGCTTCTTTCTCCGCCAACTCCGTTTGAAGATTACGTTCGTTTTCTTCAGCCATCTTCTTTTCCTTGCGCTTTTGCCTCAAGGTTTTCTCTAGCTCTTGATCAAGAGGTAAGAGATCTGCGATGTTCCTAGACCTGCGCATACACTTAAAGAGATATCAAATAACGAGAGCAAGCTCCCAAGCTTGACAACCGGCTACCGTATTCGGTCTAAACCAAATCCCCGGCAACGGCGCCAAAAACTTGTTCGCCCCTAGAGGTGTGTGCAAATAAGTTTTAAATTTATAAAACTAGAATCAAGCAGCAAACCCGCAGTGTACGGATCGATATAGTTAAGCAAGAATTCCAGAGTATCGAACACAGGGATTTGGGGAGAACGAACTCGATTGCAGATTATCAAGCAAGTAAATATGGGAGTTTTGCAAATATTGGGAAAACAACAATCCTAAAGATCCGAGTATCCAGCTGTGGCAATCGATTCAAGATATACTTAATGATATAAAGACAGAGTTGAGATATGCAAAGGTATACTAATGTAAGGTAATCGTACGGTGAAGTTCCAAAAACCTTATATAACTCACCTACAAGGCACTCTCTATACAGGTTGTTGAGGCTCAATATAGAAGGATTCTAGAGGCGAGAATTAGTGTCAAATACCCAAACTTATAATCCAAGGATCAAGACTAACTTAACCGATTGAGGTTGTGACACTCACAATCGAGGTAGAGGTTGTTGAGGCTTCACTACCACCTAGAAAAGACAAGTCTAAACTAAGCTAAAGCAAATCTTGAACTTTAGACTAAAGTAAAAGCAGGTTCGTAGACTTAAGGGAAATCACGGTTAGTTCTTGAGGTTCCACGGCCGTGGACTCAAGAACAGCCCGTAATTTAGGGTTGTTGGCGATAATTCTCCAACTCTCAGGGTCTAATCTGTTTGCGATCGATCTATCATCATCTAAGCCACAACTATCAACCCTTCACCTTAGAATTGTTAAGGGTTTTTAGCCAATAACAGTCATGTTGATATCAATTCAAGAATTAAAAGATAAAAAGATGAAAACTTTCAAGAACTTTCAATAATCTTCAATTCAATCTCAAAGTCACAAAGAGAATAAGCAATGTCAAAAGATTCACAATAGAACAAATAATCGTAATCCTAGGAAAGAAAAGAAAACGGGATGTCAATCCGTTTTCCAAATCGAACCTAATCAAGAAGAGAGATCTTCTTGCAAAATCTTCCAAGAACTTCGATCTTCCGCAATTCCTGGGAATCTCCACGGCAATCTCCACCAAAAGTGCGACATTCGAGGAATTCCAAACACGAACTTCGATCTCTTCAAAGAGATGTCAATTGCTTCCAAGCAAGCTAAGCAAAACGTGCTCGTGTCTAAGCGGTGATGAATGAGGGTAAACGGGGTAGCGAAGGTGACGGAATCTTGCTTCGTCCGTCTTTTTATAGCGTCGGGCAAATGTCGGCCCGGCCCAATCTTTAAAAGATCGTGGCTTCAAAGTGTGGCAAAAAGATTTGCCAAGATCACGGTCGTGGAAGTGTTCCACGACCGTAATTTAGAGCGTGGAAACAAATACGGTTTGCAACATATGTTCCACGGCCGTGTAATCCCCTGGAATGAACATGAATTTCTGACTCCAAATCCACGGCCGTAATTCTGAACGTGGTTTGTGATACGGCCGTATTTTAGGGCGTAATTTAGGGCAGGAACGTGATTCTTCCCTAAACTCGTGCATTCCTCAAGCTAAGACTCCAAATTGCTTCCAAAGAATGTCTTCAATCTATGGACATATCAACTCAACTCTCCTTTGCTCGTTTCCGTTCGGAAATAGCTCCAAATCACCTATAATCAACATAGAACTAGTGTAGACATCCATATCGACTATATAGGTAATACTAGCTCACATATACACAAAGTTCAATCAAAGACTATCAATATGAATCAAATACGTTTAGAAAACGTGCCTAAAATATCACAATATTTCATGCTAACATATATGCAGAAGAATCTACCTTAATCCTTGTTGTTTCCCTCCCTACACCCTAGATTGCGCCACAGAAGGAGACTCAAGGCTACGAGGTACACCAGTCCATCCAGAAACAACATCGAAGCCTGCTTAAAATAGTAAGTGCAGCCACCTTGGAGAGTCTTTTGTGTAGATGTAATTTAAGGGCTGAACCGTGATTTTATTATCGATTCAATAGGACTCGAAAGGAAGAGTTTTGCTCACCAAATTGTTGAGAAAAGGAGAGGCTGCAAAGGCTCAAACCTAAGGTGTGTAGGAGACTCCAGTAACGCACTAACTAGAGATGACAATTGCAAATGAGATCCCATGTTGTTTCTGAATTTTTGTATTCCAGAAACTATGTTGAGCAATCAAGTTTGAGCATAAATTTCGATGCCTTAGAGATAGAATCCACCGTTCAAATTTTAGTATGTTATAGAGTGATATGAATACTGTAAGGTATCAAAAATTGGGACTTAACCAACGGTTAGATTTAGATCTGTGAAGGTGCAAAATTGACTAGTTAGGCTGTTTGGGAAACGATCCTACAAAAATGCTAAGTATAAATTTTTGGTTTGAGTTCAACTTTAAAGATTTTTGAAGAAGTAACGGTTAAACAGTTTTAAGAAATTCTTGCTCCTATGAATAGATTAGATATCATAGATGATTTATAAATTTATTTTAGAATTTTTATAAGTTTATTTTAATTTCATATTTGAAGCTGTAGAGACTTTAGTGACTTTTCGGGAAATAGAAAATGGATAGTTTCTCTAGTTGTTACCTAAAATCATCCTAGGGAGTAGAATATGGTTAGTTAGCCTCATATTAGAATTTAAGTACGTATTCCGGGTTTTTGGAAGTTCCAGGACCAAGGGTAAAATAGTCATTTTACCTTAAATAAGCACTGTAATATCTTCTCCAAATAGAATCTTACGTCTTAGGAGTTTTAGACTTCAAAATACCCAGGGAAATGTGTTGACCCACGTGCCTCCTTTGACAGGCAATTGAGTTTCTGCAGTTACCGACTTAGTGGTGGTTAAGAGAGAGTCGAGATTTGATTCTGGTAAGTCCACGGACTTACTTAGCTAGCTTCTTGCATGAGTGTGATGTGTATGAGTGGTGTTTGATAGTTAAGATAAATAACGAAAGCGGAATAGGCCGACTGTAGTATATTGTATAATTGACCCAAGTGTATGATAACGGGTCGTGACATCATCTGCCTAGATCTTGCGAGAGTCTAGGAGGTTCCCTGCGTCCAGCCCAGTCCGGTAGACGGTCAAATGCATTAGTACCATTATGCGTTGGTAAACGGGAACATGGGTGAGGTTTGGGAATCCCTCGTGTCACAAAATAAGTATCATTAGTAATGACGTATCACTTATATAAAGATAATAAAAAGGAATGAGTGTTGCATGTTGATTGTGTATGTTGTGTGTTTGTGCTTTTACCTTTATACTTATGCCTAGATTGTTAGCTAACGGTTTTATACCGCTTGTAGATGCCTTGCAGGTTAGGGAGGCGATCGAGTGATCCGGCGGTAGTGGGCAGCCGGGGTTCCGTGCATTATAGGACGGGACTATTATATTTTATTTCATGACTGTTGAGACTAATGTTGGTATTTTGGTTTTGAGACTTGGCTGTAATGTTTTCAGATTTGGATTTTCATTTCGCTCATGATATACAACTTTATGTTTTGCCTTTTTATTTGTGCCGTGTTGTAAGGTCCGATGAAGTTGTTGTCAGGCTAAGGGCCGGGACTCAATGTGAGGTCCCAACTCGTAGCATTTCGAGTCCTCTAGGATTCGGGGTGTTACACTCTTGCAACCTATAAAAATTTTCAAACCTAAATAATCCAAAACAATGACTACTAGTGTTTGTTACAATTTTGAGCTTGTGTATTCATGTAGTAGTTTCGTTCCTGTGTATTCATGCAGCAATTATACTTTTAGTTGATTTTAAACCTATTGTTCGCTCCAAATGGTGTGTGCAAGCTTTAAATTTATGACCGAGGAAATATGCTTAAAACAAGGATGCGAACCCGCAGTGTACAAGTCAATTATAGTAAAAAGCAAGAAATCCTGGGGTCGATCACAGGGACTTAGGTGAAACCTAAGCAAGTGTAAGTAGTCAATGTAGTTACTAACCACAAAAACGATTAAAGCAATCAAAGATGATAAAAAGTCAATTAAAGGAAATATGCAATTCTAGGGATTAAAGCATCTAGTTGTGGTTCCAACTCAAGATCAAAAGATAAGCGGACAAAGCTGAGATTTTGCAAAGGGAAGGTGTTTCTAAAGTGGAAAAGATCACCGGGTAAGTCTCACTACTCACTACCCCAAACCAAAAGAACCTATTATCGGGTAAGTCTCAAGGTACTAAGGAAAGGAACTATAGTGTCGAACCAACACACCAACTAAGGGAATATAATCAACCTTTACCGGGTAAGTTTCAGGCTAACTCAAAAAGATGGGATGAAAGCACACTCAAACCCCAATAAAGGATAAACCTTTATTACCTACACTTATAATCATGGGTAAACAAACTAAGGAATCACCGGGTAAGTATCATCCTAGGCTTGTATTGAACCAGGAAAGGTGTAATAAGAATAGGATTTGACAAACTCTAACACTTAACTCTCAGTTTCAGATCAAAAGGTCACCTCGGTCAAACAAATCCCACCCCGGCCGAGATGTTCATTGATTGAGCGAGATGTTCTAGGGGTTAAGGATAAAGACTCGAGCTTTCAGGGTCCTACTAGGATTGATATCATTCTATCATTGTCTTTCCCATAACTTTCAGCCAATCACCCTAGAATCACACAAAGAAATTAGCCACTCATCATCATGGAAGCAATAATCAAATAGATTGGAAGAGAATGAATATTTAAACACAAAAACCTTAAGAATAAGAGTTCAATAACTGAATCAAATATCATACAAATAAGCGTTCCTTGGATCACAAATCCGACAAGACAATCAACAAAGGGAATCTAAGAAAGTCTTACAAATCCCCTCAAAAGCTATAACAAGCTATCAATCCTTCCTTGATTGATCTTCAATCTTCCTTCCTTCCTTCAAATACTATAATGATAGCGGGATTTTCGGTGATGCGCCGATGCTGAATTGTGGAAAATTAAGCCCTTTTTATAGGAGAATTATCTTTCAAAGACAAAATATCTTGAAAAGATAATATCCTAATAAAAATATATCCATATCTCCAAAATAGATCTTCAAAATATATGATCTTCCTTCCAGAAATCCAGCCCAAAAATATAAGATCTCTCCTTCCAAAAATAAAAGATCTCAGCCAAGAATATATGATCTTGCCGCGTCAGGGTATTCGCCTCGGTCGGGGCGCTCCTCAAGATCACCTCGGTCGAGGTGGTACTATAGCTGACCGAGGTGAATCTCAGCTGAATGTGAAATCTCTCAAATCTGGTCCAAAGTAAATCTTCTTTGCTAATTCCTTGCTTCCTAAGTTCCTTTTTAAGTTCCTAAATGTAGCTCCCATGACTCCTTTGCTCCTTAGCTCCATTTTAGTCCAAAACATGTCATTTTACCTATATTTACAACAAAACTTGGTGTAGACCTCGATTCCTGTAAAGGTAGATGAAACGACAATATAATCACATAATATACATTCAAATATGCAGATTATTGAAGATAAAACGTCTAAACAAGTCCCAAAATATAGACTATAATTCATGCTATCACCTATGTAATGCTTAAAGTTCCTGGAACTTATGTAACTTATAGTTGATTTACCTAAGATATATTTGGTTGATTTTTGCCAAAGGTTAAGTATGTCAGTAGGAGTTGTACCATTTCTCTTTACTTGAGCAATCTTAGTATATGTAATGCTTGAAATTCCTAGATTTTTGTGTATCTCCTCTATTTGTTGTTTGTTGTCAAGAATAATATACTTGTCATTTATCTGAGTAGTTAAGCCTTTAATCACATGTTATTTTTGGTTATCTTCATGGATATACACCAAGGTGAACTTGTCATTGATATGAGTAAATCTAATGCCTTAAGTTCCTGAGTTTTCTTTTAGGTATCTGCTCTATCTGTTGGCTACTGCCAAGAATTCCATGAGCATATATTTATACTTGTCATTTTATTTGATTCATAACCCTTATTACTGAGCATATATATATTTATTTGATTCATTTTATTTAATTCATTATTTATAAACTATGTAGTAATTCATTTCAAAGATACAGCTTAATGTCATGGTTACTTTATTTTCTTTCATAACTCTAGATTTGTTGATAACAATTGAGCATGAACTTGTTTTAGAGTGTAGATGAATGACAATAACGTTTCACAAAGTCGAACTAGGGTCTAAATTTTATCTGGACTGATGAGCTTGTGAGACTCCTAGTGACAATTTTAATTGAATGCCAAAAGAAAAATGGGAGCAAACAAGCTTACAATAGGAAGGATATTACTACTTTATTTACTAGTAAGAGTGGGAAGAATGGTGCCAAAGATTTTTTTAGGAATAAATTAGAGTCAATGAAAAAAGAATTCAAGGCTTGGAAGTTGATTAGGAATTCGGAGACGGGTCTAGGTTGGGATGAGAATACTCGAATGATCACGGCTTCCAATGAATGGTGGGATAGGAAGATCAAGGTAGTTACTATATGTATTTATGTAATCATCAATAGATTATGAATAAATAGATGTGTTATATAACTTCATGTGTTTTTTTATGTGTTGTAGGAAGATGCAAATTGTAAGAATTGGCACGGTCAATGAAGATGGAGGCTCTAGATACTCAGAAATTCCAACAGACATCAATGAGAGTTGATATAGTTAACGGTACCTCCACCGCCAAGTAAGGGTAAGAAATACATGTAATACCCCAAGTTCTTGGAACTCGGGAAGTTACTGGTAAGGACCTCACAATGTGTCCCGACCTTAGTTTGACAACAACTTAACTAGATCTTACAACAAGGCGCATATAAGGAAAACCAGAAATCATAAAATATGTTTGACAATGTCATGAATGTGACCAAAAACACTAACAGCCGGTAACATTAATATCTTTAAACAAACTAAGAATACAGAATGTCGCAACTGAAAGACCAACATAACAGAAAGACTACCACCCGTCCTATGAAGTACGACACCCTAGATGACCACTACGTTTCGGATAACTCGGCATCTGCTCTAACCTGTGGCACGTCTAAAACAACAATATAACAGTTAGCTAACTAATCAAATATAGGTAGAATAATAATAGCACAAACACATCTAAGGAATTATAAACACTCATCATGCTGGCACACAATCCGGTTATTATCTGATAACTTAGGTGATTCACTTTATTCTGTTTTTAAAGTTGTGGCACGAGAAATCTTAAGATTTCTCGACTCCGTTCCGTATCCAACTGGTGATGGTTTGGCACACCTCCGCATGTGGCGTCCCCGCAAACAAAGTATGGTCTAGTCCTTAAAGAAACCCCTAGCGCCCTCGGGATAACTGAGCAGAATGCCACCGCCCGTCACTCTTAGGCCAAATATGTAGGTCAGTCGATAATTAATATAAGATACACTTATAAACACATCACTCAAACACCACTACCATTATTCACACATATATCCGAAAGCTAGCTAAGTAAGCCCAAAGGACTTACTTGAATCAATCTCGACTCTTAGATTCCAATTCGCTCGGCAACCGTAGACTAATCAATTGCCTGTACACGAGGCACGCGGATCAAAACCTTTCCCATACACTAAGAAGTCTATGACTTCTTAGATGTAAGATTCTAACAGAAGAGAAATTACTAAAATACCCGTCTAAGGTAAAATGATCATTTTACCCTTGGTCCCGAAACTTCTAAAAATATCGAAATATCCATTTAAACTCTTACTTGGGACTAAATATCGTATTTATAACTCTTAAGAGTGAGTTTTGGCAGAAACTAGAAAACTACACATTTTTCCTACTTTCTAAAAAGTCACTAGGATCCAACTTTGGCTCAAGATATGAAGCTCGAATAAATTTATAAAAATTCTAATAAAAATCTCTAGGTCTCCTATGATATACATTCTACTCATAGAAGCAAGAATTTATAAAAATTCTAATAAAATGTCACTAGGATCCAACTTTGGACCTTCAATTGCCTGTACACGAGGCAAGCGGATCAAAACCTTTCCCATACACTTAGAAGTCTATGTCTTCTAAGATTCTAACAGAAGAGAAATTACTAAAATACCCGTCTAAGGTAAAATGACCATTTTACCCTTGATCCCGAAACTTCCAAAAATCTCGAAATATCTACTTAAACTCTTACTTCGAACTAAATATCATATTTCTAACTCTTAAGAGTGAGTTTAGGTGGAAACTAGAAAAGTACACATTTTTCCTACTTTCTAAAAAGTCACTAGGATCCAACTTTGGCTCGCGATATGAAGCTCGAATAAATATATAAAAATTCTAATAAAAATCTCTAGGTCTCCTATGATATTCATTCTGCTCACAGAAGCAGGAATTGCTTAAAAATGTCCAACCATAACTTCTTAAAAATGTCGAACCATAACTTCTACAAAATTCTCCAAAGTTGAACACAAAATCTAGTAATTCTATACTTGGTAAATTTATGGGTCATTTCACAAACAGCATAACCAGTCAACTTTGGACCTTCATAGATCTAAATTCAACCATTGAATCAACCCCAACTTTTGATATATCACAACATGCAGAATACTCTAAGTCGTATTAGAATCTGAACGGTGGATTATAATTTTAACCTATCGAAACGTAGGCTCCAAAATGACTACTTAACACAATTCTGAAGAACATAAATCAACAGTGAAAGGGGTCAAGGCTTTGAGACTCACCAACCTCACTCAAACTCTATTTTGGCCCTTGGAAGATCACAGGTTCGACTCCAGTTTGTCAGCGACGAGCAAGGACCAGCCTTGGCTCGACGTCAGTGTCTTAGGGATGGCGGGGTGTGGCTCACTGGTTGGCACCTCCTGTCGTCATGCTTAGAAGGTCAAGTAAGGTATGCAATTGTGAAGGGAAGGGAGTGACGAGGCTCTTACCGTAGTATATAGTAGGGAGGTAGGTTGTATGCTGGTGTTCTTGTCGACAGAAGGGTTGATTGAGAGTTGAAAGAGTCCTAGGCTGTCGAGAGTCGAGTTTGTCTCCTATGCCCTCCAAGATCGATGTGGTTGCAAGACGTGATTACAGATCCGGATGAGTAGCAAGGATGAAGAGAAAGATGAGGCAAAAGACTCACCTTGTTGCTACTGTGCGTGACGACCTCACTACAGAAGGAGGAAGTAGCGTATGTTGCGTGGGGCTGCACCGAGAAGACGGCTAGGTTTACTGTTGTGTGAAGAGATTGGTCGAGAGAGGTGACTCTACTGTAGAAGGAAAGACGAAGGAGAGGGGAGCGTTGAATGTAGACGGAAGACTGGAAGCGTGGGCTACACCGCTGGACTGACTCCTTTTGCTGCGTGATTTCAGGAGCAGTTACAGAAGAAGATCCGATCTCTCCCTCCAGCTCAGTCTATAATTATGGGGAGTAGTTTCTTCAGTTCTCCAGCTCAGCAAATCTTTGCGTAAAAGTAGGTCTCCTTCATTGGGTTGAAGCCTAGCTGGGCTTGTTGATCTGTGGGTTGGCGTGATAGCCTCGACAAGCAGTAAGGAAGGGGAGTTGGGTTGGGGTGGTTTATAACAGGTGGGAGATGGGCTTGTAAAAGGTTGTCTTGGCCTTGTCACAAGGTTATCGGACTTCGTCATGGCCTTGTCTCAGCTTTGTTATGGTCTCGTCAAAAGACATTGATATATAAACTAGGGTTTGATATGTATTTCATCATTTTATGTGAGTTTAAGCTTACATAAAATGATAGGATTTGTGATGGTAGATAACATTAGGTATCATGTACACGGATCATCGGGTCGAAAATTTGGTTCAACTCGGAAGTAAACGGAATTAAAATTCCGGATATTACAAGACAATGTCCCTTAAAATAAGTTTCATCCCGAAACTTAGAATGAGGGCATCTACTCTAATGACTCTCACAAATATAAGTGTCTAACTCGGTCTCTACTAGCTCTTCACTCCTACTTCCTAACATGCAAGGACTACTCAATCATCAATCAAGTAACACATAAAAACATAATCGATCAACCAAATATTTAATCACAAAAGTCATACACAACATCCGAGTACTAAACCGTCGGTACAGAAGTAGCACTAACTCTGCAAAGAACTCGGGATAACTACGTCTAATACTTTCCTCTGTCTCCCAGGTTGCCTCATCGGCTCCTTGTCTAGACCACTGGATCCTTAAAATCGGTATCTCCTTGGACCGCAGACGTCTAGTACTGCGCTCTAGGACGGCTACTAGGTACTCGACAAAAGTATGATCTGGCTCAACTATCAGATCCTCATGGCTGATGACGTGCCTCGGGTCCGGGATATACTCTCTCAGCTGAGATACATGGAAGACCGGATGGAAACCCTCTAGTCTTGGCAGTAGTGCTAGTCGGTAGGCAAACTTTCCGACTCTCTCCAAAATCTCAAAAGGTCCGACATATCGGGGACTCAGCTTCCCCTTAATGCCGAAACTCCGGACGCCCCTTGTCGGTGACACTCTCAACCACACTTTTGCACCTACTCTAAACTCCGGAGGTTGACGCCTCTTGTCGGCGTAGGATTTCTAACGACTCTAAGCTGCTAACATCCGCTCTCGAACCAGGGCGATCCGAGCAATGTCGTCTTGTATTTGCTCTAGAGCTACTCCAACAACTCTGTTAGGCTCATCCCAGCACAATGGTGTACGACATCTCCGCCCGTACAAAGCCTCATAAGGAGCCATCCCAATAGACATGTGCCAACTGCTATCATATGAAAACTCTACAAGGGAAAGGTGATCAGGCCATACCTGTCCCCAATTCAGTACACAAGCCCGTAACATGTCCTCTAACATATGGATGGTCCTCTCAGACTAACCGTCGGTATGTGGCTGGTAAGCTATGGTAAAATAGAGACTCGTCCCCAAAGCAGTATGTACCTGGTGCAAAAATCTCGAGGTGAAACGTCCATCCCTGTCGGAAACGATAGTCCTCGGTACTCCAGGGAGTCTCACAATGTGTCTGGTGAACTCCTAAGCTAAACGACTTACCGGCCACATTTCCTTAATCGGAATGAAACGTGCGGTCTTCGTCAGACGGTCTACCACTACCCAAATAGCATCAAAACCCCCATTGATTCTCAATCCTGTGACGAAATCCATAGAGATATCCTCCCACTTCCACTATGGTACTAGAAATCGATGGAGTTCTCCTCCGGACCTACGATGCTCAATCTTGACATGTTGGTAGGTCGCACACTGAGCTACATACCGAGCCACGTCGGGCTTCAAACCACCCCACCAGAAGGAACGTCTCACATCCTTGTACATCTTACTCGCTCCTAGATGTACTGAGTACGGGGTAGCATGAGCCTCACCCAATATCCTCTGTCTCAAATCACTGTCAGAAGGCACACAAATACGGTCCTGACGTCTCATCTCTCGATTAACACCAATAGTGAACTGAGGTGCCTCATCTCGAGACATCCTGTCTCAGATCTTGGTCAAAGTCGGAAAGGTCTCCTTCTTTTGTCGGATCTCACCCAATAGATCAGGAAGTAACTCCAAGATAGCCAAATGATGGACTGTATCTGAAAACTGAATCTCAACCTTTAACCAAGCCAAATCCCTTTACAACTGTGGTTGTACTATCAACCGGGCTATCGCCTTCTCCCGAGTCATCTTCCGACTCAAAGCGTCAGCAACAACATTCGCCTTTCCTGGGTGGTAGAGAATCTCAAGGTCGAAATCCTTGATAAACTCTAGCCATCTCCTCTGGCGGTTATTCAACTCCCAATGAGCGAATATGTATTTTAGACTCTTATGGTTTGTGAAAATCTGACAAGTCTCCCCGTAGAGATAGTGACGCCAGATCTTAAGAGCGTGGACTACTGCAGCTAACTCTAGGTCGTGTGTGGGGTAGTTCTCCTCATACGTCTTCAGCTACCGAGATGCATAGGATATGACCTTACCCCTCTGCATTAGGACACACCCCAAGCCTAGCTTGGATGCGTCACTGTATGCCACAAAGTCATATGTACCCTCAGGCTGTGCCAAAATCGGAGCAGACATTAATCTCCTCTTCAGCTCAAAGCTCCATTGACACGGCCCAAACCAAACGAACTGAATAGTCTTCCTCAGAAGGCAAGTAAGTGGTCGGGCAATTAGGGAGGACCCTTCCACGAATCGGCGGCAGTTGCCTGCCAAACCTAGAAAGCTGCGAACCTCCTTAACATTCTTCAGATGTTGCCAAGAAAACACTAACTCGATCTTCGCCGGATCAACCTTTATCCCCTTAACAGTCACTACATGGCCTAGGAAGTCCACCTCGGACATCCAGAGCTCGCACTTGGACAACTTAGCATAAAGTTGGCTATCCTGCAGAATCTGTAATACTGTCCTCAAGTGTCCGGCATGCTCCTCTCGACTCTTAGAGTAAACTAGAATGCCGCTAATGAAGACCACTACAAACTAGTCTAAGAAGTCGATGAAAATCCCGTTCATTAACTCCATGAACATCGCTGGCGCATTAGTGAGCCCGAATGGCATCACTAGAAACTCAGAATGTTCATACCTAGTCCGAAATGCCGTCTTTGGTATGTCCTGGTCTCTCACCCTCAACTAGTGATAACCCGTCCTCAAGTTGATCCTCGAAAACACTGATGCTCCATGCAACTGGTACAACAGATCATCTATGTGAGCCAGTGTATACTTATTCTTGATGGTGACCTTGTTCAACTCTTTGTAATCGATGCATAGCCTCATCAATCCATCCTTCTTCCTCACAAACAACTCTTTCGGTGAAGCAACTCTTTCGGTGCCATGCGGTACGGGGCCTTCGAGACGGGTCTCGTGCCCGGCTCTAACTCGATGGTAAAGTTAACACTCCTCTGTGGGGGTAACCTTGGCAGATCGTCACTAAATACCTTTGCAAACTCGTATACAACTTGCATCTCCTCTATTGTTAGACTCTTGCGTTCCTTTATGGCATAACACTAGAAGGCCTCACAACCCTGTGCTATGAGTCTTGCTTCCCTCATTACGTTGACAATGGTGCCGGACTTTCCGAGGTCCCAACCTTGAAATATCTCTCTTTGACCCTCCTCAATGGCGACAGTCACGGTCCTTCTACTAATTTCTAAGACCACTCCATGTCTCGTCATCCAATCTATCCCTAAGATCACGTCCTCATGTGCTAAGGGCATGACTAGGAAATCTACCAGCCAATCCCGACCTCACAAATGAATGGGGCAGTCATGAATCTCTCGGGACCCTCTAATCTTACCCCCATTAGGTAACCCAACTACAAAAGGTACTCCCTCTACTATGGCTAAGGACAACATATCTACGCATGTATCCGATATAAATGAGTGTGTAGCACCCATATCAAACAAAACTCGCACAGGTAAATCATGAATCCAGATAGTACATGTGGTCGTAGGTGCCACCGGCTCATCAACACTCCTCAACTCAAACACTCTCGACGGGGCTCCTCTAGTCTCAGTAGTACCACCACGTCCCTTGTCAATGCCTGATCCCTGTGCAGAACTGCGTGAGGTAGGGTGTCCTGAAGCCCGATACTGCTGCTTTGTTCGCCACTTAGCATGCGTGCAAATAAGTCTTAAATTTATAAAACTAGAATCAAGCAAGCGAACCCGCAGTGTACGGATCGATGTAGTTAAGCAAGAATTCCAGAGTGTCGAACTCAGGGATTTGGGGGGAACAAATTCGGTTGTAAAGTTATCAAGCAAGTAAAAGGGTAAAGCTTTGCAAATATATTAGAAAACACCAACCCTAAAGATCCAGGTATCTAATTGTGGCAATCGATTCAATATATACTAAAGAACTAAGGACTTAGTTTAGAGTTGCAAAGATATACTAAGGTAAAGCAATATACGGTGAAGTTCCAAGGCTTTATATGACTTATCTAAAGGTACTCTCTATAAAGGTTGTTGAGGCTTCAGTATAGAAAGGATCTAAAGACAAGAATTAATATCAAATACCCAAACTTGTAACCCAAGGATCAAGACTAACTAAACCGATTAAGGTTGTGACACTCGAAATCGAAGTAGAGGTTGTTGAGGCTTCACTACTACCTAGAAAAGGGCAAGCCAAGATTAGATTAAAGCTAATCTTTAACCTTAGATCAAAGTAAAAGCAAATTTCGTAGACTGGTGTAAATTACGGGCAGATCTTGAGTTCCACGGCCGTGGAACCTCAAGAACAAGCCGTGATTTTGGTTCGTCCGTGAAATCTCTCTAACTCTCAGGGTCCAATCAATTTACGATCGATCTATCATCATCTAAGCCACAATTATTAACCCTTCACCTTAGAATTGCTAAAGGGTTTTAGCCAATAACTGTCATTATAATATCAAAATCAAGTTTAAGAGGAATGAAAGATGAAAACCTTCGAAAACCTTCAATAAAACTTAAATCAATCTCAAATCCACACACAAAGGGAATAATATATATCGGATTCGGAATCAAACACAAACCAATAACGATCCTCGATAAGAACGAAGAATGGGATGTCAATCTGTCTTCTAATCAAACCTAAGGACAAAAAGCGTAACTTCCGCCACAAGCAACTTCCAAATCCTCAAACCCTCACGAATCCCGTTTGCCAGCACAAATCTCCGGACGTCCAATGCAGCCCTAAGCACGTGTGTCAAATTCTCTTCCCTCCAGCCTTTTTATAAGGAAGGATAAAATAACCGTCCGGCCCATGTGCGTAAATGATGTGGCAATAATTAATTCAACAAAAGATCGCCTAAATCACGGTCTCATGGAGTTCCACGACCGTGGTTTAGAGCGTGGAAGTGGATTACGGTTTCATATGATTTCCACGACCGTACTTTATACCGTGTAACTCTCTAGAATACTCCACATTCATGTTGCCAAGGTCCACGGCCGTGGTTTTGGGCGTGGACTTCTCTACGACCGTATTTTAGAGCGTTGAAGTGTAATTTGCTTGTGGTTCCCTTTGTGCCGTGCCATTCCTCATCCTAGCATCTCCCTTGACTTCTTTGATGTGTCCTTAATCCTTGGATGTGCTCAAATCTTCTCCTATCTCTCTTAATTGGTTCGGTTTTTAGCTCTTATTCACCTATTATAAACACAAAGCTAACAATTGCTTCAATGCCTTATCAATGAACACTATAATGGATGAAAAACAACTATAAAGCGTGCCTAGAATATTGCAATATTTCATGCTAACAAAATACCCCATACTTGCCACTTGCTTGTCCCCAAGCAAGGTCTTTTGAAATGTTTAGAACATAAGTTAGGATGAAATATGCATCCAATCTCAAAAACAAAACAACTTTTAGGTAAATGTGCTTCTAGTCAATAGATCAACCTCAAACCTTGCTTCAATCATCCTTGAAAACGCTCAGATACACAAACCAAAGTATGTAAAGTAAAGAAACATCACAAGCTGCTTAATCCTCAAAACAAACATCATAACCTTCAAAAACCATCAAAATCAAGAATAAGAAACTTCAATTTAGATCATTAAGTCATATAACACTCTTTTGATCTTAAGGACTTTCAAGTAAGGTCTAGAATGCAGAAAGGAAGGATACTTATAAGGAATGTGGTGCATGAATCCGGGAAGTGGACAACTAACTCTTTTCTTTTTATTTCAATTTGCAACACTTTCAACTTAGAGCTTTGCTCTTTTCTTTTCACATCATTTTTCGACTTTACTTTTGGAGTTATGGACAGAGGTGTACAAAAACCGAAGCCTAGGAGATTGGCGTTTCTCAATTTCGAGATGCCTCAAACCCTTGATGCACATACCATAATCCGTTAGGAATATCGCTCAATCCGACTTTGGCAAGACACAAACACCCGGCTATCTGAATGGTGCTGAGTTACTCATCGTCATGATTGACTTCCCCAAACCTTTTTTTTCCTATTCTTTGAATACAAAATTTTTGCTTTCATGGCCCTCCCACATCAAACATGCCAAATATCAACTCCTCCAATTCCCGGATAGGTATGGGAGGCTATTATTTCATTGAGGGGCTAAATGAACAAAGAGGAAGAAGAAAGGTCGAATTGCCTTAATCATTTTATAAAGAAGCATAAGAACTTATTATGTAATTTCAACCTCAATTTCTCAAATCGATTTAGATGAAGTTCTCACATTACGAAATTTGCAAGTAAAGACAAACAACTCATTCAATTTCTTTCCAATTCATAATTCCGTTCAAGCATGCAGTTATCATCAAAAATTCATTTCGCAAGTAAGATTTATCATAGGAATCATCTCAATTCTTAGAAGCACAAAATTTTCAAAATTTTTCAATTTTTATGGGTTTTTCAAAAGCTTTTTCTTGCAATGCAATAATGAAACGAGTGACAATGGAATGAAACATGCAAAGTGTTCTCGAATCAAGGCAAGCAAAGTAAGTAGAGTTATTACAAACGATAGTCACACCCCTCCCCATACTTGAGACAAACATTGTCCCTAATGTTCAAAAAGAAATAAAGAAAAGAAAGAAAGAAAATGAACTCACAAAACGGCGGTGGAGCGGCTAATGCTAGCAATCATCCATGGTCCTCATTGAGGTGGAGGCGGTGGTAGAAACGGGAAGAAGGCGGAGTCGAAGTTCCGCCCAAACTGCTGGCGGTAGATGTCTCTCATCATCCTGTCATGCTCGTCAGCTCGGACATCCCTAGCGTCCTGCCGGACCTCCAAATCTCCTACTCTCCTAGAAAGGTCGGTAGCCCAATCCGGAAGCTGCTCGTACCACCCCGGTGCCTGACTGTACCAAGCTGGTGCATCCTGTGGTGCTGGTGCAGACGGCGGCTGTGCATACCATGTCGGTGGAGCTCCCATCCACTCCGGTTGTGATCTATACCAATCAGGAGGGGCATCCATCCATGTCAGCCTCTCACTCACGCAAGCACGGCGAGAGGAAGAGGCTCGTGAAGGTCTAACTGGTCGTGGTGAACGTCTGGGAGGGTCACGGAAATGCGCTGGCTGATCCGGGAAAGTGCCAAAATCATGCTCCTTATCTCCTCCCTCAAAACCATCGCCTCCTCTCATCTTCTCCTCATCTGCAGCTGGTACCTCTGGAGGGACGTAAGGAGAGGCTACTAACCTATTCGCATGCATAGCAGCAAATGTCTGCTTCCAATTATGGCGTCCAACCATAATGGAATACTCAGGGAGCCATGCAACACCTCTATCTCCTCTACCCTCCCAAGGCATGGCAGCGGTAGGTGGACCTCTATGCCTAGGAAAGATCAAACCTCTAGTCATGAGGCTCTGGAGTCCCAATGGTCTAGCTGCTATCCTAGTGCAAGCAGAAAAATCAATCCCTAACTGCCTAGCAATGTGGGTGACCATCCCACCATATCCAATATTCCCAGCCCTCTTGTTCTTGAGCTTACTCATGGTAGAAGCTAAGAGGGTAGCACAGTCAGCAAGCCTACCGTGCAGCATACAATACAGAAGAAACAACTTATCCGTCTTGATCTTCTGAGGAGTCTCGGTCCTAGGGAAAAGACACACAGAAAGTACTCTATGGGCTATCTTCAAGGCTAAGTGATAGATAAGCTTAGCCTTGGTATCAGCAGGTTGCCAGCGGTCCTCGCTAACATAGATCATGGCAATGTCCTCCCAGAAATCCTTAGCGTATACACCGCTAGGAAAACAACCATTGAAGGTCTCATGGAACCCAAAGAAGGCTCCGAATTCTAAGATCGAGAACTCGTAGTTCTCCTCCATCAGCCTAAAAGAAACTGTCCTCTCCATATGACTATGCTCAAAAGAGATCACAAACTCTCTAGTAATCTCCTCATATGCATCTTCCCTAATAGCGGAGAAGATGATCAAGCCGGCTCTATCTAAAAGCCATGTAAGGTCACTCACCACATTCAGTGGCTCTAACTCCTCAAGAAGCAAATAACGTGGTCCTATGACCGGTCTCTTCTCGATCCTTTCTAAGGCATCGAGGTAATCCTCATGAATCTTTGAAATTCTAGGGGGTGGGGGTGATGGTGGCTCACTAGGAGGTACCTGGGAGGAGGAGGAATCATCACCTTTCCTCTTCTTATTTCTAGTGGACATTCTCCTAATCAAATCCATTTCAGAAGCAAAATTACGGCCTGTTCTTCAATTCCACGGCCGTGGAATACCCAGAGACCGAGGTTCGGCTCTGAATTTCTCAAAACTCAATCAATCAACACCAAATTCACCAGACAACAGCCCTAGACTAATTCCAATCCAATTCCAATCAATTCTCCTAAAAATTCTTGCGAAAATTTAGCCAAATCGACAAAGTAAAGAAAGAGGGAAAAACCTAGGTTTTGGATTTTTAAAATCCAAATTCCGTCTTCTCCAGTGATTTTCCACTCGATTTGTTGCTTGGATCTTGTAGATGGTTGAATTTGCTTCACTTTAGGCTCAAGAATCGTTCAAAATGATTAACGAACAAAGATTTAATAGAGGGGGAAGAATTACGGATGTTTGGGTCGTGGAAGAGGGATTTTTGTGTGGTTTTTGTGAAGAAGGTGGTTGATAACACGATTTATGACTTAGGTTTAGGTAATCATTTAGATAGATTTCTCACTCATTCATGCATGGTTTAGCACTAGTTCATGATGTTTGCACTCAATTCACGTATTTTGTCGAGATAGACATCTACACGGACTTTTGCATTGCTTTGTAGGTATTTTGGGAGATTTAGGAGCTTAATCGATACGTTTGAGGATCGTTCATCAAGATGATACACCCTCGGACTCATTAGGATGCAAGCTAGAGGCTAAGGAGGACTCATGGAACCTTGTCAACACAAGCCATGCACCAAATCATAGCTTAGTGATCCAAGGCGAAGCTGAAGAACCAAACCACGGTTGCTGGCACTTCCACGGCCGTGGAACCAACCGTGGTTTTTGCCAGACGGTTGTGACAGCTGTGCCACGATCTCATGGCACTCTCTAGCAAGATTGTAGTATAAAAGTGGTCTTGCAAGGCTGAGAGAAGGCATCCACTACACATCCCCTATCATCCAATCAAATTGGGAATCAAAATACACTCTCTCAACAAGAAGATTCTCTTGGGGGAAGCTACCATAGGAGGAGGAAGAAGAGCTCCATTGGAGAAGAGGAGAAGAACACACCATAGCTAGACTTGATAAGTTTTGTTGTGAGGATTTCCGGAATCGATTTCTAGAGTTGTAAGAATCGTTTGAACCTTCTTTTGGAAGGGTTATGAGTCTTTCTAACCTTATTTTCAGCTTGGTTTGTTTGCTTCACTTGTTCATCTCTTTCTTTTCATTACCTTGCAAATGGAAGCCATGATTTTATGCTTGATGATTTCGATTGTTATGATGCATGTTGTAGGCTAAATAGATGCGATTCTAGGGTAAGGAAAGGATGGTTATGGCTAAGACTATGATAGGATGAACTTAGATTTGCCCTTGGATGACTTGTTTGCTTGAACGAAGCCTCTGTTGGAGTCAACGGTTAGTTCTTGCCCTTCCACGGCCGTGGAAGTGGTAGAACAACCCGTGGTTTCCCTGGTTCGATGAATCTAAGTACTAGATTGTTAGAATGTTGAAATCCTAGTGTTTGTTGAGTTAAATCTATCCTAGGGTGACCTAGTGTTAGCAACTAAGTGTTAGATGAGACCTACCCGGTGATTCTTACTCTTAGATTTCAAAGATGACAAACTCTAGGTAGTGGTGAGCCTCATAAGCGGGCATTGGACTAAGTGTGCTAGGATAGTTGTTTAGGACTAACCCTTTCGAGACTTACCCGGTGAGGATAGGTTAGATCCCTAGGTGACAATCCGGTTTGTGTAGAATTCCATCCCTTAGGCTCTTTGAGACTTACCCGGTGATGAGACCTTAGGAACGGACTAGTGGACCATGAGACCTACCCGGTGATTGATCCCAATCTAGAAACACTCAATCCCAACATATCATAGTTAATCCAAGGAATGATTAGATAGCTTGAGTCCTATGCCATAACCGGAATTTCCAACCCCTAGAATCCGCTTTTCTCTCTTTGATCTCGTATCTCGTTTAGTTTTTTTTTGTTTGTTTCGATTTGTTAGCTTAGTCGATTGCTTATTTCGCATGATTTGTGATCCTTGATTGATCACCGAAAAACCCACCAAAAACATTGAGATTTTCATTTCTTTATTTCTTTCCCTTTTCCTTAACCTAGATCTTCACTAAACTTAATCACTAATCGAATCAATCTCACCTTAGTCTTTGTGTTCGACCTCGGAATACTATCCCTACTACAAACGTCACGTACACTGCGGGTTCGCTAGGAGTTAGGAGAAATATAACGAGTTTATAAATTGTAAAACTTTTGCGCATCTATTCCTAGACGTGAACAAGTTTTTGGCGCCGTTGCCGGGGACTAGGTCTAGATTGAGTCTTTTTGTGATTGTTTGTAGTGTAGATCTTTCTTGTTACTTTTGATCTCTCTTTGGTTTGTGTCTTTGCTTTTGAGGACATCTCTCAACTCTTTAGGTGTATGCGAAGATCTCGTGGCAAGGATTTAGCTCCATTCGATCCCGAACCGGAGAAAACCCTTAGATCTAGATCCAAGAGCATTAAAAAGGGAAAAGAGATGGCCGGAAGAGATCTCCAAGCTGAATTGGATGAGGCTTTAGAGCAAATTAGGATAAGAGATGAAGCTTTGGAGGAAGAAAGGAGACTTGCCAATGAGAGGCAAGAAGCAATTAGGAGGAAGATTGATGAGATTAGGCAAGCCCTTGTGCAAGGAGAGCTTAATCGTCAACAACCTCCACCTCCTCCACCACAACCGCGGCCGGCGGTTAACATTCGGGTTGTGCCCATTGCTATGGAAGAGCCACAAACGTTAGGGCAACGTATGGATCCGGCACAAAGAGCACACCGTCCGGGTGTGAACTTAGGAGATCCCGCAGCCCATGATTACGAGCTCCGCCCTCAAGTTCTACAAATGATCCGGCATAATCAATTTGGAGAGATGGAAGGAGAGTCTCCTCATCAACACTTGATGAATTATGAGATCTTGATGGAGACTCTTAGACCGCCTAGATTGGAGAGCAACAACCTTAAGCTTAGGGCTTTCTCCTTCTCACTTAAGGATAAAGCCTTAGCTTGGTATCAATCTATACCGCAAGGGCGAGTTGGTACTTGGGAGGAGATGACAACCGAGTTTTTGACTAAGTTCTTCCCACATTCCAAGACTACCGAATTAAGAGGGAAGATCAATGCGTTCGTGATGAAGGATAGAGAAAGCTTGTTCAAGTCTTGGGAGAGATTCAAGGATCTTCTCCTAGATTGTTCACACCATGGTATACCGAAAATTGAGCTATTGGAGATCTACTTCAAAGGACTTGATGAAGATAGCCAATTCAAGCTCCAATCTCTTTCCGGTGGGACTTTCATGGAAAAGCATGTGGATGAAGCTTGGGAGTTTGTAGAGAAACAAGCTTTAGTGATTGAGAAGTACTCCCATAGGAAGAGTGAAGGGAGAAAGGCGGGAGCATATGAGGTGAGTGAAGTCACCATGAGCAATTTCAAGCTTGACGCCATCAACAACGAGCTAAAGTCTTTGAGGGAGTTATGTGCTACAACTTTGAAAAACCAAGCAACTCCTCAAGTGCAAGTGCAAGCAAGCTTGTCTTCCAAGGAGGAAGATGTGAATTACATGGGAAGGGGCAATTACAACAACTATCAAGGCCCAAGGAACTTCAACAACAACCGGCAATTCAGCAATTACCAGCCCAACCATAACCATCCCGGGTTTTCCTATTCTAACCCGGATGGAGCCTTGAACCCTCCCGCTTCCACAAGCGCAGCTCCACCACCAAAAGCTTCACAAGAACCTCCACCCGGATTTTCTCAACCTCCAAAGGATAGAACCGAAATGATGTTTGAGCAATTGCTTGGAAGGTTGAGTAGTCTTGAGAGCATGGTGACTTCCATTACTAAAGCTCAAAAGGTGTTGGAAGCACAAGTGTTCCAAAAGGCGGGTGAAGCCCATAGAGATCTAGGAAAGCTTCCCGGAAGAACCGAAGACAACCCAAGAGGCCAAGTGTTGGCCATTACAACGAGGATGGGTTGAGTATGAAGGATCCCTTGCCCAAGGAAAATGCTAAGGGAAAGCAAGTAGTGGTAGAAGAAGAGATATTGCAAGAAGATGGAGGCAAGAGCAAGGATGTTGAGCCAACATATGTGGCACCGCCTCCATACAAGCCACCACTACCATTCCTACAATCACGAGCAAGAGCTCGCTTGGACAATCACTTTGGTAAATTCCTTGAACTTATGTCTAAATTGCATATTAATATTCCGTTCATGGATGCTATCTTAGGTATGCCGGCATATGGCAAGTTCTTGAAGGAGATACTCTCCAACAAAAGGAAGTTGGAGGAGTATGGGGAAATAAGAATGACAAAGAGGTCCTCGGAATTGATCCAAACAATGAAGGAGGAGATGCCTCCTAAGCTAAGAGATCCGGGTTCCTTTTGTGTCCCAATTGGAGTGGGAGAAGTGAAGTATGAAGCCCTTTGTGATCTTGGGGCAAGTGTAAGCATCATACCGCTTGCACTTTGCAATAAGGTTGGGCTAGGAGAGCCAAAGCCGGTCAAGATGACCCTCTACATGGCGGACCGTTCTATCACTCACCCGGTTGGGATCTTAGAAGACATTCCGGTGCAACTAGGAAAGTTCTATGTGCCGATTGATTTTGTTGTCTTAGATATTCCGGCGGACTATTCGGTTCCCATCATCTTAGGAAGGCCTTTCCTAGCCACTTCCGGATGCCTAGTGAATTGCAAGAATGGGATTCTCTCCTTCAACATTGGAGAAGAGAATATCAAGTTCAAGCTGTCCACAATGATGAAAGGGCCAACTCTTGATGAAGATGTATTCAACATTGTCGAGCAAGAGGAGTCTAGAGAAGTTGTGAGCTCGATCTTGATCAAGTACCCCTTGGAGAAGGTTCTTACCTTAATCTTGATGAAGGAAGGTGTTGAGGAGGCTTGCAATGAAGAAATCAAGGCCTTGGAAGCACTAGAAAAGGAGACAAGAGCTGAATTTGAGGTTCACGAAAGCATGTTCAACACCTGTAGGAACCACGGGCGTGGAGTGTGTTCCACGGCAGTAGAACTCTCTAGAAAGCTCCAACGAGCAAGCTTGGCAACTTCCACGGCCGTGGATGTGCCAAGATCCGTGGAACCAACCGTGGTTTCCCCAGAAACAGCACTAGTTGATGATCAAGCTTCAAGGAGCCTTGGAGGGTCTTCATTTGCTTTGGATTCATCTCATCCAACGTTATTTGGATCGTCTCCACTCGACAAAGGTCCTCCTAAACTTGAACTCAAACCCCTCCCCTCTCATTTGAAGTATGCTTTTCTTGGTGATAATTCTACATATCCGGTGATTGTGAATGAATGCTTGAATGATGATGAACTTGCTAAGTTGTTGCATGAGCTAAGATTGCATAGGAAAGCCATTGGCTATACTATTGATGATTTAGTTGGCATAAAACCTTCTTTGTGTATGCATAAGATATTGATGGAAGATGACCATAAACCCTCTATTGAACATCAAAGAAGATTGAATCCTATAATGAAAGAGGTAGTCAAGAAGGAGATCATTAAGTTGCTAGATGCGGGAATTATTTACCCTATTTCAGATAGTAAGTGGGCTAGTCCCATTCATGTAGTACCAAAGAAGGGTGGGATGACTGTAGTGACTAATGAAAACAACGAACTAATCCCAACTAGGACGGTCACGGGATGGAGGATGTGTATTGACTATAGGAAATTGAACATGGCCTCTAGGAAAGATCACTTCCCTCTTCCCTTCATTGACCAAATGCTAGAGAGGTTAGCTCAACATTCTCATTTTTGCTACTTAGATGGCTATAGTGGGTTCTTCCAAATCCCTATCCACCCCGATGACCAAGAGAAAACCACTTTTACATGTCCATGGGGAACTTTTGCTTATAGGAGAATGCCATTTGGGTTGTGTAATGCACCCGCCACCTTCCAAAGGTGTATGATGGCTATCTTTTCGGAATACATTGAAAGCATCATGGAAGTGTTTATGGATGATTTTTCTGTCTATGGTTCTTCCTTTGATAATTGCTTGGCTAACTTGTCATTAGTATTGAAAAGATGTGAGGAGACAAATCTTGTCTTAAATTGGGAAAAATACCACTTCATGGTAAGTGAAGGTATTGTGTTAGGACACCTGGTGTCTAACCGTGGCATTAAGGTTGATAGGGCCAAGATTGAAACGATAGAGAAGTTGCCACCACCTACCTCGGTGAAAGGGGTAAGGAGTTTCTTAGGGCATGCCGGTTTTTACCGGAGGTTTATTAAAGACTTCTCTAAAATTTCTAAGCCTCTTACTAACCTACTAATGAAAGATGTTGAGTTTGTTTTCTCCAAGGATTGCCTTGAGGCTTTTTGTAGGTTGAAGAACGCCTTGATCTCCGCACCTATCATGCAACCTCCGGATTGGAGTTTACCGTTTGAGATCATGTGTGATGCGAGTGATGTAGCCGTTGGGGCTGTTTTGGGGCAAAGGAAGGATGGGCGTACACATGCCATTTATTATGCTAGCAAGACGCTAGATGATGCCCAACTCAATTATGCTACAACCGAGAAGGAGTTGTTGGCAGTTGTGTATGCCTTTGAGAAGTTCCGCTCATATCTTGTTGGAGCGAAGGTTATAGCGTATACGGATCATGCTGCGATCCGTTATCTACTTACCAAGAAGGATGCCAAGCCTAGTTGATTTGGTGGATCCTTCTTCTTCAAGAGTTTGATTTGGAAATCCGAGACAAGAAGGGGTCCGAGAATTCCGTGGCGGATCACCTTAGTAGACTCCCACCATTAAAGCTTGAAAGAGATGACATCCCAATTGATGACTCATTCCGGGATGAGCAATTGCAAATGGTGGAGGAGTGCTTGTTCCAAGTGTCTAGAGGAAGTGAGCCATGGTATGCCGACATTGTGAACTATCTTTTGTGTGAGGAAGTGCCTCTCGGTTTGTCATATGCCCAAAGGAAGAAGTTCTTCAAAGATGTGAGGCACTACTATTGGAGTGAGCCACTACTATTGGAGTGAGCCACTTTTGTTCAAAAGAGGGCCGGATGGAGTATTTAGAAGATGCATGTTACGCTAAGATCGTGTGATGCGCAATTGGGTTTTAAATTTATACTCGTTATATTTCTCCTAACTCCTAGCGAACCCGCAGTGTACGGGACGTTCGTAGTAGGGATAGTATTCCGAGGTCGAACACAAAGACTAAGGTGAGATTGATTCAATTTTAAGATTAAGTCTAGTGGAGATCTATGTTGAGAAAAGAGAAAGAAATAAAGAAACGAAAATCACAAATGTTTTTTGGTTGGTTTTTGGTGATCAATCAAAGATCACAATTCATGCAAAGTAATCGATCAATTAAACTATGAATCAACACAAGTAAGCAAACCAAACAAGATATAGATCAAAGAAAGGAAAGACGGATTCTAGGGATTGGAAGTTCCGGTTATGGCATAGGACTCAAGCTATCTATTCATTCCTTGGATTAACTATGTTGGGGTTAAGTGTTTCTAGATTGGGATCAATCACCGGATAGGTCTCATGATCCACTAGTCCATTCCCTAGGTCTCATTACCGGGTAAGTCTCTAAGAACCTAAGAGATGGAATTCTACTCAAACCGGATTGCTAACTAAAGATCCAACCTATCCTTACCGGGTAAGTCTCTGAATGGTTAGTCTTAAGCTACCATCCAGCACACTTAATCCAATGGCGGCTTATTAGGCTCACCACTACCTAAGGTTCGTTTTCTTTGGAATCTAAGAGTAAGGATTACCGGGTAAGTCTCTCCTAACACTTAGTTGCTAACACTAGGTCACCCTAGGATAGATTTAACTTGACAAACACTTAGGATTTTAACATTTTAACAATCTAAGACTAGATCCACCGAAACAGGGAAAATCACGGGTTGTTCTACCTAAACCACGGCCGTGGTTTGGCAAGATCTGGCCGTGATTCCTAACAGAGGATACGTTCAAACACACAAGTCATCCAAAGGTAAATATAAGTTCATCCTATCAAAGCCCTAGCCATAACCATCCTTTCCTTACCCTAAAACCACATCAATTTAGCCTACAACGTTCATAATAGAAATCGAAACAAACAAACATAAAATCATAACATCCATTGCAAGATAATGAAGGAAAAGAGATGAACAAGTGAACTTAAAACAAACCAAGCTGAAAATAGAATTAGAATAACTCACAATCCTTCCAAGGGAAGGTTCAATTGATTCATACAACTCTAGAAATAGAATCCGGAACTCTTCACTACAAAAATCTATCAAGGTGTGGCAATGGTGTGTGTGTTCTTCTTCTCCTCTTCAATGGAGCTCTTCTTCTTCTCTTTGAAACTTTCCTTCCTAGAAAAACTTCTTGTTGAGAGGATATTTTTGTTAGAGGAAATGGAAAATGGATGAGCTGCTCCAAGATGCTCCCAGCTGCCTCTCACAGCCCATGAAGGACCACTTTTATAACAAACTTGCACGAGCTGGCCATGAGAGTCGTGGCACAGCTGTCACAAGAATCTGGCAAAATCCACGGGCAATTCCACGGCTGTGGAGTGTCAGAGAACCGTGATTCTGTGCAGAAACTTCGCCTTGGATCATTAAGCTGTGATTTAGTGCATGACTAGAGTTGGCAAGGTTCCTTGAGTCCTTCCTAGCCCTAAATTTGCATCCTAATGCGTCCGAGGGCATGTCATGTTCATGAACGATCCTCAAACGTATCGTTTTGGCTCCTAAATCTCCTGAAATACCTACATAGCAACGCACAAGTCCGTGTAGACGTCTATCTCGACAAAGTACGTGAATTGAATGCAAACGCCGTGAACTAATGCTAAACCATGCATGAATGAGCGGAAAATCTATCTAAATGAGTGTCTAAATCTAGATCATAAATCGTGTTATCAAAATACCCCATACTTAAGGTTTGCTCGTCCCCGAGCAAATTCCCAACTATAGACTAAGAGATGAGATGATTTATGTATGCAGAAAAATGGCAAAATCTTTTTGGAGTTGTGCTTCTACTATTGGATCACCTTCATAGTCATGTTCAATGGCAATTGGACAAGCAATTATGTATTAAACAAACAAAGGCATGGAAAGACAGTTGTACTTAACTCAAAAGCATGCATGAGATGTAAGGATGAAGAGGTCAAGAAGATCAAGAGTATATCCCATCTAGATTACTAAGTCTTACAAACATGCAAGTAGGTCATAAGGTCTTGTGACATAAAAGGCCAAGAAACGTTGTGATTAGGTGGGAAATTTTTTCTAGGTTATGTGATGCTAATCCGGGAATGGAACTAACTCCACATCCTTGTCCTCGATCAACTTCCCCCAAGTGTATATTTTTCCCTATCTTGCTTTCTTTTCTTTTTCTTTGACTTATTTTTGAGACAATGGCATTGGTGTACAATAGCCGAGACCTCGGTGATTAGCCATCCTCGGGCTTTTTCTATTTTTTCGAGGTGCATCCACACCGGGCACACATACCAAAGCTCATTAGGGCTATTGGTTCATTTGACTTTGGCAAGGCACCAACACCCGATTATGTGAAGTGTACTGAGTTACTTGTCATTTAAACCAACGCCCTCAAACCTATTTTTGGCTACACTTCCACAATATTTTCAGCATTTCATTCATGACATTCCTTTTATCAACAACCTTGCTCCACACTTGCTTTTCATACACTTCAACACACTAGCATGCTCCTATTCCCGGATGGGTTAAAAGAGGTCAATTTTATATCAATTGAGGTGCTCAAGCAATCATGATCAAGATGAGAAGTAGAGAAAGATGAAATGCCTCATTCATTCCTAGATGGTATGCAAGAACTATCATGTAATTTCGACTTTCAATACTCAATCCATTCTAGGCAATAATCATGATCACAAATCATTCATAGAATTCAAGAGAAGTAGTTGAAGTCAACATATGCATTTATCAATTCAACACATAAGGCCATCCATAGCCAATTCACAAGACAAGATTCATCATTAGGATCATATCCAAGCCTAGAAAGCACAAAAAAATTTTAAATTTTCTGATTTTTATGGGATTTTCGATTTAAGTATGTACAATGCAAGACATGTGCAAATATTAAACTATCCTAGATGCTCATCATGAAAAGGATCATGTGAACCCCACCCCATACTTAGAAACACATTGTCCCCAATGTGGTATTAAAGCAAAGAGAGTGAAAGAAGGTTCTCACAATGTAAAAGTGGTTTGCTATGGTAATTGGGATTTCTCAAATGAATTGATGTTGGATGATCCTATCAACCATGGTAGAGAGCTCTAAGCATCCATCAAAGTGTCGGAACCCGCGCTAGGCATCGCTAGCCGTCCAAGTCCCGCGTCCGCTCCACCCATAATTGGTGAGGGGTTCATCATCATCATTCATATGCCAAGAAAAGCTTCATATGCCACTAATGCTCTAGCACACACACAAAGTAGACAAAACACACACAAAGATAGAAAAATCTAAAAACGAAAACAAAACGAAAAAAAAAAAGAAAAAATGTTACCAATGGGTTGCCTCCCACCAAGCGCTTCTTTAAGGTCATTAGCTTGACCAAACTCGGGGGCGTCTATTCAAGGTGAAGTGGGGCAATCATGTCCACCGGAGCTCCCGGAATATACTTCTTCAAGCGGTGCCCATTCACTTTGAAATTCCCACAATGCTCCCCTCCTATCTCAATGGCTCCATGGGAAAAGATCGTCTTCACCACATATGGCCCGGTCCATCTTGATTTGAGCTTTCCGGGAAAGAGCCTTAGCCTTGAGTTGAAGAGAAAGACAAGATCTCCTTCACTCAACTCCTTGGGGATGATCTTCTTGTCATGCCATCTTTTGGTTCTTTCCTTGTAAATCCGGGCATTCTCATAAGCGTCCAACCGGATCTCCTCAAGGGCGTTTATATCAAGCAACCTCTTCTCTCCCGCCTCTTTGAGGTCAAAATTTAGCCACTTAATGGCCCAATAAGCTCTATGCTCCATTTCCACCGGAAGATGGCAAGACTTGCCATAGACTAACTTGTAAGGAGTGGTGCCAATTGGTGTCTTGAAGGCGGTTCTATATGCCCACAATGCGTCATTGAGCTTCATAGCCCAATCCTTTCTAGTCCTAGACACCGTCTTCTCAAGGATGGCCTTGATCTCCCGGTTGGAGATCTCCACTTGGCCACTAGTTTGGGGATGGTAAGGTGTTGCCACCTTATGAGTCACCCCATACTTAGCCAAAAGCGCTCTAAAGTTCCTATTCGTGAAGTGCTTTCCTCCATCACTAATGATCACCCTTGGTGTTCCAAACCTAGGGAAGATCACCCGGTTGAAGAACGGCACTACCACCTTGGCATCATTTGTAGGAGAGGCGATTGCCTCCACCCATCTTGACACATAATCCACCACCAATAGGATGAAGAGATTGCCACATGAAGAAGGGAATGGTCCCATGAAGTCCACACCCCACACTTCAAATATTTCGACTTCTTGGATGTTGTTCAAGGGCATTTCATTCCTCCTTGAGATGTTGCCCGTCCTTTGGCAAGCATCACACGCCGCTACAAAACCTTGCACATCTCTAAACAAGTTAGGCCAATAAAAACCGGATTGCAATACCTTTGCACACGTCTTGTGTGAGCTAGCATGGCCTCCACATGGTAAGGAATGACAATGCCGGATCACACTCTCCACTTCATCTTCCGGTATGCATCTTCTAAACATCCCATCCGGCCCTCTCTTGAATAGAAGTGGTTCACTCCAATAGTAGTGCCTCACATCGTTGAAGAACTTCTTTCTTTGTGCATATGTCAATCCGGGAGGCACTTCCTCACATACTAAGTAATTCACAATGTCGGCATACCATGGCTCATTTCCTCTAGACACTTGGAACAAGTATTTCTCCACCATTTGCAATTGCTCATCTCGGAATGAGTCATCAATTGGAATGTCATCTCTTCCAAGCTCTAATGGAGGCAATCTACTAAGGTGATCCGCCACGGAGTTCTCGGATCCCTTCTTATCTCGTATTTCCAAATCAAACTCTTGAAGAAGAAGGATCCACCGAATCAACCTTGGTTTGGCATCCTTCTTGGTAAGTAGATAACGGATCGCAGCATGATCCGTATAAACTATGACCTTCGCTCCAACAAGGTATGAGCGGAACTTCTCAAATGCATACACCACCGCTAGCAACTCCTTCTCGGTGGTAGCATAATTGAGTTGGGCATCATCTAGCGTCTTGCTAGCATAATAAATAGCATGAGTACGCCCTTCTTTCCTTTGCCCTAAAACGGCCCCAACAGCCACATCGCTCGCATCACACATGATCTCAAATGGTAGGCTCCAATCCGGAGGTTGCATGATAGGTGCGGAGATCAAGGCGTTCTTCAACCTACAAAAGGCTTCAAGACAATCTTTGGAAAAGACAAAATCAACATCCTTCATTAGTAGGTTAGTGAGAGGCTTAGAAATTTTAGAGAAGTCTTGAATAAACCTCCGGTAAAAACCGGCATGCCCTAAGAAACTCCTTACCCCCTTCACCGAGGTAGGTGGTGGCAACTTCTCTATCGTTTCAATCTTGGCCCTATCAACCTCAATGCCACGGTTAGACACCAAGTGTCCTAACACAATCCCTTCACTTACCATGAAGTGGCATTTTTCCCAATTCAAGACAAGATTTGTCTCCTCACATCTTTGCAATACTATTGACAAGTTAGCCAAGCAATTATCGAAAGAAGAACCATAAACAGAGAAATCATCCATGAACACTTCCATGATATTTTCTATGTATTCCAAAAAGATAGCCATCATACACCTTTGGAAGGTAGCGGGTGCATTACACAACCCAAATGGCATTCTCCTATATGCAAAAGTACCCCATGGACATGTAAAGGTTGTTTTCTCTTGGTCATCGGGGTGGATAGGGATTTGGAAGAATCCACTATAGCCATCTAGATAGCAAAAATGAGAGTGTTGAGCTAACCTTTCTAGCATTTGGTCAATGAAGGGGAGGGGGAAGTGATCTTTCCTAGAGGCCATGTTCAATTTCCTATAATCAATGCACATCCTCCACCCCGTAACCGTCCTAGTCGGGATTAGTTCATTGTTCTCGTTAGTCACTACGGTCATCCCACCCTTCTTAGGAACTACATGAACGGGACTAACCCACTTACTATCCGAGATAGGGTAGATAATTCTCGCATCTAGCAACTTAATGATTTCCTTTTTGACTACCTCTTTCATTATAGGATTCAATCTCCTTTGATGTTCAATAGAGGGTTTGTGGTTATCTTCCATCATTATCTTATGCATGCACAAAGAAGGCTTAATGCCAATCAAATCATCAATAGTATACCCAATGGCTTTTCTATGCAATCTTAGTTCATGCAATAACTTAGCAAGTTCATCATCACTCAAGCATGCATTAACAATCACAGGATATGTAGAATTTTCACCAAGAAAAGCATACTTCAAATGAGAGGGGAGGGGTTTAAGTTCAAGTTTAGGAGGACCTTTATCGATTGGAGATGATCCAAACAATGTTGGATGAGATGAATCCAAAGCAAATGAAGACTCTCCAAGGCTCCTAGAAGCTTGGTCACCATCAAGGGTTGATCCAGGGAAAAACACGGCTGAAATCACGGTTTGCTCATCTTCCACGGCCGTGGTTCTTGCTAAGCTTGCTTCCCGGAGTTGTCCAGAAAGTTTGACGGCCGTGGAGTGTAAATCTCGACCGTGGAACTTGCAGTTGTTCAACACCTCTTCGTGGCTTTCGAATCCAACTCTTGGCTCCTCTTCTAATGCTTCCAAAGCCTTGATTTCTTCATTGCAAGTATCCTCAACACCTTCCTCCATCATACTTAAGGTAAGAACCTTCTCCAAGGGATCCTTGATCAAGATCGAGCTCACAACTTCTCTAGATTCTTCTTGCTCGACTATGTTGAAGACATCCTCATCAAGGGTTGGCCCTTTCATCATTGTGGACAACTTGAACTTGATGTTCTCTTCTCCGATGTTGAAGGAGAGAGTTCCGTTCTTGCAATCCACTAGGCATCCGGAGGTGGCTAGGAAAGGTCTTCCTAAGATGATGGGAACCGGATAATCCGCCGGAATATCCAAGACGACAAAGTCAATTGGCACATAGAATCCTCCCAGTTGCACCGGAATGTCCTCTAGAATCCCAACCGGATGAGTGATAGAACGGTCCGCCATATAGAGGGTCATCTTGACCGGCTTTGGCTCTCCTAGCCCGACCTTGTTGCAAAGTGCAAGCGGTATGATGCTTACACTTGCTCCAAGATCACAAAGGGCCTCGTACTTCACATCTCCTACTCCTATTGGGACACAAAAAGAGCCCGGATCTCTTAGCTTGGGAGGCATCTCCTCCTTCATGGTTTGGATCAATTCCGAGGATCTCTTGGTCATTCTTATCTCCCCATACTCCTCCAACTTCCTTTTGTTGGAGAGTATTTCCTTTAAAAACTTGCCATATGCCGGCATTCCTAAAATAGCATCCATGAACGGAATGTTAATATGCAACTTAGACATTAGTTCAAGGAACTTACCAAAGTGATTGTCCAAATGAGCTCTTGCTCTTGATTGTGGAAACGGTAGTGGTGGCTTGTATGGAGGCGGTGCCACATAGGTTGCCTCTACATCCTTGCTCTTGCCTCCATCTTCTTGCATTCTTCCCTCTTCTACCACTACTTACTTTCCCTTAGCATGGTCCTTGGGCAAAGGATCCTTCATACTCAACCCACTCCTTGTTGTGATAGCCAACACTTGGCCTCTTGGGTTGTCTTCGGTTCTTCCGGGAAGCTTTCCCGGATCTCTATGGGCTTCACCCGCCTTTTGGAACACTTGTGCTTCCAAGACCTTTTGAGCCTTAGAGATTGAAGTCACGGTGCTCTCAAGACCACTCAACCTTCCTAGCAATTGCTCAAACATTAATTCGGTTCTATCCTTTGGAGGTTGAGTGAATCCGGGTGGAGGTTCTTGTGAAGCTCTTGGTGGTGGAGTTGTGCTTGTGGAAGCGGGAGGGTTCAAGGCTCCATCCGGGTTAGAGTAAGAAAATCCGGGATGGTTGTGGTTAGGCCGGTAATTGTTGAATTGCCGGCTGTTGTTGAAACTCCTAGGGCCTTGGTAATTGTTGAAGTTGCCCCTTCCCATATAATTCACATCCTCCTCCTTGGAAGACAAGTTGGCTTGTGGAAGTACTTGAGGAGTTGCTTGGTTCTTCAAAGTTGTATCACACAACTCCCTCAAGGACTTCAACTCATTGTTGATGGCGTCAAGCTTGAAATTGCTCATGGTGACTTCACTCACCTCATATGCTCCCGCCTTTCTCCCTTCACTCTTCCTATGGGAGTATTTCTCAATCACTAGAGCTTGCTTCTCCACAAACTCCCAAGTATCATCCACATGCTTCTCCATGAAAGTCCCACCGGAAAGAGATTGGAGATTGAATTGGCTATCTTCATCAAGTCCCTTGAAGTAGATCTCCAATAGCTCAATTTTTGGTATGCCATGGTGTGGACAATCAAGGAGAAGATCTTTGAACCTCTCCCAAGACTTGAATAAACTTTCTCTATCCTTCATCACGAAGGCATTGATCTTCCCTCTTAACTCGGTAGTCTTGGAAGGTGGGAAGAACTTAGTCAAAAACTCGGTTGTCATCTCCTCCCAAGTACCAACTCGCCCTTATGGAATAGATTGATACCAAGCCAAGGCTTTATCCTTAAGAGAGAAGGAAAAAGCCCTAAGCTTATGATTGTTGCTCTCCAATCTTGGCGGTCTAAGGGTCTCCATCAAGATCTCATAATTCATCAAGTGTTGATGAGGAGACTCTCCTTCCATCCCTCCAAATTGATTATGCCGGATCATTTGTAGAACTTGAGGGCGGAGCTCATAGTTGTGGGTCGCGGGATCTCCTAAGTTCACACCCGGTCGGTGTGCTCTTTGTGCCGGATCCATACGTCTCCCTAGGGTTTGTGGCTCCTCAATAGCAATGGGAACAACCCTAACATTGGCCGCCGGCTGCGGTTGTGGTGGTGGAGGTGGAGGTTGTCGGCGATTAAGCTCTCCTTGAACAAGGGCTTGCCTAATCTCCTCAATCTCCCTCCTAGTTTCCTCTTGCCTCTCATTGGCAAGTCTCCTTTCTTCCTCCAAGAGCTCATCTCTTAGCCTTATTTGCTCTAAGGCTTCATCCAATTCAGCTTGGAGGTTTCTTCCGGCCATCTCTTTCTCTTTTCGGATGTTCTTGGATCTAGATCGAAGGGTTTTCTCCGGTTCGGGATCGAATGGAGCTAAATCCTTGCCACGAGATCTTTGCATACACCTAAAGAGTAATAGATGTCCTGAAAAGCAAAGACACAAACCAAAAAGAGATCAAAAGCAACAAGAAAGATCTACACTAAAAACAATTACAAAATAGACTCAATCTAGACCTAGTCCCCGGCAACGGCGCCAAAAACTTGTTACGCTAAGATCATGTGATGCGCAATTGGGTTTTAAATTTATACTCGTTATATTTCTCCTAACTCCTAGCAAACCCGCAGTGTACGGGACGTTCGTAGTAGGGATAGTATTCCGAGGTCGAACACAAAGACTAAGGTGAGATTGATTCAATTTTAAGATTAAGTCTAGTGGAGATCTATGTTGAGAAAAGAGAAAGAAATAAAGAAACGAAAATCACAAATGTTTTTTGGTTGGTTTTTGGTGATCAATCAAAGATCACAATTCATGCAAAGTAATCGATCAATTAAACTATGAATCGACACAAGTAAGCAAACCAAACAATATATAGATCAAAGAAAGGAAAGACGGATTCTAGGGATTGGAAGTTCCGGTTATGACATAGGACTCAAGCTATCTATTCATTCCTTGGATTAACTATGTTGGGGTTAAGTGTTTCTAGATTGGGATCAATCATCGGGTAGGTCTCATGATCCACTAGTCCATTCCCTAGGTCTCATTACCGGGTAAGTCTCTAAGAACCTAAGAGATGGAATTCTACTCAAACCGGATTGCTAACTAAAGATCCAACCTAACCTTACCGGGTAAGTCTCGGAATGGTTAGTCTTAAGCTACCATCCAACACACTTAATCCAATGGCGGCTTATTAGGCTTACCACTACCTAAGGTTCGTTTTCTTTGGAATCTAAGAGTAAGGATTACCGGGTAAGTCTCTCCTAACACTTAGTTGCTAACACTAGGTCACCCTCGGATAGATTTAACTTGACAAACACTTAGGATTTCAACATTTTAACAATCTAAGACTAGATCCACCAAAACAGGGAAAATCACGGGTTGTTCTACCTAAACCACGGCCGTGGTTTGGCAAGATCTGGCCGTGATTCCTAACAGAGGATACGTTCAAACACACAAGTCATCCAAAGGTAAATCTAAGTTCATCCTATCATAGCCCTAGCCATAACCAACCTTTCCTTACCCTAGAACCACATCAATTTAGCCTACAACGTTCATAATAGAAATCGAAACAAACAAACATAAAATCATAACATCCATTGCAAGATAATGAAGGAAAAGAGATGAACAAGTGAACTTAAAACAAACCAAGCTGAAAATAGAATTAGAATAACTCACAATCCTTCCAAGGGAAGGTTCAATTGATTCATACAACTCTAGAAATAGAATCCGGAACTCTTCACTACAAAAATCTATCAAGGTGTGGCAATGGTGTGTGTGTTCTTCTTCTCCTCTTCAATGGAGCTCTTCTTCTTCTCTTTGACACTTTCCTTCCTAGAAAAACTTCTTGTTGAGAGGATATTTTTGTTAGAGGAAATGGAAAATGGATGAGCTGCTCCAAGATGCTCCCAATGCCTCTCACAGCCCATGAAGGACCACTTTTATAACAAACTTGCATGAGCTGGCCATGAGAGTCGTGGCACAGCTGTCACAAGAATCTGGCAAAATCCACGGGCAATTCCACGGCCGTGGAGTGTCAGAGAACCGTGATTCTGTGCAGAAACTTCGCCTTGGATCATTAAGCTGTGATTTAGTGCATGGCTAGAGTTGGCAAGGTTCCTTGAGTCCTTCCTAGCCCTAAATTTGCATCCTAATGCGTCCGAGGGTGTGTCATGTTCATGAACGATCCTCAAACGTATCGTTTTGGCTCCTAAATCTCCCGAAATACCTACATAGCAACGCACAAGTCCGTGTAGACGTCTATCTCGACAAAGTACGTGAATTGAATGCAAACGCCGTGAACTAATGCTAAACCATGCATGAATGAGCGGAAAATCTATCTAAATGAATGTCTAAATCTAGATCATAAATCGTGTTATCAATGCATACCGGAGGATGAGGTGGAGAGTGTGATCCGCCATTGTCATTCCTTGCCATGTGGAGGGCATGCTAGCTCACACAAGACATGTGCGAAGGTGATGCAATCGGGCTTCTTTTGGCCAAGTTTGTTCAAGGATGTGCAAAGCTTTGTGGTAGCTTGTGATGCGTGCCAAAGGACGGGCAACATCTCAAGAAGGAATGAGATGCCCTTGAACAACATACAAGAAGTGGAAATATTTGATGTGTGGGGAATGGACTTCATGGGACCATTCCCTTCTTCATGTGGCAACCTCTACATCCTATTGGCAGTATACTATATTTCGAGATGGGTAGAGGCAATCGCCTCTCCCATAAATGATGCCAAGGTTGTGGTGCGGTTCTTCAACCGAGTGATCTTCCCTAGGTTTGGAATACCAAGGGTGATCATAAGTGATGAAGGGAAGCACTTCACTAATAGGAACTTTGGGGAACTTTTGGCTAAGTATGGGGTGACTCATAAGGTGGCAACACCTTACCATCCCCAACCGGGAGATAAAGGGAATTCTTGAGAAGACGGTCTCTAGGACGAGAAAGGATTGGGCTATGAAGCTCGATGATGCCTTGTGGGCATATAGAACCTCTTTCAAGACACCGATTGGCACCACTCCTTACAAGCTAGTTTATGGCAAGTCTTGCCACCTTCCGGTAGAGATGGAGCATAGAGCTTATTGGGCCATTAAGTGGCTAAATTTTGACCTCAAAGAGGCCGGAGAGAAGAGGTTGCTTGATATGAACGCTCTTGAGGAGATCCGGTTGGATGCCTATGAAAAGGCCCGGGTCTACAAGGAGAGGACCAAACGGTGGCATGACAAGCGCCTCATCCCGAAGGAGTTGAGAGAAGGCGACCTTGTCCTTCTTTTCAAATCAAGGCTGCGGCTCTTCCCCGGAAAGCTAAAATCAAGATGGACCGGGCCATATGTGGTGAAGAAGATCTTTCCCCATGGAGCTATCGAGATAGGAGGGGAGCATTGTGGAGATTTCAAGGTGAATGGGCACCATTTAAAGAAGTATATCCTGGGATCTCCGGTGGATATGATTGCCCCACTTCACCTTGAATGAGACGCTCCCGAGTTTGGTCAAGCTATGACTTTAAAGAAGCGCTTGATGCGAGGCAACCCATTGGTAACGTTTTTCACTTTTCGTTTTTGCTTTTGTTTTTGATTTTTTTGTTTTTGTGTGTGTTGTGTGTGCTTTGTGTGTGTGCTAGAGTCTTGGTAGCATTGGAAGCCTTGCATGGCATATGGATGATGATGATGAACCCCTCATCAATTATGGGTGGAGTGGACGCGGAACTTGGACGGCTAGCGGTGCCTAGCGCGGGTCCCGACGCCTTGATGAACGCTTAGAGCTCTCTACCATTGTTGATAGGATCATCACCCATCAATCCACTTGAGAAATCCCAAATACCATAGCAAACCATTTTTACATTGTGAGAACCTTCTTTCACTCTTCTTTACTTCATTTACACATTAGGGACAATGTGTTTCTAAGTATGGGGTGGGGTTTGCATGATCTTTTGCATGATTAGCATCTAGGATAGTTTAATATTGTCACATATCTTGCATTGTATATACTCATTTCGAAAAAACCAAAAAATCAGAAAATTTAAAAATTTTTGTGCTTTCTAGGCTTGGATATGACCCTAATGATGAATTTTGTCTTGTGGATTGGCTATGGATCGCCTTATGTGTTAAATTGATGAATGCATATGTGGACTTGAAGTACTTATCTTGAATCCCATGAATGGATTGTGATCATGATGTTTGTCTTGGTTGGATTGAGTATTGAAAGTCGAAATTACATGCTAGTTCTTACACATCATCTAGGAATGAATGAGGCAATTCACCTTTCTCTACTTCTCATCTTGATCATGATCTTTGAGCACCTCAATTGATATAAATTTGACCTCTTTTGACCCATCCGGGAATAGGAGCATGTTAGTGTGTTGATGTGTGTGAAAAGCAAGTGTGGGGTGAAGTTGTTGATAAAAGAATGTCATGAATAAAATGCTGAATTTGTTGTGAAAGTGTAGACAAAAATATTGGTTTGGGGACGTTGGTTTAAATGACAAGTAACTCGGCACCATTCACATAATCGGGTGTTTGTGCCTTGCCAAAGTCAAATAAACCAATAGTCCTAACGAGCTTTGGTATGTGTGCCCGGTGTGGATGCACCTCGAAAAATAGAAAAAAACCGAGGACGGCTAATCACCAAGGTTTCGGCTTTTGTACACCAATGCCATTGTCTCAAAAATAAGTGAAAGAAAAGAAAGAAAAGATGGAGAAAATATACACTTGGGATAAGTTGATCGAGGACAAAATTGTGGAGTTAGTTCCATTCCCGGATTAGCGTCACATAGCCTAGAAAAACCCCCCACCTAATCACAACGTTTCTTGGCCTTTTATTTCACAAGACCTTATGACCTATTTGCATGTTTGTAAGACTTGGTAATCTAGATTGGATATGCTCTTGATCATCTTGACTTCCTCATTTTTACATTTTATGCATGCTTTCGAGTTAAGTACAATTGTCTTTCCATGCCTTCACTTGTTTGATGCATGATTGCTTGTCCATTGCCATGAAACGTGATTATGAAGGTGATCCAATATTAGAAGCACAACTTGAAAAAGATTTTGCCATTTTTCTGCATACATAAATCATGTCATCTCTTAGTCCATAGTTGGGAGATTGCTCGGGGACGAGCAAACCTTAAGTATGGAGTATTTTTGATAACACGATTTATAACTTAGGTTTAGGTAATCATTTAGATAGATTTCTCACTCATTCATGCATGGTTTAGCACTAGTTCACGACGTTTGCACTCAATTCACGTATTTTGTCGAGATAGACGTCTACACGGACTTTTGCATTGCTTTGTAGGTATTTTGGGAGATTCAGGAGCTTAATCGATACGTTTGAGGATCGTTCATCAAGATGATACACCCTCGGACTCATTAGGATGCAAGCTAGAGGCTAAGGAGGACTCATGGAACCTTGTCAACACAAGTCATGCACCAAATCATAGCTTAATGATCCAAGGCGAAGCTGAAGCACCAAACCACGGTTGCTGGCACTTCCACGGACGTGGAACCAACCATGGTTTTTGCCAGACGGTTGTGACAGCTGTGCCAGGATCTCATGGCACTCTCTAGCAAGATTGTAGTATAAAAGTGGTCCTGCAAGGCTGAGAGAAGGCATCCACTACACATCCCCTATCATCCAATCAAATTGGGAATCAAAATACACTCTCTCAACAAGAAGATTCTCTTGGAGGAAGCTACCATAGGAGGAGGAAGAAGAGCTCCATTGGAGAAGAGGAGAAGAACACACCATAGCTAGACTTGATAAGTTTTGTAGTGAGGATTTCCAGAATCGATTTCTAGAGTTGTAAGAATCGTTTGAACCTTCTTTTGGAAGGGTTATGAGTCTTTCTAATCTTATTTTCAGCTTGGTTTGTTTGCTTCACTTGTTTATCTCTTTCTTTTCATTACCTTGCAAATGGAAGCTATGATTTTATGCTTGATGATTTCGATTGTTATGATGCATGTTGTAGGCTAAATAGATGCGATTCTAGGGTAAGGAAAGGATGGTTATGGCTAAGACTATGATAGGATGAACTTAGATTTGCCCTTGGATGACTTGTTTGCTTGAACGAAGTCTCTGTTGGAGTCCACGGTTAGTTCTTGCCCTTCCACGGCCGTGGAAGTGGTAGAACAACCCGTGGTTTCCCTGGTTCGATGAATCTAAGTACTAGATTGTTAGAATGTTGAAATCCTAGTGTTTGTTGAGTTAAATCTATCCTAGGGTGACCTAGTGTTAGCAACTAAGTGTTAGAAGAGACCTACCCGGTGATTCTTACTCTTAGATTTCAAAGATGACAAACTCTAGGTAGTGGTGAGCCTCATAAGCCGCCATTGGACTAAGTGTGCTAGGATAGTTGTTTAGGACTAACCCTTTCGAGACTTACCCGGTGAGGATAGGTTAGATCCCTAGGTGACAATCCGGTTTGTGTAGAATTCCATCCCTTAGGCTCTTTGAGACTTACCCGGTGATGAGACCTTAGGAACGGACTAGTGGACCATGAGACCTACCCGGTGATTGATCCCAATCTAGAAACACTCAATCCCAACATATCATAGTTAATCCAAGGAATGATTAGATAGCTTGAGTCCTATGCCATAACCAGAATTTCCAACCCCTAGAATCCGCTTTTCTCTCTTTGATCTCGTATCTCCTTTAGTTTTTTTTGTTTGTTTCGATTTGTTAGCTTAGTCGATTGCTTATTTCGCATGATTTGTGATCCTTGATTGATCACCGAAAAACCCACAAAAAACATTGAGATTTTCATTTCTTTATTTCTTTCCCTTTTCCTTAACCTAGATCTTCACTAAACTTAATCACTAATCGAATCAATCTCACCTTAATCTTTGTGTTCGACCTCGGAATACTATCCCTACTACAAACGTCCCGTACACTGGGGGTTCGCTAGGAGTTAGGAGAAATATAACGAGTTTATAAATTGTAAAACTTTTGCGCATCTATTCCTAGACGTGTACAGTGGTTTATATAGTAACCGTAAAAATTTTGGAAAATTACGGTCACTCGAGGGTTTCCACGGCCGTGGAAATGTACGGAACCGTGGTTTTGGTGATTTTCCTCAGGTGTTTGCAAATTACGGTAACTATAGTTTTCACAACCGTGATTTTGGCCGTGGAACTCTCTGTAATGTGCCAAAATCCAAGTTTCGTCAATTTTCTCCAACTTTTCCTTCTCCCTTGCCTGTTCCATTGCTCCTACATCCAAAAACACGAACATACCGGAAGGTATCGAAGGCAAAATAAAACAAAAACGTCTAAACTACTCTAATCTACGAATGAAAAACAAAAACATAAGTGCAATACCTTGGGTTTCCACCCAAGAAGCGCTTGTTTAAGGTCCGTAGCTAGACCGTACTTGCACTTATTCGAGTGCGGTAGGCGCAAACTCTTGAGCTTGGAGTTCCGGTGAGTACTTCTTGAGTCGTTGACCGTTCACCTTGAAGCTTACGCCCTTTTCACCCCATACTTCAACTACACCATGGGGAAAAACACGTTTGATTAGATAAGGTCCGGTCCAACGAGATTTAAGCTTACCTGGAAAGAGACGAAGTCTTGAATTGAAGAGGAGAACTTGATCTCCTTCTTTGAGGTCTTTTGGAATGATATGCTTATCATGCCAACGCTTTGCTCTCTCTTTATAGATCTTGGCGTTTTCGTAGGCGTTCAAGCGAAGTTCTTCAAGCTCGTTAAGGTCCAAGAGGCGCTTCTCGCCCGCTTCCTTCATCCTGAAGTTCAACCATTTTATTGCCCAATACGCCTTATGTTCTAGTTCTACCGGCAGGTGACAAGACTTCCCATACACAAGGTTGTATGGTGTCGTACCGATGGGTGTTTTATATGCAGTCCGGTATGCCCACAATGCATCATCTAGCTTCAAAGACCAATCCTTCCTTGTCCTTGAAACCGTCTTCTCTAGGATTCCTTTAATCTCCCGGTTTGAAATCTCCACTTGTCCACTTTTTTGTGGATGGTAAGGGGTGGCGATCTTGTGAGTCACCCCATACTTAGCTAGTAGAGCTTCGAATCGTCGGGCAATGAAGTGAGAGCCTCCATCACTAATGATAGTCCGTGGTGTCCCAAATCGTGGGAAAATGGTCATGTTAAAGAACTTAATCACAACCATGGCATCATTAGTAGGAGTGGCAATTGCTTCAACCCATCTCGAAACATAATCTACAGCTAGAAGTATGTATTGGTTTCCACAAGATGATGGGAAAGGTCTCATAAAGTCTACTCCACAAACGTCAAAGATCTCTACCTCTTGAATGTTGTTAAGAGGCATCTCGTTTCTCCTAGATATGTTCCATGTTCTTTGACAAGCATCGCAGTAGGAAACAAAGGTTTGCACATCTTTAACTAAATTAGGCCAAAAGAATCCAGATTGCAATACCTTAGCGCTAGTCTTGTTCGAACTAGCGTGTCCTCCACAAGGTAGTGAATGACAATGATGGATGACGCTTTGCATCTCGTCTTCCGGCACACATCGTCGAATGGTCCCGTCAGGGCCTCTCTTAAAGAGGAGAGGTTCATTCCAAAAGTATTCCCGAACATCCTTAAAGAACTTCTTTCTTTGTGCATAGGATAATCCGGGTGGTAATTCCTGGCAAACCAAATAGTTAACAAAATCAGCAAACCATGGTTCATTACCTTTACTAATCATGTCGATGCACTCCTCTGTGATATGTAAATGCTCGTCCGGAAAGGAGTCATCTATGAGTAGATTGTCGTCCTCTAGATGTGGTAGACGACTCAAATGATCCGCAACAGAATTTTCCGAACCCTTCTTGTCACGGATCTCTAGATCAAATTCTTGTAGGAGAAGAATCCATCTAATTAGCCTTGGTTTCGCATTTAATTAGCCTTGCTAAAAATTCTTTTTCGGTAGTGGCGTAGTTGAGTTGCACTTCATCTAGCGTCTTGCTAGCGTAGTAGATAGCGGGGGTTGTCCTTCCTTCTTTTGCCCAAGCACATCTCCTATAGCTACGTCACTTGCATCACACATAGCCTCGAATGGAAGATTCCAATCCGGAGGTTGAATAATCGGGGCTGAGATTAGAGCTTCCCGAATCTTAATAAACGCATCTAAACATTCCTGCGAAAAATCAAAAACTACATCCTTCATCAATAGATTAGTAAGCGGCTTTGATATCTTAGAGAAATCCTTTATAAAGCGTCTATAAAATCCAGCATGTCCTAGAAAACTTCTTATCCCTTTCACCGAAGATGGAGGGGGAAGCTTTTCTATAGTCTCTATCTTAGCCTTATCTACTTCAATCCCTCTACTAGAGGTCAAGTGTCCTAATACAATGCCTTCTTTCACCATAAATTGACACTTCTCCCAATTAAGAACTAGGTTAGTGTCTTCACACCTTTGTAGCACAAGAGCAAGGTTAGAAAGACAATTGTCGAAAGAGGAACCATAAACAGAAAATTCATCCATGAAAACTTCCATGATTTCCTCTATGTACTCCGAGAAGATAGCCATCATGCACCTTTGAAAGGTGGTTGGGGCGTTGCAAAGCCCAAACGACATTCTCCTATAAGCAAACGTACCCCACGGGCATGTAAATGTGGTCTTCTTTTGATTGTCCGGATGTATCGGGATCTGAAAGAAACAACTATAACCGTCAAGATAACAGAAATGTGAGTGTTGTGCTAACCTCTCAAGCATTTGGTCGATGAATGGTAGTGGGAAGTGATCCTTCCTCGTTGCGTTGTTTAGCTTGCGGTAGTCTATGCACATCCTCCATCCCGTCACGGTTCGTGTGGGAATAGCTCATTGTTCTTGTTGGTAATGACCGTCATTCCTCCCTTCTTTGGAACCACTTGTACGGGACTCACCCACTTGCTATCGAAGATAGGGTAGATGATACCTGCATCAAGTAGTTTAAGAATTTCCTTCTTGACAACCTCCTTCATGGTCGGATTTAACCGCCTTTGAGGTTGTCGCGAAGTTCTAAAATCTTCTTCCATTAGGATCTTATGCATGCATAGTGAACACTTGATTCCTACTAGATCCTCTATAGTGTAACCTAAGGCTTTCCTATGTTTCTTAAGAATAACCATAAGCTTACTATGTTCATCTATGCTCAAATTGGAACTAACAATTACCAGAAAGGTAGAATTAGGTCCTAGAAATGCGTACCTTAGATGCGCGGGAAGTGGCTTCAACTCCATTACTATAGGGCTCTCTAATGACTCTTGAGGAGTGTCCAATGCTTCCTTAGAAGTCTCTAAGGGTGTAGAAGTTGTTGGAGAAGAATCAAAACAAGTGGTAGAAAGAACGTAATTGTCCTCATATTTTCCCAGAATTACGGCTCCCCTGTTTCCTCCACGGCCGTGGTTTTGGGCGTGGAAGTCAATTACGGTGCCTATGCTTGTTCCACGACCGTGGTTTTGACCGTGTAACTTACTGGAGTCCTCTGAATAGTTGATTACGGTCATATTGGTGGAAACTACGGCCGTAGAATAGCACGACTGGCCGTGATTCCTTACGTTCTCTGACCCATCGTAGAGTTTTTCAAACTCTTCTTCATACACTTCTTTTTGCTTCTCTAAAGCTTCAATTTCCGCATTGCATTCCTCTTCTTCTCCTACGTCCATAATGCTCATAGTGATCACCTTTTGTAAGGGATCTTTGAAGAGAATCAAACTTACTTCCTCTCTAGATAGCTCTTCGTCATGGATATTGAATATATCATCTTCAAAAGCTGGTTCTTTCACCAAAGTGGAAAGAACGAACTCTTCCTTTTCCTCTCCTATGTCGAAGGCGAGTCTAGCATTCTTGCAATCAACCATACAACTGGATGTTGCAAGAAACGGTCTTCCGAGTATGATCAGGACCAGACTATCTGCAGGAATGTCAAGCACAACAAAATCTATAGGAACAAAGAACTTACCAAGCTTGATCGGACGTCTTCAACTATACCGACGGGATGAGTTATGGATCGATCCACCATGTATAACGTCATCTTCACCGGTTTAGGTTCGCCTAAGCCGATCTTCTTACATAAGGCAAGCAGAATGATGCTCACGCTTGCTCCTAAATCACATAATACATCATATGTGACATCTCCCACTCCTATGGGAACACAAAATGACCCCGAATCCTTCAGCTTTGGGGGCATCTTTTCCTTCATTGTCTTAATGAGATCCGATGAATCCGAACTCATCTTGACCTCTCCAAAATCCTCTAATTTCCTCTTGTTAGAGAGGATCTCTTTTAAGAACTTTCCATAAGCTGGCATACCTACAATTACATCAATGAAAGGTATATTAATATGCAGTTTGCTCATGATTTCAATAAACTTACCGAATTGCTTGTCTAGATGTGCTCTTGCTCTAGATTTTGGAAATGGTAGGGGAGGTTTGTAAGCTGGAGGAGGAATGTAGATGTCTTCCTTCTTCTTCCCCTTCTCTTTCTCTTTCTCGACGGCAACTTCCACAAACTTAGGTTGCCGGTCGGTGGTTGTTGCTCCGCTTCTAGTTGTGATAGCCATCACCCTTCCTTTTGGGTTATCCTCCGTCTTTCCTGGAAGTTTTCCTTGATTCCTAGGAACTTCCTCAGCATTGCTAAACATTTGGTTTTCTAAAACTTTTTGAGCTTTATCAACCTTAGTAATATGATTATCAACCTTAGTGATGTGACTCTCCAATCCTTGAAGCTTTCCCAAAATTGTTTCCAACATGGGATCGGGCTTCTCTTTCCACGAAGTGCTTCCACTATTAGATGCTTGTTCCTGACTTTTCAAAGGAATGGAAAAAGAAGAAGGTGGAGTTAGTGAATTTCCTGAATTGGGATAAGAATTACCGGAATTGTGTTGTTGGTTGGAACACCAATTGTTGTTGTTTGAACCCCTATTATTGTTCTAATTATTATTCCGGTTGTTGTTGTTGTTCCAATTGCTCTGGTTGTTGTTCCGGTTGTTGTGATTTGTATTCTCATTCCCATTGTGGTTATTGTTGTTCCCTAAAATACCAACATCTTGCTCCTTTTGATTTGGAAAGCTAGCCTTGATGACTTCCTTCAATTCTTTAATCTCGGAGTTAAGAGAAAAGATTTGAGTTTGAGCGGCTTGTGTTAGCTTTGCTCCTTGCTCCACTCGATTTGCTTCTACTTTCCGGTGAGAATATTTCTCAATGACTAGGGCTTGCTTCTCAATAAAGTCCCAAGCGTCATCTTCCCTTATGTCCATGAATGTGCCACATGAAAGGGATTGGAGCTTGAATTGTGTTTCCTTATCCAGCCCCTTATAGTATATCTCCAATAACTCCAATTTGGAAATGCCGTGGTGTGGGCAATCCAATAGTAAATCCTGAAATCTTTCCCAAGATTGAAACAAACTTTCGTTAGATCTCATAGAAAATGCATTAATCTTACCTCTCAACTCCGACGTCTTGGATGGCGGAAAGAATTTGGTGAGGAACTCTGAAGAAAGATCCTCCCATGTGTTGAGTCTTCTATTTGGAAGAGCTTGATACCAAGATACAGCTTTCCCTTTCAAAGAGAAGAAGAACGGCTTGATCTTGTAATTGTTGGTGGTTGCATTCTTTGGCTTCATTGTCTCCATCAAGATCTCAAAATTCTGTAAATGTTGATGTGGAGATTCGCTACTCGTTCCTCCAAACTGACTTTGGCGAATGATGGTAATAACTTGTGGGTTGAAGCTAAACCCTTGCATATCATCAGCATCAAAGTTCACACCTAGACGGCGTGGTTGCTGAATTGGATCCGTTCTTTGGCAAAGAGTTCTTGGCTCTCCATCCACACGAGCGGCTCTCGCACATCCATCCGGGACACGATAATTGGCAGCCGGTCTTGGATTATATTGATTCATGTTGATCGTCGGATTAATGTCCTCCAGCGGTGGCATGGAAGAGTCGCTATCCTCATCGGATGAGTTGGTTCTAACCGATCTTGCCGGTTTCCTCCTCTTCTTCTTCTTGGAATCGCTCAATTCCAGCCTCATTTGGAACATCATATCCCTTAGTTTATCAATTTGCAATTGATGACGGTCCGATTCCTCCTTGCGAGTCTTCTCGCTCCATGTAAGTTGAGCTTCGGATTCCGCCAACTCAGCTTGAAGATCCCGCTCCTTGTCTTCAGCCATCTTTCTTTCTTTGAGCTTCTTCCTCAAAGTCTTCTCAAGTTCTTGATCAAGAGGTAAGAGGTCCTTGTTGTTCCTAGACCTTCGCATATACCTAAGGTAACCTGAAAATATCACTCAAAGGAGATATCAAATAACAAGGGAAAATCTTCCAAGCTTGACAACCGATAACCGAATTCGGCCTAAACCAAATCCCCGGCAACGGCACCAAAAACTTTTTCGCCACTTAGCGTGCGTGCAAATAAGTCTTAAGTTTATAAAACTAGAATCAAGCAAGTGAACCCGCAGTGTACGGATCGACGTAGTTAAGCAAGAATTTCAAAGTGTCGAACTGAGGGATTTGGGGGGAACAAATTCAGTTGTAAAGTTATCAAGCAAGTAAAAGGGTCAAGCTTTGCAAATATATTGGGAAAACAGCAACCCTAAAGATCCAAGTATCTAATTGTGGCAATCGATTCAAGATATACTAAAGAACTAAGGACAGAGTTAAGAGTTGCAAAGGTATACTAAGGTAAAGCAATGTACGGTGAAGTTCCAAGGCTTTATATGACTTATCTAAAGACACTCTCTATAAAGGTTGTTGAGGCTTCAGTATAGAAAGGATCTAAAGACAAGAATTAATATCAAATACCCAAACTTGTAACCCAAGGATCAAGACTAACTAAACCGATTAAGGTTGTGACGCTCGAAATCGAAGTAGAGGTTGTTGAGGCTTCACTACTACCTAGAAAAGGGCAAGCCAAGACTCCAATAAAGCAAATCTATAACTTTGGATCAAAGTAAAAGCAAAGTTCGTAAACTGATGTAAACTACGGGTGGATCTTGAGTTCCACGGCCGTGGAACCTCAAGAACAGGCCGTGATTTTGGTTCGTCGGCGAATTCTCTCTAACTCTCAGGGTCCAATCTGTTTACGATCGATCTATCATCATCTAAGCCACAACTATCAACCCTTCACCTTAGAACTGCTAAAGGGTTTTAGCCAACAACAGTCATTATGATATCAAATTCAAGATTTAGAAGAATGAAAGATGAAAACCTTCGAAAACCTTCAATAAAACTTAAATCAATCTCAAATCCACACATAAAGGGAATAATATATATCGGATTCGGAATCAAACACAAACCAATAACGATCCTGGATAAGAACGAAGAACGGGATGTCAATCCGTCTTCTAATCAAACCTAAGGACAAAAAGCGTAACTTCTGCCACAAGTAACTTCCAAATCCTCAAACCCTCGCGAATCCCGTTTGCCAGCATAAATCTCCGGACGTCCAATGCAGCCCTAAGCACGTGTGTCAAATTCTCTTCCCTCCAGCCTTTTTATAAGGAAGGATAAAATAACCGTCCGGCTCATATGCGTAAATGATGTGGCAATAATTAATTCGACAAAAGATCGCCTAAACCACGGTCTCATGGAGTTCCACGACCGTGGTTTAGAGCGTGGAAGTGGATTACGGTTTCATATGATTCCACGACCGTACTTTATACCGTGTAACTCTCTGGAATACTCCACATTCATGTTGCCAAGGTCCACGGCCGTGGTTTTGGGCGTGGACTTCTCTACGACCGTATTTTAGAGCGTGGAAGTGTAATTTGCTTGTGGTTCCCTTTGTGTCGTGCCATTCCTCATCCTAGCATCTCCCTTGACTTCTTTGATGTGTCCTTAATCCTTGGATGAGCTCAAATCTTCTCCTATCTCTCTCAATTGGTTCGGTTTTAGCTCTTATTCACCTATAATCAACACAAAGCTAATGTAGACCTCCATATCGAAAATATAGACAAACTAGCTAACAATTGCTTTAATGCCTTACCAATGAACACTATAATGGATGAAAAACAACTATAAAACGTGCCTAGAGTATCGCAATATTTCATGCTAACATGTTTCTGCTGACTCGGCGCTCGGTACTGAGGGGGCCTCTGTCCACTCCTCTTAACACCTGCAGGGGAAGAACCCTACTGTGACGGAGCTCTACCCTCATAGCAGAAAGTAGCCCTGTGTCCCGGCTTAACACAAGCAAAGCAGGTCGTAGGTGGCCTGTTCGCTCCAAACGGTGTGTGCAAGCTTTAAATTTATAACCCAAGAAGTATGCTTAAAACAAGGATGCGAAGCCGCATTGTACGGATCAATTGTAATAAAAAGCAAAGAATTGCAGGGGTTGGTCTCAAGGACTTAGGTGAAACTAAGCAAGAATAGGTTGTCAAGTAACTAATAACCACAAAAGCAATTAAAGCAATCAAAGATGATAATAAGGTCAAATAAGGGGAAATGCGGATTCTAGGGATTAAAGCATCTAGTTGTGGTTCTGACTCAAGATCTCAAAGGATAACGCGGACAAAGCTGAGGTTTTACAAAGGGAAGGTGTTTCTAAGATGGGAATAGATTACCGGGTAAGTCTCACTACTCACTATCCCAAACCAAAGTTCCTATCACCGGGTAAGTCTCAAGGAACTAAGGAAAGGAACTATAATCTAAAACCAACACACCACCGAAGGGAATAGAATCAACCTTTACCGGGTAAGTCTCAAGCTAACTCACAAAGATGGGATGAAGGCACACTCAAATCCCAATAAAGGATAAACTTTTTATTACCTACACTTATGATCTTAGGTAAACAAACAAAGGAATCACCGGGTAAGTCTCATCCTAGGCTTGCATTGAACCAGGAAAGGTGTAATAAGAATAGGATTTGGCAAACTATAACACTTAACTCTCGGTTTCGGATCAGAAATGGTCACATCGGTCAGTCAAGTTCCACCCCGGCCGAGATATTCATCGACTGAGCGAGGTACTCTAGCGTTAAGGCTAAAGACTCGAGCTTTCAGGATCCTACTGGGATTAGGATCATTCTATCATTGTCTTTCCCACAACGTTCAACCAATCACCCTAGAATCGCACAACAAATTTAGCCACTCATCATCATGAAAACAATAATCGAATAAAAGGTGAAGGAATGAATATTTGAACACAAAAACCTTAAGAACAAGGCTTCAATAACTGAATCAAATAATTCACAAATCAACGTTCCTTAAATCACAAATTAAACAAGACAATAAACCAAAGGGAATCTAAGAAAGTCTTACAAACTCCCTTAAAAGCTATCTCAAAACTATGAATCTTCCTTCCTTCAATCTTCAGAGCTTCCTTCAAACTTCCAGAAAATCTTCTAACTGCTATGTGTAGAATATTTCTGATCAAGAGATGCCTTAATTGTGGAAAATCCAACCCTTTATATAGGAGAGTTATCTTCCAAAGATAATAATATCTTAAAAAAATAATTTTCTATAAAATATATCCATATCTCTAAAATAGATTTCCCGAATATAAGATCTTCCTTCCAGAAATCCAGCCCAAAAATATAAGATATCTTCTTTCCAAAAATAAAAGATCTCAGCCAAAAGATATGATCTCGCCGGCCCCAGGGTGTTCGCCTCGGTCGGGACGCTCCTAAAGATCACCTCGGTAGAGGTGACACTGTAGCTGACCGAGGTGAATCTCAACTGAATGTGAAATCTCTCAAATCTGGTCCAAAGTAAATCTTCTTCATTAATTTCATGCTTCTTGAGTTCTTCTTTGAGCTCCAGACTGTAGCTCCTATGACTCCTTAGCTCCTTAGCTCCATTTCGATCCAAAATGTGCCATTTTACCTACGATTACAACGAAACTTGGTGTAGACCTCGATTCCCGTAAAGGTAGATGAAACAACAATATAATCACATAATATACATCCATACATGCAGTTTATTGAAGATAAAACGTCGAAACAAGTCCCAAAATATAGACTATAATACATGCTATCATGGCCTCATATAGTCTAGGCTGAGATGATCGCGACTGCCGTAGTTAAAACACTATTGCTGTCTACCCGGAGCCTGAATTGTAGTGTGATAGCTAGGTCTTCCCTGAGTCTACCCTAACTCAAACCCGGATACCGCTGTACCACTACTAGCATAACCTATCCTCTGCCGCTTATCCGGCCCACCAAACTGAACTGCTCTCCTTGGAACCTGCCTATCCCTCTCATATGCGGAAGCTTGTTCGCTCCAAATGGTGTGTGCAAGCTTTAAATTTACAACGGAGGAAATATGCTTAAAACAAGGATGCGAACCCGCAGTGTACGGGTCAATTATAGTAAAATGCAAGAATTCTAGGGGTCGATCACAAGGACTTAGGTGAAACCTAAGCAAGTATAAGTAATCAATGTAATTACTAACCACGAAAGCGATTAAAGCAATCAAAGATGATAAAAAGTCAATTAAAGGAATAAGCAATTCTAGGGATTAAAGCATCTAGTTGTGGTTCCAACTCAAGATCTAAAGATAAGTAGGCAAAGTTGAGATTTTTGCAAAGGGAAGGTATTTCTAAAGTGGAATAGATCACAGAGTAAGTCTCACTACTCGCTAACTCCAAACCTAAAGAACCTATTACCGGGTAAGTCTCAAGGTACTAAGGAAAGAAACTATAATCTCAAACCAACACACAAACTAAGGGAATAGAATCAACCTTTACCGGGTAAGTCTCAAGCTAACTCACAAAGATGGGATGAAGGTACGCTCAAACCCCAATAAAGGATAAACCTTTATTACCTACACTTATGATCTTGGGTAAACAAACAAAGGAATCACCGGGTAAGTCTCATCCTAGGCTTGCATTGAACCAGGAAAGGTGTAATAAGAATAGGATTTAGCAAACTCTAACACTTAACTCTCAGTTTCGGATCAAAGGTCACCTCGGTCAGTCAAATTTCACCCCGGCCGAGATGCTCATCGGCTGAACGAGATGTTCTAGGGTTAAGGTAAAGACTCGAGCTTTCAGGGTCCTACTGTGATTAAGATCATTCTAACATCGTCTTTCCCACAACTTTCAGCCAATCACCCTAGAATCACACAAAGAAATTAGCCACTCATCATCATGAAAGCAATAATCAAATATATAGGAACGGAATGAATATTTGAACACAAAAACCTTAAAAACAAGGCTTTGATAATTGAATCAAATATCACAAAATAAGCGTTCCATGGATCACAAATCCAATCAAAGACAACAAACCAAAGGCAATCTAAGAAAGTCTTACAAATCCACTTTAAAAGTTATGACAAAGCTATCAATCCTTCCTTGATTGATCTTCAATCTTCCTTCCTTCTTTCAACAACTCTTGGAAAAATCCCTTAGTTGTTGGTTGCTCTCAGCCCTCTAAGCATGGTTGAACTTGTGGAAAATCCAACCCTTTTTATAGGAGAATTATCTTCTAAGATAGAATATCTTGAAAAGATAATATCCTAATAAAAATATATCCATATCTCTAAAATAGATCTCCAAAATATATGATCTTCCTTCCAGAAATCCAGCCCAAAAATATAAGATCTCTCCTTCCAAAAATAAAAGATCTCAGCTAAGAATATATGATCTCGTCGCGTTAGGGTATTCGCCTCCGTCAGGGCGCTCCTCAAGATCACCTCGGTCGAGATGGTATTGTAGCTGACCGAGATGAATCTCAGCTGAATGTGAAATCTCTCAAATCTAGTCCAAAGTAAATCTTCTCTATTAATTCCCTGCTTCCTGAGTTCCTTTTTAACCTCCTAAATGTAGCTCCCATGACTCCTTTGCTTCTTAGCTCCATTTTAGTCCAAAATGTGCCATTTTACCTACGATTACAATGAAACTTGGTGTAGACCTCGATTCCCGTAAAGGTAGATGAAACAACAATATAATCACATAATATACATTCAAACATGCAAATTATTGAAGATAAAACGTCGAAACAAGTCCCAAAATATGGAATATAATACATGCTATCAAAATACCCCATACTTGTCCCTTGCTTGTCCCCAAACAAGTTCCAAATCTAAAATACAAGATAGAATGGATTATAGGTCATAAGGATCAATGAAAAGTATTTCAAAACATTTTTGGTGGTGTGCTCCACTCATAGATCACTCTAAGAGAATGCTTCATGGAATTTAAAATCAAAATATGATCAAAACATTTTATACATATTAGAAAGTTGATCATCTTTGCATAAAATCATAGAATTCATAATAAATCATAATTATCGAAATTAATCATGTATAATCCAGTTTAAACCACCAAGTCAATCAACAAGCTCGAGGTCTCAAGGGCTTTTCAAGAGAATGTCAAGAAATGTGTGAGGCTGGGATGTGTATAGGGAATGTGGTGCTTGAATCCGGGAAAAAGGATCTTCACTTCACTTTGTTTTGAACTTCAACATTTTCCACCAATAAGCTTTGCTTATTTTTACTTTACTTTTTGGGATGCATGGACAGAGGTGCACAATAACCGAAGCCTAGGAGATCAGTAATCATCAATTTCTCGAGATACCTAAAACCCTTGATGCACATACCATGACCCGTTAGGAATATCGCTCAATCCGACTTTGGCAAGACACAAACACCCGGCTATGTGAATGGTGCCGAGTTACTCATCATCATGATTGACTTCCCCAAACCTATTTGTTTCTTTCTAACTTCCAGCCAACATCTCAACTTTTCCTTCACTTCACTTTGCACTTTTTGCTTCCAAATTCCCGGATAGGTAAAGGAAGGCAAATATGTATATGAGGGGCTAAAGCATGATCAAGAAGAAGAAGAAGAGAAGAGAATGAATTGCCTTAATCATCCCAGGAAGAAAGTGATAGAACTCATCATGTGGTGTCAACCTTCAAATTCAACATAATTTTGATAAAAACAAAGTATTAAACATGCCAAAACTTCAAACAAAGCATTTTACAACTTAAACATATCATAAAACCTTTCGAGCATATAAAGATTTCAAAGCCAATCTGCAAACAAAAATCTTCACTGAGGTCATATCCAGAAAAGAAGCACGAAAATCGTTTCAAAAACTTTCAGTTAAACCACCTCGGTCGAGATGTTCTAGGTCAACCGAGGTGAAGTACCTCGTTTGGTAAGAATCATCCCGGTCGAGGTAAAAAAAATTTTATATTTTTAACCAGTTTTTGACGTTTTTCTCAATCAGATAACCTGTATGCATGCATGCAGTCTCAGATAAACATATAAAGCATAAGAAAATCATAAATAGAATGTCAAGTCATACAAGCATAGACAAATGTCAAATAAGATACATCCATACCCCATACTTGGGACACATTGTCCCAATGGGTTAAAATAAGTCTAAAGAAACAAGATACTCACCAGACATAAGCTGAGCTGCATAATAAATAAAGAAAGAAATCCTGCAAGCTCTAATTCTGATCCGCTGGTTGTGGTGGTAGATATGGCACGTAAGGATGCACAGATGGGTCAAACGGGTAAACCATGACCTGCTGGAACTGAATCTCAGCCATCCGGCGCTAGTAATGCTGGCTCTCCCGTATCTCCATCATCTCTAGGGATAAGGCGGTGCAGGAGTCGATCATTTGATCCGTCAGATCATCTATCCGTCGATGGGCTACATGATCTCTCTGTCTGCGGGGTCGACGCCTAGCAGGACGTGCTGGTGCTGCAGCTAGCTCATCCTCTGTCTCCTCGTCGTCTAGATCGACGACTGGTACACTGGGGCCGGCTGTGTCTGTCCTTGTCTCCATGGCAGCACCGCCATCATCCTCCTCGTCAGCCTTCTTATCCTCCTGTACCGGGGATGCCGCATCTCTAGCATCCTCAATGTACGGGATCCATGTAGTGGACTAGTACTGAGGGTCAAACACTGAGAACTGAGATGACCACCTAATACCCTGAGGGGCAGTCTGCTCCCAAGGTATCGCCACATATGAGTCACTAAGCCCATCACTGTAGCAAAATGAGTCACTAAGCCGCCACAACAGATATCTCCCTTCCCCTTCGCCTTGATCATGTGAAGATCCTCAGCCAGCATCATTCCGAAGTCGGGAACTCCTCCGGTAACCATACAAAACAGACTCAACAGCTCCCCCTATCTAATCTTCTGGGGCGTCTCAGTACGCGCCAGTAGTGTCTCGCTAAAAATACGGTGAGCGAGTCTAAAGGCGAGGTGGAATATGATGCGCTCACTGGTGTCTCCAGGTCTCCACGTATCAGCATGCTCAACTTCGTGAGCTATCTGTCCTCAGAACTGTCGAGCCACGGCTCGAGAAGGAAAATCGGGAACTATGGGGGTCGGGAAGCCAAAGATGTCCCTCCACTGATCCATCGGGACTAAGTAGTTCCGGTTCAGCAACCGGTACTTGATGGCCCTCTCCTCGGGCAAGTAGGTCACGGAACTCACAAACTCCAATGTGGGCTCGAGGTAGGCTGGAGATCGAATCTCCATGAACTGCTCCAGCCCAACCATCGAGATCATCTGTCTCAGATCGTCGACTACGTAGAGGCAATCAAAGACGGAGATATCCAAAAACCGTGGCGCAATCACTGGCCGCGTGCAGATACGGTCATAATCTACCTGGTGACGCTCGTGGATCACCGGTATGAAAGGTCTGGAAGAAGAAGGTGAGGATCTGTCCCTCAGAACAAGCTGCCACTCAGATCTCGAATTCATTCTCTCTCTCTCTGTCAGACCACCTCGGTTGCCCTAACAATCCTCAAGAACACCTCGGTCGAGATGCAGGTCGACTGGACCGAGGTAGAAGGTTGTTCGATTTCAACTCTCAAATTTCCAGTTCTTTTCCCCCAAAATCACTACCAATTGTTCCTATGGGGTACTTAATCCTTTTCTAATAGAAAGAATTGGAAACCAAAGCCAATTTCTTCGAAAATCAGTGAAAGAAGAAGAGATTAGGGTTTTATCGATTTACCCCATATTCGACCGATTGGAAGCGTTTTTGTTGCTGATTGTTGCTTGAAAACTTATCCTCTACTCTTTCTTTGCAAATTGGGAGAAAGAATCGTCAAAAATGATCTAGAATCGGGGAGGCGAGGTGAATCTGTATACCGCGGTAGAGAAGGTGAGAGAGGGAAGAGAGAGAAATTGTTCCCCCTTTTATACCCCTCACTGAAACTGCTGTCACCTCGGTCGAGATGGTCCCGACTGGACCGAGGTGATACGGATTGAGGTGGATTGTCATAAGCCCTAGTCGCCTCGGTTGCTCAAGAATCATCTCGGTCGAGGCGCTCTGACAGCAACTGAGATGTTTCTCAGTCAACTCCGTCTTCTCAATTTCTCGAACTTCTGTCCATCCAGTGTTGTTCCTGAACTGTATTCCTTTCTTAGAGAGTACCTGGTTTCTGTCTAGGACGCCAAAAACAAAGCAAAGTAAAGAAAAAGCAAACTATCTAAATCTAGACAAGAAAAAGGGAAAAGAAAACAATACCTTGGGTTGCCTCCCAAGAAGCGTTTGATTTAAGGTCGCTAGCTGGACCATACGGTATCCTCAACATGCTAGAAAGTATCCTCACCATACTTCACCTCCATCATGGGGTGAGATAAGGAATTCTATCAAACGTTCCAGTAAATGCAAGTGCTCATCCGGGAGCGAATCATCTATGGGTGGTTCGTCCTTTTCGCGTGAAGAAGGGGGTAGCCGGCTGAGGTGATCCGCAACAGAATTTTCGGATCCTTTCTTATCGCGGATCTCTAGGTCAAACTCTTGAAGCAAGAGAATCCATCGAATAAGACGTGACTTAGCATCCTTCTTAGCAAGTAGGTAACGAATAGCTGCATGGTCGGTGTAAACAACAACTTTTGCTCCCACTAAGTAAGAATGAAATTTCTCAAAGGCATATATAACCGCCAATAGCTCCTTTTCGGTGGTGGCGTAGTTACGTTGGGCTTCGTCTAGCGTCTTGCTAGCATAGTAAATGGCGGTGGTCCGACCATCCTTCTTTTGTCCAAGCACTGCTCCTACCGCCACATCACTCGCATCACACATGATCTCAAAGAGCAAAGGTCCAATCCGGAGGTTGAATAATGGGAGTGGAGACCAACACTTCCTTAATCCTGTAAAATGCATCAAGACACTCCTGCGAAAACTCAAAGACAACATCCTTCTTCAAAAGTTTAGTTAGTGGTATAGAAATTTTTGAGAAGTCCTTGATGAATCTCCTATAAAAACCTGCATGCCCGAGAAAACTCCGCACACCCTTAATAGAACAAGGGGGAGGAAGTTTCTCAATAGTCTCGATCTTAGCTCGATCGACCTCAATACCTCGACTGGAAACGAGGTGTCCTAGCACAATGCCTTCATTAACCATAAAGTGACACTTCTCCTAATTCAAAACGAGATTAGTGTCTTCACATCTTTGTAGAACTAGAAAAAGGTTAGATAGGCAGTCATCAAAAGAGGAACCATATACCGAAAAGTCATCCTTAAATACCTCCATGATCTCCTCTATATATTCGGAAAAGATGGCCATCATGCATCGCTGGAAGGTAGCGGGTGCATTGCATAACCCAAATGGCATCCTTCTATAAGCGAATGTCCCCCATGGACAAGTGAAAATGGTCTTCTCTTGATCATCCGGATGGATAGGAATTGGAAAGAAACCACTATAACCATCTAAATAGCAAAAATGGGAATGCTGGGCTAACCGTTCGAGCATTTGATCGATGAAGGGAAGCGGAAAATGGTCCTTCCGAGTGGCCACGTTCAGCTTCCTATAGTCGATGCACACCCTCCAGCCCGTGACGGTCCTAGTTGGGATCAACTCGTTATTCTTATTCGTCACAACGGTCATCCCTCCTTTCTTCGGAACAACATGCACTGGGCTCACCCACTTGCTATCCGAGATAGGAAATATGATACCTGCATCCAATAACTTAAGGATTTCTTTCTTCACAACCTCTTTCATGATCGGATTTAACTGTCTTTGAGGTTCCCGTGAAGTCTTATGATTGTCCTCCATTAGTATTCTATGCATGCAGAAAGAGGGCTTAATACCAATAAGATCATCAATAGTATAACCTAAAGCCTTTTGATGCTTTCTCGGGACATGCATTAGTTTAGATAATTCAGTTTCGGAAAGGGAAGCACTAACAATGACGGGATAAGTAGAATCTGATCCAAGAAAAGCATACCTCAAGTGATTTGGGAGTTGTTTAAGTTCCACAAATGGGGGTGCTTTCTGAGGGGGATCCTTGCTTCCTCCTTCCAGTGGAGTAGATTCAGATCAAGGAACTGGACTTTCAAAAGTCTCAGTTGACATCATCTCTCTTGCGACCTCGGTCGAGGTGCAAAGTGGGTGACCGAGATGTTCTTCAGCTAAGAACACCTCGCTTGGTCCAGAAAGTGCCTCGGTCGAGGTACTGCAACTGGGACCAAAACTGGAGATCTTTTTCTCCTGGATTAGTCTTTCAAATTTAGCTCCTGGATCTTCTTCCAGTGCCTTTAAGCTCCATATATATGCATCACAAGAAGCATCTATACCTTCCTCCATTAAGCTAAAGCTAATGACTTTTTCAAGTGGATCATTAATAAGGATAGAGTTCACCAATTCTCCCGATTCTTCTTCATCATAGATGTTAAAGATATCATCTTCCAACTGCTCTCTCTTCATTGCAGCAAGCAATGCAAACTCCACTTCATCACTGCCAATGTTGAATTTTAACTTGGCGTTCTTACAATCCACATTGCAACCCGAAGTTGCTAGAAATGGTCTCCCGAGAATGATAGGAACGGGATAATCTGCGGGAATATCAAGCATAACAAAGTCTATAGGTAAATAGAAGTTACCTAACTTAACCGGAACGTCTTCCAGAATACCCACGGGATGGGTAATGGAGCGATCCGCCATGTATAGCCTTATCTTCACCGGCTTGGGCTCTCCAAGACCGATCTTCACGCATAGCTCCAGCGGGATGATGCTCACGCTGGCTCCTAGATCACACAAGGCTTCGCAAGTCACATCCCCAACTTGTATGGGAATGCAAAGCAAGCCGGGATCCCTTAATTTGGGTGGCATCTTCTCCTTCATGATTTGAATAAGTTCCGAAGATTTAGATATTATCCTAACTTCACCAAAGTCTTCTAGCTTCCTTTTCCTTGATACGATCTCCTTCAAGAACTTCCCATATGCGGGCATCCCTCGAATAGCATCAAGGAAAGGGATGTTAATATGTAGTTTATTCATCAAGACAAGGAACTTACCAAAGTGTTTATCCAGATGAGCTCTAGCCCTTGACTAGGGGAACGAAAGTGGTGGTTTATAAGCAGGAGGTGGAACATAAACTTCAGATTTCTCCTCCGCTTTCTGAGGCTCTACCTCGGTTGGTTCCTTGACCGAAGTGTTCTTCGACTGTACCTGGACCGAGATGTCCTTCATCTGTACTAGCATCGACCGAGGCACTGGATTAGCAGTTTTCAGTCCACTTCTCGTCGTTATTGCCATGATCTATCCCTTTGGGTTGCTCTCTGTCCTTGCTGGGAGCTTCCCTGGATCTCTTGGCGCTTCATTCGCCTTGCTAAAGAATTGTTGTTCTAAGGCTTTTTGTGCCTTCGAAAATAAAGTCATGGATGTCTCCATCGCGTTTAGTTTAATCAAGATGGCCTCCAACACTGCATCTTTCTTTTTCTGGTTGGGACGAACTTGATCCTTGTTCCTGGCTCTTCAATAGAGTAGAAGAAGAAGAAGAGAGGAAAGGATTAGAAGAATTGTTTGAATTTGAGTTAGAGTAAGAGTTACCCGATTTTTGATTGTTGGATCTCCAATTGTTGTTGTTGGATCCTCTATTGTTATTGTAGTTGTTGTTTCGGGAACCTTGATTGTTGTTCCTTGACCCTTGATATCCGCCCTCTTCCTTTTTGGTTTGAGCAACCAAAAGGTCTTTTAATTGCTTCACATCATTCTTTAAAGAGGTGAGTTGATCATTGTTTGATGGAGCTTCTTGGAAGTTGACTCTTTTAACTCCACCTTCAGCTCCTTGATGGGAGTATTTCTCCATGTGCAAAGCTTGTTTCTCTATGAACTCCCAAGCTTCATCAATCGGATGTCCATGAACGTGTTGGCGGATAGTAGTTGAAGGTTGAACTTGGTGTTTCCGTCCAATCCCTTAAAGTATATCTCCAACAACTCTATCTTTGGAATCCCATGATGTGGACAATCCAAAAGGATGTCTTTGAATCTTTCCCACGACTTGGACAAACTCTCCTTGTCCTTCATGATGAATGCATTGATCTTCCCTCTCATTTCAGCGGTCTTTGAGAAGGGGAAGAATTTAGTCAAAAACTCCGTCGTCATCTCCTCCCAAGTGTTGATTTTTCCGGGAGGAAGAGATTGATCCCAAGTAAGCGCCCTATCTTTCAAAGAGAAGTAGAAAGGCCTTAGCTTGTAATTGTTGTTTTCCAGCCTTGAAGGTCTCAAGGTCTCCATCAGGATCTCATAGTTTTGGAGATGTTGATGCGGAGATTCCCTCGCTAGCCCTCCAAACTGGCATTGGCGGATCATGGAAAGAACTTCCGGTCGAAGTTCATAATCATGCTCCGCTGGATCACCGAGGTTGACTCCTGGACGCCTTAGTTGCTGGTTAGGGTTCATCCGCTGCCCTAGGGTCTGGGGAATACCTGCAACAAGAGTGTCTCAGACCGGCATCCGAGGTGGAAATATCTCGACCGGGACAACTGGAACTGGGTCCTTCCTCGGTCGAGGAGCTAGATCTGGGTCTTGCCTTGGTCGAGGAGTTGGATCTGGTCGAGGTAGATATTGGTCCCGTAAAGTCGCCATATCTGCTTCGATCGCTTCCGTCCTTGCGTGAGTTTCTTCCTTTTCCAGTCGCAGTTCTTCTCTACTAAGGCGTAGCTGTTCCAATGCCTCCTTCAATTCGGCCTCAAGATCGCGATCGTCCCGGTTGGTCATTTTCGCTTCTTTCAAGCGTCTTTTGTATGTCTTTTCTGGTTCGGGATCGTAAGGCACGATTTCCTTCCCAGTGTAGGTTCTTCGCATAAACCTAAGAGAAAGAACCTGCGAACGTCACTCAAGTAGAGTGGTTAGTAGCAACAGGGGCAAGTGCCCCGAAAGACTACCGCAACCGGCTTGGTCTAGACCAAGTCCCCGACAACGGCGCCAAAAACTTGTTCGCTCCAAATGGTGTGTGCAAGCTTTAAATTTATAACCGAGGAAATATGCTTAAAACAAGGATGCGAACCCGCAGTGTACGGGTCAATTATAGTAAAAAGCAAGAATTCCAGGGGTCGATCACAGGGACTTAGGTGAAACCTAAGCAAGTATAAGTAATCCATGTAATTACTAACCACGAAAGCGATTAAAGCAATCAAAGATGATAAAAAGTCATTTAAAGGAATATGCAATTCTAGGGATTAAAACATCTAGTTGTGGTTCCAACTCAAGATCTAAAGTTAAGTGGACAAAGCTGAGATTTTTCCAAAGGGAAGGTATTTCTAAAGTGGAATAGATCACCGGGTAAGTCTCACTACTCGCTAACTCCAAACCTAAAGAACCTATTACCGGGTAAGTCTCAAGGTACTAAGGAAAGAAACTATAATCTCAAACAAACACACCAACTAAGGAAATAGAATCAACCTTTACCGGGTAAGTTTCAAGCTAACTCACAACGATGGGATGAAGGTACACTCAAACCCCAATAAAGGATAAACCTTTATTACCTACACTTATGATCTTAGGTAAAAAAAACAAAGGAATCACCGGGTAAGTCTCATCCTAGGCTTGCATTGAACCAGGAAAGGTGTAATAAGAATAGGATTTGGAAAACTCTAACACTTAACTCTCAGTTTCTGATCAATGGTCACCTCGGTCAGTCAAATTTCACTCCGGCCGAGATGTTCATTGACTGAACGAGATGCTCTAGGGTTAAGGTAAAGAATCGAGCTTTCAGGGTCCTATTGTGATTAAGATCATTTTATCATCGTCTTTCCCACAACTTTCAGCCAATCACCCTAGAATCACACAAAGAAATTAGCCACTCATCATCATGAAAGCAAGAATCAAATATATAGGAAGGGAATGAATATTTGAACACAAAAACCTTAAAAACAAGGCTTCGATAATTGAATCAAATATCATAAAATAAGCGTTCCATGGATCACAAATCCAATCAAAGACAACAAACCAAAAGAAATCTAAGAAAGTCTTACAAATCCCCTTTAATTGCTATGACAAAGCTATCAATCCTTCCTTGATTGATCTTCAATCTTCCTTCCTTCCTTCAAAAACTCGTGGAAAAATCCCTTAATTGTTGGATGCTCTCAGCCCTCTAAGCATGGTTGAACTTGTGGATAATCCAACCCTTTTTATAGGAGAATTTTCTTCTATGATAGAATATCTTGAAAAGATAATATCCTAATAAAAATATATCCATATCTCTAAAATAGATCTCCAAAATATATGATCTTCCTTCCGGAAATCCAGCCCAAAAATATAAGATCTCTCCTTCCAAAAATAAAAGATCTCAGCTAAGAATATATGATCTCGCCGCGTCAGAGTATTCGCCTCGGTCGGGGCGCTCCTCAAGATCACCTCGGTCGAGATGGTACTGTAGCTGACCCAGATGAATCTCACTTGAATGTGAAATCTCTCAAATCTGGTCCAAAGTAAATCTTCTTTGTTAATTCCTTGCTTCCTGAGTTCCTTTTTAAGCTCCTAAATGTAGCTCCCATGACTCATTTGCTTCTTAGCTCCATTTTAGTCCAAAATGTGCCATTTTACCTACGATTACAACGAAACTAGGTGTACACCTCGATTCCCGTAAAGGTAGATGAAACAACAATATAATCACATAATATACATCCAAACATGCAGATTATTGAAGATAAAACGTCTAAACAAGTCCCAAAATATAGAATATAATACATGCTATCAAATCTCTATCTTGATAATCTCACAGCGGAATCCTGCAAGATAGAACGAGTGCTCTCTCTCAATCTCTGGTAGAAGAGGTACACGTGTTGCTCTTCAGAAGGTGCAGCTCGTCCAAGTAGTTTCAACTAATTCTGAAACTTCTTGACTGCCTCAGCAATAGGAATATCCTTAAATCCCGACTCAATGAAGTATTGTGCCTGCTCTCTGAACAATATCTGTACTAACTCCACCTGTCGATCTTGTGGGAAACGTATCAACTCTAGTGTTGTCTCCACGTGTCCTATCCAATGCTCAACCTCCAACCCTATCTCCCCATCGAATGGGGGGACTTTCAAGGTGTTGAAAGCCTTCAACCACTCATCCGGCCTCGGTACTCTAGACCCAGCATGAGCCCTGTCAACCTCAACTCTCCTTTTAGGTACAATTGGCGTCTGAGTCACTCTTTGTGACACCTGAGCTAACCTTGCCGGTACTGGCGGTGTCGGGGCAAGTCCCTCTGTTCTGGCAGCTTCCTCCATACGCTGGACGTACGCTCTGTACTCTCTATACTTAAATGCCCCTATAGAGACGCGTCCTGATCCAGTCGAACGTGCTCCCTGTGCTCCAGACCTAGAGGCGGTCTCAATCCCGACCTCGGGAACCATACTCTCAGCCACCTCTTCCATTACAACATCTAGCATGCTCGCTACGGGTGGATCCTCTTGAAGAGCTCGACCCCGACCTCAAATAACAAAATTTTCCTATCACCCCAATCATGTCCAATTGGAGGAAGAGGTGAACGACCTCTACCTTGACCAATAGCTGGTGTAGCCCTAGTACGTGACATCTGCACGAGTGATAGCAACTACAGTTATAATCTAACTAATTAGTCCAATAGCAGTGAAATTCTAAAGTAATCCTACTAAGCATGCCGAGATCCGCGGTGGTAGTGGGTGTCATCCGTACTTTATATCCCATTCCGACTATGCATGTATTTGAAAACAAAAAGTTCCTTTGGAAAACTCATACCCCTTTTGGGTTCTATTTATTTACTTATTCGGCCTTTTAGAAGATTTCAAGTGTCATTGTTGTCAACCTAGAGCTCTAATACCATGTTGTAACGCCCCAAGTTCTCGGAACTCGAGAAGTTACTAGTAAGGACCTCACAATGGGTCCCGACCTTAGTTTGACAACAACTTAACTAGATCTTACAACAAGGCACAAATAACGAAAATCATAAATCCTAAAATACGTTTGAAAATGTCATGAATGTGACCAGAAAAACTAATAGCCGGTAACAATAATATCTTTCAACAAACTAAGAATACAGAATGTGGCAACTAAAAGACCAACAGAAAGGAAAGATTGCCACCCGTCCCATGAAGTATGACACCCTAGCTGACCACAATCTTCCGCATCACTCGGCATCTGCTCTAACCTGTGGCACGTCTAAAACAACAATATACCAGTTAGCTAACTAGTCAAATATAGGCAGAATAAAAATAGCACAAACACATCTAAGGAATTATAAACACTCAGCATGCTGGCACACAATCCGGTTATTATCTAATAACTTAGGTGATTCAATTTATTCCTTTTTTAAAGTTGTGGCACAAGAAATCTTAAGATTTCTCACCTCCATTCCTTATCCAACTGGTGATGGTTTGGCACACCTCCGCCGATGGCGTCCCCGCAAACCAAGTATGGACTAGTCCCTAAAGAAACCACCAGCGCCCTCGGGCTAACTGAGCAGAATGCCACCGCCCATTACTCATAGGCCAAATATGTAGGTCAGTCGATAATTAATATTAGATACACTTATAAACGCATCACTCAAACACCACTATCATTATTCACAGTCATTTCCGAAAGCTTGCTAAGTAAGCCCAAAGGACTTACCTGAATCAATCTCGACTCTTAGATTCCAATTTGATCGGTAACCGTAGACTAATCAATTGCCTTTACATGAGGCAAGCGGATCAAAACCTTTCCCATACACTTAGAAGTCTATGACTTCTAAGATGTAAGATTCTAACATAAGATAAATTACTAAAATACCTATCTAAGGTAAAATGACCATTTTACCCTTGGTCCCAAAACTTCCAAAAATCTCGAAATATCTACTTAAACTCTTACTTCGGACTAAATATCATATTTCTAACTCTTAAGAGGGAGTTTATGTAGACACTAGAAAACTACACATTTTTCCTACTTTCTAAAAAGTCACTAGGATCTAACTTTTGCTCATGATATGAAGTTTGAACAAATTTATAAAAATTCTAATAAAAATCTCTAGGTCTCATATGATATGCATTCTACTCATAGAAGCAAGACTTTCTTAAAAAATGTCCAACCATTACTTCTACAAAATTCCCCAAAGTTGAATACAAAATCCAGTAATTTTATACTTGGTAAATTTCTGGGTCATTTCACAAGCAGCATAACCAGTCAACTTTGGACCTTCATAGATCGAAATCCAACCGTTGAATCAATTCCAACTTTTGATATATCACAACATGTAGAAAACTCTAAGTCGTATTAGAATATGAACGGTGGATTATAATTTTATCCTTTCGAAACGTAGGCTCCAAAATGACTACTTAACACAGTTCTTAAGAACATAAATCAACAGTGAAAGGGGTCAAGGCTTTGAGACTCACCAGCGTCACTCAAACTCTATTTTGGCGTCTAGAAGATCACAGGTTCGACTCTAGTTTATCAACGACGAGCGAGGACCAGCCTTGGCTCCACGTCAGTGTCTCAGGGATGGTGGGGTGTGGCTCACTGGTTGGCACCTCCTGTCGTCATGCTCAGAAGGTCAAGTAAGGTATGCAACTGTGAAGGGAAGGGAGTGATGAGGCTCTTAACGTAGTATAACAGTAGGGAGGTAGGTTGTATGTTGTTGTTCTTGTCGACAAAAGGGGTGAATGAGAGTTGAAGGAGTCATAGGTTGTCGAGAGTCGAGTTTATCTCATATGCCCTCCAAGATCTATGTGGTTGCAAGACGTATTTACAGATCCGGATGGGTAGCAAGGATGAAAGGATGAAGACAAAGATGAAGCAAAAGACTTACCTTGATACTACTGTGCCTGATGACCTTACTGTAGAAGGAGGAAGTAGCGTTTGTTGCGTGGCGCTGCACCAAGAAGACGGCTAGGTTTACTGTTGTGTTAATAGATTGGTCGAGAGAAGCGACTCTACTGCAGAAGGAAAGACGAATGAGAGGGGAGTGTTGAATGTAAACAGAAGACTGGAAGCGTGGGCTGCACCGTTGGACTGGCTCCTTTTGCTGTGTGATTTTAGGAGCAGTTACAGAAGAAGATCCAATCTCTCCCTCCAGCTCAACGCATAATTACGGGGAGTAGTTTCTTCACCGCTCCATCTAAACAAATCTTGCCGTAAAAGTAGGTCTCCTTCATTGGGATGGCGCCTAGCTGGGCTTGTGGATCTGTGGGCTGGTGTGATGGCCTCGACAAGAAGTAAGGAAGGGGAGTTTGGCTAGCGTGATGGCCTCGACAAGAAGTAAGGAAGGGGAGTTGGGCTGGGGTGGTTTATAACAGGTGGGAGATGGGCTTGTCAAAGGTTGTCTGGGCCTTGTCACAAGGTTATCAGACTTCGTCATGGCCTCGTCTCAGCTTTGTCATGGTCTCGTCAAAAGACATCGATATATAAACTAGGGTTTGATATGTATTTCATCATTTTATGTGAGTTTAAGCTTACATAAAATGATAGGATTTGTGATGGTATATAACATTAGGTATCATGTACACGGATCATCAAATCAAAAATTCGGTTCTACTCGGAAGTAAACGGAATTAAAATTTTGGATATTACGAGACAAGGGTTCGTTGAAGAGAAAACAAATACAATCCATTGGGTCATTGATAGCATGAAATATGACGATATTTTAGGCACATGTTTTGGTTGTTTTTCCCCTTCTTTTGTGTATATGGATATGAGTTTGAAGCATTTATGAGCACATTTACCAATTATGTTGGTATAGAGATCTACACAAGCTTTGTTATGTTTTTAGGTGAATAAAGGCTTGGATTAGAGCATAAATGGAGTATGTAGGAGTATTTGATCATGCTAGGCATCAAGAGGATGCATTGGAGTAGCTAAGGAAGGAGCATGATTAGAAAGCTTTGAGAAACAAAGGCTTTTACGAAGATTTTGGACATTCCACGGTCAAACACAAGAAACCACGGCCGTGGTTTTGGGAATTAAATTAATTATGGTCGTTGGAATGTATGTCGAGAGCAAGAAAACCACTCCAAGGTGTATTCCACGGGCGTGGAATTATGTACTTGGCCGTGATTTTTCTAACAGCTGCCACGTGTCATATTTGCCACGTCAGCAGCGGGTATGGGCTTTTTGTAACCCTATTTTCTCCTATAAGAAGGGTGAAGGAAGAGAGAAAAGATACACCACGCTAGAGAGATCATTGTGAAAGATATTATTGCGAGAATATTTGCAAGGAAGATTTGGAGAAGTACGCATTTGGAGATTACGTACTCGGAAGATCTTAGGGTTTCACTTTGAAAGCGGATTGACATCCCGTTCTTCTTTATCTTTGAGATTGTGAGAGATTCTACTCTAGGGTGTGTTTGTCATGCAACCACCAAACACTAGTTTAAAGTGTTGTGTTGTGTTTTTGACCAAAAAGTGAGAGTTTAGGAGTGTGTGTTTCAAAACAACTAACGGGTGTTTGCTAGCAAAACGCTAGTGTTTCAACCATGTGACATACACGTGATATAATGTGAGGGGTATTTTGATTCTTGCACACAGCTACGGTAAGGAGACGAGCGAAGGAGAAGGCCAAGCCAAGGAGCAGGACAAGCGAAGGAGAAGGCCAAGCGAAGGAGCAGGACAAGCGAAGGAGAAGGCCGGAGAAGGCTGTGTTGGATTCTACGCTGTGTTGGATACACCAAGGCTGTGTTGGATTCTATGCTCATCTCGCACGCAGCAGCAGGACAAGCGAAGGAGAAGGCCGGAGAAGGGAGAACACAAACGTCGGAGAAGGAGCACACAAAGGCCGGAGAAGGGAGCAAAAATCGATTCGCTCAGGTATATAACCAAAGCAAACATCTAGTTTGAGTATCGATTTGAGTATCGATTCATTTGAAGTGATTTAGGGTTTGAAGGGTTTCAATTGAGCAATTTTATGTCGGAGAAGGAGAAGGCTAGGGTTTGATGGGTCGTTTTTTAGGGTTTTCTGCACCAACTTGATTCTAGCACAATTCTTCCGATTAACTAGAAATATTGGTGCTTCCGAGTTGTCTTATTGCTTTCAATTTGTGTTACTGCTTCACAAAGTCTGAGAAGTTGTGATTTTATCTATTGTCATTTTATTCTTGCTGGTGTGAGAAGTTGTGATTCTAGCACAATTCTTCCGATTAACTAGAAAAATTGGTGCTTCCGAGTTGTCTTATTGCTTTCAATTTATTGTTAAGGATAGTCAGCTGGTGTTTGCTTCACAAAGTCGTACTAGGATAGTTAGCATATATATATATATCTATTGTCATTTTATTCTTGCTGGTGTGAGAAGTTGTGATTTTAGCATAAGGATAGTCAGCTGGTGTTTGCTGGTGTGAGAAGTTGTGATTTTATTGTTAAGGATAGTCAGCTGGTGTTTGCTTCACAAAGTCGTACTAGGATTGTTAGCATATATATATCTATTGTCATTTTATTCTTGCTGGTGTGAGAAGTTGTGATTTTAGCATAAGGATAGTCAGCTGGTGTTTGCTGGTGTGAGAAGTTGTGATTTTATTGTTAAGGATAGTCAGCTGGTGTTTGCTACACAAAGTCGTACTAGGACTGTTAGCATATATATATATATCTATTGTCATTTTATTCTTGCTGGTGTGAGAAGTTGTGATTTTAGCATAAGGATAGTCAGCTGGTGTTTGCTGGTGTGAGAAGTTGTGATTTTATTGTTAAGGATAGTCAGCTGGTGTTTGCTACACAAAGTCGTACTAGGACTGTTAGCATATATATATATCTATTGTCATTTTATTCTTGTTGTGATTTTTTGTACGCGGATTGTTAGCATATATATATATCTATTGTCATCTTCAGATCCTGTTGCTTTATTTCAAGTCTGAGCATCTTCTTTCTGTGATAATAGAACCACTTATAATGACATGAGACAATGCAAAAAAAACACAGAAGTTGGTGTAAATGACAGCCCTAAAAATAAACATATAAAATAAACATATTGAGCGAAGGAAGAACCTCGGTTGAAAGCTTCTTCGATTGCGAATCAACTGGTTGTACAGATCCCTCCTCGATGGTGTCTTCAATGGAGGCTACGATGCTCAAAGCTGGAAAGGAGAGGAAAACAGCCCTAAAAAAAATAGAAGCTCCTTATATACATGGTGGGTGATGTAAATTGGTGTAAATGACAGGGGTATATTTGTCCTTTTACCCTTGAAACACACCATCATGAAACACAACCACAGAAGTTGGGTGTGTTTGAAAACACGCACGGGAAACACTTTACACTACTGATATAACGCATAGCAAACATCGGTTAACTGATACGGAAACACTTTACACCACCAAACACTAGTTTAAAGTGCTTACCAAACACAGCCCTATTCTATATTCATTGAACACAAGTATGGATTTTTGTTTGAATGAGATTGTTTTTGTGTAATCTATTGAGTTTTCAAGGTTTTATCATTTCCTTCTTTCAATTTGATTATTGATTTGATGACAATGATTGTTGGCTAAAACCCTTAAGCGATTCTAAGGTGAAGGGTTGATAGTTGTGGCATAGATGATGATAGATTGAAGCAAAACAGATTGGACCCTGAGAGTTGCGAGAAAAATTGTTGTCTAGGTTTTCCACGGCCTGTTCTTGAGTTCCACAACAATGGTTCTTCAAGATCTGACCGTGGTTTTCCTCTGTCGTACATCCTTTGCTTTTGCTTTGATCCAAAGTTAAAGATTCTATTTAACCTAGATTTGGCTTACCTTTTCTAGGTAGTAGTGAGACTCAACTTCCTCTACTTTGGTTTCGAGTGTCACAACCTTAACCTTTTTGGCTTATCTTTGATTCCCTTGGGTTTGGACATGGGTGTTTAAGTGTTTAATCTTATCCTTCGATTCTCTTTATAACGAGACTCAACATCCTTTATTGAAAGAGCCTTTGGGTGAGACTTATGGGTTTTGGAACTTCACCGTACAACACCCTACCTTAGATATATACCTTTGCAATCCCAACTCTGTCCTTATATCTTCAGAACATCTTGAATCGATTGCCACAATTGGATACTTGAATCTTTAGAAACGTTGTTTTCCCAATTATCTTTACAAAAGCTTATTTACCTGCTTGACGATTTTGTAAATGGAACTTGATCCCTCAAATCCCTAAGTTCGATACTTTGGAATTCTTGTTTTACTATACCGATTCGTACACTGCGGGTTTGCTCTGCTTGATTTCAGTTTTTATAAATTTAAGACTTAGTGATGCACACTTTTGAGCGAATAAGTTTTTGGCACCGTTGCCGGGGATTTGGTTTAGGCCAAATTCGGTTTTCGGTAGTCGGGCTTGTGAGTTTTTGCTCTTGTTATTTGATCTATCTACCTTAGTGATTTTGCAGATTTCTCTTTAGGTATATGCGAAGGTCTCGATTCGCGAAAGACCTCGTTCCTTTTGATTCTTAACCGGAAAAAACTCTCAAGAAATGGTTAAGGGAGAAAAAGATGTCGGAACACAATGAAAAGAGTCTTCAAGAGGAGTTGGATGAAACTCGAGCTCTTTTTAATACAAGTGAAAGAAGACGTATTAAGGAACAAGCTGTAGCTCGTGCTGATAGGGAGAAAATGCAAATTCAAATGGATGAAATTAGGGCGATGGTTTTAAAACAAAAATTGGATAAAGGCGCCAAGAGTAAGAAAGATGAATCATCCGATGATGATTCCATGCCTGAGTTGGAGGAAATACCACCATTTAATCCTCGTGTCTATGTCGATCCTAGCGCTCATGTTAGAGATGCGAGAGCTGTTAATGTCGTGGCTGAACTGCGAACACTTGGGCAACGTATGGATCCAATTCTGCAACCGCTCCGTTTAGGTGTGAAACTTGGAGATCCAGATGAGCATGACTATGAGTTTCGCCCTCAAGTGATTACTATGATCCAATGAAAGCTGAATCTCCGCATCAACATTTGCAAAATTATGAGATTCTTATGGAGACTTTGAAGCCTCTAAGAGTTGTCAACAACAACTACAAGTTGAGACCGTTCTTCTTCTTTTTGAAAGACAAAGCCTTAGCTTGGTATCAAGCTCTTCGAACTAGAAGATTTAATACATGGGAGGAGTTGGCTTCGGAATTCCTCACCAAGTTATTTCCACCATCGAAAATAGCGGAGTTGAGAGGTAAAATAAATATTTTTTCTATGAAACTTAATGAAAGTTTGTTTAAATATTGGGAAAGGTTTCAAGATCTTCTATTGGACTGCCCGCACCATGGCATTTCAAAGCTGGAATTATTAGATATTTACTACAAGGGATTGGATGTGGAAACACAATTCAAACTTGAATCCCTTTCTTGTGGAACTTTTATGGATATGAGAGAAGATGATGCTTGGGATTTTATTGAGAAGCAAGCTCTAGTGATTGAGAAGTATTCCCATAGAAAGACTGATAGTGGGAATTAAGATTCCGGAGAGCCAGAAGCAAGATTAAATCCAGCAGCCCAAGCTCAAATTTTCTCCCTCAACAATGAGATCAAAGAGCTGAAAGTAGTTTTGAAGTCCAGTATTCAATCGAAAAAGGAGCAGGATGTTGGCTATCTAGGAAGAGAGAACAATCAAGGAAATAGGAATAACAACCGGAACAATAATTGGAACAACAACAACAAGAACTTCAACAACAATTGGAGATCCAACCAACAAAATATCGGTAATCCTTATTCCCATGCTGGAAATTCACTAACACCTCCTTCCTCTTCTACCCCTTTGAAAATTCAGGGACAAACTTCAAATAGTTCAAACCAGCCGGAGAAGGACAAATTTGATGCTATGATGGAAACAATCTTGGGGAAGATACAAGGAATGGAGAGTTACATTACTTCGATTTCTAAAGCACAAAAATCTTTGGAAAATCAAGTATTTAGCAAGGCCGGAGAAATTCCTAGGGACCAAGGGAAGCTTCCCGGAAAAACGGAGGACAACCCGAAAGGGAGGGTGATGGCAATTACAACAAGAAGTGGTGTAATAAACACCGACCCGTAGCCTAAATTCGTTGAGGTTCCCGTTGAGAAGGAGAAAGAAAAGGAGAAGGAAGATGTCTATGTCCCTCCTCCAGCTTATAAACCTCCTTTGCCATTCCCGCAATCTAGAGCAAGAGCGCGTCTAGACAAGCATTTCGGTAAGTTTGTTGATCTCATGAGCAAACTGCACATTAACATACCTTTTCTTGATGCGATTTTAGGTATGCCCGCTTATGGGAAGTTCTTGAAGGAGATCCTATCTAACAAGACAAAGCTTGGAGACTTTTGTGAAGTTAAGATGTGTTCGGAGTCTTCGGAACTCATTAAGACGATGACGGAAAAGATGCCCCCCAAGCTGTGAGATCCAGGGTCATTTTGCATACCAATAGGAGTGGGAGAAGTCACATATGATGCACTTTGTGACTTGGGAGAAAATGTGAGCATCATTCCACTTGCTTTGTGTGAGAATGTCGGTTAAGGTGAACCTAAACCGGTGAAGATGAAGTTGTACATGGCGGATCGATCCATTACTCGACCCGTTGGAATCATTGAAGACATCCCGGTTAACCTCGGTAAATTCTATATTCCTATAGATTTTGTTGTGCATGACATTCCTGCAAATTGTCCGGTCCCGGTCATACTTGGGAGACTTTTTCTTTCAACTTCCGGTTGTATGGTTCATTGCAAGAACTCTAGATTAGCCTTCGATGTTGGAGAAGAGAAAGTTGAATTTGTTCTCTCAACTTTGACAAAAGAACTAACACTTGGAGAGGATATGTTCAACATTTATGATGAAGAGGTAACTAGAGAGGAAGTGAGTTTGATCTTGTTCAAAGATCCGTTGCAAAAGGTTATAACTATAAGCATCATGGAAAAGGGAGCGGACGAGCATTGTAACGCTGAGATTGATGCTCTGGAAGAGTTATAAGAAGTGCAAGTTGAAAATTTTGAAAAATTGTACGATGGTTCGGAAAACACTAGAAACCACGGTCAGTCGGTGTTTTCCACGGGCGTAGTTTCACCAATTTCACCCGTGGAAAAGTATGTCGAGAGCAACCATTCAATTACCATGCAAAACCACGGCCAAAAATACACCTTCCTCTGCCGTGGAAGTAACAGTGACACCGTGGAATCTGAAAATGATGAGGAAAATTCCGTTCTTTCTACAAACGTTCTTGCTTCTTCTTCCACCACTTCTACACCCTTGGAGAAATCCAAGGAGAACTCGGACAGCCCTCACAACACTCCAAAGACATCTACAACCTTGGAATTGAAGCCACTTGCCGCACATCTTAGGTATGCGTTTCTTGGATCTAACTCTACGTTTCCAGTCATAGTTAGTTCTAGTTTAAGTGAAGATGAGCATGATAGGCTTATGATTGTTTTGAGGAAACATAGGAAAGCTTTAGGCTACACCATAGAGGATCTTGTAGGAATTAAATCATCTTTATTTATGCACAAGATACTAATGGAAGAGGATTATAAGTCTTCACGTCAACCTCAACGATGGTTAAACCCGATCATGAAAGAGGTCATGAAGAAGGAGGTCCTTAAATTACTGGATGCAGGTAACATATTCCCAAATTCCGATAGCAAGTGGGTGAGTCCTGATCAAGTTGTCCCAAAGAAGGGAGGAATTACCGTTGTGGCTTACAAGAACAACGAACTCATTCCAACGAGAACGGTGACAGGATGGACGATGTGTATAGACTATCACAAGTTGAACAATGCGACGAGGAAGGATAACTTGTTGCTGCCCTTTATTGATCAAATGCTTGAGAGGTTAGCTCAACATTCTTACTTTTGCTATCTTGACGGTTATAGTGGTTTCTTTCAGATTTCGATTCATCCGGACGATCAAGAAAAGACCACATTCACGTGCCCATGGGGTACGTTTGCTTATAGAAGGATGCCATTCGGATTGTGCAACACTGCAGCCACCTTTCAAAGGTGTATGATGGCCATCTTCTCGGAATACATTGAGGAAGTCATAGAGGTTTTTATGGATGATTTTTCTATTTATGGTTCCTCATTTGATAACTGTCTTGCTAACCTATATCTCGTTCTACAAAGGTGTAAAGACACGAACCTAGTTCTAAATTTGGAGAAGTGTCATTTTTTGGTTAGGGAAGGCATTGTTTTAGGACACTAGATCTCTAATAGAGGGATTGAGGTTGACAAGGCTAAGATTGAGACAATAGAGAAGCTTTCTCCTCCATCTTCGGTGAAGGGGATTAGAAGTTTTCTAGGACATGTTGGATTCTATGGGAGATTATTTAAGGACTTTTCGAAAATCTCTAAACCGCTAAATAATCTATTGATGAAGGATGTTGTTTTTCAATTTTCGAAAGAATATTTGGATGCTTTTTATAGGATTCGAAAAGCTCTAATCTCAGCCCCAATAATTCAGCCTCCGGATTGGAGTCTTCCATTTGAGGTCATGTGTGATGCAAGTGATGTAGTTGTAGGAGCGGTGTTTGGACAAAAGAAAGATGGACGCACTCATGTCATCTATTACGCTAGCAAGACGCTAGATGAAGCTCAGCTCAACTATGCCACAGCGGAAAAAGAATTTCTTGTTGTTGTATATGCATTTGAAAAGTTTTGTTCTTATCTTGTAGGAGCAAAGGTGATTATATACACAGATCATTCAACAATCCGGTATTTGCTTGCCAAGAAAGATGCAAAACCAAGGCTGATTAGGTGGATTCTCCTCCTTCAAGAGTTCGATCTTGAGATTCGTGACAAGAAAGGATCCGAAAATTCTATTACGGATCACTTGAGTCGTCTACCGCATGTCACAAATGATGACTTACCTATTGATGACTCTTTCCCGGAAGAACAATTGCATCTAATGGAAGAGTGCATCGATCATATTTCTACAAGTAACGAACCTTGGTTTGCTGATTTTGTGAATTATTTGGTTTGTCGGAAAATACCTCTCGGACTATCCTACGCATAAAGAAAGAAGTTCTTTAAGGACGTTCACTAATACTATTGGAATGAACCTCTACTCTTCAAGAGAGGTCCAGATGGAATCATTAGAAGATGTGTACCTGAAGATGAAATACAAAGTGTCATTCGTCATTGTCATTCGCTTCCTTGTGGAGGACACACTAGCTCTCAAAAGACTAGCGCTAAGGTATTACAATCCGGATTCTTTTGGCCTACATTATTTAAGAATGTACAAACCTTTGTTGCTTGTTGCGATGCTTGTCAAAGAACAGGGAACATAAATAGGAGGAATGAAATGCCTCTCAACAACATTCAAGAGGTAGAAATCTTTGACGTTTGGGGAGTTGACTTCATGGGATCATTCTCATCATCTTGTGGTAACTAATACATACTTCTAGCTGTAGATTATGTTTCAAGATGGATTGAAGCTATTGCTTCTCCAACTAATGATGCGATGGTGGTTGTAAAGTTCTTTAATCGAACTATTTTCCCAAGGTTTGGGACACCCCGGACCATCATTAGTGACGGAGGATCACACTTCATTTCCCGTCGATTTGAAGCTCTACTAGCTAAGTATGGGGTGACTCACAAGATCGTAACACCCTACCATCTGCAAACAAGTGGACAAGTGTAGATTTCTAATAGAGAGATCAAAGGAATTCTGGAGAAAACGGTGTGTAGGACAAGGAAAGATTGGGTGTTAAAGCTTAATGACACATTATGGGAGTATAGAACGGCATACAAGACTCTCATTGGCACAAACCCATACAATCTTGTGTAAGGGAAGTCTTGTCATCTTCCGGTGGAGCTGGAACACAAGGCGTATTGGGTTGTTAAGTGGTTAAACTTCGGCATGAAGGAAGCGGAAGAGAAACGTCTCTTAGATCTTAATGAGCTAGAGGAACTCCGCTTGAACGCCTATGAGAACGCCAAGATCTACAAGGAGAGACGAAGCGTTGGAATGATAAGCACATCATTCTGAAAGACTTCAAAGAAGGAGACCTTGTTCTTCTCTTCAATTCCAGACTTCGACTCTTTTCCGGAAAGCTTAAATCTCGTTGGATAGGACCTTATGTTATTAAACACGTTTTTCTCCATGGTGCAGTTGAAGTATAGGGTGAGAAGTGCGGAAGTTTCAAAGTAAATGGCCAACGACTCAAGAAATACTCTCCGGTACTCCAAACTGAGGAAGTCGCACCGATTCTCCTCACTTAAGCATAAAGGAATGGTCTAGATACGGACCTAAAACAAAGCGCTACTTGGAAGGCAACCCAAGGTAATGCATTCTTGTTTTTCTTTTCGTTTTTCTTAGTTTAGGTTAGCGTAGTTTGTTTTTGTTTGTCTTGTCTTCCGGTATGTCTTGTGTCTTTGGATGTCAGGGTTGAGAAACAACCAAAAGAAGTGAAGAAAGACAACGGAACAACGAAATTTGGATTTTTGGCAGAAAAAGGGTAAACCACGGGTTTAATTGTTATTCCACGGCCGTGGTTTCTATAAATTAGCCGATGGAAAAGTATGTCAAGGGCAGCCAAAGAAAAGGACGCAAAACCACGGTCTTACTATTACTTCCACGGCTGTGGAATTGCATGAAATGTCGTGGTTTTTTAAAACATTGACGAGGCTATATAAGTTCTTCTTCTTCACAAACCACACAACTCTCAACCCCTCTTCCACGCCCTAAACCACGCTCAATCCCCTCATCCTGCATTTCTTCATTCGGTGATCGTCTTGCACGATTCTTCGCTCCAAACTGAAGCAAATCTGATTCTATTGCGGATAGTGGCAACCAACAACACAAATATTTAGCGATCGGACGAGATTTTGGATTTCTTCAAATCCAAAACCTAGGTTTTCTATCAAATCTTTCCTTGGTTGATTTCCTTCGTGTTCTTTGAAGAATCTTAGGAGAACTGAACGGAATTGAACCTAGAAATAGTATAGGACTGCTGTTGTTTAGATTGTTGTGGAGTTTCTGGATTTTTGAGATAAATTGTGCATTTCCACGGGCTGCCGTACAAAACTACGGGCATGGAACCCCAAGAACAGGTCGTGGTTTTCTGAAAATATTTGGTACTCGTAAATCAAACCGAAACAAGAAGCAAAAAGGAGAAGGCTCCCCTTCCCGACCCCCTCTCATTGCCCCACCTATCCCTAAGATCCCTACCATCCATGAAAACCACCTTATCGGTTTTGAAAAGATCCACAAACGCAACATTATCGCCCCTAGGTATATTGTGCTTGAAGAGTTTGAGGGTTGTTTGTGGTGAATGACCTTAGATGGATGCTTGATAGAGTTGGGATGACTACATTTGCTAGTAGTATAGAGGATGCTTATGAGGAGATCACAATGGAGTTCATCACCTCTTTTGACCATAATGTCGTTAGCCGAACGGTCTCCTTCCAGTTGATGGACCACACCTACCATATGTCCATAGCTCAGTTTGGAGCATTGTTTGGCTTTGTTGACATATACAATGGGACATTCCCTAAGAGTTCTAGAGCTAGAGAGTTTTGGGAGGAGATTGCTATGATAGTGGGTCATGAGGATCATTGAAACCGGCCGACTCGAAAGCCAAGCTCAACTATAACCTCTCCTTTAAGATTGCCTATAGGATCCTCTCCGAGTGTCTTTTCCCTAGGACCGAGACTCCCCAGAAGCTCAAGGCTAATAAGCTTTATATCCTTTATTATATGGTGGCCGATGTCACTCTGGATTGCGCCACTATGCTTGCTTCTACTCTTAGCAAGATCAAGAACAAAGCTAAGGGGAATATCGGTTATGGAGGGATGGTGACCTACATAGCAAAGCAGTTTGGAGTTGATTATTCTCCTTGTGAGATGGTAGCTACTGCGAGGCCTTTACGTCTTCAAGGTTTCATGACTAGGGGGCTCTTGATTCCCCACCACCGAGGTCCACCGTTTGTCTCCATGCCTTGGGAAGACAAGGGAGGACGAGACCTTACATGGAGTGCTGATTACTCCATTAGGAACCGGAAGAACTGAAAGGCTACATTCGTCCAGATGCATGCCAACCGCCTAGGAGCTCCACCTTATTACCCCGAGGATGTGCCAGCTGCTGAGGATGAGGGTGATGATGAGGTTGCTGATGAGGAGATGGGTGGTGATGAGTCCCCGGATATTGGAGGTGGTGAGGAGGCTTTTGGAGATTTTCCGGATCAGCCGACAGATTTCCAAGAGCCGGCTAGAAGATCTACCTACAAGCAACGGCCTTCCGCTTCTTCCTCTTCCTGGCGTGTCAGCGTGAGTGAGAGACCTACGTGGATGGATGCACCACCGACTTGGATGGGTACTCCTCCAGCTTGGATGGGAGCGCCACCGGAGTGGATGGCGCAGCGGCCCGCATGAATGGATGAGCAGTCGGCATGGGTTGTTGGACTTACGCAAATGATGGATGCTCTTGAGACCCGCTTCAATGAAGATAAGGATGAGCGCCGCGAAAACGCAAGGATTCTCCACGATGTTTACCGGCAGCAGTTTGGGCGCCCGTTCGACCCAAACTTCTATCCGTTCCCACCGCCTCCTACGGGATGAGCTGATTTGCTTGGTTCGAGCTGCTCCACCGCCTTTGTGAGTTTCATTTTCTTTTTCTTTTTCTATTTCTTTTTTTCGCACATTAGGGAAAATGTGTATCCTAAGTATGGGGTGGAGTATGACTCTCATTGATGTAATAACTTGGCTTATTTGCTTCACTTTATCCATGAACACCTACATCTTTATTTTCTTGTCACACGTTTCCCTTTTGCATTGCATTTTTTAAGCATTGAAAAAAACCATAAAAATTTTAAAAATTTTGAAAAATATTGTGCTTCTAGGATTGAAAAAGACCTCAATGATGAATCTACTTGTGGATTGAATTTTTGATGACATTTATGTGCTTAAATTGAGTTGTGAATTGTAGAGAAATTGAATATATTGTTTGATCTTCTTGCAAGTTTCATAATGTGAATTTTTTTGTCTAAATCATATTGAGGAATGGAAGGTTGAAATCGCATTATAAGTTCTTACGCTTCTTTTTGAAATGATTAAGGCACCTCAATTTTTCTTGCTTCTTCTTTATTCATTTAGCCCCTCTTTGAAAACTTTTGCATCCTTTACCTATCCAGGAATTAGGAAGAGTGTAAAATTTGGCATGATTGATGTGGGAGGGCCATGAAAGAAAATTACGCATTCAAAGTATAGAAAATAGGTTTGGGGAAGTCAATCATGATGATGAGTAACTCGACACCTTTCACATAGCCGGGCGTTTGTGTCTTGCCAAAGTCGGATTGAGCGATATTCCTAACGGAATATGGTATGTGCATCAAGGGTTTGAGGCATCTCGAAACTGAGAATTGCCGATCTCCTAGGCTTCGCTTTTTGTGCACCGTTGTCCATACTTCCAAAAAGTAAAGTCAAAAAAGAATTTTTTGCTGAAAAGGGAGAGCAAAGCTCTCAATAGTGGTTGATTCAAGTTTGCAAAAATAAAAAGTTTGTGCTGTGTGGTTCCTTTTTCCCGGATTTTTTCACAACATACCTTGTATGCATCCCACCTATTCACGTTTCTTGACCTTTGCTTGAAAGTCCTTGAGATCTTTAGATTGTTGTTTGCCTTAGTGATCTAAATTAGATTTCCACATGATTGATATTGACATTACTTTGGGTTATGATGTTTGTCTTCGAGCTTTTTCAATGTATGATGTTTCTTTTACTTGACATGATTCAATTTGTGTACATAGAAGTTTTCAAAGAAACATGAAGCAAGATTTGGGAGTGATCTATTGAATGGAAGCACAATACCAAAAAGATTTATTTTCCCTTGTTTTTTATTCATATTTCATCCTACCTTATGTTCTAACTTTTGAAAACCTTGCTTAGGGACAAGCAAGAGACAAGTATGAGGTGTTTTGATAGCATGAAATATGACGATATTTTTTCCCCTTCTTTTGTGTATGTGGATATGAGTTTGAAGCATTTATGAGCACATTTACCTATTATGTTGGTATAGAGATTTACACAAGCTTTGTTGTGTTTTTAGGTGAATAAAGGCTTGAATTAGAGCATAAATGGAGTATGTAGGAGTATTTGATCATGCTAGGCATCAAGAGGATGCATTGGAGTAGCTAAGGAAGGAGCATGATTAGAAAGCTTTGTGAAACAAAGGCTTTTACGAATCCACGGTCAAACACAAGAAATCACGGCTGTGGTTTTGGGAATTAAATTAATTATGGTCGTTGGAATATATGTCGAGAGCAAGAAAACCCCTCCACGGTGTATTCCACGGGCGTGGATTTATGTACTTGGCCGTGATTCTTCTAACGGCTGCCACTTTTCATATTTGCCACGTCAGCAGCGGTTATGGGCTTTTTGTAACCCTATTTTCTCCTATAAGAAGGCTGAAAGAAGAGAGAAAAGATACACCACGCTAGAGAGATCATTGCGAAAGATATTATTGCGAGAATATTTGCAAGGAAGATTTGGAGAAGTACGCATTTGGAGATTACGTACTCGGAAGATCTTAGGGTTTCACTTTGAAAGCGGATTGACATCCCGTTCTTCTTTATCTTTGAGATTGTGAGAGATTCTTACACTATTCTATATTCATTGAACAAAAGTACGGATTTTTGTTTGATTGAGATTGTTTTTGTGTTTTCTATTGAGTTTTCAAGGTTTTATCTTTTCCTTCTTTCAATTTGATTATTGTTTTGATGACAATGATTGTTGGCTAAAACCCTTAAGCGATTCTAAGGTGAAGGGTTGATAGTTATGGCATAGATGATGATAGATTGAAGCAAAACAGATTGGACCCTGAGAGTTGTGAGAAATCTCGTTGTCGAGGCTTTCCACGGCCGTGGTTCTTCAAGATCTTACCGTGGTTTTCCTCTGTCGTACGTTTTTTGCTTTTGCTTTGATCCAAAGTTAAACATTTGCTTTAACCTAGCCTTGGCTTACCTTTTCTAGGTAGTAGTGAGACTCAACATCCTCTACTTTTGTTTCGAGTGTCACAACCTTAATCTTTTTGGCTTATCTTTGATTCCCTTGGGTTTGGGCATGGGTGTTTGAGAGTTTAATCTTATCCTTCGATTCTCTTTATAACGAGACTCAACATCCTTTATTGAAAGAGCCTTTGGGTGAGACTTATAGGTTTTGGAGCTTCACCGTACAACACCCTATCTTAGATCTATTCCTTTGTAATCCCAACTCTGTCCTTATATCTTTAGAACATCTTGAATCGATTGCCACAATTGGATACCTGAATCTTTAGAATCGTTGTTTTCCTAATTATCTTTACAAAAGCTTATGTACTTGCCTGACGATTTTATAAACTGAATTTGATCCCCAAAATCCCTGAGTTCGAGACTCTAGAATTCTTGCTTTACTATACCGATTCGTACACTGCGGGTTCGCTTTGCTTGATTTCAGTTTTATAAATTTAAGACTTAGTCACCCACACTTTTGAGCGAACGAAGCTTTTTAGACCGCTCATAGGAGACCAATGATAGGTTGATGACCCTTTTCCAAGACGAGGTTAACTCTAAGGCGAAAGAGGACAATATCATGGTTCAGAAGGCATTGGACATTGTTGATAGGATGGTCCATAACAACTTGATCGTGGATGGAAGTCCAATGTGATGCTTCATAATTTCAAAGACTAACTCAAGGAAAGCTATGCAAATAATTCTGAACTTGGCGGATGATCATACTAGATATAATTGGTTAAATGGGAGCATGAGAAGACTTTGTGATGTACTTTCGTAGTTGTGTTTAGATTTCTTATGTTCTTGGATTTTTGTTTGGACAAAATTTAGTATTTGAGTATCTTCCTAATTTCATTTTCAGAAATGTTAATGTTAAGGATTTTTTTTATCATGCACTGAATTTCATTTCAATTAGTATGTTGTTCTTCATTTTATGATATTTATACATTTGTTTACAGGTTTATAGTATCAAGTTCAACAAGTAAATCAAGTGGTAATGATAGTGATGGTAGTGACAAAGACGTCAAGTCTAGACAGATACTTGCTCTAAAACTCTAATACTGGTCGTGGACACGAAGGGTGTGGATTGCAGGAGATATTATCCGACCCGGAACCCAAATTTTACTAGAGCCTCTTCGCACATTGTTGCCGACCCGAGATACAAGGATTACTTCAAGGTAAACGTATAATTTTTAGATGTTTTGAACGTTTTTCAGTTCTTACATTTGTTAACTAGTACGCAATATGTTATAGCAAGGAACACTTTTTTAAGTAAACATAAATTATTTTCAGCATTGCATTGGTTATCTCGATTGTACACATATTAGTGCATGCATAGAAGAAGTTTTGAAAGTTCCTTTCATCGTCAAGAAACATACGGTCACTTTCAATGTCCTTGCCGTGTGTGATTTTAATGCTGTTCACTTTTGTGTTGTCTGGATGAGAAGGGTCCGCTCATGATGCTAAGGTTCTCGATAATGCCATATGCAACCCCGACCTCAACTTTCCACATCCACCGCCCGAGAAGTATTATCTATGTGACAAGGGCTTTCCAGATAGACCGGGTTTTCTAGTGCTATATTTGGAGATACGACAGCAAAAAGGAAGCATATAACCAGACACACTCTTCTCTAAGAAGATGTATCGAATAGTGTTTGGAATTTTAAATAAGAGATGGAAGTTGTTATTTGTTATGCCATGTTACCTTGACTACACACAAGTTGACATCCATCTTTCTTGTTTTTCCTTACACAACTTCATTCGCTTATACTTAGGGTATTGACGACTTATCAGAAGATGACGAGGAGTTGGGAACGACGAGTCAAAACGAGGTTGAAGAAGTGGAGGAAAACAATGACAATGGTAGAGGAATAAGCCACATTCGTGACCGTATTGCTTCGGCTATTTGGAATGCAAGAATGAGTGTGTGAATTTTGTATGATAGTTCACCGTACTGTGAGAATTTGATTAAGAACTTGACATTGTTTCCCACTATTATGTAAATTTTTGGTATGACATTTGACTATTATGTTTCATTTTGGTGCTATTTAACAATTTTTTTTCATCACGTATAAAAGGAAACATAAGCAAAAGATCATTTATAATACATATCCAATCTGATACATTGTTGTTTCATAAAATAGAACCCTAATAGTACATTACATACGCAACAAGTACCACCCTAGTAACTAACCTCCAAACAAACACGCTTATACAAATTTACCTGTTAATCTTCTTGTTCAGCCGTTTCTGTTGAGTAAGATCCAGTTTTAATGACTCGATACAAGCAACACTCTCCAATTCGCTCATGCGTTTCACTCTACATTCATAATCCAATCTTCTCTTATCTTCATGCAGTCCTTGCACGAAGTTCCTTAAACTTGTAGAGACCCCACTATCATTGAAGGTGTACATTAACATCTCATCTTCAATGGGATCATCCTCTGCCAACCATATCCTCTCTCCCCAATTGTAGTAATTGGGATCTCCGTTGTCATAACTAGATTTGTCATCTATTGTTACCTAAAACACAAAAGATTCAACTTGTAATTCAGAAATGTGATAAAACAAATGTTCAGTGCTACACACCATATTCATCTCAAACCAATTTAAATTATAGAAGTTCAGATTCCAAAAAATTGTAAGTGCAAAAGTTAAGTGCTACACACCATATTCATCTCAAACTAATTTCAATTACAGAAGTTCAAATTCACACACCATATTCATCTCAAACCATATTCAACTCCTATCAAGAAACCTTTGCTAGTGACAAGAAAGAAATCGCAAAGGTGAAGCTCATATATGGACCAGAAAATTCAAGGGGTTAACACAAAAGTTCAGATTCCACATTTCCAAACTTTAAATGTGATCTAAAAATGTTCAGTGTTGCACACCATATTCATCTCAAACCAATTTCAAACAAGAGCATATTACAAGCAAGTGCAATGCAGATTCATCAATTAGAAAAATTTGTAAAAGCAAGTGCAGATTCAATTTGAAAACCAAGTCCAAATTGCAAGCATATGTTTCAATTTGAGCTAGATGAACCATCGAAAAAATCTGTGAAAGAAAGTGTAGATTACGAGCATGTACAAATTCATCAATTATAAAAGCATGTGCAGATTCTTCATGTCTTTTTGTGTAAGAAGATATTAGGTAAACAAATATAAAAATGAATTGTAAGTGTAGATACATTCATGTCTTTTTGTGTAAGAAGATATTAGGTAAACAAATATAAAAATGAATTGTAAGTGTAGATACACACATAAGAAATCAATCTCAGTTGATAACTAGGTTTTTATTGACAAATACACACATAAAAAATCAACAGATACACACAGTTGAGAAATCAACAGATACATACATAAGAAATCAATTTCAATGATTATGAATTGTATCCTCTTCAGGTTGGAAACTGCAATCTCTCTTTCCTCCGCTTCACTTTCGCTTCATCAATGAACAAGTGGTTAAGTCATATTGTTGTCAACATTCGCTCAATTCATATAAAAATGGACAATAGGGGGTTGATTCAAATCAGACTAGACAGATACGAGCAGCCAAATCAAAGTTGACATATGCATTTCAACATTATAAATACGCTATGAGATGTTGATGACTTATCAAAGCATAAAAGAGATTGAGATGATGAAGAACTATTCTAGGGTTACAAAACACACATCGAATGATATAAAAGAGGACGAAAGGGGAGAAGAAGAAGAAACGAACCTTATTAGATTGAGAGATGACAAACCAGAAGGCGAGGGAAGGAGGTTGAACCGACGGGTGATAGTGGTGGAAGTGTCTAGCGACGGGACTGGAAGCATCCAGTGATTTTCGAATCGACTCCTCTCTATCGCTCTATTCACAAATTGTTCAACAAATGGGACGATGAAAGGCTGACCCAGAAACTTCGGTCACGTAATTTGCACGTGTTTTGGTAGATAAACTAGTGTATTTGTCAAACTCACGTTAGTGTTTTATGGGACTAAAACTTGCGTTTCACAAAAATCATCCCCTGAAACACTAGTTTTTGCTTAAACTAGTGTTTTATCCTACATTGCCTAACACAACCTAAGGTTATGGTTTGAAACGGCAGTTACTACAAAGTACCTCTACCCATTCGATAACCAAAAATAACACACAATCTCGAGGATGTAGAAGTTTGTTAATCAATTCGTTTGTTGTTTATTCACTTTCTTGATTATTCATTTTTTTTTTAATGTTTGTTAGTTAAGAGATTCAACATTATATATCAAAACCCAAATGTCCCATTTTATTTATATTTTTCTTTTAGTTTATACAAATAAAATCGTTGGGTTTGAGTGAGGGTGTTGCCGGGTAAGAAAGTACCCTAGGAAGGGGAAGGGGAGAACTAAGCAGATTTTCTCGTAATGATCGAAGACATACAATCTCTTAAAATCAAAACAAAACGATCCTAAATCCTATCTATACTAGTTTATATGTGTTCTTTGTACGGGTATTTGTTAATAAAAACTTAAAAAATTTCGTATTGATAATATATAACTTATCAACTATTTAATCTTCGCAAACCTTCTGTTTCAATTTATACAAGTTCTCAAATTGTCATATTTACTTATAATCAATTTGATATAGCAAAATCCATAAAAGTATGACCGAATTAAAGAAAATTGTGGATTAAAATTGATTTTTTAAAAATAATAATGAAAAAAAGTATATTTATTATGTTTTAGTTAAAGTAAAAATTCAAGTAAATTTTGTGTGTGATACATCTCAAAATTGAGATTCAACATTATATATCAAGTTAAGAGATAAATCAAATCTTTTACTAAATTAATTATGGTTTAGTAAAAAAGATTTGATGACTTAATTATGAAATTAGTAAAAAAAAAAGTAAATTGCGAGAAAAACCTTGAGCCCGCCATGTCATTTTTAATTATAAAATACCAAAAAATAATTTTATTGTTATATATTGTTAAAAAATAAAATTAGAGTTTGTTAGAATCTCAAATTTGAATGTAAAAATTTTAAGATATAAATTTAAAAAATTAAATGTTTGTGTAATGTGAATTAACAAATAGACGACATTATACAATTGATGAGGGATATTTTGCCTAAGTGCACAAATTTTGAAAAGTAATTTCGATTTTAGGCTCGGATGAAAATAATTCCTCAGAATACACGAAATTTAGGTTTGGAAATAAAAACGCGGTCCTATATCGCGTTTTTATTCCTAAAAAACGCTGTCAAAGACAGCTCTTTAATTTACGGAAAATAAAAAAAATAAAAACATAGAGACCGCGCCTCTATTATAATTTATTTTATTTTTTTTAAAAAAGCAGAGAGGCGCGGTCCAAGACCGCGCCTATATTGATTTCTGCTTTCACGTGAATTTCTGCCCCCTCTGATTCATGCATGTGACGATGCATGCAATGGCAGCAATGCAGTGTATTAATGGGGTGTAAATGCAGACGCGGGATTTGCCACACCTTTTCACCAATAAATACAGACGCAGGATTACTCTTCTTCACACCTTCAATTTTTCATTCTCATTCACTCTCATTTTCATTCGGTTCCCTCTTCTCTTATTCTTCTTCCTTCTATCATCGGAGAAATCCGCGGCCCTCACCGGAGAGAACCGCCGCCGTCACCGGAGAACACCAGCTGCACCACCAGGTTCACATTAAATTTTAACGTTATCATGAAGTGTTAGTATTAGGATTTTATATTTGTGTAGGATTAGGGTTTTATGTGTAGAATTAGTGTTTTATTTTGGAAATATTAATGGATATAATGGTATTGTACTATGGTTAATTAAATTATTAATTATGCTTGATTAATATTATAGACATATTAGTTGATTAATTATTTTGATTCTTTATTCTTAAATAATGTAAAATGAAATATTTATGATTTATTTTCATAGATAAGTTGGATTTTATAAAATATCTATGTTAAAAAAATATATAAGATATGATAAATTTAAAATAAATATGTATGATAAAAATAATTAATGCTAATTATTTTTTTTGAAAACGAAATTGGTGAGATATTTTTAACTAATTATTAGAGATAAAGATGTTACGTAGTTACAAAAATTATTCTTAACTATTTATTAAAATTATATATATATATATATATATATAT